>CM057081.1:9552984-10752984 GCA_029379335.1 Thymus mandschuricus | reverse complement strand
GATCGATTTCGATGAGACCTTCGCTCCAATGGCTAGGCTTGAAGCTATTAGACTATTTCTTGCCTATGCAGCGGCTAAGAAATTCAAAGTCTATCAAATGGACGTTAAGAGCGCGTTTCTCAATGGAGAGCTCAAAGAAGAAGTATATGTGGAGCAGCCACCGGGTTTCGAGCAAGGAGATAAGGTGTATCGATTGAAGAAGGCCTTGTACTGATTGAAGCAAGCGCCTAGAGTGTGGTATGATACGTTATCTCAATTCCTTGTGGATAGTGGATTCCGCAAAGTAAAGATAGATCGGACTCTCTTCACCATCAATGATGGAGAAGACATGCTATGGGTCCAGATCTACGTTGACGATATCATATTTGGATCGCCAAACCAGTCGCTTAGCGAGAAGTTTGGAGAGTTGATGAAGACCAAGTATGAAATGTCGATGATAAGCTTGATGAGTTGCTTCCTAGGTCTTCAAGTGAAGCAGCAAGATGATGGGATTTTCATCAATCAAGCGAAGTATACTCGAGATATGCTTGCCAAGTTCGGTGTTCAGCATGCTAAAGCTGTGAAGAATCCGATGAATACCAACTGGAAGATGGAGCCAGACCTAGAAGGGAAGTCTGTGGATGCTACAGATTACCGAGCCTTGATCGGATCGCTTCTCTATCTCACTGCAAGCAGGCCGGATATTGCATTTGCAGTTGGGGTGTGTGCTCGCTTCCAAAGCAATCCCAAGTTTAGCCACTTTGAAGCTGCTAAGTGAATCCTTTGCTATCTCAAAGGCACCGTCAATATGGGGCTATGGTATCCTACAGAAGATAATCTGGAGCTAACAGGATATTCCGATGCTGACTATGGAGGATGCCGAATTGATAGAAAATCAACTTTGGGCACGTGTCAGTTCTTGGGAAGCAAGCTTGTCTCGTGATTCTCGAAGAAGCAGACAAGCATAGCCACTTCAACGACTGAAGTCGAATATATGGCCGCCGAAAGCTGTTGTTCTCAAATCTTATGGCTTCGTCAACAGTTGATGGATTATCGAGTTGAAGCGAATGAAGTTCCAATCTTCTGCGACAACAACAGTGCTATTTGAATCTCGCAGAATCTTGTGCTTCACACTAGGTGCAAGCACGTGGGGATTCGACATCACTTTATTCGTGATCATGTCGAGAAGAAGGATATCAAGCTTGAGAAAATCCATACCGATCTCCAGCGAGAAGATATCCTCACCAAGCCTCTAGCTGAGTCTCGCTTCAACCAGCTATGCATGGAATAAGGGTTGCTAGACCCTGGTGAAGAGTGCTAGATCCAGGATGCACAAGGGAGTGGAAGCTTGCCGTCAAGCGTCCCTCGCCTTGGATCTTCACCAATTCAAGCGAGTCGCTTCAAACCTCACTCGCTTGAAGAAGGAGAAATAAGGTGGAGAAAGGTGGAGTGTTGGAAGACGTTCCCTACCAACTAACAAGATTGTTAAGGCTATGGTTAAGGGGGGACTATTGATTACTCTCGGAGTAGTCTACTTCCAAAGAGAGCAAGGAAAGCTGCTACCTAGCCTAGAATTCCTATCAAGTGGGTATAAACACTTGCATGTACCTTTTCTAGTAAAGGTTGTGGGGTCTTGTATCGGGCCTTACCAGGTAAAATGGTGAAAGCTTAGGCAGGGCTGGCACCTAGACCTTGCGTCCTCTTCCCATCTTTCCGCCGAAGAGGAGCATGTCTTCTCATCTCCTTCGTCGTGGATAATCACTCACTTATTACTCACTCTTAATTAGAGCTGAGCTGCCGGGTGTTTATTCATTCATCCCTCTTTAAATAATGCATCGCTTCAATTTTCCCTAATTTGGGTCAAGCGAGTCGAATGCATATTCATTCTGTAGATCTTAAGTGGAGAGCTTGAAGGGTTCCCTTTACTTCTAAAGGTTGCATGACTTGTGACATGTCTTTGCATAAAAATCAAGAATGGCTTGTCAGATCTTCTCATTGTCATCCTGTCCTATTCCGACCTGAGATAAGGACTTGTCAGATCTCCCATTCATCGTGAATAGCACTCAAACGAGTACCCCCCTTCGGGTTGAAGAAAGCTTAAGTGTATTATTCATTCTCTCCCCCATTCGCTTCGATGGAGGACTCTCTAGTTCATAGAGGAAGATGGAAGAGATGAATGCCAAGAAGATCAAGCTTAAAGAGGATCTACATACGTAGTATCAATCTCAACGAAGTGAGATTGACTGGTAAGTATTTCAATTTAAGTACACTAAGCAAAGTGAAGCATGCTAGAAATCTTCACTTGCTTTGTGGAAAATACTAAATGAATCTGACACAAATACATAGAGGAAAACATTCTTGTTTAATGTTAGTCAGAGACATTTTGAATTAAGTCAAAGAAATTTCAATTTCTTAAAACCAGTCGCTTCAGATGGTCAAGCGAGTGTTTCATCACTCAAGCGAGCCATCGCAAGCGAGTGTGGAACAGTCACGCCAAGCGAGCACTTCTCAAGCGAGTAAAAGCCAAGCGGCCACACTCAAAGCGAACAAGTACGAAGTGAGTCGTATGAGCTGTACACACTCGAGTGCAAATTTTACTTTTACTTTGCATTAAATGCAGATGAGGTACAGGACCGAGAATTCGGGCGCGTGGTGCACACTTCAAATTTAAAGCGCCAAATTCGCGTGAGATCCTACCGTCGAATCGCAACAGTCCTCAAATCTCAACCGTTGGATTAGCACCGTTCGAGAAAGCGAATCGCGAGTGGCCACGTGGAGTGCCAACACACTTAGACGGCTCACTTTTTACTGTGGTGACGCCGGACACGTCAGTCACATCGCCGATAGCCACCGCCTACATAAAACTTTCGGGGAAATTACCGCACCTCCCTCGCCACGTCAACACTGAACCCTAAACCTATATAAGGGGATTGAAGCAGATCTGCAGAATCTTTATCACCCCCCTATATTTACCATTCTTGTGAAAGTATTTCTGCATCTTCTGCAAATTTCACAAGTCTCAAACCTTTAAATTCTTACCAAATCTCAATCAAATCATCAACATGGTGAAGAAAATTACAAATCAAACCTTCGAGCAGTTCATGGCCACCGTTGAAGACAACATTAACGTCGAGCCCCATCTCGACAAAGCCATGGTGGAGAAGAAAGGCTTCTTCCGCAGGGCCGTGACCAAGGCCGGACTGTAGAAACTCGTCACTGCAAAACCAACAGAAATCCCTATTAAATCTAAATGAAGGACAGACTGTATCGACCATTACAGATCCAGAGGATGGAGAACTAGCAGAAGTGGATCTGGCCGATGTTGCAGAGATTTTCAAGCTTCCGAGAGAAGGAGTTGATGCTCTCTCAAAGCTGGAGTTATCGAAATACGCTAGATTCGCCACCGATAAGAATGCTGAATGGAAGGTGAAAGGAAGTAACATGCGGACTGACCTGGAAAGGCCCTTCAATTACATTTGCGAGTTGTACACCAAGTCAGTGGTGTGCAACATCGGAACCTTAGGGCAACTTTCCGATTCAAAAATTTTCGCCGTCAGCGCCATCGTCGACAGTCACACTGGCACAAAGTTCAACTGGCATGATTGGTTTATCAACCAAATACAGGAAGCTACCAAAGACTTTGAGTACCAGGCAGGAAGCACCACTACAATTATGCGACAAGGAAAGCTGAAGTTCTTCGGGAAGCTTTCCTACGCACTGAAGGAGATGTTCCCAGGGCAAAAGTGGCCGAGAATAAAGGAATACAAGAAGGGGAGTGTATCCTCGACATTTACAAATCCAACAACAAGGTCGTGATCGACAAAGGTATTCTGCAGAAGGACGTGCTTCCTTCTGTGCCAATCGCAGAAAAGCAAGGAAAGAAAAAGTCCAAGCGAGCAGCTTCACCTGTGAAGCGAGTGGCTCCCAAGCGACAGAAGGTGAAGCGAGTCGCTTCCATTATTGAGGCAAGCGAGGAGGAGGAGCAGTCACTAGAGGAAACTCAAGAAGTATTCCCCAACCTTCAACCTCTCAACCCCAAATCCAAGAACCTCAAGAACCACAAACTTCAATAACAGCCCAACCACAAACTCCCGAAACTGAAGCCTCTGAACATTCACCATACGAAGATGTATCTACAAACACTCTCCTAGATATGCCCCTACCCAACCCTGACCCAGCCGCAGCATTCGCTACATATCAACCTACCCAAGCTCCCAAGCCTCAACTCCCAATTCTCCCACCGACACCGTCTACACCACCGACACGGCCGACACTGAAATCACTATCCCAGTGCCTACTAAACCCCCACCCCCAACCGCTGAGGAAAGAGCCCTACGACGCTACTCAGCTGATAAGGATCTAGCCGCCGAGGAACTACAGAACCGCTACCCAAACATCCAATTGACTGAAGCCTTCCGCAATTAAGCCACCGATTACCTAACATATATAACCTACCGTGGAACAGAGTACTATAAAATCTTCGCCTTCGCCATGTTTTCTCAGAAGATACTCTTGCGGTGAAGGAGACGGAAATGCTCCAGTTCATAAGAGTAGATGGCTTCAACGCCTTCATCAACAAAGAAAAATACCTGGAGCTGCTCGACACCAAAGTGAAGCGTGCGTATCCTGATGCAGCGCTCTCAGAGCGAACGCCCTCTGCTCACGAGCAGAAACTAATCAAGCAGCATGAGGCCGAGCTGCTGATAAAAGAGCAGGAGATTGCTAATCTCCAAGATGAGATAACCAGGAGATCGAAGGAGGTGGAGGAGAAGAATCTGAAGGTCGAGAGTCTGCGTAGAGACTTCAACAAGGAGAAATCCGAGTTTACGAGGAAGCTCGAGGAGGAGTCAAAGCAGTTGAAGGAGGCCAAGCAAGCACTTGAGAATGAAGGAGCATGCTAAAAGAATTCACTTCAAAACTTGTTGCTTTGGAAGGACAAGTAGCAGCCGAGCAGAAAGAAAAGGAATCGATGAAAGACAAGTTCAATGAAAATCTCGACAAGGCTACAAGCTCTGTGAAAAAGTTGGAGAATTATGTCTCAGAAAAGGAAGCAGAGCTTGTGAAGATGGGAAGCGAGCTCAATCGCGTAAAACTTGACGTTTTAAACCGTGAGACAGAAATCAAAATTCTCAAAAGCAAACTTGATGAAGCTAACTGCGAGCTTGAAAGCCGTCGAAGGGAAGCTCACGCTTTTGACTTGAAGCATGCCGAGCTGATCGCTACATTGGCGAGAGCGAGCAAGGATGCTGACAGTCTAGCATTGAAAATGGGTGTTGTTGCCCAGATTCACACAAAGCTTAGCCAGCGAGAGAGAAGTCTGAATGCTCGAGAAGCCGAACTCGATGCAGTTAAAACTCACTTTGATCTTGTCTTGCAGGATGAAAAGAGAAAGATGAGAGCTGAAATTGGAGCAGAGCTGGACGCTCGCTTCAAAGCAGTGGAGCCCCTGGAGGATGTGATGGCTGAAGTTGCCCGAAGAAAAGCTTCAGTTATTGAGCGTGAAGAACAATGCAAGCATCTACTAGAGGAAATCTCCATCAAAACTGCGGAGATTGTCCTAGTAAAGGAGGAAACGTTTGCAAAACGTGCCGAGGGAATGCTTTATGCAGTTTTCAACGAATTTTCCTCCCTCCACCAAGCGATCACCGGGAAAGCCCTTGTTCCAGTTCCCTCTGGCAATGATGATGCCAAAAAGGGGGAAGGAGAAGGTAAAGGAAAAGAGATTGTAGCTTTTGAGGAAGCTGCATACAAGGGGGAAGGAAATGTTGAAGAGGATGTGGAGCAAGCGCGGGTGGAGGAAGCACGCAGAAAAGGGAAGCAAGTTGCTGTGTATCAAGAGCAGCGCAAGCCTCATTCGGAGAAGCTGCTATCGTCATCACTTGCAGCTCATCCCGCTTCAGCCGCTCATGTTGAACAGCAGATTGCTGATGATGCAGTAATTGCTCTGGCTATGCATATGGAGCTTGATTTTGGATTGATTGGGAAGGAAGTGACTGAAATACCAATGGTCAAGCCAATTCAAGCTATGCCTTCACAAGCCGGCGCTTCATCTTCAGCTACTCAAGCGCCCGCTCTGGCTCTTACACTCGCTACTCCCTCTGCTACCGCTCATGCATCAAAGAAAACTACCTCACCTCCAACACCGAAGAAGTCAATGCCACCACCATCTTCAGCACCAAAGCGAACCGCTCCAATGGAGAAGGAGTTGGATCCCGCGGCTAAGCGCCAGAAGATCCAACAGTCCATCACCACAAAATCCAGCCGCTTGGAGCAGAAGAAAAAGGGTGAAGAAGAGAGAAGGAGGAAAGTTGCTAGAGAAGAAAGGATCAGAGTCGCTCGAGTAAAGAAAGTGGAAGAGCGAGCCGCCAACCTATGGGAAGAAGTGAAGCTCATTCAATCTTGCCTCGTCCGAAGCGCTTTCATTCCATTCACTCCCGAGGAATCTGAAGCGTGCGCTACTCAGGCTCACATCGATGCGTGCAAAGTCACAATCAAGGAAATGATTGACTCCCGCTGCTATACTGAGGATGAGTATGACATAATTCGCAAATGCATCAACCTCAGGCTTCCCAAGTTCAACTCCGAGATGGGTGATAAGTTCAATAAAAAGATGAAGGAGTTGTCGGAGAAGTCGGGAGAGGAAATTGAAGAGAGGAGAGCTCAACATCCAGACGCTTGCGAGATTGAGAAGTTCATCTCAGATGACCTGATGAACGAGTGGAATGAATGCAAGGACAAATTCATAAAAGCATATTACTTCTGGCAAGTTGTGCCACTCCAAGAGAATTGCTCCAAACTTGATGCACTAAATAACTTCATGTGCTTGTCCTATGAGGAGCTGTGCAGGAAGATCTTCATACAGGCGGAGCTCGCGGAGCCCAAGAAGAAGATCATCATTGTGCCTAAGAAGAAGCAGTTCCCCATGCCACTCATGCCAAAATCAAACGTACCAAACAGAAGACTCATCGAAGCAGAGGTGGATGAAGCGTTGCTGATGGATAACTCTCACAGAGTGAGCAAAAAGAATATCAAAACGATGGAGGTAAAGGTCGTATATGCTTACTTCACAAAGGAAGATTTGGAGAAACCCACTGAAGATTCTTAAAACTGCATATATATTTTGTAACCTGCTTGAACAATCTATCAATCTTTACTTTCTTGTCAAGCGAGTCTCATTTATTTGTGTTATGTGTTTTTATCCTTCATGCTACAAATTCACAATCTTAACTGAAAAAAAAGGGGAAAGGAACTTAAAAAAAATGAACAAGTCTGCAAAGGAAGCAGTCGCTTGAAGTTCTTTTCACGGTTAAAGAAGTTGGGTTTTGGCATCATCAAAAAGGGGGAAATTGTTGGGAATTGTTAAGGATCATTTGCTAAGGGGGAACCTAACGGGATGCTTTAAAATTAAAGTGTATGTTTTGATTCGATCCCAAAACCCCCTATGTATCCTATTCCCAAGCGACCCTATTTTGATGTAGATAGGTTAGAATTTTTCTAAGCCTATACTGTTAGGATGGCTTTAATTTGGCTTTAGACGCTTAGGTTTTACACTGCAGGATTTCCAAAAGAAGGCCACTCACTTGAGTGTGTTTTTGAAGCGAAGAGAGTCTACCGAAGCGAAGCGAAGCATGCCAAAGTGTAGCGAGGCAAAGCGAAGCAGACGCAACAGTAGAATCAAAGCGAGTCTGCAGAAGCGAAGCGAAGCGAGCGCTACAGTGAAAAGTCAAAGCGAGTCAACGATTACTAAAGCGGATGCTTAAGAAAATCTATTTGGAAGCAAATGCTACAGTAGGACTTAAAGTGACTCGATTTAAAGTGGACGCTCCAAATCTGAAGCGAAGTGAGCCTCTACCTAACAAAAAGCGACACCTCAATTCAAGCTCCGATTTACACTTCAAGTTCAAACTTCAGTCAAGTGCAGATCGACGCATTAATTCCGTATCTCCACATGTCGATAGAACAATGGAGCAACGAAGTTGACCGCCAGGCCGACAAGGATGCCGCAACAGTACTAGGTGCTCCAGTTACTGTTGAAATTGGCTATTAGCCATTTTTGGCAAAGAGACAAATCGACGCGTCTGAAAAGCTGCTGGCCAGGGCAAGTACTGTCGAGAGAAGGAGGGACAAAGCCACCAACCATCAAACGGCTCTTGCCCATCCCTCCGCCTATAAATAGTGAAGGTCGAAGACGGAGAAGAGTAGAACACTACTTGAACTTTCAGCGCCTACAGCAAACAATACTCCCAGCCTTCGAGCAAACTTCTGAGTTTTTGTTTAAGTGTTCTCCGAGCTTTAGCAACTTCGAAGCTCGTCTCCGCAACCTTCACACTCCAAAGATCTAAGCCTACTTCATATATTCAAGCTTAGAGAAGAACTATACCCTTCTTTGCATTCATTGTAAAGAGTTCTTCATTTAGAGTGTCGTCAAAACCAAAAACCCTAACCCTAGTTCTGTCTAGTTAGGTTTTTGTGTCCGTCGAAAGGTTGTTGTGTTGTAAGATCCAAGACTCTACCTTCCTCAATAGTATAAGTCTCGATCGTATAGTGTAGATCCAAGCTAGGACAGTTCTCGAACTGTGCGAAGCTCGATTTTAGCTAGGTTTGTGTGGAGTACCCGAAATCTCCCAGTTGTTGTGTCGGATCCAAGCTAGTGAAGCTCGATCCAGTCTTGGTTTTTGAGGAACCCGTAATCCTCAAGATTCTTGAGTGAAGAGAATCCGTTGCTGGGTGCAACAAAGTGGACGTAGGTGTTTTATCACCGAACCACTATAAACCTCGGTGTCGTATCTCTTTTCCCTAGCTTTCCATTGTTTATTGCTTTAATTATTCACATTGCACAAGCATCGTAAACAAACTTAAAACGAAGTTTTAAATACTTAGGAAAGAATAGCTCACCTAATTCCGCATTGCAAGTGAGTCACCTCTAGATCAAGCATTCGCTTCGGTCTAAAGTGAAGCATCCACTGTAGATCTAGCTCTCGGTTAGGTCTTAAGTATTTGAAGCGAGTACTCTAACTTTTTACTCTGAGATAAGGGAAAAAGAAGTTGAAAAACTTCTACACACGTATTCAACCCCCCCCCCCCCCCCCCCTCTACGTGTGTATCCCCTATCAAACCGGGACCAACACAGGGGCCTATGATTGCATCATAGTGCTTCCTCTGTACTACCAATTCCTCATAACCCACAGGCTAATTTCATGATTTACGACTTTCGGCAAAAATTTAGACTCACCGATTGTCGGAGATGGAGTCGAGTACTGATAGGATACGGCCCAACTACTAGGCCTAACAATAAAGCTCGGCCCACGTAGTTAGGCCCACGAGAAGCGGTTCAGCCAAACGTAGAAGACTCGGATTCAGGCCCAAGAATAGGCCCAACTCGAAGCCCGATTATTATTAGGGAAAAACCCTAATTACTTGTATAAATAGATGTTAGATAAGGGTTAGAGGGGATGGACACACTCTTTTGTACTCTACACGAGAAACCCTAAATAAAATACCGCCGCTCTTTCTTTTCCCGTGGACATAGATTTACTCCGGTAGATCGAACCACGTAAATCCTTCGTCTCTCTTTCAATCTTTCATTTAATCCTTCGTTTCGATTATTGTCTTACGAAAATATGATTCATCACTGGCGCCGTCTGCGGGAATCGATAAATTTTGTGTTTCGAATCAATGTTTTCATGGGCAATTAATCGTCACGGGAAGAACGCACAAGGCGGAGAGAGAAAACTACAGAGCAACGCCGCTAGCGTCTCTGAGATTTTCTCTAAATTGTTATCAAATGCAACCACCACAATTTTCCAAGAGAAGAATAACAACATATGAAGGTCAATACACGGAGTAGAGCATCGGCAGTGCAACATCACCGCCGAAAACAGCAAACCGGAGTAATCGCCACCACGGCCGCCACCGTCGACGATGACGATGGCTGCTGCAACTCCTCTGTCGCCGCAAAACAACCTCGAACGCGCGACGGACCTTCGCCGCTTCCTCATCCACCTCGGCCTTTGCCCGTACCACCGCCCACTCGGGCCCTCGCTCGAAGCGCCACTGAGAGCTCCACTCCGAAGAACACACGAAGCTTTGCCGCTGCTACTGCCGAACGACGCCGACACTACTATATGCGATGCCTACTACACCTCCATTCCAAAGAGAGCAAGTTGATCTGGAGGAGAACAAACACTGGGGCCCTTCTAAAGATGCAGACGCCATCCAAGTTGTACCACCACCACAGCCAATCAAATTATGTTATGTGAATGGAATTCCATTGATCTTCAATTCTTCAATTGAAAATCAATTTATGAATTTTCCAGCAACAAGAAAACGATGTCGGCAATCAAGTCCGACTACCAAAGGACGAGAACCCACCGCCTCTTCCTCGCGTGCGCCTCCGACAGTTCTGACGAACTCGTCTCTCAGCTCGTCTCCGACCTCGAATCGGTCAACAGCGACGAGCGAAGTGCCAAGCAGCTCCTAGCCTTCACCCCGCCGCACCCCGAACGCGATCGTATCTCATTCGATCTCTAGGCTACGGCTTGACAGGGATGAAGCTCTACATCATCGAGCTCGCGTGGATGGTCAACAACCTCCATCTAAAACTCTCACTAAGGAAAAACACCGCCACCATGCTGTCCAGCCCAACCGCCGCGCGAACTGCAGCTGCGGCCATATGGAGCGCTGTCAATCCGCCGCCATTGTCCAGGTGACTGATGTCCTCCCCCGGCTCCGCCAGCAGCTGCACGCATTACTCGGAACCGATGCCCGAGACGAAGAGCAGGGCGGTACTACGGCCGAATGCAGAACGTCTCCGCCATGAGCTCCCTCACCAGTTCCTCAGCTCGTACAGTCTCTGAAAGATTACGCTCTCTCGCCTGCGCCTTCCTCGGCCGGAAGAATTGTTCAAACTTCCAATGTGCTATTCGGAGATATGCATAGGAGTTCTAAACTTCACCGCTACGGAACCAATCCGACAATAACAGTTCAAGCTCGGAGCAGAGACGCTAGCGCAATGACGCCGATCAAACACCATGCTATTCTCTCCTCCACCGGTCGAGCTGTTGTCTTACCCACTACCGAAGTAGGAATTGGTGCGGCAGCGCCTCCTCAGCGGCAACTTTTCAACCTCAGTGCAAGCAGAACTCATCGTCGCCGTTACCACACCACCATCAACAGCTGATCCGGAACGGCTTGCGGGAGTGGAAAGAGACGTCGACAACGATCACCTTCTCCTCTGTAATAGCCGCAGTTTTATTTAGTGATTAAATAAAAACTTCGGCATTTTTTAAAATTTAGAGTGTTAATATTATTAATATTATGAGTAAAATAATATTTTTAGTACTACTAATAATAGTGTTATATTTAGTAATGTTAGTTTTGCCCGAAACGAGAATCGAACTAAATAAGGGAGGCCGATAAAATGAATCGGTAAAAGAAAAATTATTTATTATTTTGGGCCGAGGCCCACCTAAATTTTCGAGACCCACTTAGCATGTACGAGACCCATTTAATTTTCATAACCCACTTCACGATTATTAGTTTGATTTTATTTAATTGGCCCAAGAGAGGGAGCCCGTTTCAGAGTTAATATTTACAACAATATATATAAAAGGGGCCCAAGATTAGTGGTTCTAAGCCCACAATAATAATCCATGTAGATATATATATATAGTTATATACATATTATAACAATATAAACAAAAGGAAAAGAAAAGAATGAAAAACAGGCGGCTTCAATTCCATACACAAATCTGCATTACACCACTAATCCCTCCTAAGCACAATTAGAGGACCCTTAGCACTTCTACAATTACAATTAGGAAGAGGTTAGTACATCATTAACCACCCACATCATTATTGTTACATGTGGAGTTGTAGAAACCTCCTAAGCATGCACTCCCACACGTGTCACCCATGCAATGAACTCTCTTGAAGAAAACACTCCATCCTTGCAAACTTGAGAAGAGCTCCTACTCATTCTTCCACCCTTGCAAAGAGAAAGAGCAGCCTTTCCCCCATCGCTCATTTCCCTGCACACAAACATCACAAAATCAGCCACATTCACATAACATTCACACCATATTCACCAACACAGAAAGAGTGGAGAGCAAATAGAGAATGAGTAAAGGCACAAAGGAGAGGATCGATATCCAGCCAAGAGAACAGCCGGAGATCAGCCTGTCGGCACTCGTTCGAGCGCCAAATCCCTGCGTTTTTCCACTAGGTAAACCCCCTAATTCTTCTCCCTCAAAGGCCAAGCTTGCATGCACTAACTAGAGTCTCAATCTCTACCTCTAGGAAGGAAAACGAGGGGGAAGGAGAGCAGTGGAGAGAAGTGGACAGCCCCTTTCGAGCTTGAAAACCCGACTTCGATCTCACCATAACAAGTAAGACTCCCTCACAATTACTCTTTAAGTATTAGGTACCTCAAGCATGAATTTCACCCTTAAAATGACCCTAGGATTCATTTAAAGGCTGCCTTAGTGTGTGAAGACTTAAAGCATGCTAAAACTAGTTTAATTCCTCAAGGAACAAAACACAAGCAACATAGCAACCTCGCACAATCAATGCATGTTATTTTTGAAAGCTAAAAATCAGTTTTAGACCAAGTTTAAATCACATAGAACCTTCTCTAACAAACCAAAGGCCTTGCATGTATGAAAATTTCCAAATCTAAACATTCAACACAAGAACACCAAAATCTGGAAATTTGCTTCCATGTAATGCATAAATTACCGAGGCAAAATCAGCCCTAAAAGCCTCCTAAGCAAGCCCCAAAACCTCAAAATCAACAGTTATAATTCATAATCAAATTAAAAGAGAAACGAGAGATTTCGGTGAGGATTCGAACCTGCCCGGAAGAAAGAAGAGGAGGTCAGAGAAGGAATAGGGAAAGGAGATGGAGGCCGACGGTGACTGCCGGAAAAATGCCCGAGCCACGGCGGAACAAAGGCAGAGCGGCGATGGCCGGACGGGCAGAACGTCGCCGGTAACCAGCGAAGCGGCAGCGGCTGACGCGAGACAACGGAGGTGGCGCGGCGCTGCTGGCTGAGCGACCGTGAGTGGAGAGGGAGACACGGTCGTCGCACCGCGTTGACGGGGACGACGCCGGCACCGGTGCGCCGGAATCTGACGGCCACCCGAGTTCCCCAATTTGCTGAATACCTCGAATTAGGGATCCCTTTCTTTCAGAAGTCGAGAGATTGTGAGAGGGGGAGATGATAACTGACGGAGGAGGAGCACGCCGGTGAGAAGAGGGACGGCGATGACTGCCGATGGTGAATCTGCAGAGAGAGAAGGAGAGCTCGCTAGAAGAGAGAAAGAGAGGGAGGGATCGCGATTAGAAAGAGAGAGAGAAGGGGGTGTTGTCTCACATGGAACCGGGTCGGGTTTTGGGCCATACAGACCGGACTAGCTGTCGGGCCGAGGAAATTATTTACGGGCCATGAATTAATTACTTTGATGGGCCGTAGAGATTATATCGGGCCAAACTCGACGGGATTAGACGAATCGAATTTTACTCATAAACCGGTATTATTTTCCACTTGGGCCGAGGACTAATTAGCAATTGGGCCGAGAACTACTTAGTTGTTGGGCCGGATTTATTTTCCAGTTGGGCCAGGAATTAATTAAGTAATGGGCCGAAATTATTAGACACTTGGACCAGAATATTTCATTGGGCCGATATTTAAATCAGAAGATGAGAGCCGCACGTAATAATTTCCCGAGCTCGATTTAGTAAATTTTTCGAGTTTAAATAATTGGGCTTAAACCCTTGACAATTCTAATGGGCCTCAAGTAAATTATAAACCTCAGATATAAAAATAAATCAAATCCAGTAATATTTATCTTATAAGTGTAGACCACTTATAACCTCTAATAAGGATGAGTCCAGTAATATAGATCTTATAAGTGTAAACCACTTATATCGTGTAATAAAATCACTAAGCCTCATTAATGGCTTAATCGAATATCCTGCGAAATCTGTCGAGGATGAAAAAGACAGTAAGACACAAGAATCGATCGAAATGATCGCTTTCAAATGAGAATCGAGAAACTCTCGATTAAAAGAATAACCATGATAACGTTATCAGTAAAAGAGATCTATAAGTAAAAGAGATTTATCAGTAAAAGAGATCTATCAGTAAAAAAGATCTATCAGTAAAAGAGTGAAAAAAGATCATAACCTCGATAAAAGGCAGCCTTCTCATAGATCGATAAGATTATCGATTTCATTGCAAGTCTCTCATTTTGCGTTCTTTTGAACGAGGTTAGGCGAAGGAGCAAGCCGAGGCCAAAGAATCACCTCAGAGTTACAGTTATATCCGGGAAAGCAATTGAGGTGGGCTTTCAAAACTTAAATGTTTTCCTTATGCTATAGTTCTTTCTTTAAAAGCATTGTCATGCCATAAATGCTTTGTTTTGTATGATGTCTATCTGAAGGGCTTCGGCCACAGGGCTTCGGCCATAGTTATCAGAAAGAATTCGGGTCTATCGGGGTCGCACCTCGATGGATTTAGTGCACTTAGTTATGTAGACCGTGAGCTACATATTAGCCGGTCGAGGTATCCGGGGGAGTGGCCACTCCTTCCGGGTACACCAGAATCAGTTCAGATATGACGGATTACACCAGAAAAATAGCCTGCGCAGGCACTCTTTTAAAATAAAATGTTTTGTGAACATAGGTCATTTTCCTAAAACCCCTATGATTCACTTGAATGGCTGGCAATTAAAATGTTTTGGCACGTGTCCACTGAGTACTTCAAAGTACTCAGCCCTGTACATATTTCCCATGTGCAGGTTAAGCAGGATGAAGTGAAGTTGCCGGAAGGAGCTTTTGTCGAGCATGGAAAGTGATGAAGTCTCTTGGTGGTGCATGTCTCCATACATGCATCTCACGTCCTTCCGCTGTGATCCTTACGTAGTTAGAATAGATCCTATTTGTGTATCGTTGCAATGTACAGGCCCCCATCATAGACAAGGACTTCTTCATGTACAACGCTTCCGCACACTTCATGTAACACTCCACTTGTGTTGGACAATATTTTCCCTCCATTCATTCTCAACGAATGATGGAGAGTTGAATTAATATAATGTTGAGTTTTTTTTACATCGTTCCACCTCACGTCGTTTGTTGAATTTAGTTCATTTTCCTTTCTTCTTGAGTCGCGACCTCGCTCGGCTGGTTTAGCGGGGCGGGTCATGACAGAGTGGTATCAGAGCACTTGGTTCGCTCTGAAATCCAAGAGTCTTCTTCTTCCAGTAAAGTCTAGACTTGATTCGCTAGACTTGTAAAGTCCTTCGACAAAAGCTCGGCACTTCACGACATCCTCACATGCCAGCATGAGAACATAGTCAAGATAACATAGAGCTCACACATAGTTGAAAAGCCAAGGCCTTTCTAGAGAACATAGCTCGCTTGAATTAAGTGCTTTCACTCTATCACATACTAGGATAGTGCATGAGCAAAGAAATTATTCTAACCTCAGTTATGGTACGAGAAGGGGGATGAGGCGAGGAGGCAAGTGAAGCTTTACACGAAATGCCAACTCAAAGAAGCAGTGATAACTTCCCAAAAAGGGCTAATAAATGAATAAAGAATAAGCCATATCAAGAAAACTAAGTCGACGGGTACAAGAAGATCTGGACGAGCATTGTTCGAATCAATGACATAAGTCTCTAACTTTTCCGCCTCCGTGTGGCAAGTAGCGAAACGTAATTATTAACGTTCCCTAAAGATAGTAAGAGATGATACCAGAACCTTATCAAGAATAAAATTTTTATATGGTGGCATAATAAAGATAAGTCCACTAGAGTTTCCTGGACGTTCCCGCATCCATAGTTAAAGGAAGAAAATGTTACTAGCAATTAAAGATAGAAGTCAAAGAAAGGATTAAGGTCTTCACCAACATAGAAATCCCGAGCAAACAAACGTTAGAATTCAGATCTCCTAATGTTGTACTCATGAGAATAGTTCCGTTGGAACCCGATAGCCTCTACTTTCCTGAGTAGAGAATCAAACTTGAAGAGTGTAGTAAAGTGAGACCGTTAGCATGCTTATTGATGAATTCGTAGCATTGGATATTGATATATAAGTTTAGAAGTTAAAGCAATATAGTATGCTTGATTTTCCACGGATGATGGGACTAGACAATACGGTAAAAGGGGCTAAGGCGTGGTATTAAATGACGAAAACAGCGAACCATTAGCCTAATTACGTTCCAAGTACGACTTGAGGACGAGTAGAGAAACCTCACGCCAAGGACTAAGAGACTGTCGAAGAGAAAGTCGTATCTATTTGGATCGTGATCTAGTAACTATTTCCGTTAGGCTATCAGAAGACAAGCAATATGATTGTCCTTAGAAACAACTCTACGTTACTAACGCTAACGAGTAAGTCGCAATTTCATATGCCAAGGTCCTTTACGCCAGTGCAAAGTACTAGAGTGTTCACGAAGGTACGTAGACTAAAGAAGACCCTACGATCTAATGCATTGTATCTACGAAACCCTCTCTTGAACCTCTCGAAACCAGAAAGACCTTTGTAATACACGTAGAGCCGAGAAATTCCAGATCCAAAGAAATGTTTACTAAGCCTTGTTCGATCTTCTGTGTTCTTTTGAATCAAGAGTCACCAGCGTATGAGAATCAATCTTCCTTCATGTGACCGGAAAGATGCTTATGTGGGACTGGCCACCTCACATAATCTCTTTCTTGGTAGCGTCACCAACAGACAAGAAATCGGATGGGTATCGACAAAATAGGGGTCCCACCTCCCATGACCCCTGTCACTTCATTTCTACCCTCTGGTTATTCCTTCTAAACTTGTCTGGAGAATCCTTGATGAGCTATTTTGGATAATTGATATTCCAACTTGGACCCTCGTACTATTATTTCTCATAGTCAGACCACGATATCCTTGTTTCGTTTTGATCCAATTGGTCCTCCTAAAACGATAAGACTACGAAGATTAGATTATTGTAAGTTATAGAATATGACTTAAGGTCTTACACTCTTTGGAGTTGTCGAATGTTTACGCATAAGAGGGTGGATGATAGATAAGCCGTTAAAGGTATTGCATGAGACTCGAAGTTGACGATGCGGTGCTAACTAGTATTACATGTGACGGTAAAGTAGATACTCCACCACATCCCAAGGAAGATTTTGCATATTATAACTCAGAAGAGGCAAGCTTATTAGTAAAGTTAAGAGATACGTTGGGTGAAACTAGAATTCAGAGGATAGAAACTAGTACCGCAACGAACGCAATAGTAAGTGACGTAAAGCTAATCAGATTTTCCCAACAGGGTTTAAAAAAAAAAAAAAAAAAAAAAAGGAAATACAATGATTAAATGAAAAAAAAATAATAAAAAAAAATCCATAAGTTAATTACTCTAAGGAGTTCCCCAAGAGAAGTGTACTGATAGCCCCTAAGTCCAACACTAAGAGCTAAACAATATTAGGGTCTGATTTAGACCAAGGGTAATAAACCCGTCACATAGATGAAATCCTTGCGGATATGAAATTTTGAAATCTTCCGATAGATAACTGTAAAGATATCAGAAAAATAAACGACCCGAGGTCGAATACTATAGTTGCCAATGTACACGACGCATTATCATCCAGATTAAACCAGCAGCTAAAGGAGAGACAGTATCCCGGGATTGAGATCGGTGACCTAACGTTATTTGGGATTTCTCCTAGCTCGGGGACCAGAAATCTTTGAGCATGTTAACGCGGACCAGACTAGAATTTAATTCTCACTAGAACTAAGTTATGTGAAAATAATGAGACCTAAATTACTCACCAAAGAGAGAATAATTATAGTATGGCATTAGCCGACCGGACATAGTAATGAATTGTAACAGACTACGAAATACGAGATGCTAGCCGATACTAGGGAAGAAAACGTTGGAAGAGTTTTCCACGTAATAAATAATATAGAATGAGAAGCCATGAGAAGTCATAAATAAAAAGGATCAGTGTAGAGCACGAGTTAGAAAAAGTTGTCAAGAAGAGTATAAAGCGAGACCACCGTATGTTTCATAACTTTGAAAGAACACAAGGATAAGTACACTAAAGATAGTAACCACCGAGACTAAACCACACGTAAACTAAGAATGGTGAAATTTTTAATTATGTGACCACATAGACATGATACCTTGAATCACCAAAGTAGTATGAGAGATGCTCATATAGTAAATATACACAACCAGAAGTATTACCTTCAAGTGAGTAATATAAGATTGGCTATTATTGCAAAATTGATGTAGTCCCCTTCACGAGAAAGTGTACAAGATAGACAATAGAGTGAAGGAAACGCGAGTGAGGATAAGCATCAAATGAGACGCAAGTTTAAATGATATAGACATGGTTATGGGACACTTGAAGAAACACGAGCCGATAATAGAAGGGAGTGCACGTGGGAATCAAATTGGACGAGGACTAGTATAAGAGTATACTAAACTATATAGAAATGACCCGATAGAATATATGAGGGACAAATTCTTTTAAGAAAAGCTGTGGTTGTCTAAGAAGTCAATTAACACATATAGAAAATAGTTGGGATACGACCTTAACTAACCAACAAGTCGTAAGGAATATTGGATTGAGATGAACCCATTTTTATCTTGGGGTAAATTAATCGCATCGTAAGAGGAGATGTTAATGGAAGATAAATTTATCCTAGAATCCTCAGGTTTGTAAAAGTCGAACAAAAACCGTATAGATCAAATTCTTAACCAAGAAGTAGTATGAGCACTCGACGTGCCGGGATACCTGATACATACCGAGAGTTGAGTAGATAATTAAAACCATAGTATTATCTTAAGTTAATAAGAACCTATATCTTAAGTATCCCCATAACAGAATTATTGGTATGTGAAGTACGAACACACAAGGCTGTTAAAACATATAGAAGGAATGTTAATCGAGTAAACGAAAGAAATGTTCTATTCAGTAGAAAACTATGCGACTAAAACCTTTTATTTCATTTCAAAGAAGTAATTAATGCCCGTCATCAAAGCTTGCTAATTGAGACAGCGAGACTACCTAACTAGAACTTCTAAAATCTCTAACAAACATGTAAGTTAGCCTCGAGAAGGATGGTAATAAAATTTAGAATTTTTGGACCAAGGTAACCTTGAAATGCACTAGTGCATACGACAGACGACAAAAGATAAGACGATACGTTAAGAAAGGTAGACAACAAAATCCATGGGATCTTCCTAGAAACATACACCCACGTATAATGCCTTAAAAGTGTTATAGTTATATGTGGATGGATAACGAATGAGCCGCTACCACTTTCGTCGCCCAGACTAATTGATCAGTAAGTACGACACCAGCCGGATTTATGAGACATTACATCTAAATATACCAGATTCATAAACGACTACAAAGGGAAACAAAAACACTTGATCTTACGTTAGTAGGGCGACACTCAGAACCAGCAATCAGTAGGAAGAACTACATAGGCTTAAGAATGCATACCACGAACTCTCGAGAGCGAAAACGACTAATATAGAAACCATATATATTTCTACCTTACACAGACAAGGGTGAATAAAGATGCACAGTACTACAAGTGGTCCAGAGATGATTGACCTCAACCAACGAGTTAGAGCATGAATAACCACTCGACAGTTGTAATACCTCGATTTATAAAGCCAACTACAGTATGTAGGGTAGGTCATGGCTACACTAGCATAAAGACCAAATAGAAAATAGACTCGAGTGAAGTACAAATTTTGGGAACGATCAATATCCCGACCTTAGTATTATCAATGGCACATGATTACACTTGAATGGAGTAGATAGAAGGGTATATGGACTTAAGTATATGACTAAGATATGTATTAAATTTTGGAAACTGCCTAAGGCCGACGAAGAAGGTCCAGACGCTCCTAGACTAATGCTATCACCTAACGATTGGATGAGTTCATACAGTCCACTGAAGCGCCAGTGCTTTAATACAAATAGCGACTTGTGAAATCATAGCATGCCTAGTACCGATACAGATTAGATCAGTGTATCATGAAGATATTTATCCCCATAAACGATGAGGATCATGACCAGCATATGGCCTAAAGGTAACGAGGCTGGCACAGACCGACCAAATAAATATAGTTACTTGAAAGGCTAGTACATAGGATCGATTGGGGACGGAGTAGAAGAATCGTAAGATGAACATGAGTCACTTGCTAACACCGACAAGTCGAATTACAATTCGAACTAGGAGACAAGTCTCCCCAGAGTTCCACATTTTATACAATAGCTATAGTTAGTACGACAGGAAAACCAACAACAGTCTATATGGACCCCACGAGTGTCTAGAGAAGATAAGACTAGCATCGTGAAGGTTAACATATCAATTCCGTCAAATCCCGAAGATCTTTTAAGGAGGTAGGTACCCGGTGGAGGCGAGAACTGGAAAACGATATTACCCCAGCTTAGTTACTAAGACCCACCGTACACTATAGACCCAGTATCGTGCAATGCACCGCACAGGATAAGGTATAGACCACCATTCTATTGAGATGAGGTGGGAGAAGAGAAAGAATTAACATCGGTGTACGATCAAAGAAATGGTTGAGAAATACAACCAATTAGAAGTATGATAAAAGAAGCTTATAGTAGACAGAAGTTTTACGATGACGATACAGATTCAAGTTACACCTCGAAGCAGAGGGTAGGGCCTCCTTGAAAATTTTCCCACCAAGGGAAAGACCAAATTCCGAATCAAAGGCTAATTGAAACCTCGTTTCAACAGACCAACAAAGTTCTAGGGTAGATAGGATCTGTGGCGTACAGGTCAGCGTTACATTCGTGTCCCAACTAAGGAAATACGTGTTCGACCCCAAACCCGTGATGCGACCGGAGGAAGCGGTTACAGAACCTGATTTGAGCTACGAGACGAAACCTGAAGCCATAGTAGATCGGAAAATTCAACAGCTTAGAGATAAGCAAATTCCTTTAGTAAGAGTACAGTGGAGACACCACGAGCGGGAGGACGCCACGTAGAAATTGGAGAACAAAATGAAGGAGAGATACCCCGACCTGCTTTTAGAAGTAAGTAAATTTCGGGACAAAATTTTTCGTAAGGAGGGTAGATTGTAATAGCCGCAGTTTTATTTAGTGATTAAATAAAAACTTCGGCATTATTTTAAAATTTAGAGTGTTAATATTATTAATATTATGAGTAAAATAATATTTTTAGTACTACTAATAATAGTGTTATATTTAGAAATGTTAGTTTTGCCCGAAACGAGAATCGAACTAAATAAGGGAGGCCGATAAAACGAATCGGTAAAAGAAAAATTATTTATTATTTTGGGCCGAGGCCCACCTAAATTTTCGAGACCCACTTAGCATGTACGAGACCCATTTAATTTTCATAACCCACTTCACGATTATTAGTTTGATTTTATTTAATTGGCCCAAGAGAGGGAGCCCGTTTCAGAGTTAATATTTACAACAATATATATAAAAGGGGCCCAAGATTAGTGGTTCTAAGCCCACAATAATAATCCATGTAGATATATATATATATAGTTATATACATATTATAACAATATAAACAAAAGGAAAAGAAAAGAATGAAAAACAGGCGGCTTCAATTCCATACACAAATCTGCATTACACCACTAATCCCTCCTAAGCACAATTAGAGGACCCTTAGCACTTCTACAATTACAATTAGGAAGAGGTTAGTACATCATTAACCACCCACATCATTATTGTTACATGTGGAGTTGTAGAAACCTCCTAAGCATGCACTCCCACACGTGTCACCCATGCAATGAACTCTCTTGAAGAAAACACTCCATCCTTGCAAACTTGAGAAGAGCTCCTACTCATTCTTCCACCCTTGCAAAGAGAAAGAGCAGCCTTTCCCCCATCGCTCATTTCCCTGCACACAAACATCACAAAATCAGCCACATTCACATAACATTCACACCATATTCACCAACATAGAAAGAGTGTAGAGCAAATAGAGAATGAGTAAAGGCACAAAGGAGAGGATCGATTTCCAGCCAAGAGAACAGCCGGAGATCAGCCTGTCGGCACTCGTTCGAGCGCCGAATCCCTGCGTTTTTCCACTAGGTAAACCCCCTAATTCTTCTCCCTCAAAGGCCTAGCTTGCATGCACTAACTAGAGTCTCAATATCTACCTCTAGGAAGAAAAACGAGGGGGAAGGAGAGCAGTGGAGAGAAGTGGACAGCCCCTTTCGAGCTTGAAAACCCGACTTCGATCTCACCATAACAAGTAAGACTCCCTCACAATTACTCTTTAAGTATTAGGTACCTCAAGCATGAATTTCACCCTTAAAATGACCCTAGGATTCATTTAAAGGCTGCCTTAGTGTGTGAAGACTTAAAGCATGCTAAAACTAGTTTATTTCCTCAAGGAACAAAACACAAGCAACATAGCAACCTCGCACAATCAATGCATGTTATTTTTGAAAGCTAAAAATCAGTTTTAGACCAAGTTTAAATCACATAGAACCTTCTCTAACAAACCAAAGGTCTTGCATGTATGAAAATTTCCAAATCTAAACATTCAACACAAGAACACCAAAATCTGGAAATTTGCTTCCAAGTAATGCATAAATTACCAAGGCAAAATCAGCCCTAAAAGCCTCCTAAGCAAGCCCCAAAACCTCAAAATCAACAGTTATAATTCATAATCAAATTAAAAGAGAAACGAGAGATTTCGGTGAGGATTCGAACCTGCCCGGAAGAAAGAAGAGGAGGTCAGAGAAGGAATAGGGAAAGGAGATGGAGGCCGACGGTGACTGCCGGAAAAATGCCCGAGCCACGGCGGAGCAAAGGCAGAGCGGCGATGGCTGGACGGGCAGAACGTCTCCGGTAACCAGCGAAGCTGCAGCGGCTGACGCGAGACAACGGAGGTGGCGCGGCGCTGCTGGCTGAGCGACCGTGAGTGGAGAGGGAGACACGGTCGTCGCACCGCGTTGACGGGGACGACGCCGGCACCGGTGCGCCGGAATCTGACGGCCACCCGAGTTCCCCAATTTGCTGAATACCTCGAATTAGGGATCCCTTTCTTTCAGAAGTCGAGAGATTGTGAGAGGGGGAGATGATAACTGACGGAGGAGGAGCACGCCGGTGAGAAGAGGGACGGCGATGACTGCCGATGGTGAATCTGCAGAGAGAGAAGGAGAGCTCGCTAGAAGAGAGAAAGAGAGGGAGGGATCGCGATTAGAAAGAGAGAGAGAAGGGGGTGTTGTCTCACACGGAACCGGGTCGGGTTTTGGGCCATACAGACCGGACTAGCTGTCGGGCCGAGGAAATTATTTACGGGCCACGAATTTATTACTTTGATGGGCCGTAGAGATTATATCGGGCCGAACTCGACGGGATTAGACGAATCGAATTTTACTCATAAACCGGAATTATTTTCCACTTGGGCCGAGGACTAATTAGCAATTGGGCCGAGAACTACTTAGTTGTTGGGCCGGATTTATTTTCCAGTTGGGCCAGGAATTAATTAAGTAATGGGCCGAAATTATTAGACACTTGGACCAGAATATTTCATTGGGCCGATATTTAAATCAGAAGACGAGAGCCGCACGTAATAATTTCCCGAGCTCGATTTAGTAAATTTTTCGAGTTTAAATAATTGGGCTTAAACCCTTGACAATTCTAATGGGCCTCAAGTAAATTATAAACCTCAGATCTAAAAATAAATCAAATCCAGTAATATTTATCTTATAAGTGTAGACCACTTATAACCTCTAATAAGGATGAGTCCAGTAATATAGATCTTATAAGTGTAAAACCACTTATATCGTGTAATAAAATCACTAAGCCTCATTAATGGCTTAAACGAATATCCTGCGAAATCTGTCGAGGATGAAAAAGACAGTAAGACACAAGAATCGATCGAAATGATCGATTTCAAATGAGAATCGAGAAACTCTCGATTAAAAGAATAACCATGATAACGTTATCAGTAAAAGAGATCTATAAGTAAAAGAGATTTATCAGTAAAAGAGATCTATCAGTAAAGAGATCTATCAGTAAAAGAGTGAAAAAAGATCATAACCTCGATAAAAGGCAGCCTTCGCATAGATCGATAAGATTATCGATTTCATTGCAAGTCTCTCATTTTACGTTCTTTTGAACGAGGTTAGGCGAAGGAGCAAGCCGAGGCCAAAGAAGCACCTCAGAGTTACAGTTATATCCAGGAAAGCAATTGAGGTGAGCTTTCAAAACTAAAATGTTTTCCTTATGCTATAGTTCTTTCTTTAAAAGCATTGTCATGCCATAAATGCTTTGTTTTGTATGATGTCTATCTGAAGGGCTTCGGCCACAGGGCTTCGGCCATAGTTATCAGAAAGAATTCGGGTCTATCGGGGTCGCACCTCGATGGACTTAGTGCACTTAGTTATGTAGACCGTGAGCTACGTATTGGCCGGTCGAGGTATCCGTGGGAGTGGCCACTCCTTCAACGAGATGTGGACCTCGGCGGTGGCACCTCGGACATCTCCATCCCACGGCCGATCTCCAGCTCTGACGCACTCTGCCGTCGAGGCCCACTCTGGCCCACTGGCGAGAACCACCCCGGCGCCGAGCTCCACTTACTCCGCTGCCGAGCTTAACCTTGACAAGAACGGCTTCGCTCCCCCTCGCTACTTCAATTCGGCGCGCGCTTCTTGTCTACGCCGACCTCCTGCACGCGACCGTTCCTCCTCACGATGTACGTCACCTGGAGCAAGAGAATTCCGGTGTACACATCGTGCCGCCGTCGAAGAAGACTAGATCCGCACCGAGGCCTCTCTGACAAGGGGGAGGTTCTACGAGTTCAACGCGACAACCTTGCTGCACCGCGACGCCGCCCTCTGCATTTCCTTCACCGACGCCTCGGTGAAGAAGAATATCGCGCAATATATAACATCAAAAAGGGGGCTGGCCAAGTACGACCTCGACGGTGTCGTCAAGGCTCCGTCGTCAGTCACCCTCAACACGCTCCAGAACTCTTACCCGTCCTCCGCCGAACGCCGATGTTGTAGACCCCGGCAACAGCCTGAGGTATTACTCCCTCTTCGACGTATAGATTGACGCTATCTTCACCGCCATATTTTCGAAGAAAGGCGTTCCTGCATTGATACAACCGAGAAGGCATGGACGAGATGGAAACAAAAAAATATATATATATACCTTCACTTCTCCGCCGAGCACCTCACCCCAACACCGCCGAGCACCTCACCCCATCACGTCCCACCTCGGCAAGAGTGGGAGAGAGAAGCTCCAGCTAGGCCGGGCTCCGGCTCTCACTTGTAGCACTGCCAAGCTCCGCCTTGGCTCAACTTCCACCTCGGCTCACCTCCCCCGCAGCAGGAATCAACCATCTTCAACGATGGCCGCCGCCGAGATCCACTTCGGCTCTCGCTTGCAGCTCCAATCCGGCTCCGGCTCCGGCTCCGGCCCACCTCGCCGTTGAGCTCCAGTACTCCGGCTCCTCGCCGCTGAGCTCCCGAGCTCCCCTCCAGCCCTCCGCGCAGTTGAGCTCCACTCCGGCACTCCGCCGGCGCAGTCATGAACGTCGCTGCCACCTCGACTCCGGCAAAGAAAGGAACCAACCGCCCCCATTTCAAGGCCATCGGCCCTACCGGTGGGCCGCTTAAAGCCGAGGAGGCAGTCGAATTCGATAAAGTTCACCTCAGCAGCACGACATTCACCTCGGCAACCTCCTACCCCCAGAGAGAGGGAGAGAAACTCCAGCTCGGCCTCACTCCATCGACGCCGCCGCCGAGCTTCGGCTCCCCCCCTTTTTTGCTGCCGAACTCCGGCTCCCTCGGGCATCCGCCATATATATATATATAGAGATAGAGAGTAGCTCTACGCAGCAAGCTCTCCGCCGAGGACGATGCAGCCGAGGTGGTCTCCTACCTCCGGATGAACTTCCTCTCACCCTTGACGGTGTTGACTTCGCCGCATGCAACCTCTTTGGATTGCTCTATGCTGCGAGTTCCATTCTGATTGCCACGTGAGAATTCCGAAGATCAAACTTGAAATCTGAATTTCATGAGATCGGTGCAGCATTTTTCCATGCATGCCAATGGATCAAATAAGCTTTCCGGTGATGCTCTCATGTTGGACAGTGTCTATGTATAAAATAAATGGAGCTAACCAAGCCCATGTTTTGCAACTCCGAACTCAAGCGACGCCATCTCCCACCTCGGCATAAGAAGTTGGGTGGACATGAGATGACGAAGAATTCCTCCATCGGAATCTCAGGCTTCCTCCATCGGAATTTCACCTTAAGAGGTACTATGCATAGGAGTAGAGAGTTCATATTTTGAGTCAGTCTTTTAAGTCTTTGTCTTTTGAGTCAAGTCTTTGTCGAGTCAGTCCGGTCACGCATATTGTACTACCTATGCATACCACCCCTCATCTACTCTCCACACTATCCTGACGAGGAAAGTGTGTTACCCTAGAGACACGCATCTCGGGTATGTAAATAATATAATAAACGCGTATGAGGAGCCCACTCCTACCGATACTTCTCGGCAAACATGGAGAGTGAAGCACGATTAATTTCGGCCACTTGAGGAGCCCACTCCTACCGATACTTCTCAGCAAACATGGAGACTAAAGCCCGATTCACTTCGGCCAAAAGCCCGATTAATTTCGGCCAAACATATAAGCCCAAGTTTGCTTCGGCCAATACTTAAGCCCGATTTATTTCGGCCACTAAGCCCAATTCATTTCGGCCACTAAAGCCCGATTCATATCGGCCAACTAAGCCCGATTCATTTCGGCCACTAAGCCCGATACATTTCGGCCACCTAAGCCCGATTCACATCGGCCATCAAATCCGGATTTATTTCGGGATGAACGAGCAAGAATTACGAGGAAGAAGTGCCTAACTTCGGCTATGAACGGCGACACAGCTTTCGTTTTATCGTTTGGCTACAGCGCATGAAGGCGCAATCAACAAAAATAAAAAAATTTCAGTCAAAAAAGCGAGAGAATACATCATTTGCGGAGTGATCATAGAAAAGGGAAGGGGAAAAGTAAGGAAGGGATCCACTGGCCCCTCCTTGCCCGCTGGCTTGCTCCTGCCCGGGAGCGCCCTAAAGCTGCGCCGCCTCCCCGCCCGTATGCTCGCCAGCTATCCCCTGCCCGGGAGCATCCTTCTGCTGTGCCACCTTCTCACCCGTGGTCTCCACCTCCACCACCCCGAGCTCCGCTATGGCTTTAACGAGGTCAGTGTATTCATCCACGTCACAAGCCATAACAGTTTCTGGCGTGAGCAGTTCGTCAGACGCACAAAGCTTCTTCAGCAAGGGCGCGGAAGAAGTGAAACCCACGATGGTGGACGCATAGCTCGCTAGCATATCCTCGTCAGACCGCCGTTTATATCCGAACTGGGACACATCGATGTCAGGGTACTTCTTCGCCACTGCGTCCAGGTTATCCGCCGTCATCAGGATCGATAACAGTGATCCCAACTTGCTGGCCAAGTCGGAGAAGTAATTGGATCGCAGTACCTTCTCCATTACGGCCTGTGTCACCCCGGCCTGCGAACCCAACAGCTCGGCCTCACGAGCCTTCGATGTAGCCACTTCGGCCTCCAACGCAGCTATAGTTTCGGCCTGAGCGGCCACCTTCCCCCTCGTCGATTCCATGGTGGCCTGAAGGTCCACTAACTCGGCTTCTTTCACCCGCAGTTCGCGCAAGAGCCTGTGCTTATCACCAGCCATCGTGTCCCGCACCTCGGCCAGCGAGGCAAACTGTACAGCCGCGCAGCGAAGATATTCAGCTACGCGATTCAGCTCGCCACACACTTGCTCAGTGCCCTGCACCACCATGCAAACTCAGAACACATTCACTGATCAACAAGAACAAAATTAAAGGCAATACTACTCACCTCGGGGAATTCAGGCAGAGGCCGATTTGCCCCTACATCGAAGCAATCGCCAACCACGTCAGCCGACAGCGGCTCCTTCCCTTCACGTCGCTTAGGGCTAACGAGGGGAGGAGACTCCGTCACTGGGACTGTCTTATCCGAGGAGGCGTGGGTTCTCTCTCATGACTCCGCCACCAGATCGCTGGTCGAATACACCATGGTCCTCTTCCGTTTGTTCTTGTTCGATGGAGGGGGTGGTGGAGCAACCGGAGTAAATGCCACTAAAAAAAAAAAAAAAAAAAAAAAGAGGAGAACAAACGGAAGAAGTCAGTACAACCGAAGAGAATAAAGCTAGAAAAGAAGCAAGGCAGAATCAGTGCTGTTATTACGTCCCGAACTAAAAGAACCTCACCCCTCCCCGGAGCCGATAAAATGGCTGGATCATTGGGACCTAGTCCGGCCCGCACGAGATCAGACTCGACAAATCTCTCTTTTACAGTCCCACAGCCATCTAAGATCGGCAGGAAGTTGGTGATTACATCATGAGAGAGCCACCCCTCGACCTTACTGGTCTTCCACTCGAACTGCAACGCGCCACCGAACTGACAGAAGAAAAATTTCCTCTTCCAGTCCCCCCGGACTTTATTCTCCACCTCAGCTCGCAGTCGGCGACGTGGAGAGAGGTAAAACCAGCTATCCCTATTTCTCAAGGAAAAGTAATGGGCCACCAGCCCGGCCGTCACCTGAAAGTTCTGCCGATGAGAGAGGACGCCAAGGGCGGTTATATGGTAAAAGGAATTGGGGGTTAGTTGAGATATAGGCGCACCGAGACGCGATTCTATCGCAGTGTAAACTGAAGGATACGGAACACGAAGACCACACCGGAGTGAGTCTTCGTAAACCGCAACAAACCCTACCGGTGGCCAGCAGGCCCTATCTACTGGCCGAGGAACAGCAAGGATGGTGGAGGGAGGGAATCCGTAAGTGTTACTGATCCGAATCAAATCGTCGGAGTTCAATGAGGATTGATAATCCCTAACCTTCCCGCCTATCGCCCTTCCCCGATCGGGAAACCCTACATCTAAGCCGGAAATGTTGGGAGGACAGGCAGACACCACCTCTAGCCTAACCAGCCCGTCGGAAAGCCCCGCAGAAGAAGAAGTAGCCGGAATCAGAGAAGGAGAAGAAGTCATGATCACTCACTTGATTTCGCAGGTGGGGCTCGAGTCGTCGGAGAGGATAGCAACGCCGGAGAAGATGAACAATAGGAGGGCAAAGTTTGCTTTCGATTTCACGGAATAGCAGAAGAGTGGGAGGTATGGGAGAAGCCACCTTTTACCCTACAGCGATACCCTATATTCCAGCTCGGCCTCGACGAAACGGTTCTGAGTTCATCCAGTTCGGCCCACATCCTCCAGTTCGGCCCACACCATCCAGTTCGGTCCACATACTCCAGTTCAACTTACACCATCCAGTTCGCTCCACACACTCCAGTTCGGTCTAACATACTTCAGTTCGGACCACATGCTCCAGTTCGACGCACATCCTCCAGTTCGGCCCGCATCATCCAGTTCGGCCCAAATACTCCAGTTCGGCCCATATCATCCAGTTCGGTCCAAATACCCCAGTTCGGCTTACATCATCTAGTTCGCTCCACATACTCCAGTTCGGTCAACATTCTCCAGTTCGGTCCACATAGTCCAGTTCGGACCACATCCCCCAGTTCGGGAAACTCAACTATGTCATCATCACCATCGCATCCTCGCTTCTACGTCTTTTTGGGAGGGGATGTGATAGGATACGGCCCAACTACTAGGCCTAACAATAAAGCTCGGCCCACGTAGTTAGGCCCACGAGAAGCGGTTCAGCCAAACGTAGAAGACTCGGATTCAGGCCCAAGAATAGGCCCAACTCGAAGCCCGATTATTATTAGGGAAAAACCCTAATTACTTGTATAAATAGATGTTAGATAAGGGTTAGAGGGGATGGACACACTCTTTCGTACTCTACACGAGAAACCCTAAATAAAATACCGCCGCTCTTTCTTTTCCCGTGGACGTAGATTTACTCCGGTAGATCGAACCACGTAAATCCTTCGTCTCTCTTTCAATCTTTCGTTTAATCCTTCGTTTCGATTATTGTCTTACGAAAATATGATTCATCAAGTACGCCTCGGAATTGCTCCAAATTTTATTCAACTTTCCTTCAAACTCTTCACAACCTCTCTAATTCAAGGGAAAACGCAGTTCAGTCATCATAATTTCTACCATAAGGAGGACATAATCTAAACATCGCGTCATATTTCATATCTCGACATCATGAAGGACTCAACAGAAATTAATTAATAGTATTCACATCAGATTTTTGATAAACTACTTAGCCAACACTGTATATCCATTCATTCTAGCATCAATTTCTCGGATATTTTTTGCATAAGGAAATAACAAGGAAAATCATTAACAAAATCATAACGACGAGCTAAGAACTCCAATCATATTGAAGAGATCGACGTCTTAAACTCAAGTTTTCCCATAGACGGCGCCAGTTGTTAGGTCCGGGTCAAAGATCAACAACAATTATACAATTATTCATCATATTTATAAATTAGTAAAGAGTATTCATGTACAAATGACCATAAATGGAAATACAAAAGAGACTCATGCGATATATCGGTCTTAACAGCTCAACTTCCATAGGACGCCTCTTTTCCATGTAAAAGGGGATCAAGATAGAGGTCAAGCGCAAAGCGTCTGAGCTATTGATCTTGCCGAATCCATGAAGAACAGAGCTCATCCAGGAAGGAGAAAAAGGAAGAAGAGGACTGAGTAGAAAATGCAAGTCGCTCTCGTACTCGTCCTCTCTTGGCGATAGGAATTATACCTCTAGATTACGCAGCTGAGAATGTTTTTCACCCACTAAACGAAGATGGAAGAGATGGAAGAGATAATGGAAAAGGTTCCTTGAAGAAGGACCTCGGCAGCTCTGGTTCGAGAGAGCGAGAGAAAGCTCTAAGTAGAGGGTGAATGGAATAGTATAGAAAGTGTTGAAAAAGTTGTTCTCGAAGTGGTGAAATCACTCCTGATTTATAGGTGTAGAAAAGGACGAAAAGGTGAATGTACATGTGTGGGGGGGACAGGAAAGGAATTTCTAGGGAGACAAAATTCCCTTCGTCATTAATTTAGTGGTCCTCACCCTAAGGTATGTAGAGTCACGTGGATTGTATGTTTAGCGGATCCCTACGCTCCAGCAGATGCTGAACGATTTGAGATGGGCTCTGTGCGGGGTCGGATCTACATAGAACCTTACGGCTTCTGCGCAGGATACAGCATCTACATCAAGGGCGATGCTTGGAGCTTCTGCGGTGTTATTCCGATTATTGTGAGAAACTGCCGCGTGGCAGAGCTGATATTAGTCCCTATCACAATGAATCTCCGGTAATAGCCTACTAAACCTAAGAAACTCCGAATCTCATGAGGTGTAGTTGGTGATCTCCATTCTTACACGACTTGTACTTTTGTTGGATCAACCTTGATTCCTTCAGACGAAACAATATGCCCCGAGAAATTCACTTGATCAAGCCAAAACTCGCATTTGCTGAATTTGGCATATAGTTTCTCTCCTCTAAGTCTTTCCAAGACTATTCTGAGATGTTCTTCATGCTCTTGTTCATTCTTGGAGTAGATGAAAATATCATCCATGAACACTAGAACTAACTTATCCAAATACTCGTGAAAAACTCGGTTCATGAGATCCATGAACACTGCCAGTGCATTGGTTAACCCGAATGTCATTACTAGAAACTTGTAATGACCATATCTTGTTCGGAATGCAATCTTCGATATATCTTAGTGAAGAATCTTCAATTGATGATAACTTGACTTGAGGTCTATCTTCGAGAAAACACTAGTTCCCTTGAGTTGATCTAACAAATCGTCTATCCTTGGCAAAGGGTATCTATTTTTCAAGGTAAATTTGTTCAACTCACGGTAGTCAATACACATCCTCAAACTTCCATCCCTTTTCTTGACGAGTAAGATTGGTGCTCCCCATGGAGACACACTTGTTCTCACAAATCCTAGATCAAGCAATTCTTGCAACTGAATCTTCAGTTCTTGCAATTCCTTCAGACCCATTCTGTATGGTGCTTTCAATATCGGTGTTGATCCTGGTTCAAGGTCGATTGTAAACTCCAATGGTCTATCTGGCAGTAGTCCTGGTTGAACCTCGGGGAAAACGTCCTTGTATTCCCAAACTACTGCTACCTCATAAATGTCTTTTCCTTGCTCAACATCTGGATTAAGATAGACAACATATGTTTTTGCACCCTCGTTCTTCAATAGCTTCTCTGCTTGCATTGCTGATATGATTGTCGCCTTTTTCATCTCTTCGTTCCCAATGTCATAGAAACTAGTCGGTTCTATTCCCGGCATATGAAAAGTAACTTGTTTATCCTTACAACGTATCGTAACAAATTTTTCTATAAGTTAGTCCATTCCTAAGATGATATTTACATCCCACATAAGCATTATGTTTAACGTTCAAGCTTTCATCTTAAGAGATCCTAATTCAAAGTCTAGGTTAGAACATACATGAGTGACTGTGGTAGCTTTCCCTATTGGCGTTGTTACTTTCAAAGCTTGACTAGCTCTTTCTACTTTCAGATCTAGATTATCTACACAAGAGTTTGCTATATAGGAATGTGATGCGCCTATATCCAAAATAATGATAACAGGAACGTATCTAAGTTGACCCATGCCTGCTAGGTTACCTTGTCCTTTAGAACATTTTTCTGGTCAAGGGAGAAAAGTTGATGGTATAGGCTTCTGTTGATTCTGCTCGGTTTGGCCTTAATTAAAACAATACCCAGAATTATGTCCTTGCCATGCCCTCTTGTTCGAATAACCTGAGTTTCCTGGAATATCCTTCCTCTTTAGATTTTGAGCATGGCTCGGAAAAGGTCGATTCGTCGTCGATGCTGCCTGGTTCTGGAATCGGGGTTGAGCGGGGGATTGAACAGGTTTATCTAGTTGCATGGGTAACAGTATCTAAGGCACAATTCAGGGCTTCAGCATAAGACAATCCATGCTGACTAGCTAACACAATCCTAATTTCTTATCCCAGTCTGGAACAGAAGAGTTTAGACGTCTTCTCGTCCGTATTCACCTTGTTGTAAGCAAGATGAGCAAGGTTACAAAATTCTCGATCATAGTCAAAAACAAACTTCTTCCCTTGCTTCAAATTGGAAAATTCTCCTTCTGCTTCCTATAACTCCGAGGGATGTACGTCTTGTACAGATCCTCCTTAAATAATTCCCACGTCAAATTGTCTAATTGGTCTTGGGTATAAGTCTTTTGTCTTGCCTCCCACCAGTAATCTGCTAAACCTTGCAGCTGGTACGACATACACAAGAGATGCTCTTTGTCATTACAACGTAAAAACTTAACACTCGCTCTAATGCACGAATCCAGTTGGCATCAGATGGCCTTCCTCTTCTATTAAAAATAGGGGGATTTTGTTGAAGGAAAAGTCCTTAGAGTCTCCTTCCAGGGGGAGGAGGAGGAGGAGGAGGAGTAGGGTCTCTATTTTTTCTTCTTCGTCACTGTGCTCTTCAGCATGAACATTCATTCTAGGCGGCATGCTGAAATAAAGATGCCTCTTTTAGAATATAAAATTCTATTATTATCTTTTTAAAAAAAATTCACTAAATGCCAACTAATAATTCCGTAAAATTGGGAATTTATCATTTATTCATTTATTCCTTTACGGTCTGCACACTTTAATATTTCTCATTAATCTATTTGTCACAATTAATGTCAACCAAACTTTTCATCATAACATAATACAATTTTGTAGATAATACTAATCGTTCTTCATATATATATATATATATATATATATATATATATATATACACGAAAAATTGCCCACCTTGAGAAATTCTCAAAAGGAGGAGTCAATTAAGCAAAATTAACCCCTAGAGTTAGGTGTGACGTTCACCTAAGCTATAAATCACGGTGCGGCATCTACTCGCAACCGGATCATGCCAAAAGATCTGTATGCCACTATACATCACAGATTGTACACAACTACATCGATCCTAGCAAGCTATGTATACTATGCATCATATAGAGTTAGTTCCACCATTATCACATCATCTTACATACCAAGAAAAGCTAATATAATAAGAGTATATCGTCATCACAATCATAATAGAACTAATAGTGATAAGGTGTGGGGTTATCTTCCTCGGGGTGTTCCTCTTCATCTTCCACCACAGCGCCATTCTCGTAGTCTCCTCCGTCATCCGCACTTCCATCAGAATCAGCATCAGACGTCGAGGCTAAGTTCTCATCATAGTGTGTGTGCCCATTAGAAGTGGAGTAATCCGTAGGACCTCATGGCGGATAATAAGGGAGGTGAATGGATAGATATTGGGCAAAGCCCGGTGGGTCAAAATCAGGGGCATAAGGGGCTACCTGGTCAACGGGAGAAGAAGGCTCCAAGAAGTAAACACCAGGGTCGAGCTCGGACTTAGGATCATCCTGAGGCATTGGCTCGGGTTGAACAACAAGTGGAGGAAATAGTGCAGGAGATGGTGGGGGAGGAGGTGCATCATAAATAATGTACCGAGAAGTGATGGTTGCAATAAAACTCCCACAATGAGCATAGGTTTCTCCCCAACCATTTAAATCGGTGTGCTCGGGTACAATCGATTCCGCCCACTCACGCCACTCGTCCGGTAATACCATGATCAACTGCTTGATCCTTTCCATGGAGGTAACTCCATGCTCATTGGCTGCACGCCAAAGTCGCTCAAAGTGAGCCAAGAACTCACTCAAGGTGTCACGTGCACTCTTCGTGTACAAGTAGAACTCGATTACTTCGGGAGTTGTAGGACCGTTGTCCATTCCTACAAAAAGTATCAAGTTAGCAACATCGAGAGAATGGTGGTTCTTGATATGTTAACAACCAACATACTCCTCATAGGAATTGCAAGTGGTATGGCAACGTCACTCCCAAGTGACAAGATGGTACATGATCGTAGTACTCCTCAATTAACAAATGGTGGGGCATGTTCATGGTACATCTACAACATCAACGGTGGTAGATGTTTATGGTACTTCCCAATCAACAACGATGGTACATGCTCGTGGTATTTCCCAATCAACAACGATGGTACATGTTCGTATTTGTGGTGTCATATTCCGGTTATCAACCGAAATTCTTAACATCTAATATCTTAAATGCAAATAATCACGAGGTATCCATATCAGAATAGCAATCATCTCAATCAATTCACAAAACCACGTAATCTCAATCAATTTTCATAACCACATAATCTCAATCTATCATATATTATAATCCAGGAAAGTAAACTTACCGGTTAAGCTGGATGAGATGAGCTGCGGAGCTTGTTGTTAAGACTCGACTAGTCTAAGAAATTCATTAGACTTAGCATAATAAGAAGTTCATGTTTTGGAAAGAAGCAAAGCTCTGATACCACTTTGTAACGCCCCGACACTTAGGGGGACACTTGTTGAACTATGCCTAGTTCGGGAGCGCTACGCTGGCGAAGTGAACATTCATATATGAAGCATAATTGGAACATCGGCATGTATAATTGATCATGCGATTAATTAATACAATAGCATAATCAATGCATAGCGGAAGAAATTCAATAGAAGCTGATAGATCCGGGTTAGAGATCCACAACAATTTAGGGTACGGTTCATCATGTTTTGCAAAGAGTATTTATGAATAAAGCGTTAAAGCAGTAAAGAGCGAGAGATTCATGCATATGGAAAGCCATAACCAAGCATTTTGTACAGGGTATGATGCGCGTAGCAACGGCGAACAATAATTGAGCTATAGGCAACGGATAAAGGGCGTATTTAGCCATAAACTAGCAAGATTCATGGAGTTTTGCACTCATACAAGCAGATAACGAAGAAACGAGGTAGGAGAAAGAGAGAAACGAGGAGCGCGAGGCTTCGTTGAGCCTCATTCCCCTTTAAGTGATGAGGGTTTTACCTTAAGTTTAAGGTAGTGCGTGTAAGAAAGAGATTCTTCCCGGCGTCGAGAAGAATAGATGGATATGAAAATGAACTACGGCTTCCTGGAAGAAGGTTTTGCTCGCCTTGACTTTCCTGAGCTCGGAGGAGCTCGAGAGAGAGAGAGTATTGAATGAAACAGTACACAAAGGTGTGTGTTGTTTGTAGAGAATGATGATGTTTTGTTGTGCGTTCACTTAGTATTTATAGGACGCGAGGAGGGTGGAAAGGTGGATGTTTCTTGTATGGAAGGGATAGAAGAGGAATTTCTGTAAGGACAAATTCCCTTTGTCATTAATACTGTGGTCCTCACTCTAGGAAGACTAGAGTCACGCCAATTACATGCCCCTGCAGATCCCTGGGTATTAACATGAGCATATTAAGGCCGAGGCTTCTTCTGTAAGCGCTAGCTTCTGCACATGGGTCTTAACCCAAACTATAGTAGTTGTTAGATCCCGCGGCACCCAGGATCTGCTCTTTGTTGAATCAATTTCTTTTAATCGTTATCGCAGGAATAATCCAGATAAAGGTAGGAAAATACATTACGAATGAGGTTGATATTTATCCCTATCAGCTACTCCCCCCCCCCCCCCCCCCCCCCCCCCCCAAGACCAGAAGCGTTCAGCATAAGCTTCTGTCCAATATTAGCATCAGTAATAATGATTTTAAATGACATCACAAAAGGTCTGTCATGAAAAAGGTAATGCGCCGGTTAATTTTCCAAGACACGATGGGCGTGATGGCTCCCTGTCTTATCATTGCCTTTTGGCGTTTCCAAGAAGGGGAAAAATGATCTATTTCTTAAGAAACAACGTTATGCTCCTCTCATTCTTCTTTTTACTTTTCTCTTTCGCTTAGTTAGAAAAAGAAAAGATAGAAGCCCTATTTTGCTCTTTCCGCTTCCCCTTTTGCGTAGTAGAATTCGTCCCTCTCAGACGAACAAGTATCTTCTTTCATGTAACTATTGCTTTCATATTTTCCTACGAACCGTGTATAAGGGGATTGGCTCTTAGAAACCCTTTTGCTTTGTTTTATTAATTCAGTCATGTCCATCGATTTTGTTCGCCGGAAGATTTGCAAGTTGGTTCATGCTGAGGATACCCCTGCTTTGCTTCGGGGCCGCCTGCTCGGTTTTTTAACTCGGCAAGAAATGGACTTTGTGGATCTATATGACTTTCCAGACATGAAGGCGTATCTCAGGCGATTTAAGAATCTTTTCACACAATACGAAATGTATGACGGTCGCTTATCAGAGAAAGTGAAGTGCAAGCTTATCCTGCTATCCTTGCCTGGGGGGGTATTTATCACTGGAGGCAGGAGCCGCCAATTTGGGAGTTTATACCCACCTCCCTACTCTAATGGCCGAACTGCTTCGGATTGAGAAAGTTAAGAAGACGGAGATGGCAGATGAGGCTAGGGAGGTAGTTGAGCCCTCAGCTAGTCAGATCCCTCGAGGGGGGAACAAAAGACAGAGGATAGATGAGGGTAAGCCATATAATCCTTCGACTATATTGGTCTTATTCTATCTTCCATGGTGCAAATTTGAACTGATTGACATGTATGTGCTTGTTTTTTTTTTTTTTTTTTTTTTTTTAAAGGTTCAACTACAGGAGAGGACAGCGATTACAGCGATTCCTATTCCTTCCCCCGAGGTTCTGCAACCCCGTCATCTAGCTCATGCTCTTCTACCTTAGCTTAATTACGTTGTATTTTGGTGCTTGTGTAATGACTTTCTCTTTTTGATGTTTTTTGCTGGGATGTACATTTCAAGACTTGGAGGCTCACTTTGTGCCTTTTCTATCGTAACCAGAGTAGACTGTATGTCTTGTTACTTATTGGATGTTCTCCTTTCCATGCATGTAATATTTTGGAATAGTAGGATATGAGCCTCTTCAGATGTTGTTCCCTGATTAAGAATAGTTTCTCTTAAGCTCTGCTGAGGTATTATCCCTATACTTCCAATCTTTGAACTTTCTCTAGTTTTCTTTTACCCAGGGCTTGAGTTTACCTTTATGCCTTTAGGCTAACTGTAATAAATTATACTTTCTTTAATAGTTGCTTAACGCATAGGATCTGACATTTTAAGATAGTAAAACATGGAAAGCATTTTAAGATAATGGGATATGGAGGGTATCCCCCTGAAAGCATTTTAAGATAATGGGATATGGAGGGTATCCTCCTGAAAGCATTTTAAGATAATGGGATATAGAGGGTATCCCCCCCCCCCCCCCCCCCCCCCCCCCCCCCCAAGTGGGTTATGAGAGATCGAGTGAATCATAACTCATTTAGCGAATGATTTCATACTAAGCATAGTATTTATTTAGGTTGTTAACATTCCAGGGCCGGGGTAGCACCCTTCCCTCTTCATCTTGAAGTCCATAGGCTCCCCCTTTTAATACCTCCCTTACCAGGTAAGGTCCTTCCCAATTTGCATCTAGCTTTCTCATGGGCTTGAGAGCATCTGCCCTTTTTAAGACTAGGTCTCCTTTGCAGAACCTTCGGATCTGCACTTTTTTGTTATATGCGTCCCGCACCTGCTGTTTGTATCTTTCTGCCTTCTGAAGAGCTTTGATCCTAAGCTCTTCGACCATGTCTAGGTTCTCCCTCATCCGAGAGGAATTTTGATTTTCATCATAAGCCATTATCCTTAATGACTTGAGCTCTGCCTCTACTGGCGTTACCGTTGTTGCCCCATAAACTAAGTTAAATGGAGCTTCTCCTGTGGCTGTTTTAGGACTGGTGCGATATGCCCACAACACCGAATCTAATTCATCAGCCCAGTTTCCTTTGGCTTTTTCTAGCCTGGCCTTGATGCCACTTACGATGGTCCTGTTTGTGACTTCGACCTGCCCATTAGCCTGGGGATGAGCCACAGCTACAAACATCTGTTCGATGCCAATTTCTTTGCACCAAGCTCGTACCATGGATCCCATGAACTGGGCACCATTGTCAACGACCAGTACCCGTGGGATTCCGTATCGGCAGTGATGGATTTGTATACTAGAAAGCAGGCCTTTTAGCTTGTATACATGTGTTGTCCATAGCCACTAACAATCTTCTATCTGATTAAGTATGAATTGTTATCTATGCATCAAACATCTATCCATTATCTCAAAGTTGTAGGCTTTATGGTGTGTTGTAGATCACAGAAGACCATAGTTGCCGGTTCCTCACGAGATATAAAAGGGTATCACAGTTGAGACAAGTCTGGATACAACTGTCGGTTTAGGCTGTAGTATAGGCTGCATAAGTAGCTTGTCTTGGCTACTTGTCTATACTAGTACGTGCGTATACTGATAGGATCACGGTGGGGTGTATTCTTCTATTCTGACCGAATGTAGAAAGAATCAAGACCTCGGTGACTTAAGATGAACCTTAACTCTAGTTGAGTCCTAAGGGTGTATAGTTGTAGTCTGCTTCTTTGATTTACCATGGGTGAGAGTTTAGAGTATCTGTAACTCAATATGCTCCATATCTTGGGAAGCAACTACAACTAGTACGACTCTTAGTGCAACTGCAACAGAGCACCATATCCTGGTAGAACAGGTTGATCACATCCCCTGAGGAATTCATTAAGGATTATCATACCAAACCCTGCAGGTGGATTAATTTCCGGTATGATGAATAAGGAATGAATGGTACTACTCTAGAATAAAAGAAGTTGAATAACACGAGCAGTCAGAAGCTCTAAGTAATCAACGGATGTGGGATATCTTAAATATGGGGGTCGCTAAGTCTAATACTAGCCCTGAACTCAACAGGGGTAAAACAGGTAATTCAGTACTATTACTCTAGTGGAATGTTTTAGTACTTATGGACTAAATTATACTATGGGCTGAGTATGGAGAATTTAGCCATTGGGAGGCCTCGGTTTTACCAGTTAGTAGATCCCTGATCTGGCCCAAAAAGCTCAACAGGCCACAGTATAAGGAATAAGTGGGCCACCACACAATTGGGCCCAGTATGGGGCGCCAATCTGCTAATGGACGCCTAGTCCATGTGTTGCAGGCCTGGCCTGCAACTTAAGCCCAAGTCTCACTTGGTCTCCTCTATATATACCCCCTCAAGGTCTTGTTTTGACCTAACAGTCAAAATATATGAGTGCACTTAAATATTCTGAACAAGAAAGGGAGGTTAGGGTTAGAGAGAGAGAGACGCGCGGCCGGCAGTAGCAGTTCGGTGGGGATCCCGGTTTTCCGTGGCTGATTCCGAAGATCGTTGTCCATCCAACGTCAGAATCGAGCAGGGATATGGATCAGAAGATCTATTTGCGAGTTCTCTACTTCTTCAGGTAATCAATCTATAAACCCCCTATGATTCCGCACTTAATTCATAGGAGCATGATAGGTTTAATTCGATAGTTAGATATCCGAAATAGATCCTCGGGCGAACCGATCTTCACCGATCAGATATGGTTCCTTCAGTTAGTATCAGAGCCAAGGATCAGATTTTTGGCTCTATCTGAGTAATTATCGACTATTATGCATGTTAGATCGATTAGGATGTCGCTTTTCGTGGTGTTTTTCATTTTTCGGGCCAGTTTGGCAAAATCTATGTAATTTTTGATCGCGAGATAATAAGGTGCGATCTATAATAGGTTAGATAGATTTATTTTTCGTTTTGTACCTGCTGGATGAGACGAAGATGAAGAACGAAGGAGACGAGCACCAGCTGGACGCCGACGCACGGGGCGGCGCGTGAATTACACGTGCCACCGCACGCGCGTGTGCGAGTCGTCCAAACGGCGAGCTCTCCTCTTCGCCGGCGATCGACGAGACTCCAACAGCCTGCTGGAGTTCACGCATCGTCGGAGGAGGCTGGAGGAGGCAAGAGAGGCGGCGGCAGCACCGAAGGCACGAGAACGGCACTGCGGCGGAACCCTAGTTAGGGCTCGACGCCGCGACAGCAGCCGTGAACTGCATGGGGGCCGACGACGGCGACCAGGGAGCCCGGCAATGGACTCGACGTGGCCGTGAGCGTCGCCGGCAGCAGCAGTACATCGGGGCAGCGCCGGAGGTGCAGCAGCCGCGGCGGAACCCTTCTAGGGTTCTCTGCCGTAAGTTGCAGCGGCGGTAGGCGACGGCGAGGGCGGCGGAGGGACGTCCAGCAGCAGCGGAGGCACGGCGACATCAGCCAGCAGCAGTGGTGGGCCGCGGCGGACATCGTCGGCGGCTGGAACGGCGGCAGCGAGGTGAGGGGTGCCGCGGCGGAACCCTAGTTAGGGTTCAACGCCGCGAGCCTCGCCGGGACGGTTGCCGGCCGTGCCACCGGCAGGGAACGATGGCTAGCAGCAGCAGCGGCGCCAAGGAGGCGGAGGCGGCCGGCGGCAACGCCTCAGAACGTCGGTCGCGGTGTGGGCAGCTTTGCACGCCCGTGCCCTAGCCCGTGGATGGGCCTAGGGTTTCCAACCCGGCCCGTTCGCATTAACGGGCTGCCTCCAGCGTTCGGGCTCGGGCCCAATCACGAACTCGGGCCGTTTTAGGTCCGGTTTCGGGTTCGTGGGCCCATGAGAGTGAAACGAGCACGATTTGGGCTTATTCGAGAGGATTGGGCCATGTGGTGTGGGCCCAATCTCGGTTAGAAAAGCCCAATGGCAACGAAAATTAGATAATAAATTATTTAATTAATTTATTTATTTTCGGGGAGAAACGGGAGATCAACTCGGAGGACTTATTCAAGACCGAAGCCTGTTTAGGATTTTTATTTTTATTTGTAATAGTTTAGACGGGTCGTCACACCACGAAAAGCGAGTTTTATTTTTGTTTTTATCTCGTTTTTCTTAACCATGCTATGGATGCAATTTAAATTATTATAGCATGTCTTGCCTGTCGAGGTGAATTAAATTGCGCTTAGTCGAGCATGTTTTAGGATTGTCAATATAAGCATGTTTTAATTTTCTGCGAGCATGGTTTATTTGCTGCGTTTAAAAAATTATGCTTAGGATTATGTGACAACGTGATCGAGCATGTCGACAAACCTTTTGAAAGAAAAATACTAAGCAGATAAAAACATTTTTGGTATAGAAAATGTTAAGACCTCCACAACTGACCTTAAGGTGAAGTTTTGATGCGAGTGTGTAAACGTCCACACGAACGTGGCTTGCACATCGTATCGGACGAGTTCGCCAGACTTAGGGTTTCTTAACAAAAATGTTCTAACCAAAATGAGAAGTGGGAGCTTTTCTGAGTAAATGTCCACACTAACGTGGCTTGCTCGGAATAGTAACTGTGGTTTTCTCTGGAGTTGGTTTTTGAACAAAGATAGCTTAAGGAAAATAGTGCTTTTTCCGAGTTAGGCTAAGATTGTGGTTAAAAGCTTAGATATTAGTTAGAATACAACTCCCCAACGGAGTCCCTTTTCTAATCTAATATGGCCTAAGGTTCAACTATTAGCTCTATTTGCCATAAGGATAGGTTGGCAAGATAAGTAGAGTTAAAGATCCGAGTATCTGGTCGAACAGTGGGAGCGTAAACGTCCACACGAACGTGGCTTGCGATACGCATTGTTTGGGTTGTTGAAGGTTTCAAAATTATTGGTTTATCAAAAGGTTACAATAATTTTCGTTACGAATTGATGCATGATCTATTCTTACGAGTGTCTACGTGTTTATTGCTTTATCAGATATGACTTTAGGCCCGTTCATAAATGTTCTCACTTCGAGTCCTCTCACGGATTCAACTATTTGGAGTGAAGGAATAAATCTCGATACTGTCCTTGTTGATGAAGAGAACGAGTTAGTACTCACTACACCTTATCTGAAAGCTCTAGTATCATTGATTGAAGATAGAGAGTTACACAAGTTGTGACATGAGAGTAATGATATGACTAAGACTAGTCAAATACTCTCTGACGCCAGGGTTGCAAGCCTTGTGTTCTCACTCGGCAGATATTGCTGATATCCCAGAACTCCTTGAAATCTTCTAGAAATTGGATGATATGGAACTTGCGAGTCAAGAAGCTTGTGTGCTTATGTTTGCTCCTCAGACGGCATCGAAAGATGAAAGTGAGGAAGAAGGTGTCAAACACTAGCAAGTTAACAAGAGCTTGGAAGAAGATAGAGGTGTTGAGCCTACCGATGGCAAGAAAAGCCAAAGGGGAAGGGCAAGTGCTTCATATACAACACGAAAGGACACTGGAAGGTTGTCTGCCCTCTAAAGAAGAAGAATTCTGGTATGTCATACTGGGAAATGACCAACTGCATGTTCTACCCAGGCTGGGGTAGTAGATACGGGAGCAATTGATCATATGCATTACACCTTCCAGTGTTTTCTGCGGATAAACGAGGTGAATGATGACGAGATTACCATCTCTATGGGCGATGCATCGAGAGTTGCAGCTGTCGCGGTTGGAGATATTCAGTTTAATTTTGGACATTCTAGTTTGGTTTTGAGAGACATTTTATATGTGCCTGCCTTTTGGCGAAACTTGGTTTCGGTCTCGAAACTTTCACGGATATTCAGTTGTTTTTGATAGAGGCGTTTCTATCATGAAAGACAATGAAGTTATAGTTTCTGGCACATTGTCCCGGTCTCTCTATACCATTACTTGTCCTATGAATGATTCTTCTTCTTATAATGCTTCCTCATCATTGAATACTAAAAAGAGGAAGAATCCATCTCAAACGAACCAAACTCTATTATGGCACTTGCGATTGGGTCACATCAACCAAAAGAGGATTCAAAGGTTGATAAAAGAAGGTGTTTTGGATTTCCAAATAGAACCTTTATCAACGTGTGAAACATGTTTGGAAGGAAAGATGGTGACCAGACCTTTCAAGTTCATAGGATATCGAGCCCAAGAGCTCTTAGAGTTGGTTCATTCTGACTTGTGTGGACCGATGTCCATTCAAGCTCGAGGAGGTTACGAGTATTTTGTCACGTTTATCGATGACTACTCGAGATACGGTTTTATCTACCTACTCCACAAGAAATCCGAGTACTTTGACAAATTCAAGGAATTCAAAGCGGAAGTGGAGAAGAGAACGGGTAGAAGTATCAAGTCACTTCGCTCTGATAGAGGTGGCGAGTACCTCGGAATTGAGTTTCGAACTTTCTTGTCAAAAAAAATGGGATTTCATCTCAGTTAACTACGCCCGGTACTCCCCAACAGAACGGTGTAGCTGAGAGACGGAATCGTACTCTTTTAGATACAGTGAGATCGATGATGAGCTATGCATCCTTGCCAATTTCGTTCTGGGGATATGCCTTGGAAACAGCAGGTTATCTCCTCAATCTAGTACCTACAAAGTCGACAGTTAAAACTCCTTACGAATTATGGACAGGGCGTAAGCCCAGCTTGGGTCATATTCGGGTTTGGGGATGTCCAGCACACGTGCTGACTAAGGAGGCCGACAAATTGAGGTCTAAGACTGAGGTTAGGCTGTTTGTAGGATATCCAAAGGGAACGAAAGGAGGTTATTTCTATAGTCCCCAGGATCAGAAGGTCATTGTGAGCACTAATGCCCGATTCCTAGAAGAGGACTTTATTAGTAACCATCGGTCAAGGAGTGAAATAATGCTCGATGAGTTGCGAGCATCAGCAGTAGCCAGTATTCCAGAACAGCCGAGAGTACAAGAGGTTATACCACTAACTGCACACTTATCCGATACTGTATCTCCACCATCGCTTCGTCGCAGTGGGAGGGTTGTTCGTCAACCAGACCGTTTCATGTTCGTGGGAGAATCCAGTGAACTACTCTCGGGTATCGAACATGATGATATCGACCCCTGGACTTACAAGGAGGCGATGGAGGACGAGGATGCAGATTCCTGGAGAGCTTCTATGGATTCGGAGATAGAATCCATAGTTAACATGGACGTGTACGACCTTGCGGAGCTGCCGGATGGAGTAAAGCCCATCGGTTGCAAGTGGGTGTACAAGAGAAAGAGAGGACCTGACGGGAAGGTTTTAACCTTCAAAGCTAGATTGGTGGCGAAAGGATTCACTCAGAGAGAGGGAATCGACTATGATGAGACATTTTCGCCGGTTGCCATGCTTAAGTCCGTCAGAATACTCTTGTCCATGGCGGCACATTTAGACCTAGAGGTTTGGCAAATGGACGTCAAGACTGCGTTCTTGAACGGGTACCTTGAAAAAGGTAGGGACATATATATGCGCCAACCAGAAGGTTATGTGAGAGATGGCCAGGAGCATCTCGTATGGAAGCTCAAGAAGTCCTTATACGGACTTAAGCATGCATCCAGGTCCTGGAACATTCGTTTTGATGGAGTGATTAAATCCTTTGGATTTGTCCAGTGCATAAACGAAAGCTGTGTTTACAGGCTCAGTTCGGACGGAAGCGTGGTATTCTGAGTACTGTACGTAGATGACATACTTCTCATTGGCAACAATGTGAACGTGTTATCAGGCGTAAAGGATTGGTTGTCTGAACAGTTTCAGATGAAAGACTTGGGAGAAGCAGGTTACATCCTAGGGATCAAGGTGATCAGAGATCGCAGTAAGAGGATGTTAGGCTTAAGCCAAGCTTCATATATAGATACTGTGATCGCCCGTTTCAGCATGCAAAATGCCAAGAAGGGTTTTCTTCCCTTCAGACATGGCATACCTCTATCTAAGGACATGTGTCCGAAGACACAAGAGGAGATAGAGGGCATGAAGACTATACCGTATGCTTCCGCGGTTGGGAGTCTCATGTATGCAATGTTGTGTACTAGACCAGATATCTGCTATGCGGTTGGCATGGTGACGAGATATCAGTCTAACCCTGGTCAGGGACATTGGACGGCTGTTAAGCACATATTGAAGTATCTCAAGAGGACAAGAGATCATGTGCTTGTTTATCAGTCCAATGAGATGATCCCGATAGGGTATACGGACTCAGACTTCCAGGCTGATCGAGATGAGAGGAAATCTACCTCGGACTATGTGTTCACCTTGGGTGGTGGAGCTATCACTTGGAAGAGTGTGACGCGGGAGGGTGTCACGGAGACTCTACCATGTAGCCGAGTATGTGGCTTCTTGTAACGCCACAAAAAGGTTGTGAAGCTCCTGAACTTCCTGAATGAGCTAGATCTGGTTCCCAGTTTGCCCAAAGGTATCACACCGTGTTGTGATAATTTGGAGCAGTTGCAAACTGTATGGAACTCAGAGCTCACAAGGCAAGTAACAACATAGAGAGTACCATCTCGTACGAGCAATCGTCGAAAGAGGAGAAGTAGAAGTGAAGAAAATCCCTTCAGCGGATAATCTGGCGGATCCATTCACAAAGAGCTTACCAGTCAAGGTGTTCGACAAGCATGTCGAAGGGATGGGACTGGGGCGCCTCCCATACTAGTAAACTTTGAGTATAAGTGGGAGAAGATGTGTAATAGATGCTAGATTGTAGACACTTTGCCTATTTGTCACATGATATACTAAAAGTTTGCTTTCGTATAAGTGGGAGATTGATGGATTTGTATACTAGAAAGCAGACCTTTTAGCTTGTATACATGTGTTGTCCATAGCCACTAACAATCTTCTATCTGATTAAGTATGAATTGTTATCTATGCATCAAACATCTATCCATTATCTCAAAGTTGTAGGCTTTATGGTGTGTTGTAGATCACAGAAGACCATAGTTGCCGGTTCCTCACGAGATATAAAAGGGTATCACAGTTGAGACAGTTTTGGATATTGTTGGGAATTGTTAAGAACCACATGTTAAGGGGGAACCTATAAGGGATATCTTATTGTTTTGATTTGATCCCAAAACCCCAAAGCGTTCTGTTCCCAAGCGACCCATTTTTTATGTACATAATAGGTTAGAATTTTTCTAAGCCAAAACTGTTAGGATGGCTTTGTTTTGCTTAGGTTTAGACTGCAGGAATTCCAAATGAAGGCCATTCTCTTGAGTGTGTTTTCCAAGCGAAGCGAGTCTACCAAAGCTGAAGTGAAGCGTGCCGAAGCCAGCGAAGCGAAGCGAGCGCTACAGTGGAATCAAAGTGAATCCACTAGCGAAGCGAAGCGAGCGCTACATTGGAATCAAAGTGAATCCACTAAAGCGAAGCAAAGCGAGCGCTACAAAGAAAAGACGAAGCGAGTCAACAAGGGTCAACACTTACTTAAGAAGTCTCTCGGGAAATTTATTCCTCAAGTGACTCACTACAAATATGACCGTGAAGCGACTCACTTCAGAGCGGTCGCTACAACATCAAAGCGAAGCGAGCCACTACCTACCAGAAAGCGACAGCGCGACTCCCGCCCATATTTTGAACTCCAGTCAACAGGAGATAGTAGCATTAATTACAAGATCTCCACGTGTCGAAAGCGGAGTAGAGCGGAGGAGTTGACTGCCAGGCCGACAAAGGCGCCGCAACAGTACTGGCTGGCTCCAGTTACTGTTAGCCTTGTAAGTTAGCCAATTTTGGCAAAATGCCAAAACTGGACGTCTGAAAAGGTGCCAGCCTGCGCAAGTACTGTCGAGAGGAGGAGGGACAAGGCCACCAACCAAGCAACGGATCTCGCCAATCTCTCCGCCTATAAATAGTGAAGGACCAAGACGTGAAGAAGTAGAACACTACTTGAGCATTCGAGCCTACTGCAAACAAACACTCCCAAGCCTTCGAGCAAATCTTCGAGTCTTTGTTTTAAGTGTTCTCCGAGTTTCCTGCTTATCGGAACTCGTCTTCACAACCTTCACACTTAGAGTCTAAGCCCATTCCATATCCAAGCTTAGAAGAAGAGCTCTAGCCATCTTTGCACTTACTGTAAAGAGCTCTTCATAGTGTGTCGTCGTAAACCAAAAACCCTAAATCTGTTCATTAGGTTTTTGAGTTCGTTCGTTAGGTTGTTTCGATCCAAGGCTCTTCTTTCATCGATTGAAGAAGCCTCGATCATAGAGTCTAGATCCAAGCTTGCACTTACATCGTCTGTGTGAAGCTCGATCGAAGCTAGGCTGTAAGGAGAGCCCGTAATCTCCCTGTCTGTCTGACTGAAGCAAGTGAAGCTTCCAGTCTAGTTAGGTCTTTGGTGTGAACCCGGAATCACCCAGCGTTTGACAGATCCAAGCAAGTGAAGATCGATCTTGTCACAGGCTTTTGAAGAGCCCGAAATCTTCAAGTTCTTGAGTGAAGAGAACAGTTGCCGTCGTGCAACAAAGTGGACGTAGGAGCGTTTTCTCCGAACCACTATAAATCTCTGTGTCGTATCTCTCTAACCCTAATCTCTTTACTGTATTTGATTATCCATTGCACGTGCATCTAAACAAACATAACTTGGATTTTTAATTACTTAGAAAAGATTTTAGCTCACCAAATTCCGCATACACGAGTAAAGACTCCCTCTTGATCAAGTGCTCACTTCGGTCAAGCAGGCAAGCTACGTACTGTAGATCTAGCTTCAGCTAGGTTTTAAGTAAGCTCTTTACTTGTTACTCTGAGTTAAGGGATTTGAAGTTGAAAAACTTCAAAATACGTATTCACCCCCCCCCCCCCTCCCTCTACGTATTTTTCCTATTAACAAACCGGGACCAACAAGTGGTATCAGAGCCAGGTTCTTTCGAGCCTCTGCTTTGCATACCTGAAGCGAGCCACCACTCGCTTCACGTTGTCTCACTGAACCGGATCCTATTTTTCCTAAGTACATCAAAATCTCACCCACGCATACTGCATCGCTACTAACGGCTTACCATGAATGCCTCTAGTCTTCCAAGTTCTCTATCGAAGGATATGAGATCTGGAGCTTCCGTGTGGAGAGCTTTCTATGCTCAGTCCACGATCGCATGTGGGAAGTCATAGAAGATGGACCGATAGAAATCAAGAAGGCCATCACTGTGGACGTCCCAGCAGCAGAAGGACGAGCAGCCCATACTCGTCAACAGTATGTGGACAAAGACAAGGATGAATACACTCCCAACGACTTCAAGATCGCTAATCTAGACAAGATCGCATGCCACACGATGCAGAGCACCGTGTCGGACGCTTACCTACCAAGTATAAGGAAGTGCGCGACTGCCAAAGAAATGTGGGAAACCCTAGCCCTCATTTCTCAGGGCACAGACAAGATTAAAGAGAACAAGCTCGCCGTACAGATGCGGGAGTTTGAAAATCTTGTGATGAAGTCAGGAGAATCCATTGACTCCTTCGAGCTGAGAGTTACCAACATCACTGCAACTCTCAACTCACTTGGGAAGGAACTCACAGACAAGGAAGTGAATCTAAAGATAGTCCGAGCTCTCACGAGGAAGTGGCAGACCATGAAGGAGCTGTACCTAGCTACCAAGGATCTAACGAAGCTCACACCAGAAGTGCTGTTCTCTGAGCTCAAAGCTCACGAGTTCGATCTGAATCGAATGAGCCTCGACGACGAGGATGAAGCTCCCACGACGTCAAAGGGAGTAGCTTTCAAAGCTGCTGAAGGGCCAAGCGAGCAGTCGCTAGCCAAGATGTCAAGAGAAGAGCTTGAAGAACAGATTGCATTCCTGTCGAAGAACTTTAACAAGATGAACTCACGAGTGGGCAAGTACAAAAGATTCTACAAGCAGTACAAGGGGAGGAGCACTGATACTCGAGAAGGAAAAGGAAAGAGAGAAGAGACGACCAAGACGATCCCGCGCGACATGATGCCACAAGATGGGCCACTACAAATCCGATTGCCCAAAACTCAGTGCTACAGAGCGCGAGGAATTGAAGGCCAAGAGGGATGCTCCAAGGCGAGCGCTCGTAGCGAGTGAAGTGCCGGTCGCTACAACTGAAGATCCAGCAAGCGAATCCGATGCATTCACAGATCCCAACACCAGTGAGGGTGAAGATCTTGGATTCATGGCGCTCACCGACGAGGAAACAGGAGAGGTATTCATCTATCCCTCACCTAGTTCAATTACACTAGCACACACTGTCAATGAGGAAGAACAATCCTCTACATGAAGTGAGTTGTTTAACAAGCACCAGAAAATGTCAAGCGACCACGAAGTGGTAAAACAGGCTTTGTCTCAAAGCGAGAAGGAAAACCGAAAGCTAGCCCATGAGCTTGACGAAGTCAAACTTAATTTAAGGGCTATGACTAGTAAGTTTGAGGATCTCTTCGCTAGACACCAAAGCTTGGAGGGAAGGTATGAAACCCAATCCGCTTTAGTGGCCAACCTGAACAAAGCTTCGTATGCGAGGCAGGCTCTAGAGGGCTCGCTTCTACCCTTTGGTAGAAAAGCTGGCCTTGGATATGAGGGTGGACCTCCCAAGCCCACTGTCTTTGTTGGTGCTTCAAACACTACACCATCAGTCACTTTGGAATTGCCCACTGCATCCAAAGCGACCACTAACAAAGATAAAGGCAAAATGGCTGAGAACCCTAAAAGGAAGCCTATGAAGATGTCTATATCTTTAAGGGCAGATCCCAAGGGCAAGCAAAGTTCAACAGTCCCTAGCACTCAACATGCTATGTCTTACCATTCCAAGGGTAAAGGGAGAACTGTTGAAGCTTCTAAGTCTCAAGCCAAGACACGAGAGACAAAGGATCTACCTCCTAAAAAGAGGAGTAATGTCTATGTGTCACGTTATCCGGACTGGAGATGGTCCAACCGGACTAACGTTGAGGGGGAAGAATTTGAAGCACCAAAGGGGCCGCTTCGAACTCCCAAGGTTACTCAAGCGAGTCGGGGTCAAAACCCTAGTTGGACCGCTTCGAGAAAACCAAGCGAGCCGCTTAGACAGTCTAGAAATCCTAAGTCAGACTCTAAACCCATAACTAATCCGAAGCGAGTCGCTTCAGGATATAAGCAAAAAGGGAAGAGCATAGGTAGGACTGAAGCGAGCCGCTACCCCTCTTGCACACACTGTTGCACGTGTGAAGCTGCTTTAAGGCAGAAATCACAGTTTTCAAAGGTCGAGAAGCCCAAGACACAAGCTTCATCTCAAAAGAGAGTGAAGCAAGTGTGGATACCTAAGGGAACTAACCTGCAAGGACCCAAACTGATTTGGGTACCAAAACTTGTCTAATTGCAGGTGAGCGCCGTGGATCCCATGCCAAGTGAGGGTCAACAAGTATGGTACTTGGACAGTGGATGTTCAAGACACATGACCGGCATGAAAGCTCTACTTCACAACTACATAGAGAAGAAGGGTCCACACGTAACCTTCGGTGACAACTCTCGAGGAAGCACCAGGGGATACGGCGCACTGAAAGTTGGAAAGCTCACAATTGAAGAAGTCTTCTATGTGGAAGGACTCAAGCACAACCTGTTATCCATTTCACAATTTTGTGATAAGGGGTACAGGGTGGAGTTCATCTCCAACAAGTGCATTGTGAAGAGCAAACTCACGTCCCAGATTGTGCTCACTGGAATCAGGCAAAGGAACGTCTACATAGCACAATGGGACAGCTGCAAAGAGGAAACTTGCCTAGTTGCAAGGAGTGCTACAGAAATTGGATGGCTATGGCACAGACGCTTGAACCATCTCAACTTCAAAGTCATAAATCGCTTAGCTCGTAAAGGTCTGGTGCAAGGCATACCCAACGAGGTCTTTGTTAAAGACCATCCATGCTCACCATGCCAACAAGGGAAGCAGACGAAGAAGCACTTTGCCAGTCTTGAAGAAGCTTCATCCAAGCGAGTGCTTGAACTGCTCCATATGGATTTGTTTGGTCTAGTCACTCCAGTTAGTGTGAATGGAAGGAAGTACACTCTAGTTGTAGTCGACGATTTCTCTCGCTACACTTGGGTTGTATTTCTCTTTAGTAAGAAGGAGACACTGACCAAGCTACCCCAACTGCTCAAGCGATTGGCTGTGGAAAAGAATCAAGCAATTGTGACCATTCGCTCCGACAAAGGCACAGAGTTCTTAAACTCTACCATTGAAGTTTACTGAACGGAGCATGGCATAGCACATCAAACTTCTTCAGCACGAACACCTCAGCAGAATGGAGTTGCTGAAAGAAGGAATCGAATCATCAAAGAAGCCGTTCGAACCATGATTGCAGACTCAAAGCTTCCGATGAAGTATTGGGCTGAAGCTGCCAACACGGCATGCTACACACAGAATCGAACGCTTCTCAACAAACGGCACGACAAAACACCATATGAAATATGGACAGGGAGAATTCCTAACATATCTTATTTCCACATTTTTGGTTGTAGGGTCTTCATTCACAACAATGGGAAGTCGCAGTTGAAAGCCTTTGAAAGCAAAGCTGATGAAGGAGTATTCTTAGGATACTCTACGTCTAGCAAAGCCTACAAAGTGTTCAACTGTAAAACCCTAATTGTGGAGGAATCACCCCATGTCGTATTTGATGAATCTTCTTTAAGTCTTCCACAGGAACAGGCTCAAGCAAATGAAAAAGATCAAAGCAAGGAACCTTCAAATCAACTCACTTGGGACGTGCTCGATGAAGATGATGAGATCAAGGACTCAAGCGAGCAGAACCCAAAAGGAGAAGTCGAAGCTGCCCCCAAGATTCCTGAAGCAAGTGCAGGCCAAGCACCCAATCCAGTCGCTTCAGATAATGAAGCGAGCGACAAAGAAGAAGATGAAGATGAAGCTGGCGGATCCAAGCGAGCGTGGCTCAAAGATCACTCACCAAGTCAAATCATTGGAGATCCATCCAAGGGTGTAGTGACTAGAAGTCAAGTGTTTGGAGAAAGTGCCATGTTCAGTTCCTTTCTTTCAAACATTGAGCCATCAAGCTTGGAGGAAGCCCTAGCCGACTCTAACTGGGTGATCGCCATGCAAGAGGAGCAGAATCAATTCACCAGGAACGACGTATGGTACCTCGTCGATCGTCCCAAATTCCAACATGTTATTAGCACCAAATGGGTGTTCAAGAACAAGACTGACGAGGACCACAACGTAGTAAGGAACAAGGCGCGACTCGTTGCCAAAGGCTACTGCCAAGAGGAAGGAATCGACTTTGACGAGACCTTCGCTCCAGTGGCACGGCTTGAAGCTATCAGATTGTTTCTAGCCTATGCAGCAGCAAAGAAGTTCAAGGTCTATCAAATGGATGTGAAGAGCGCGTTCCTCAACGGTGAACTCAAGGAAGAAGTGTATGTGGAGCAGCCACCGGGTTTCGAGCAGGGAGATAAAGTGTATCGATTAAAGAAAGCCCTATATGGGTTGAAGCAAGCTCCCAGAGCTTGGTATGATACTTTATCTCAATTCTTAGTGGACAACGGATTCCACAAAGGGAAGATAGATCGGACTCTCTTCACCATCAACCATGGAGAAGATATGCTTTGGGTTCAGATCTACGTGGATGACATCATATTTGGATCATCAAACCAGTCGCTTAGCGAGAAGTTTGGGGAGCTGATGAAGACCAAATATGAGATGTTGATGATTGGCTTGATGAGCTGCTTTCTAGGTCTTCAAGTGAAGCAGCAGAAAAATGGAATTTTCATTAACCAAGCCAAATACACTAGAGATATGCTTGCCAAGTTTGGTGTTCAACATGCTAAAGTAGTGAAGATCCCTATGAATACCAACTGGAAGATGGAGCCAGACGAAGGAGGAAAATCTGTAGATCCTACAGATTATCGTGCCCTAATTGGGTCACTACTCTATCTCACTGCAAGCAGGCCAGATATTGCTTTTGCAGTCGGAGTCTGCGCTCGCTTCCAAAGCAACCCCAAGCACAGCCATCTTGAAGCTGCCAAAAGGATTCTTCGATATTTGAAGGGCACTGTCAACATGGGTCTGTGGTATCCAGCGGAGGACAATCTGGAGCTCACTGGATATTCCGATGCTAACTATGGAGGATGCAGAGTTGATAGGAAATCAACGTCAGGCACGTGTCAGTTCTTGGGAAGCAAGCTGATCTCATGGTTCTCTAAGAAGCAAACAAGCATAGCAACTTCAACAACTGAAGCTGAATATATGGCCGCAGGAAGCTGTTGTTCTCAAATCCTATGGCTTCGTCAGTAGTTGAAGGACTACAAGGTTGAAGCGAATGAAATTCCGATCTTCTGCGACAACAACAGTGCCATATGTATTTCGCAGAATCCAGTGCTTCACACCAGATGCAAGCACGTGGAAATTCGACATCACTTCATTCGAGATCATGTCGAGAAGAAGGATATCAAGATCGAGAAAATCCATACCGATCTCCAGCGAGCAGATATCCTCACCAAGCCTCTAGCTGAGTCTCGTTTCAACCAGCTATGCATGGAATTAGGGTTATTAGACCCTGGTGAAGAATGCTAGTTCCAGGATGCACGAAGGAGTGATCGCTTGTTCTCTTGTGCGTCACTCGCTTCGGATCTTCACCAACTCAAGCGTGTCACTTCAAAATCTCACTCGCTTGAAGAAAATGTAGTAAGGTGGAGAAAGGTGGAGTATTGGAAGAAGTTCCCTACCAACTTATTGGAATTGTTAAGTATATGGTTAAGGGGGAACTAATGCTTACTCTCGGAGCAAGCTACTTCCAAAGCGAGCAAAGATGCTGCTACCTTGAATCTTGCATCGCTTCATCTTACCCTTCCTTGGGTCAAGCGAGTCGACTGCAGATTCACTCTCTAGATAGTAGGAAAGCTTGAAGGTTTACCTTTTTATACAAAAGGTTGCAGGGCTGGTGACATGCTTCTGCGTAAAATACGAGATTGTCTTGTCAGAGCATTCTCATTGTCATCCTGTCCATTTCTACTCTGAGATAAGGACTTGTACTCATCCCCCATTCGTCGTGAATAAGTACACTTACGTGATGCTCCCCTCTGGGTTGAAGTAAGCTTGTGTACTATATTCACTTTCTCCCCCATTCACTTCAATGGAGGACGCTCTAATTCGTAGAGGAAGATGAATGCCATGAAGACCAAGTCCAACAAGGAATGACCATCAAGTGGAATCAATTCAACTAGATAAAGTCTTCAATAAGTGGTATCAATCTCCTACGATGTGAGATTGACTGGTAAGCATTTCAATTTTTAGTACACTAAGTGAGTCGAAGCGTGCTAGAAACCTTCACTCACTACGTGGAAAATATGAAATGAATCTGACACAAATACAAAGAGGAAAACATTCTTGTTTATCCTCGAAGTATGTAAGTCAGAAACATTTTAAATAAAGCAAAGAAGTTTCATTTCTTCATTCCAGTCACTACAGATGGCGAAGCGAGTGGCAAGTCACTTCGCAAGTCATCGCAAGCGAGTGCGGAACAGTCACTCAAGCGAGTACTCCGCAAGCGAGCAAAAGCCAAAGCGGCCCAACTCGAAGCGAGCGGGTACGAAGCGAGTATGAGCTGTCTGCACTCGAGTGCAATTTTACTTTCTGCCAAGCATTTAATGCAGGTTCACGTACTGGCGAAAATAACGGGCGCGTGGACTACACTTTGAATTCGAAGCAGGAAAAGACGAAGAAGATCCAGCCGTCGAATCTTAACAGTCCCTGATCTACAGCCGTTGGATCAGCGCCGTATAAGACAAACCAATCACAGCAGGCCACGTGGAGACGCCGAGCAAGTGGCGGTTCACTTTTACTGTGATGACGCCTGACACATCAGATCCATCACCGCACGTCCGCCGCCTACCTACAGGACTTACGGCGATATTACTGTCTTGCCCCTGCCACGTCGACAAAGCCTACCTCTATTTAAGGGTGGAATTGCAGACTGTAAAAACTTTCACAAATCTCAATCTTTGCCATCTTCGTGCAAAAACTCTCTACAATTCACGGGTCCTAAAAATCCCCAGCTTTTCGTCGTTAAACTCTCAAATTCAATTCAAAATCTCTCAAAACTCACCATGGGCAAGAAGCAGAAGACAGAGACGATGGAGGAGTTTCTCACGGAGGTTGACAAACACATCAATGTCGAGCCTTATCTCGATCCCTCAATCATCGAGAAAAATGGATTTCTCCGTAGAGCCGTGACCAAGGCCGGTCTATGGAAGTTCGTGACGGCGGTTCCGTCAAAAATTCTAGCAAAAGCGGTGGGTGAGCTCTTGCTAAACTTGAGGAAGGAGCAGAATACATCCTCATTCACTGATCCACAGACCAGGAAGCCGGTGGAGGTGGATATGAGTGAACTCATCGGCGCGTTCGACTTGCCGAGAGAAGGAGGAGACTCACTGCTAGATTTGGGTCTTTCGGCCGGAGTTCAGTACGGTCGATTTGCAGCCGACGGAGCATATCCGAATTACAAGGAGGCCAGTATCCGTACAAGTCTGAAGGCCCCCTTCAATCATATCTGTGAGCTCTTCTCGAAGAGTGTCGCATGCTACATCGGAACCCTAGATACTCTCTCCGAGACGAAGCTAATCGCCACTGCAGTCATCGTCGACAGCCTCACCGGAACCAGCTTCAACTGGCATGGTTGGTTCCTCAAACAAATTCACGAAGCCGCTGATGACTTTGCTTTCGTGAAGGGAAGCACCGATCAGATTCTCCGCAAGGGGAAACTGAAATTTTTCTCTAGGCTGTCTGCTGCCTTGGAGGAAAAATATCCGGACAAAGTTTGGCCGGAATCAGACATTGCCATCTACAACAAACAATCCATCTACTATGACAAGTGGAGAAAATCCAAGACACTGAGGGATTTGGGACTTCTTGAAGTTGAAGTGCCCGTTGCAAGACCGGTTGCCGAAAGGCAAGCCGAAGTGAGCCAAGCGAGGCAGGTCGCTTCACCCGGGAAGCGAGCCGCGTCGAAGCGAGGCAAGAAGAAGATGAAGCGAGTCACTTCGCTTGTCCAAGAAAGCGAGGCGGTGGAGAAGCCGCTTGAGGACATTGAAGTGACTCAACCCCAGCCTTTACCAATCAAAGCCAAAACACCCCCACTACAAATCCAAACCCAAACAACCCAAATACCAGAACCTCAAGCTTCATCAACCCAACAACCTCTCACACAGACAACCCCCCTCTCTCCCCAGGAAGAAGAATGTGCATCTTCCTTCCAGATACCCAAAATTCCCCTACTCCATGTCGACCCAGTTGAAGCCTACACCACTTTCAAACCATTTCAAACCCAGCAAACACAACCACCACCCACTGAAACCATCCAAGTTTCCGAAACCCAAGAAGCCTCATCATCACCCCTATCCCCCTCATCATCGGCAGCCACAGCCGATTCCGCCCAAACTACCGGTGAACTCCCCATAATTCCATCATTCGTACCTCCTGCCCTTACCACAGAAATGCTAGCTCTCCAACGCTATGCCATGGATAGAGAGCAAGCAGCAGAAACAATTAATCTCCGCTACTCTAACGTTCCATGGAGCGACGTGTTCTACACCAATGTCGTCGATTTCCTGACATATATCACCTACCGTGGAACAGAGTACTATAAAATATTCAGACTTCTCAAAGCTTTCAAAGAGGAGGAACTGATCCAAATGGAGGCCAAACTACTCAACTTCATTGGCGAAAACGGCTTCCATGCCTTTCTTGAAGGGACCAGCTTCTGGGAGAAGTTGGATGCAAAGGTGAAAGAAGCCTATCCACTCGCTACAATTCCCAAGCGAGTGCCCTCTTTGCATGAAAGGAAGCTGATCAGGGAGCATAAGGAGGAGGTGGAAGTTAAGGATGCGGAGATCGCTAGCCTTCATAGTGAGATAACTAAGATGAGTGAGGAGATGGAGAAAAAGGCGGAGGAGGTCATCAGTCTTAGGGAAGACTTTGACAGGAAGAAGAAGGATTTGGAGGAAAAGATGGAGGAAAAGGAGAGGCTGCTAGAGGAGAAAGAGAAGGTGCTGGAGGCACAGGTGAAATTGGTGGGAGAACAATCACAAACAATCACTGAACTCAAGGGCTCGCTTGACGCGGAAAGGAGCCGTTTGAGGAAAGTAAATGCCAGATTGATCGAACTTGAGAAAGAGAAAAAGGAGCTGGAGAAGAAGGTAGAGAAGGTGAAGGAGGAACTGGAGAATAGAGAAGGAGAGTTAGTGATGAAGGGAAGCGAACTACTTAGCACTAAAAAGACTCTCGACTCACTCAGGATAGAGATGAAGGAACTTAAGCAAGAGAGTGAGATCGACAAGAAAGAACTGGAGAGTCGGAGGAGGAGTGCGCAGGCTATTGACTTGCAGAATGCTGAATTATCTATTCTACTGCAAAAGGTCAAGGAGCTGGGTGAAGCATACACTGAGAAGATTGCTGCAAGTGCCGAATTCCATCTCTCTCTAAACCAGAGAGAGAGGAGCCTTGAAACAATGCAAGCTGAACTTCAAGTGGCTCAGGAATTTTGGTACTTCAACTTGCAAGAGGAGAAGAAGGAAATGAGGAGGGAAGTTGAAGCGGAGCTGGAGGCTCGCTTCAGAACAGTGGAACCGTTGGAGAGGATGATGGCTTCTGTTGTTGAGAGAGAGAAGCAATGTGAGTACTTGCTGGAGGAAATCTCCATCAAAACAGCTGAACTGGTGGCTCCCACAGTAGGAAAAGCCGAGAGGATGTTGGAGGCCATCCTCAACACAGTCAATTCACTCCATCAATCCATCTCCGGAAATCAATCATCCTAACCCCTGGCAGTGATGATGCCAAAAAGGGGGAAGGACAAGTGAAGCTAGGAGGAGTCGGACGTTCAGGAGGAAGCAGAGTTGATGTAGAGAGAATGCTGGAGGGAGGCAGTGGTGCTGGTGATAAGGAGGAAGTAGTAGTTAATGAAGCGAGGGCTCTTAGCGAACTGAAGGGCAAAGTAAAGCTCACGGAGGAGGAGTTGATGAAAAAGCCCGAAGAGCCCAGCAGGCCGCTTCAAGAAAAGGTGCTTAGTGCTTCAATCAACGGCATCCTCCGGTGACGGTGATAACGAAGGAGGAGAGGCGGAAGCAGGTGGAGCAGGATTTTGCCATGGCGTGGGAGATGGAGCGCCTTTTTGATCTAACGAAAAAATCTGCTGCAGGTGCTTCTTCAAGTTCCAAAGCGCCCGCTTCAGCCGCGCCCGCTTCAGCCGCCGCGCCTGCTTCAACAGCCGCACTCGCTTCAACTGCTGCACTCACTTCATCAGCAGTTGCTCCTTCTAGTGCAGCTACAAAGAAAGACATGCCGCCTCCCCCACTACCGAAGCAGCCACTGAAGCGAACTGCTCCGAAGACGAAAGGAGATGACCCTGCGGCCAAGCGCCAAAAGGTCAAGCAAGCAGTTGATTCTAGGGCTGAGAAGGAGGAGAGAAAGAGGAAGGAAAGAGAGGAAGGGAGAAATGAGAGAGAAAGGGAGAAGAGAGTTAAGGCAAAGCGACTACAGATAATTGATGCCAGGATTGAGGAGCACTTCAGTGAAGTGATACTCATCCAATCTTCATTAGTGCGCAGTGCTTTCGTTCCGCATATGCCTGATGAATCCGAAGCTTGCGAGGCCCAAGCCATATCTGACTCGTGTGATGTAGCAACCAAGGAGATGGTTGAGTCTGGTCGCTACCCCCGCACAGATGAACAAGACTATATTCGCAAACGACTCAATGAGAAACGTCCAACGTGGAACAGCGAGTCGGCAGCAAAATTCAAGAAGGTCATGGCTCAACTATCAGGCAGGTCAGAAGAGGAGTTGGCCAAGCGAAGGAATGAGCATCCGGACGCCAGGGAAATTGAAGACTTCATCCCGAGTGATCTGCGCGATCTGTGGCTTGACAACAAGTTTTTATTTATTAAAGCATACTACTATTGGGAGGTAGTGCCACTTCAGGATCGCTGCTCTCGGATGAGTGCTCTCAGCAACTTCCTCTGCACGTATGATGAGAAGCTGCGTAGGAAGATCTTCACCACGGCAGAATTAGCTCAGCCCAAGCCTCTGATCGTCAAGTTTCCAGCGGTAAAGGATTTCCCCATGCCTTATCATTCAGGCACGGACGTTCCTAACAGAGGAATCACTGATGAGGAGGTGAATGAAGCTTTCAAGCTGGAAAGTACATGGAGAAGGCCAAGTTTCACACTGTGGGTACTATGGAATCGAGAGTTCTATCAGCCTATGTTGATAGTGTTGCTGATGAAGGAGAGAAGAAGAAGGAGGAAGAGGGAAAGGAGAAGGAGAAGGAGGATGAAGCTGCAGGAAACCGTTGAGTTTCAAGCTTCTTATTTTGTGAACTGTTGTTCATCTATCTCACCTTTATTTCTGCCTCTCCTGTGTCATTTACTCGCTTTGTGAAGACTTTACTTTTTGCTACAAACTCAAACAATTTAACCCGAAAAAAAAAAAGAAAGAAAAAAAAAAGAAAAAAGAAAATTACAAACGAAACTGCAAAGGAAGCAGTCGCTTGAAGTTCCCTTCACGGTTAGATAAGACTAGATTTTTTTTATCTAAGTCTGATGGGTTTTGGCATCATCAAAAAGGGGGAAATTGTTGGGAATTGTTAGAACCACATGTTAAGGGGGAACCTATAAGGGATATCTTATTGTTTTGATTTGATCCCAAAACCCCAAAGCGTTCTGTTCCCAAGCGACCCATTTTTGATGTACATAATAGGTTAGAATTTTTCTAAGCCTAAACTGTTAGGATGGCTTTGTTTTGCTTAGGTTTACACTGCGGGAATTCCAAATGAAGGCCATTCTCTTGAGTGTGTTTTCCAAGCGAAGCGAGTCTACCAAAGCTGAAGTGAAGCGTGCCGAAGCCAGTGAAGCGAAGCGAGCGCTACAGTGGAATCAAAGTGAATCCACTAAGTGAAGCGAAGCGAGCGCTACAGTGGAATCAAAGTGAATCCACTAAAGCGAAGCAAAGCGAGCGCTACAAAGAAAAGACGAAGCGAGTCAACAAGGGTCAACACTTACTTAAGAAATCTCTCGGGAAATTTATTCCTCAAGTGACTCACTACAAATATGACCGTGAATCGACTCACTTCAGAGCGGCCGCTACAACTTCAAAGCGAAGCGAGCCACTACCTACCAGAAAGCGACAGCGCGACTCCCGCCCATATTTTGAACTCCAGTCAACAGGAGATCGTAGCATTAATTACAAGATCTCCACGTGTCGAAAGCGGAGTGGAGTGGAGGAGTTGACTGCCAGGCCGACAAAGGCGCCGCAACAGTACTGGCTGGCTCCAGTTACTGTTAGCTTTGTAAGTTAGCCAATTTTGGCAAAATGCCAAAACTGGACGTCTGAAAAGGTGTCAGCCTGCACAAGTACTGTCGAGAGGAGGAGGGACAAGGCCACCAACCAAGCAACGGATCTCGCCAATCTCTCCGCCTATAAATAGTGAAGGACCAAGACGTGAAGAAGTAGAACACTACTTGAGCATTCGAGCCTACTGCAAACAAACACTCCCAAGCCTTCGAGCAAATCTTCGAGTCTTTGTTTTAAGTGTTCTCCGAGTTTCCTGCTTATCGGAACTCGTCTTCACAACCTTCACACTTAGAGTCTAAGCCCATTCCATATCTAAGCTTAGAAGAAGAGCTCTAGCCATCTTTGCACTTACTGTAAAGAGCTCTTCATAGTGTGTCGTTGTAAACCAAAAACCCTAAATCTGTTCATTAGGTTTTTGAGTTCGTTCGTTAGGTTGTTTCGATCCAAGGCTCTTCTTTCATCGATTGAAGAAGCCTCGATCATAGAGTCTAGATCCAAGCTTGCACTTACATCGTCTGTGTGAAGCTCGATCGAAGCTAGGCTGTAAGGAGAGCCCGTAATCTCCCTGTCTGTCTGACTGAAGCAAGTGAAGCTTCCAGTCTAGTTAAGTCTTTGGTGTGAACCCGGAATCACTCAGCGTTTGACAGATCCACGCAAGTGAAGCTCGATCTTGTCACAGGCTTTTGAAGAGCCCGAAATCTTCAAGTTCTTGAGTGAAGAGAACAGTTGCCGTCGTGCAACAAAGTGGATGTAGGAGCGTTTTCTCCGAACCACTATAAATCTCTGTGTCGTATATCTCTAACCCTAATCTCTTTACTGTATTTGATTATCCATTGCACATGCATCTAAACAAACATAACTTGGATTTTTAATTACTTAGAAAAGATTTTAGCTCACCAAATTCCGCATACACGAGAAAAGACTCCCTCTTGATCAAGTGCTCACTTCGGTCAAGCAGGCAAGCTACGTACTGTAGATCTAGCTTCAGCTAGGTTTTAAGTAAGCTCTTTACTTGTTACTTTGAGTTAAGGGATTTGAAGTTGAAAAACTTCAAAATACGTATTCACCCCCCCCCCCCCCCTCTACGTATTTTTCCTATTAACAAACCGGGACCAACAGATATAACTGTCGGTTTAGGCTGTAGTATAGGCTGCATAAGTAGCTTGTCTTGGCTACTTGTCTATACTAGTACGTGTGTGTACTGATAGGATCACGGTGAGGTGTATTCTTCTATTCTGACCGAATGTAGAAAGAATCAAGACCTCGGTGACTTAAGATGAACCTTAACTCTAGTTGAGTCCTAAGGGTGTATAGTTGTAGTCTGCTTCTTTGATTTACCATGGGTGAGAGTTCAGAGTATCTGTAACTCAATATGCTCCGTATCTTGGGAAGCAACTACAACTAGTACGACTCTTAGTGCAACTGCAACAGAGCACCATATCCTGGTAGAACAGGTTGATCACATCCCCTGAGGAATTCATTAAGGATTATCATACCAAACCCTGCAGGTGGATTAATTTCCGGTATGATGAATAAGGAATGAATGGTACTACTCGGGAATAAAAGAAGTTGAATAACACGAGCAGTCAGAAGCTCTAAGTTAATCAACGGATGTGGGATATCTTAAATATGGGACTCGCTAAGTCTAATACTAGCCCTGAACTCAACAGGGGTAAAACAGGTAATTCAGTACTATTACTCTAGTGGAATGTTTTAGTACTTATGGACTAAATTATACTCTGGGCTGAGTATGGAGAATTTAGCCATTGGGAGGCCTCGATTTTACCAGCTAGTAGATCCCTGATCTGGCCCAAAAAGCTCAACAGGCCACAGTATAAGGAATAAGTGGGCCACCACACAATTGGGCCCAGTATGGGGCGCCAATCTGCTAATGGACGCCTAGTCCATGTGTTGCAGGCCTGGCCTGCAACTTAAGCCCAAGTCTCACTTGGTCTCCTCTATATATACCCCCTCAAGGTCTTGTTTTGACCTAACAGTCAGAATATACGAGTGCACTTAAATATTCTGAACAAGAAAGGGAGGCTAGGGTTAGAGAGAGAGAGAGACGCGCGGCCGGCAGTAGCAGTTCGGTGGGGATCCCGGTTTTCCGTGGCTGATTCCGAAGATCGTTGTCCATCCAACGTCAGAATCGAGCAGGGATACAGATCAGAAGATCTATTCGCGAGTTCTCTACTTCTTCAGGTAATCGATCTATAAACCCCCTATGATTCCGCACTTAATTCATAGGAGCATGATAGGTTTAATTCGATAGTTAGATATCCGAAATAGATCCTCGGGCGAACCGATCTTCACCGATCAGATATGGTTCCTTCAGGCAACATATATTTCTCCATATGAACTTCTTTATCACCTGCTTCGTGATTTTTACTACGGCCTCGGCCTCGACCCATTTGGTAAAATAGTCTACAGCTACGTTTAAGAATACTCTTCCTCCCGTAGCTGTGGGGAATTTTCCCACTATATCGAATCCCCATTTATCGAAGGGACAAGGTGCCATCATGGCCCCTAATTCTTCAGCGGGTTTGTGAATGAGCCTCCCATTTCTTTGACAGCTATCACACCTTTTAACTAGGTTTTTAGCGTCTTTTTCCATTGTAGGCCAGAAGAACCCAGCCCTGAGTAGCTTCCTGGTCAGATCTTTAAATCCAGTGTGTGCCCCTGCAGCACCTTCATGTATTTCTCGCAGCGCATATTCTCCCTCAGGCTCTGATAGGCACTTGAGGTAAGGATGTGTGAACGCCCTTTCGTATAGTTTATCTCCTATTAGGCAGAATTTAGCTTTGAATGCGCGGGGCAATCTTCCTCCGCTGGCTGGAGCTAGAGCTTCTGGTTCTCCAGGAAGCTCCTTTAAGGCTCTGATGATTGGAGTTCTCCAATCCTCCATTATTTCAATAGCCTGCATTTCGGCTTTAACTACCTTGGCATCTGTGTTGCATAGCACAATTTCATCCGTCCAGGTTCCTTCTGCCGTGCTGGCTATTCGAGCCAGTTTGTCGACTTCAATATTTTCTTCCCGATGGATCTGGACCACCTCAGCTTTGGCAAAACGCCCCATTAATTCATCCACGATTTTTGCATATGCCACCATTCTCTCTTCTCGCTTTTCGCAAGTCCCTAGGACCTGATGCGTCACTAATTGGGAATCTGAATGAACCATTACATGGGCAGCGCCCATGGTTCGCAGCAAGTCTAGGCATCTGACCAGAGCCTCATATTCTGCCTCATTATTGGAGACATGATAGTTTAACTTGATAGCAAATTTATAGATGTGACTTTTGGGGTCCTGGATAAAGATCCCTACCCCTGCACCAACTTTAGTAACGGAGCCATCCACATAAGCTTTCCACCACTGGAATTCCTCTTCTTCTCCTCTGGTGGTTTCTTGCAGGAAGTCGGCCAGAGCTTGGGCCTTAATAGCCACTCTTGGCTCGAAATCTACGTCATACTCACTCAACTCTATGGCCCATTTAACTAATCTTCCCGACAAATCGGGCTTACCCAGTACTTGCTTCAATGGCTCATTCGTCCTGACTATCACTTTGTGTGATAGAAAATAGGGTCTCAATTTTCTAGCCGTGACCATTACTGCTAAGGCAGCCTTTTCGATACTAGGATACCGTATCTCTGCTCCCTGTATCATCTTGCTTGTATAGTAGATAGGCTTTTGTACCAACCCCTCCTCTCTCAGGAGTACCGAACTGATGGATTCTTCTCCCACAGCTATATACAGATATAGAACTTCCTGTGGTAACGGCTTAGTGAGCAAAGGTAGTTCTGCCAGATGCTCTTTTAATTCTTCGAAGGCCTTTTGACACTCATTAGTCCATTCAAATCTACTACCCTTCCTCAATATTTTGAAAAACGGGAGACTTTTATCTGCTGATCGGGAAATGAAACGACTAAGCGCTGTAATTTGCCCATTGAGCCTTTGGATTTCTCGAATATTTCGAGGAGGTGTCATATCTAATACTGCCTGCACTTTGGCTTGGTTTACTTCAATCCCTCTGGGAGTAACCAAATGAGCACTTGGCTGGGTTCAGCTTAAGATGGTATAATCTGGCTACAACAAACACTTCTTCCAGATCTTGTATGTGATTTTGATCGTACACGCTTTTGGCTAGTATATCATCAACATATACTTCCATATTTCTGCGTATTTTTCTTTTGAAGATTTTATCCATCATTCTTTGATAAGTAGCCCCCGCGTTTTTCAAGCCAAAGGGCATGCTTTGAAAACCAAATGTCCCAGCACAAACTCCAAATGTAGCTTTTGGGACATCTGATGGATTCATTTTTACTTGATGGTAACCTTGATATGCGTCCATCATGGATAGCAGTTCGCAACCAGACGTGGAATCTACTAATTGATCGATCCTAGGCAGAGGGTACTGATCTTTTGGGCAGGCTTTATTTAAGTCTCTGAAGTCAATACACATCCTCCAGGTGCCCATATTTCCCTTAGCCACCATCACTGCGTTGGATAGCCATTCTGGGAATTGTATTTCCCTAATGTGCTTAGCCTCCAATAATTTGGCGACCTCTTCCCTGATGATTTTATCTTTCTCAGGGCCAAATTGCCTTAACTTTTGCTTTACCGGCTTTACTGAGGGGTCTACATTCAGACAGTGTAATGCCACGGTTGCGTCTACCCCCACCAGGTCAGATGACCCGAAAGCGAAGATATCTGCGTTCTTTCGCAGACACCTTATTAGTTGTTCTGATATGTCCTGAGGCATCTGAGTGCCAATTCTTGTGGTGAATCCTTTCCGATCTGGGATCAACTCTATTTCTATCAGTTCCTCTGTGGGGACGATTAGGCTCTGCCCTTCTTTGACAGTATCGGCCTCTTTGATCTTGCCCTCTTCCCTTTCTGGCTTGTGTCGAGGGGCTACAGGTTCTGGGACAGCCCATTTCTTAGTCTCTCCCATTTTAACAGATTGAACATAGCAGTTTCTTGAGGTCATTTGATTCCCTGATATCCATCCTATTTGATTCCCCACAGGGAATTTCATCATCAAGTGATAGGTGGATACGATTATTTGGAAAGAGTTCAGAGCAGCTCTTCCTAGAATAGCGTTATAAGATGACTCCTGATCGACCACCCAGAAGGTAGTCACTTTTGATGTTTTAACATGTCCTTCTCCCAGAGTGAGTGCAAGATCCACCGACCCCACTGTCATGACAGGCTTCTGCGAGAAACCTTGTAGGGATACCCTGGAGGGTTTCAGAAGCTTCTTCTGGGGCATTTGATTAAGACAACTCATGAGAATCACATTGATAGGGGTCCCGGTGTCTATGAAAATTCTCCGCACTTGGTACCCCTCTATTTCAGCTGTTACTACAAGAGCGTCATTGTGTTGATGTATGATGGCCTTGTTATCCCCAAGTTCGAAGGATATTCTTGGAGCAATATTGCTAGGTCCTAGTTCCTTGGGAGGATTGGAGACCTTGTCACCTGTCCTTTCCAGATGAGCTTCTGAATTAACCGTCATCCTTACAAGATTCTGCAAAGAGTTGAGGACATTTTAGAGAATTAATTTCGTAAGCTCTTGGAAAGAGACTTGAGATGTATGCAATTTGCTATTGGCAAATTTCCTGCGTTAGAGCATTATTTATGATGGCTTTAACAAGTATAGCTTATTCATTATGAGATTCTTAGAAGGGGTGGCTTCGGCCAATATATGATGAAGGTAAATAACCACTTAAAGATGGCAAGCTGATTATTATAAAGGGTTTTGACACAGTTCCCTCCTCTTGACATGAGGCATCTGATCATGTGCGATTTAGTTGCGATATGTTGCTGATTTAGCAGATCCTTTTATAACCGCCCACCATTTAGGGTGGCTTTATTAAGCGTTGTTTACTTAATATAAGGCTTTTCAAGTGTGGCTTTCGCCGGAATGGAGCTGAGGTCGGTGACATCTGCCTTTTACGAAACCCACTTTATTAGAGTGTCTGTTTTCCTAAGGCTTTCGTTATGAAGCTTCTGGAAGGGATCTGATCAGGAGGAGAGGTTATTAAGAGTTTGTGTGGCATCTTATTTTATTAAGCTTAATACAAGATGCCTCGGCCATATAGGCCCTTCTTATATTTAGCGCCTACTTTATAGGGCTTTCTTATAAGATATTCCCTGTTAGCCAAGGACTATGAGAGTGATATCCTTTATAAGAGCATTACTTATTGAACCGAGCTTACGAGAGCTTGGTTTATTTTATAAAGCTTACTGAAGCGCTAATTATCATATTGGGCTTATGAAAGTAACACCCTCCTTAGAGGTTTGTAAAGGTATTGTCTATTAAATAGAGTTTTTCGGGAATACCACTTATGAGGCGGGATTTAGGTGCGATTTTACCCACCGGCATGCAATGGGTAAAACTTGTAGGGGTGATACATGGAAATGGTTGCCTTTAAAACAAGACTTAGGGGTGCACTGCCCATTTAATGGAACTTATAAGGAGTTTTGTCCATTATATGGAGCTTGTGAAGATGCTGCCTACTGAGTAGGGCTTAGGAAAAGTTCCACCCATTGCATGGGACATACGAAGGAGCTGCCTATTAGATAGGGCTTTGTAGAAGGTTCTGCCCATTGAATGGGGCTTACGAAAGAGGTGTCTATTAGATAGGGCTTTGTAGAAGGTTCTGCCCATTGAATGGGGCTTACGAAAGAGGTGCCTATTAGATAGGGCTTTGTGCGAGGGTTCTGCCCATTGAATGGGGCTTACGAAAGAGATGCCTATTAGATAGGGCTTATGAAGTGTTCTGCCCATTATATGGGGCTTACGATGATGTTGCCTGTTAAACAGGGCTTTTTGATAAGGTTGCCTATTAAATAGGGCTTATGAAGGGTTCTGCCCATTTGTATGGGGCTTACGATGATGTTGCCTACTATGTAGGGCTTCTGAGAGAAGGTTATGCCCGTTATTCGGGGCTTACGAGAGAGTTGCCTGTTAGACAGGGATTCTGGGAGGAGGTTCTGCTTTCAGATGCAGGCTCCCTTCATCAAAGTGAATGGGGTAACCTCAACATCTTTCGGCTCTCCATTTTTTAATGTTTTTATTATTTCATGGGTTTTGAAGTCATGGCTATTCAGGGGCATTCGACTAGCTTTAATAGTGATGCTTATCTTGTAATCACCAATCCTTTGCAACTCATAGATGGATTTCATATTGAGCGGATAATAGACAGAATTGTATACTCACCAAGTACACAAGGTGAAGCGAATGTGTTTTGAGATTGCTGCAGTTTGTGACCCGGCTTTCCTCCGGATCCTTCACAACCTTAAGATTTTGGCAAAACAACCACAGATTAGCCATCACAATTCATGTTATGAAGGAGATATGGCCTTGAGATTGTTTCTAGTTATTGGGTTGATTTGTTACAAGCAATGTAGCTAAAACAAATTCATGGTATACATACTAAAATTTTCCAGGAATAATATAAATCTCGCATTCAATACACTTTCCTTCTATTATATAGCTGTCATCCTAGGCATTCACCGCAACAGGGTGAATAACAGAGCAAATTCATGCACATATCATCAGAATCAATTAAAGCTTCGAAGATAAACAGGGGATTAGCCCTCTGACCCCATGGGTTTTGACAGTACTTACAGATATCAATTCTTAATTCACATTCAAGGGGAGAAAATCATCCTCCCAAACATAAGTTTCCTTTCAATCGAAGTATTTATCACCATTTCCATTTCAAAGGGAGCATAATCCTAAAATCATATCACACTCAACAGCTCGTAACCAAGGAGAGCTTAGCAACTATCAAACAACAGCATACCCATCTGAGTTTTCGCTAGCTAGATCACAAGCAGGGCGTTCCCAATCAATGTAACATCAGATTTCCTCATATTCTCCACATAAGGACATAATAAAGGGAAATCGCAAACAGCATTATAACAACGAGCTGGAATTTTGCATAAAAACAGGGGAAATCAACATCTCAACTCAAGTATTTCCCACAGACGGCGCCAGTTGATAGATCCGGGTTAGAGATCCACAACAATTTAGGGTATGGTTCATCATGTTTTGCAAAGAGCATTTATGAATAAAGCGTTAAAGCAGTAAAGAGCGAGAGATTTATGCATATGGAAAGCCATAACCAAGCATTTTGTACAGGGTATGATGCGCGTAGCAACGGCGAACAATAATTGAGCTATAGGCAACGGATAAAGGGCATATTTAGCCATAAACTAGCAAGATTCATGGAGTTTTGCACTCATACAAGCAGATAACGAAGAAACGAGGTAGGAGAAAGAGAGAAACGAGGAGCGCGAGGCTTCGTTGAGCCTCATTCCCCTTTAAGTGATAAGGGTTTTACCTTAAGTTTAAGGTAGTGCGTGTAAGAAAGAGATTCTTCCCGGCGTCGAGAAGAATAGATGGATATGAAAACGAACTACGGCTTCCCGGAAGAAGGTTTTGCTCGCCTTGACTTGCCTGAGCTCGGAGGAGCGAGAGAGAGAGAGTATTGAATGAAACAGTACACAAAGGTGTGTAGCTTGTAGAGAATGATGATGTGTTGTTGTGCGTTCACTTAGTATTTATAGGACGCGAGGAGGGTGGAAAGGTGGATGTTTCTTGTATGGAAGGGATAGAAGAGGAATTTCTGTAAGGACAAATTCCCTTTGTCATTAATACTGTGGTCCTCACTCTAGGAAGACTAGAGTCACGCCAATTACACGCCCCTGCAGATCCCTGGGTATTAACAGGAGCATATTAAGGCCGAGGCTGCTTCTGTAAGCGCTAGCTTCTGCACATGGGTCTTAACCCAAACTATAGTAGTTGTCAGATCCCGCGGCACCCAGGATCTGCTCTTTGTTGAATCAATTTCTTTTAATTGTTATCGGAGGAATAATCCAGATAAAGGTAGGAAAATACATTACGAATGAGGCTGATATTTATCCCTATCAGAAGTATTGAGTATCAAGGGTATAAATTACCGAGTTGGAACATAGGTTCCGATAATCATATAAACCTTAAGAATTCAATTATTCAGAAATAAGTATCATAGTATTTCGATCAAGGATGGTACTTAGAAGACGAGTTCAAAGTATAGGAAAATATCGGAACAAGTATTTTGCAGCGGATATGTATATACAAAGGGTTTACATGTATGAAGACACATAAACTGGACTTGAACTAAGTGGAACATTTATTCAATTAACAACAAGCCCTCCGCATGCCTCCATATCATTCCGAATCCTAACCTGCACATTTTAGAAATAATATGCAGGGCTGAGTAAAACATACTCAGTGTCACATGCCGAAAACAATTGAAACGTGCTCGATAGAGCTATATATATATATATTGAACTTGCCATGATAGACATTCACCAGTCATACATGAAATCAACTCGATTATGCCAAAACGTTTTTATATGATTTTCTGTATATAAGTCTATACACAATTGGTATTATCAATATGAATCAGAGCTGCAATTAACATATAGGTGAATGAGAAGGAGGCCTCCCTCTCAAGCACAATGATCGGTCGACACGCTCGACGACTTATGATCTTAAGTGTACACATAATTCCGCTTGCGCAGAACCGAATTCGTCTTTAACTTTTGCAGATGATATCATATAAGAATGCATAAAGCAAAGGCAAGACAATTCAATAAACATATATCATATATCATTTGAGGAATCATTTTCTTGATAGAAAGCCCACTCGTCAGTAAGCATTTTCTAAGTTAGAAAGCCCACATGTCTCTGCTTTATTTAATTAATTCGGCTTCTTCTTATCGCTGCTCTTGATCACTTTTCGCTCTTACCTTCATTGGTTTAACTATACGAAGGTTCGTATAAGTACATATAAACGAGAAGGAAGGTAGAAGATAAAATGACAATCTTATTTAACTACTTCCTATTAGAACTCTAATGAAAGAATATTAATTCTTTTCTTAACACCTCGTTATTATAAATTTCTATAAGTATTATCGTTCCTACTAATCATGTTGCTCGTAATTTACAAATGAAAAGCATATGGCTAATGTAGTTAATAAGATATTTTTTTATTATTGCAACCTAATGAACAAAAAGGAGGAAGAATTCATTTGCATATTCTTTTCCTACCCTTTTCTATTGTGTATATACATAATAACTAATGGTCACTTAAGGGAAAATCATAATATAATTATGTTTTAAGAACTAAAATAAGTGTTCCTTAATGTGACTGTTTTCTTGACAGCTTGGCCATGGTAACTTAGAACGAACGTAAGTTGCTCGTGAGAAGTCCAAAAGAAGTGATTCAAGAAGATCTGGAAACCTTAAACAATTCACAACAACTTCACCCAAATGAAAATTTTCTATTTGAGCTAGGGAAAGTGTCGAAAACAGGGGTTGAAGTAAGGACAGAGTTGCTGTCCTGTTTCAGAATTACTTTACGACATCTCAACTTCGTACGATCGCCTAGAGCGCATAAAAATTCGGATTGGAGTGTTAAAGGTACCAATAGAAAGATAAGAAAGTATAACAGAACTTCCATTTAGACACCAATCCCATATAAACAATAGAAGAGGCTCGAAAACGTTGATGAAAAACGAAGGCAAAAAGGGTTCGTCAACATTCTCAGTTTTGACAGGTAGATTTTGATAAATCGTAGTAAATTCATAGAAACTCCGATGTGGGTGTAAAAGGTACTGATTGAAAGCTGAGATAACATTGTAAAACCTTCATTTAGAAAACGTTCCATGACAACCAAGAAAAGACGCTCGAAAACGTCGATGAAAAAGGAAGACAGAAACTTATCATATAAAATCTCAGGTTGGACATATATAATTCGAAAATTCATAGTAAATTCATATGAACTCCGATTTGAATGAACGAAATATGTATAGAAAGATACTGAAACGTACTTTAAATGGAAGAATAATCGAAGCCAGTTTATGAACGAGTGATTCTGAATATGGCTCACAAGTAGGCTGAATTTCCAGATTCTTATAAGAGTAACTTTCTAAAGTTCAAAAACATAGACTAAATGAGTTACCTACACAATCAAAGGATACCTAGAGGTTGGATTCAATTGAAGAACAACATCGAACAAGTAGATTATCCCCAATTCCTACAACCTATCCCATCATTCTCTCTAGAACTCATAAGATTCAATTTTGCTTTAACTTAGAAGAATTAGGGCAGATTTCACCTTGTTCACTGCAACAACGGAATCACCAAGGTCAGAAACATTTTAGAAGGATTTCAGCGAAGGGGTGAAGAGAGAATCAGGAGTGTTAACAGAGAAGGTTTGTGTTGTGTGTTCTGCTGATGAAAGCTTCCTACGTATGAAATAAGGCAGAAATAATATCTAGATATTAGTTAGCAATTTAATTTCTTTTTACATTTAATTAAATTCCTTTTATTAATTCTCTTATTTACTTATTTATTTTTCCTTCTCTTTTTATTTCTTCTCCTTTCTAGCTGAACGCAATTCTCACTTCTCCCTTTTCTTTTCTATTCTGTTCTTTTTTTTTCCCTTTCTTTCTTCTTTTATTTCTTAAATGAATTTATTAATTAATATATATATATATATATATATATATATATATATATATATATATATATATATATATATTATTCCCGTAGTTCGATGAGGCCAAACGAAAAGAAAGAAAATACGTATTTTTCTTAATTTCATTCTACTAATTTCCGTACTTCTAATCCCTTGCGATAAATCATATTTTTCTTAAATATTCCCTCTGGTGTTTCCTAATTGAGTCATTTCTTTTTATGATTTTCGGCACGCTTTTTCACGCCTCTAGATGATGAATTTTAAAACGGATTTTTGAAATTTTTTTTCTTTTACGAGATACTACAAGTGTTGTAGTATCCCGTAAAAGAAAAAATTCTTCAAAAATCCGTTTTAAAATTCATCATCTAGAAGCGTGGAAAAGCGTGCCGAAAATCACAAAAAGAAATGACTCAACTAGGAAAGACAGGAGGGAGTAAGATTTATGTATATTAAATATCATTAATTACTACTAATATACATATTTAGGCTAATGAAAATACGGCGTGTTACAAATGGAGGGAGTATTAAGATCTTGAAAGCACTTCAACACAACACAAAGTAGATAATATAGAAACTGGAACGATACTATAAAGTCGTCAGGGAAGTACACAATACAATACTGAAAAAAAAAAAAAAAAAAAAAAAAAAAAAAAAAAAAAAAAAAAAAAAAAAGTCGTCGTCGACCGGGACAAATACATCAAAATACCATGCCTATTTATTTAATACGAAGATACAAGGCAATGCTACGAGCACGAGGCATGGTAAAGTGCACCGGTTTCAGTTTTTCTTGCCGATACATAGACCCCACCTCTGCTCACCAGATGAGCTTCGGACGAGCTTAGCTTTCCAACCCCCCACTATATCGTTGTAGTCCTCCTGCATAAATATGCGTTGGTCAAGAGCATTCAGTCATGAGTATAATATAAGGAATTTAACTAAAGCACACATAGCTGTGCATACCTCAGAGAAGTCACTTATGAATGTTTCCTTATCCTTCTCCACCGTATCCAATTCCTTTTCAAGAACCTTCATGAACTGCAGTGCAGGAAACCACATTGTTAGCTACCCTTAGGAGGCTTTTACTCTGGATGAGGAATCGGATCGATAATACATACTCTCTCCGTCCTATTTATATAGAGAACTATTTGGCGGCATAGAATTAAGACATGAGTGATGAGTAGTGGGTAAAGTAGTGTATATGGTTGTACTCATTTTTATTGGGCCAAATTTTTCCATTTTGGGTAATATTTGTATATCAATGGGTATACTAAAGAGAAACTTATCTCTAGAATAGCGGGATGGAGGGAGTACTTACGATTGAGAATTTGAAGGATTAGATATTCAATCTATCACAATATCTGGTGGATTACCAAACTTATTGAACTTTAACACGCACCCTGTTAGTGTAAGTGCACGAAACGTTTAGGAAGAGATCTACCTGTTCAGTTCGATCCTCAGCAACGACATCTATGAAGCCAGCATCACGAAGCATCTGCAAGCACGGAAACGGGGAAATGAGCTTAGAAAGTGTTACAGTTTAAAATACTTGTCTAATATAGGTTATGCATGCAGAGACATAGTCACCTGGCCATAAGCCTTAACATCATGCAGATCATATCCCCTTTGCTTGATGTAATCTGCAAATTCAGGAGATGGGGTTCCAGCGTTTCTGCAGTAATCGGTAATGAGGACTTTGCCTCCAGGTTTCAGCCACTTGTAGAATGATCTGAACAATGCAGGCTTGTCCTGAAAATAACAGTGATGCCTTTCTAATTATAGTAGTCAGCAAATATGATGAACCAAATGATTTGATAAAAGCCCAGTGATCTCAGGAAACTGAATGCTAAATGGATTATTATGTCAAAATTTTAGCAGTCTTCATATTAGAAAGTTACTCGATGAGCGATGCAATGTTTAGTTTTTAAGAGTATGAAAATCACTTATAGATCATAAGACTCATCAAGCAAATGTCATTTATAGAGATTTAACACTTGCTCATCCATTACACATGCTTTTATAAATTTTAACTATTTAAAAAGCAAAACATAACATATATAGCACAAATGTTGGAAAGGAAGACAAAGCTATGGATGCAGAATAAAAAAGCATGGAGTATTAAGGTCGCAAAGTTACTTGAATATGAAGGATCGTATCACGACTGTAGATGACATCAAAAGAGCCCTCTGGATATTCCTTCTTGGTACAGTCAGCAACTTCAAATTCAACAGCACAGTTGAGGCCAATTGCACGCTCAAGAGCGAAAGAGATCATGTTCACAGAGAGGTCTATGCCAACAACATGAACGTCATACTTTTCAGCCATGTAGAAATCGCCTCCACCAATGCCGCATCCAACATCTAGAACCTTCTGGCCAGGCTGGAGGTCCAGTTTCTCCACAAATTCTCTGGTGGTATCTGCTCATAATCAGGGTATGAGTGTAAAAGACATTCGCACTCACTGAGGACATTAAGATTCAATAGCAGTAATGGATCTTAAATTAGAGACATTTTACCAGAATATGGTACAAAGATTCATAATTTATTGCACGTTTAAATTTTGATGAAAAGGAGAGCATCATCCGGACAACAAAAAATCATGCAAACTTTGTTCATAACACTTCCTTAACGTTAGACGGGTCACAGGTCGCTGCATTTCCGTGTAAAGAAGCAAAATATCAAGCGCAGACATACAGTATCCTAAAGATCCTGGAACACGTACCTATTCCTCCAGTGCTTACATATCCCTGTCCAAAGACACGTTCATAGCGTAGAATTCCACTGCATCTATATTGGACTGTGTCCAAGAACTTCTGGAACTTTCTGTCATCATCAGAAGTAGTCTTCTGCCAAAGCCAGCAAATCTGCAACAGTACAACAAATGAAAAGTTATTCAAGTATTAGTATATACCCCTATCTACTTTCCACTTTGAGGATGATGAAGATGATTAAAACTTAAAAAGGGCAAGATGTCACATGCCAAACGTCTCCATTAAGGATTAATCCGTAGAGAGAAATTTCTTTTTTATTTTCTATACGAGTTACGGTCGATTAAAGTTCAGATTCAACACAACTAAAAACATCAATCCTCACTAGAGACAATACTTGAAAAAAAAAAAAAAAAAAAAATCATGCTTCTAACTGTTCTTATCATATGAAAGCAAATAACACGTAATATTAAATATGCAGTCACAGATCATATTCTTAACTTCTTTGATTTCTTAACGTTTCACAATCATGTCCAACTAGCAAGCTAAATGACAAATATTGGAGGTGAAACATATCAACCAAGGTCAATGAACATTACCTGATTCTGATTCTTCTTGTTTTTCACATAAGCCCCAATGCACTTGCAGCCAATAAGAGCAAGTTCAAATGAATTTCCAGAATCATCAGACGCGTGACATTCTTTGAATACCTGCAGCAAGAGTAAGCCAGTCTAATTGAGTCAATGTCCACAACAGTAATCAGAATTCAGCACAGTGTTCCCGAATTTTGATGTATTATTTATATGTCCAAAGACAAACTGAGTAATGGAATGACACAAATTGCCTATCCAGTCCCATTTCATAATATGAAGTAAATTAATAAAATGACCCTGCAGATAAATTAATACTCCCTCCATCCACCATTTACTGACACTATTATTATATCGGGACGTCCACCATTTACTGATACTTTCCGTTTTAGGACGTAGACCCCACAATCACTTTAACACTTTAACACTTTATCCATTTACTTTTTATTACATTAACATTTTAATACTATTAAAAAATTCAAATGGACCCACAATTATTTCACTTTAACACCTTAACACATTAATTTATTATTATACCATCAAAATGCAAAAAAAAAAACTGTACCCAAGGTAGGGTGTCACTAAATCATGGACAGAGGGAATACAACATTTTGTAGCACTTGTCGTTGATCATTTCATTGTGAGATATCTACTCCACATCTCAATATTAGCACTAAATAAAATGACATAGAGATTAAAGGGTAACCTTGGTATAAAAACTTGGTTCACGGTAATGAGTGGGATTACACTTTCGCTTGTGATCACCTGATTGATGAAAACATGATTCTCTGAAGAAAATGTAGCCACCAACTTTCAACCATTTGACCATTCTCTCCACAAGGTCCTGAACCTGCAACAAAATGGACCATATTGTCATTATATGGTAACAAGAAGCTTTGTTAGAGTATTACACCATGAGGATCTGAAGTTATATTAGTAGCCATAAATCCGAATAATAATCAAATATCTTCATATCAAATAGAAAAATCATTCAGATAACCAGAATGAGAAATTATAAACTTTACCTCTTGGTCCGAGAGGTACATCAATAGCCAGTTTGAAAATATCACGTCAAGAGACCCTTCAGAAAAGTTCAAGTTCGGGGATGTCACGTCCGCGCAGATAAATTTGACATTTTGATAATGTCCATTTTGAGCTTCATTCTGCAAAACATTAATATACGTTATGGATTCTAAAATATCAGGCAACGTATGTATTCAAGCAAAAGATATATTAGAGATTTGTAATCAACCTTCTTTATTACACTTTCAATGAAGTCCAGAGCTATGACTTGACCAGCCTTTTTAGCCAATTCACCAGTGAAGCGACCAATGCCAGCTCCAAGCTCCAGAACTGATTTCCCATCAAAGGGTGGGAGCAGGGACATCACCTATGGAGGATATAGTTGATAAAACATAATTTGTTTTAGGGCCAATTTTTATCGGTTTAGTAGTCTGTACAAGTTAAGATAATCAAGTAGACCTGGTATTTCTCAAACCCTTTGTAAAAGGTTGTTATGATCATCGCGTTAATCAGGCATATTTCTTGTTAGGTCCAAAATCCAGACTGGTGGACATAGAGAATATTCTATTGATGTCATTTAAATATCAGAACCTTGATTTTATGAGTATCAAAACTCCAAATGTTTTTCATTCCAGCCAACAAGTTTTTATACATAAATTCAGTTATCAACTTAACAACTTATACTACAGCAGATACCACACAATGATGAGCACATTTTTCAGGAAACAGGCAGATGAATGAACGTCACTTCAAGTCATAATAAGTAATTGAGTATGACATAATTGACAAAGCAGATGTGTATATATACTACCTCCGTCCCACTTCATTAGTCTGGTTCCTTTTCGGCATGTGATTTTAGGCATAAGTGTTAAATGAAAAAGTAAGGGTCCATATTAAAAAGTAAAGGTTAATTATTTCTATTTTATGAAACATGACTAATAAAATGGGACGACTCAAAATAGCAAACAAGACTAGTGAATTAGGACGGGGGTGTATACTTTTCTGTAACTAGAACCCCAACAGCCGTCAGAGTCATTAGATGATTTAAGATCCCATAAACAATAATGATTTGGGACAATGAAACTCAGATCTTCATGCATAAAAATGACCATGAAACAAATATAGTATAATTGAACCAAATTTTATTTAGTGCAGACTTACAACAATCATTAGTCTTTGTATTAGTACTACCTCCCTTTCTTCTGAAATGACCACATTCTTTTGGGCATGAGTATTAAGAAAAATGAGATTTGTATTATAATAGTGGTGGTCCACTACTTAAAATGGGGGTTTAGGGTATAAAGCTAGTATATTAAGGGGTTAATGGGGTTGTTGGGCCAAAATAGGAAAGTGATCATTTCGAATAACACGTCTAAATATAGAAATGTAACCATTTCAGAATAAACAAAGGAAGAATTATTTAAATAAAAAGTCAGATTTAACAAAAGATCTCATCATTATTTGACCAATAACGAAAAAACAAAAAACCAGTAGCTTTAAGCCGATTGCAAAATTACGGTAATGCATAAACAAGAAACTAAAAGCAGACCACATCAAGAACAGATAATGATTCCATCTTAATGCAAAATAATCCTTTTGTTGACCAAAAGTGCATAATTTTAAGAATTAACAATATTGATAGCATAAGCATTCCCAAAAGAAAACAAATAAAGTGTGTGTATATAGAGAGAGAGAGAGAGGAGTGTTATACCTCAGGCCTCTCTTCTTTGTCAAGATCAGCCGCCTTCGAATCAAGCATCATGGATTCCAACGTCAGGTCCACAGAGTGTTCCATCCAGTAACTTTTTTGAACCTCACGTTCTTGCTCTGCACATTCAAAGTACAAAACGTTAGCCATAAGAAGACATTGTTCCTCATCATTAAAATTATACAGATCAAATTTATTCCAAAATGCTGCACAAAAACAAGAGGTTTTGAATTAGCTCAACCTTGAAAGGCTGCCATGGTGAGAGGTGAGAAGTTGTTTGTGGCTATGTGGGATGGCAAAAGAGATAGGGGTTTTAGAGAGAGAGAGCGCAGGCTATTACTAGTAAATTCTAACAACCCTCAATGGCAATGCGAGATCTTGAAAACGTCCTGGATCTTCGGTTGCAGGATTGCCCCTTTTGATTCATTTAGTGTGGGTTACAAGGTGTGGATGGAAGGAGTATATATAGCGGAAAATGGGAGGAGAAAAATCGGAGGATTTCCAGAAATGTAAAAAAGGTGAAATTGCTGGTGGTGGTGGTGGTGGTGGTGGGCTTGCCTATATTATTGCAATTGCCATGTACGAGAGGACGGCCATAATAAAAAGATGGGGGATGCGGGAGGCGAGGCGGAGAGAAGAGGGATGGAGATGAGTGTGACGACTGATGATTTGATGAGTGCACGGGCAAATGGGGGGTTTGGATCCCCTGCTGTGGGATGAATGCACAGCAGGGTGCTGTGTATTAAACGACCCCGTTTTGTATCATTTCCAGCATTTTTTCTTTTTTTTTTTATTCCTTTTATTGTTTTAATTTGTTTTCTCCCCTTTTCCTTTTTAGTTAATGAAGTACATTTCATTTTTGCTATATTTCTTATTTTAGCTTTAAGTTTATAATTATTTCATTGTTGTTTCCATTTCATTAATAGAACAAATTATTCGTCATAATTTTTAGGCTAAATAATTAACAAAAGGCCGTTTAGCGGTTAATTAACTATTTTAAATAAAAAAATCAACATGCAAATAATTCGATGTTTGTTTTATTTTTAACTTCTAATTTTTAAGTAACCAATCTAATTAAGGTTAATTAATTTAATAAAATATTATATCTATTTTAATAACTCTAATGAGAATAATCAAACGAAAATTAAACGAATATAAAAATTAATCCTATATATAATTAATAAAAAAACCAACTACTATAATATTATGAATCAAAAAATACACAAAACATAAAAGAAAATAAAAGGCAATAAAAAATTAACAATTAAAGAAAAGTAAAAACTAAACTAAACTAAACAGTAAACACACAAATAAAAAACAAAAACAAAAAGGAAAACTAAAAGGAAAAGGAAAAGGGGATGCTCTCCCAAACGGTACCGTATTGTGCACAGCATTAGCTGCTGTGCTTTGGTACACAGCAGGGGATCCTCTCCCGCAAATGGGCCAGCTCCACGTGAAGCTACCTACGCAGGAATCTTTTCTATTTCCAAAAGGGAGGAAATTAATAATACACCCTCCGTCCCTAGTCCCTAAGTGTCCCAAAGCCGTAGTCAAAGTGCAATAACCAAGGAATTGTATAAATTTACTATATTAACATCTAATCATTACATTGAAAATTGAAAAAGTGAAAAATGTGTAATGATAATAGGAGTAAAATTGATAGTTTGGCCAAAATTTTACATTGAAATATGTGATAAGACACTTATTATGGGACAAAAATTTTGACGGCTCGGGACACTTATTAAGGGACGGATGGAGTACATCTTTTTAAAAATTAGATATAAAATCTACTGGCCCAATTCAGCAAAATCGATGCTAACGCCTTCTTCAATGAATCTCTCATTTGATAATTTACTCCCTTTACTTTCTTTTTTTTTTTTTTTTTGCCTTTTTTTATTTTATGTTTATTTTTGTTATTGAATTACTTATATTAGTTGAATATTTTACTCTCTTTGTCCCACTTCACTTGTCATCTTTGCTTTATTGACTTTTCGGGCATGTGTTTCCACCGAAACTTAGTACGGGTTTTAAAATATCATTTCGAATTATTTTTTCTTTCACGGGATACTACGAGTGTTGGGCTATCACGTAAAAGAAAAAATAATTTGAAATGATATTTTAAAATCCGTGCTAAGTTCTGGTGGAAACACGTGCCCGAAAAGTCAATAAAGCAAAGAGGGCAAGTGAAGTGGGACGGAGGGAGTATTTTACAAATAAATACTCACTTCGTCTCACTCACAAGGTGATAACATATTTCCGACATGGGAATTAAAACGAGAATGATAATGGTGGATAACGTAGTGTGAATGAGTTTTAGTGGGTTAAAATTTTGCTATATAAGTGAGACGGACGAAAATATAACTTATCACTTTATGAATAAGACGGAGTGAGTACTTCGTACACAAAATTGATTTTTTATATATATGTGGGGGGAAATATAGGAAAATAGTCACTTTCATATTGTAAACCAAAATAATAGTCACCCATATAAAAAACACAAATACTAGTCACTTTTTGTGTTAATTGTCCTATTTACCCTTAATTATGTTAATTCTCTTCTCCTTATTATTTTTTTTTCTCGCTTGCTTTCTTCTTCTCCTTTCTTTTTCTTTTTCTTTTTTTTACTTTCTTTCTTTCCTTTTATTTTTTAACGCCCCTCCTTCTTTTCCTTTTTTTTTTTCTTTTTTTTCTTTTGAGTTTTTTCTGTTTATCTTCTTTTTTTTTCTTTTTCTTTTATAATTTTATTTCATAATACATGAATATAAGAGTCTTTTAATCATATATTCACGTATTTGTCAAATGTTTATACTCATGTATTCATCAAATTTTATTTCATAATACATGAATACACGACTCATGTATTCGTGTATTCATGTTTTGGTCAAATGTTATATTCATATATTAGTATGATTTTATTTCATAATACATGAATACACGAGTCGTGTATTTTCATGTATTGGTTAGATTTTATTTCATAATACATGAATTCATGACTCATGTATTCAAATACATGAGTCATGTAATGTTAATCATGTATTGGTGTAAATTTATTGCATAATACAAGAACAATCTAAGTCTTGTATTCATGTATAAGGGCAATTTGGTAAGAGTGGCTAGTTTTTGTGTTTTTTATATGAGTGGCTATTATTTGTGTTTGCTATATCAAAATGGTTATTTTAAGGGTTCCCCCTATATGTGGCTTATTATACTTAAAATATTTGCTCGGTTATCTTAATATTTAAAAATATACATCATGCGTATAAAGTTTATTGGGAATTGTTAAGGATTCATATGTTAAGGGGGAACTTAACGGGATGCTTTAATAAAATTTGATATGTGTTTTGATTAAATCCCAAAACCCTCTATGTAAATCATATTCCCAAGCTACCCTTTTTTGATTAGCTAGGTTAGAAATTTTCAAGCCTAATATGTTAGGATGGCTTATTTTGCTTTAGTCGCTTAAGATTAAAATGCAGGTTTTCAAGCGAAGCGAGAAGATCACTTGCTGGAATGTATTTTCAAGCGAAGCGAGAAGACCACTCGCTTGAGTGTGTTTCCAAGCGAAGCGAGTCTTCCCGGACAAAGCAAAGCGAAAGCTACAATAAAGCCAAAGCGAGTCAATCCGACTACGCTAAAGCAGATGCTCAAGAAACTAAAGCGAAGCGAGCCACTTCCTATTGAAAGCGACAGATCAAAATTCCCGCCCCGTTCAAACTCGAAGTTCAAACTCAAGTCAAGTGAAGATCGAAGCATTAATTGCGGATCTCCACGTGGCACTAGAAGAATGGAGCACGGGAGTTGACCACCAGACCAGCAGAGCCGCCGCTACAGTACTGGGCGCTCTAGTTACTGTTGAACTTGGCTCTTAGCCATTTTCGGAAAGAAGACAAGCGCGCGTCTGAAAAGCTGCAGGTCAAAGGCAAGTACTGTCGAGTGTGGAGGGACAAAGCCACCAACCTTCAACGGCTCCAGTCCATCTTCTCACACTATAAATAGTGGAGGCCAGAGACGAGAAGAAGTAGAACACTTACGAATTTCCAGCGCTCAAGCAAACAAGAACTCTCAAAATTCCCAGCATTCTTTAAGAGTCCTTGTCATAGTGTTCTCCAAGTTTCAACTTCATCGAAACTTGTTCTCTGCAACCTTCACTCTCCTAGATTCGAAGTCACTTCATATATCCAAGCTTAGAGAAGAACTCTACCCCTTGCACTTCACTGTAAAAGAGTTTTCAAAACCAAAACCGTAAAACCTTGTTCGTCAAGTTGTTAGGTTTTGTGTCGTTGTAGAAAGGTTGTGTTGTAAAGATCTAAGGTTCTACTTTCCTCGATAGTAGAAACCTCGATCATAGAGTGTAGATCCAAGCTTGCACTTTCATCGATTGTGTGAAGCTCGGTCTTAGCTAGGTTAGTGGAGAACCCGTAATCTCCTCGTCGTTGTTTCGGATCCATGCGAGTGAAGCTCGATCCAGTTCAGGTTTTTGAGGAACCCGTAATCCTCAAAGTTTCTTAGTGAGAAGAAACTGTTGCGTGCAACAAAGTGGACGTAGGTGTTTCATCACCGAACCACTCTAAACTCTGGTGTCGTATCTCTCGTACTTAAGCTTTCATATATTTTCTGCTTTGTTTATCATATTGCACTTGCATTCTAACAAACCTTAAAACGGAGTTTTAAATACTTAGGAAAGACTAGCTCACCTAATTCCGCATTTGCAAGCAAGTCGCTCTGTGATCAAGCGTACGCTTAGGTCCAGAGTTAAGCTTACACTGTAGATCAAGCTTACGGCTAGGTCTTAAGTTGTGAAGCGACCTTGAGTCTTGCTACTCTGAGTAAATTGAAAAAGAAGTTGAAAAACTTCTATTACACGTATCCCCCCCCCCCCCCCCCCCCCCCCGCGTAATCCTCTTTACAAATCGGGACCAAGAAAGTTGTTTTAACATATCTGTATTAGGATGTTCCAAGTTTTTTTGGGTCATTTCATTTTAAGAAATAATCGAGATTTACATATGATATCAAACACTTAAAGGCATATACACACATCTCAATATAATTTGGGTTATCAATGTAACGCCCCGCATTTTCCTAACTCTACATTAGTAGTCAAATTAGGGAATTAGATGAAATTCAACTTTAGTAGATAAAATTCTATTCTCGACGAAGATAGAATTTTTGGAGAAAAGAATTCTCTAGTGAGTTGATTAAGAGGAGAATGACTTCTCTAATTAGATGATTCAAAATATGATCACTTCGAGTGATTAATTAGTTAAGTATTTATTTCTATGGAAAATCAACTAGTAATTTGATTATTATGAATACTTCAAATAACTAAATAATGGGGTATTTAATTAATTCTATCGTAGAATTTCCGATAGCATGTATTCTCCATTCCATATCGATTCACATAATTGAGAATCGATCAAGAGAGAAGAGTTATAGTCCAATCTCATTAATTTTTATTATGGGCCAAGCCCATCGGTTCATAATGAACCGTTAGACGATGATCGGGCCAAACATAAGATTAGACTCGTATTAAAAAGATAATCTTAACAAAATCCTTGATTAATAATAAGAGGATCGCAATTACATGAATAAGTTTAATTAATAATAGAAGTTACATTAAAAGAATAATAATAACAATAATTATAAAATGAAAAAGAAAAGAAAAGAAAAAGTAAAGAAGGGAGATGTCGGCAGCAGGCTGCTGCTCCTCCCACTTGCAGAATTGCTAGGAAGAGATTGCTCCCTCACCCCTACACCTCCTTTCTTGGGCATCAAGAAGAAATCAAATCAACTAGTGAGGGAACCATCCCTCTGCAAAAAAAAAAAAAAACAAAAAAAAAAAAAAAAAAAAAAAAAAAAAAAAGGCTGAGAGGGGGCAGAGAAGGGACAGCAGCAGTAGAGCAAATCCCTTCCAGTTTTCCAGCTTCATTCATTCCCCCTTACACCTTCTTGAGCCACAAGAAAGAAATGTCACCTTACTCAACCTTTCCCTCAACTTGCAACCTACAAAGACTCAACTTGCAAACTGCAAAGAGATGAGATTAGAGAAGAAATCAGAAAAAAGGACCCTATCTCTTACAATCAACCTAGACTTGCAGAGAAACAAAAAGGACAATTAGTAGGATAAGATTGAGGAAAGTAGCATAAACCTGCAAGCAACGGAAAATCAGTAGGGAAAGGATGGGGGAAAGCAGATTTTCCTCCAACCCTTACCATCACATGAAGTTGCTACAGTCCTCACAAGATCAGCCCTATAAATACCTCTACACCCAAACCATTTCAGTTCCCTTTCCTTTTACTCACTACTCACTGAATATTCGAGAGAGAGAGGGAAGAAGCAGCAGAGGACAGAAGAAGAAGGAAGGAGTGTGGTGAGCTAGCAACAACAGCACTACTAACACTAAGTAAATAATTAAACCTCAAGTTCTTTGAACATGATTTAAGCCTCAACCCATAAACAATAATGTGGAATTTTCAGTTCACAAACATGCTAAAACTGAATATTTACTTATGAACATAATGGTGAAAACCAAAGCATGAGTTCGAAACTAAGACTCCTAATACCCTTCAAAGTAAATCACATGTTTTAAGCTCAAGAATCAAGTTTCATGCTTATGATTAAACAAGGGGAAACATTACTAGAACTACCACGGTTCTATACAAGATATAAATACACCAAAGCAAACGTACAAGGACGAGAACAATAAATGTACTCATAAATTGATAACTACAAAGTACTCTTATATGCTCATGAAAACCATGAAACCTACAACAATTTCGTAATAACAATGAAACGAAATCTGTAATCTAAGCTATATGTATATGCTGCTCTCGAGAAAAACAGGAAATCATTCACAAGTCAAATGAATCCCCTGCTGCCACACTAATTAACCCTAATAAGCAAGATAATCTAAAAGCAAAGAAATACAAAAGGGAAATGCAGAGAAAGGGGCATCGGACCCTTACCTTCGGCCGGCGACGGCTATTCCAGCGGCGAGCTCCCAGTCTCGATGGCCGATGGCGACGGCGGTCATAGGCGCCAGAAAGCCGAGGGAGAGAAGAGGGGATGTGGCCGACGCCGCCGGCAAAGGGAACGCCGACGACGTTCGGCAGAGAGAGAGTCCGAGAGAGAGAGAATTCGGCAGAGAAAGAGGGAGGGAGTAATTAGAGTATTTTCAGAGAGAGAAAAGGGGAGAGAGTAATTGAGGGCTGCCGCCAACGAAGATGACGCCGGTGCCGGCAGCTCTCAACGCCGGCGAGTAGTGGCGCGGCAGGAGGAATCCGAGAGGAAGAGGGGATTAGGGCTCAATCGAGAGAGGCGTATGAAGAATGGGGGTCAGGGTTTCTGATTTTATATGTGTTCGACCGGGTCGGATCCGGGTCGGGTCTCGGGCCAAACCCGTGGGTCTGAACCGGGTTAGTGGTTTTGGGCCGAGTCCAGTGATTTGGGCCGAACCCAGTAATTTGGGCCGACACAATAATTCATTCGGGCCGTTTCTAATGAATTATTACGGGCTTACTTGTCCGGATTTAATTCTATTAATCGAATGTTCAATTAAGAAGGATTATATTCTCGTAAAATACTCACGAGATTAATTAGTTAATAAATTAATAAGGACGGCCCGGCTATTAAAATCGGATTCGCTTGAGATTAGTAAGAATGATTAAGATTATTCAACTTATGAATTTAATTAATTAAGATTAATTAAGTATTAAGCTATGCTTAGCTTTAAAATATGTCCTGAAGATTTGCATAGTTTTCGGGAATTAATTCGACAAATAAATGGTCTCGAATAATGGAAGAAACAATTCTGAGTAATAAAAGATTATTCTATTATGAAAAGATTTAAAGGATTCAAATAAATCTGTTAACCCTAACAGATTCATAAGATAGGAAAATATACTAGACGATTATTTTCCCATAGGAAGTTTTATTATAAGAATGTAGATTCTTATTATTCCTTTATGAATAGGCGCGACTCGACAAGGTTTTGACGTTGTTCGCCTATCAAGACCGGGCATATTCTACGCTTCAAGAGGTGGGCTTTCTTATACGAATAAAGTTGTAGCATGTTTAGATTGAAAATATTATTTTTCAAATATTGTCATGCCATAAATGTTTTGATTTTGTATGATACCTATCTGTGTTGGCTTTGCCAATTTATATAGTCGAATTCGGGTCCTAGTAAGATAGCTATCTTACTTGGACTAGTGTACACAATGTGACCGTGTGTCATCTTTGGGTTGGCCGGTCAAGGTATCGTGAGAGTGGCCACTCTCTCGATACCATAGGAACAGATACGGTGGATTACTAAAGAACTTAGTCTGCGCAGACACTTTTAGAATCACAAGAACTTTTTGTAAGCATAAGATCTTTTCAACAAAATCCCTATGACTTACTATTAATGGCTTGACAATTATATATGTATGTTTTCGGCAATGTGCCCACTGAGTACTTTTGTACTCAGCCCTGCATATATTTCTAAATGTGCAGGTTGAACAAGATGGAATGGACAGCTGGCCCAAGCTTTTGTCATCCTGAATCATATTAGCTTGTTAGATTAAGACTCTCGGTAATGTGTGTCTTCATACATGCATTCTGTAAGACTTACGCTGTGAAAATATCAATAGATTTTAGTTGAGTGTTCGAGTCCTGTAAACGTATCGAACACATGTCTTTCTTTTCCTTTAAGGCTCGACGCCAATTGATATAATAATTATTTCTCACGTTCGTTCAATTGTATTCCTGCATTACAATTACATCCCCCTTTCTATTCCCGCTTCTTTAATCCCATCCCTAGTCACGGTTTCCCGGCTTCACTATCCTTAGTAAAGTCCGGTCGTGACAATCAATCTTAAATTATCATAATTTGTTAGTTTTTTCTTCAATTTATACACATTTTTAATATTAAATTAATATCGTTGCTAATCATCCAAAAATATATAATACTCATTAATGAGTATTATAATTAAGATCGAGACATTAATATTAAAGTCTCGATCTTAATTAGAGTTCGATTCAATAAATTTAAAAAAATTATACTAATTATATTATGTGACTATAAGTTAATAAAATGTGATGATAACAATTTTCTTATAAGTCTAATAAAATTCTTTACTGTTATGGTAATTGAATAAAAAATCTGCAAACTGAATTAATGATTTATATGCGATCATCATTTATTTTTTATTGATCATATATTTACAATATTGCATATATTTAATTCCTTTCGTTTCACTCCATTAGCCAAGTCGATTGGGACGGAGGAAATAATGAACATGAATATTGCGTTGAAAAATAGAAAAATTTATTGTAGACTACAAATTTTATATAAAAACTAATAAGTTAATGAAAATAGATTTGATTGTAAACTTATTAATGTAAGGATTCTCGTACGTAGCTAAACCAATTAATAGTTTGCGATGGATTAAGATTATTTATGAAGATCATATTCAAATTTTGAAGTCGTTTGACTATCGACTCATAAAGCCTAAATGAGCTCTGGTTAATTGATCGAATATCTTGCTTTCTTCGATTTTTCAATCGTTCTAACTGTGTTCTTTCAAGTTATTATAATGTATGGTTGCTTTATATCTTACTCTCTTCGTCTCATTGATACAAGGATAACATTTTATCACTACAAGAATTAAGATGAGAGTGATGATAGTGGATAAAGTAGTGTGAACGAGTTTTAATGGTAATATTTTGTCATTTTACGTAATATCCATATATCAGTGGGACAAACAAAAATAAAACTTATCCCTATATTAATGGGACAGAGGGAATATATTGGATCGTGAATTTGAAGGTTACTAAGTGATTTAATGAGTATTTGAAGGCAACCATTATAACTAACTTAAAATGCAATGATTCTCGTAACCTTGATTCGACGGATCCCAATATTTTGAAATTTTTAGATAAAATAAGAAAATAAGAATAACATTTTTCTTATTGTAGTATGTTATCCCGTCAAAATTCAACTTTATATTATTTTTCTAAATAATATACTCCCCCAGCCACTTAATTAGTTCCATTGAATAATCATATGAGACTAATTACGTGAGACGGAGGGAGTATAAAAGAAACACTTTAAAATTTCCAAGCTCCCGTTATTATTTTAACAAATAGAAAAAGTAAAGGAATGTAGTATATCACATGTACTTATGTCGTCGAAATTCAATATGTAATAGTATTTCATTTGGGAGTAGTTTCATACATAAAACTTGGTAAGTTCTTTGAACTCTATTTTGAAGTAAAAAAAATATACATGTTAGTATAATTATTTACATAAATATAGTGTATTCAAAATTCATTAAAAAAATATACCATTGAATTGGACAATGTTAAAGAGGACAATATTCCTCATTCATCTTTACAAATTGAGATTTGATCATTTTTAATAGTGATAGTATCATTCATTTAAATTATGAGATGTTACATTTACTGTTTATAATCTCTACAAACCTTGTTAAGAAGAGTCATTACTTTTCGAATAGTTGTATGCGGTTTAAATGTCAAACATTCGTTATTTATCACTTTAAAAAAAGTTAAAGAGGTAGCATTTTTTAAGCAACTGTATTTTGAAAAAACAGTGATAGTATTATTAGTGAATATACATAAATTTATACATAAATTTACCCTCCAAGATAAGGAATGTCAAATTATAACATTAACCAACTCAAAAAGAAATATACGTAACTTAATCAAATATTTCAAATATAATAAGCCGTGTATATTTAAAATATCAATTTCGTTTACGAACTACTCTCTCAATCTCATTTATAAAGGGATTAGTTTTATTTTCGTCCGTCCCACTCATATAAAATTATTATTTTAAAGACAAAGACTTGTGTGTGGCCGGCCGCATGGTGCGGCCGGATCCACTTGACCCGCCCGGCCCGGCCCAACTGTGGTCAACCCGACCCGGTTGACTCAATTTCGGGTTGGGTCAACCCGACCCGGTCCGTGTTGACCCGACCCGTTTAAGTAAAGTGCCAATCTTTGTTAATAAAAGTGCTAATCTTTATGAACAAAAGTGTCAATCTTATAAATAAAAATTTATACGTAATTTTTATGTATGTAGTAATTTTAAAATTACTTTATAGGGTTCATATATCAATTTAGGGTTTTATAATTATTGTTTAGTAGTATTTAACTTCAATTTTATAATGTTGAATATGGATTATAAATTGAAACTTAGGATATATAATTCTCCAGCAAAAGTGTCAATCTTAATGAATAAAAGTGCCAATTGTTCTGAATGAAAGTGCCAATCTATTTGATATCGAAAATTTTATATTTTTTTTTTATCGACTTGTTATTATAATATTTTGATATTATTATTATTATTATTATTATTATTATTATTATTATTATTATTATTATTATTATTATTATTATTATTATTATTATTATTATTATTATTATTATTATTATTTATTTCCATAACATGAAATTAATATTCATTATTAACGTATTTTTCGTAAAAGTGCTAATTATTATGAATAAAAGTGCCAATGTTTCAAAAGTGTCAATCTTTGTAAAGAAAAGTGCCAATGTTTCAAAGTGCAAATCTTTATAAACAAAAGTGTCAATCTTAATCCGGCCTCAAGGTGAGGCCGGCCTCACAGGAGTGTGCCCCTATTTTAAATAACAAAATTTTAACCCACTAAAACTCATTCACACTACTTTATCCACCACTATCACTCTCATCTTAATTCCCATGTCGGAAAAATGTTACCGCTTTGTAAGTGGGACGTATTGAGTATTTATTTGTAAAATAAAACATTCAACTAATATAAGTAATACAAAATAAACATTAAAAAAAAAGGCAAAAAAAAAAAAAAGTAAAGGGAGTAAATTATCAAATGAGAGAAGTAATGATGTGATGTGTGAAAAGAGAGTCTGAGCCGAGCCACAATTCTCGGCTGGCTGGAGTAAAGAGTCAACACACAAATTAAATAAAGGAGAATAAACATTATACACGTGGCTTACTCTGGTTGGACGTCTGCACAAAAATTGCTAAAGACGTATTCAGCATCGCCCTGACCTGTAATGACTTGTATACCCTTGATGAAATTTAATATAAAAAATTAAATAAAAAATAAGAAAATAAAATGTTTTCTTCTTCTTCTTCTTCTTCTTCTTCCCTTTTTGAAACTTGAAACTCCCTACCCCCACCGCCATCAGCGCCCTCCACCCTCTCCACATGATTCTCGTCCTCGATCTCTCTCTTCCCTCATGACCTTCAACCTTTTTCACTTTGCCACAATGTTGGTCCCGGTTTGTTAAAGGGATACACACGTAGGGGGAGGGGGGGGGTGAATACGTGTGTAAGAAGTTTTTCAACTTCTTTTGCCCTTAACTCAGAGTAACAAGTAGAGTAGTCGCTTCAAGAACTTAAGACCTTGCCGCAAGCTAGATCTACAGTGGAAGCTTGTCTCTTGACCTAAGCTGGTGCTTGATCAAGAGTGACTCACTTGTGATATGCGGAATTAGGTGAGCTATTCTTTCCTAAGTAATTAAAACTTCGATTTAAGTTTGTTTACGATGCACGTGCAGTATGAATAATCAAAGTAAATACAATATGGAAAGCTTTGAGTAAAGAGATACGACACGAGAAATTTATAGTGGTTCGGTGATAAAACACCTACGTCCACTTCGTTGCTCGCTGCTACAGATTCTTCTCACTAAGAACCTTGAGGATTAAGGGTTCCCCAAAAACCTAAACTAGATCAAGCTTCACTTGCTTAGATCCGAAACTACGACAACCGGGAGATTACAGGTTCTCCACAAAAACCTAGCTAAGATCAAGCTTCAAACAGTCGTGGACAGTGCTAGCTTGGATCTACACTCTATGATCAAGACTTCTACTATCGATGAAAGTAGAGTCTTTGATCTTTGACACAACAACCTTTCTAACAACACAAAAACCTAACTTGACTGAACAAGGTTTTAGGGTTTTGGTTTTGGTGACTCTCTAAATGAAGAACTCCTTACAGTGAATGCAAAGAGGGTGAGAGTTCTTCTCTAAGATCGGATATATTAAGTAGGCTTAGAATCTAGGAGAGTGAAGGTTGCGGAGACAAGTTTCGATGTTGCTGAAACTTGGAGAACACTAGACAAGAACTCGAAGAATTTGCTCGAAGGCTGTGAGTGCTTGTTTGCAGTATGCGCTGAAATCTCAAGTAGTGTTCTACTCTTCTCCATCTTCGACCTTCACTATTTATAGAGGGAGGGATGGACATGAGCCGTTTGATGGTTGGTGGCTTTGCCCCTCCTCACTCGATAGTACCCGGCTTTGACCTGCAGCTTTTCAGACGCACACTTTGTCTCTTTGCCGAAAATGGCTAAGAGCCAAGTTCAACAGTAACTGGAGCGCCCAGTACTGTTGTGGCGGCTCTGTCGGTCTGGAGGTCAACTCCGTTGCTCTATTCTTCGATTGCCACGTGGAGATCCGCAATTAATTTTTTGATCTTCACTGGACTTGAGTTTGAACTCGTAGTTTGAATGGGCGGGAATTTTTGATCTGTCGCTTTCAGTTAGGTAGTGGCTCGCTTTGCTTTAGAATCTTGAGCGTACGCTTGGATGAGTCGCTTTAAGTAATACTGTAGCGTTCGCTTTGGAAACAGATTTCCTGAGCGTCCGCTTTAGTAAAAGTTGACTCGCTTTGACTTTTACTGTAGCGCTCGCTTCGCTTAGCTTCGGCAGACTCGCTTTGATTTTACTATAACGCTCGCTTTGTTTCGCTTCGGCAGACTCGCTTTGGTTTTACTGTAGCGCTAGCTTTGCTTCGCTTCGGCAGACTTGCTTTACTTCAAAATACACTCAAGCGAGTGGCCTTCACTTGAAAATCTAGCAGTCTAAATTCTAAGCGTCTAAAGCAAAAATTCAAGCCTTCCGAACATTATAAGCTTAGAAAAATTCTAACCTATCAAAAAAAAAATAGGGTCGCTTGGGAATACGATCATTGAGGGTTTTGGGATCAAATTAAAACATATGCATTTTATTTTAAAGCGTCCCGTTAAGTTCCCCCTAAACATATGATCCTTAACAATTCTCAACAATTTCCCCCCTTTTGATGATGCCAAAACCCAACAATCTAACCACGATAGGAACTTCAAGCGACTGATTCCTTTTCAGTCCTTGTCCATTTTATTATTATTATTATTATTATTATTATTATTATTATTATTATTATTATTATTATTATTATTATTATTATTATTATTATTATTATTTTTATTATTTTTAAGTTCTTATGGTTTGAAGTGTGAGTTTTGTAGCATATGAATAAAACACATAAAGCATGTAAATGAGACAGGCTTGACAGAAAATAAATATAAATAGATCAACCAAGCATGTCACAAAAGAGCAGTTATGGTTTCTTAGAGAAATAACCAGCGTAGACTTTCGGCTTCATGGTCTTGAGAGTCTCCGTGCTTTCTCTGTGAGAGTTGTCCAATTCCAATGCTTCGTCGACCTCTGCTTCAAGCAATTTCCGATTAGGAACATCTGAGTTTGGCATAGTCGGCATTGGGAACTGCTTCTGCTCAGGAATAATAATGATCTTCTTCTTTGGCTCAGCGAGCTCTGCTTCGATAAAAATCTTCCTTCGCAGTGGCTTGCAACACATCACCATGAAGTTGTTGAGAGCGTCCAACTTAGAGACTGAATCTTGGCCGGAAACTACTTGCCAGAAGTAGTAGGCCTTGATGAACTTTTCTTTGCACAGGCTCCGGTCGTCCTTCAGCTCGTCGGATATGAACTTCTCGATTTCACAAGCTTCGGGATGGTTGGCTCTCCTAACTTCAATCTCCTCGGCCGATCTCTCCGTTACCTCCTTCATCATTCACTTGAACTTCTCACTCTGCACAGAGTTGAATTGCGGAGATCTCTGATTGATGAATTTGCGAATGATGTCAAATTCTTCTGGAGCGTATCGGACGAAGTCAATCATCTCTTTGATCGTGACACGGCACGCATCAATATCAGCTTGGACAGCGCAAGCTTCTGACTCATCTGGGGTAAACGGGATGTATGCACTCCTCACAAGGCACGATTGGATTCGCCTGTTCTCATCCCACAGATTTGCAACTATTTCTTCAATTTTCCGAGTCCTGGCAAGTCTGAGCTTCTCGTGCCTCTCAGATTCCTTCCTTTTTCTCCCCTTCTTCTTTTTCTTCTCCTCCAAGCGAGAAGCTTTTGCAGTTATTTCTCTTTGGATCTTCTGGCGCTTGGCCTTGGGATCCTCTTCTTTTTCAGTAGGAGCCGCTCGCTTGGGCTGTGATTTGGGTGCCGGAGGTGGTGGTGGTGATGGTGTCATCTGCTTCTTCTCAGCAGTGGGCGGTGGAGTTGACTTTTCAGCAGTAGTGGCAGTAGCAGCAGGTATAGTGAGATCAAGTGCTGCAGATGAAGATGAGGGACCCGCTTGAGATGGCAATTTTTGAAGCGGCTGGACCAAGGGAATAACAGTAACTCCCTTCTCCCTCAAATCATGGGCTTGCTCCATCTGTAGAGTCATAGCAAGAGCAGCATCTTCTGCGATTTGCTGCTCAACATGTGCGGATGATCTGGCAGCAGCGGCAAAGGATGAAGCTAGCAGCTTCGATTTCTCCTTTGGCTTCTCTTGGAAGACAGCAATGCTTTTTCCCTTTGCTTTCTTCATCTCCTCTTCAGCTTCGTCCTGCTTCTCATCAGATACCTTCCCTTCTACGATCTCTTTCCCTTTTGTCATCTTCCCTTCCCCCCTTTTGGCATCATCAATCCTGCCAGAGGGAATGGGGACTATGGCTTTCTTGTCGATGGCCTGGCGGAGGCTTGTGAATTCGTTGATGATGGTGCGAAGCGTCCCCTCGGCACGCTCGGCAAATAACTGCTCCTTGGCGAGCACAATCTTCGCTTCCTTTTCTGATATCTCCTCTAGAAGGTATGAGCACTGCTCCTCTCACTCTTTCACTGACTTCTCCTTGTGTGCTACTTCCGCCATCAACTTCTCAAGCTACTCGACCGCTTTGAAGCGAGCGTCGAGCTCCGCTTCAATTTCTGCACAAATTCTCCTTCTTTCTTCCTGCAAAAGAAGATCAAAGTGAGTTTGTGAAGCGGCGAGCTCCGCTTCATGGGCAGCAAGGCCGCTTTCGCGAATGTTGAGGTTTGTGTTGAGCAGGGCAGCTGCACTGATGCGCACAACAAGATTATCAGCATCCTTGCTCGCCTTTTCGAGAGTGACACCCAGCTTGGCGTGCTTCAAATAGAAAGCTCGGGCATCCTTTCTCCGACTCTCCAACTCGCTCTTATCCTTGTCATATCTACTCTGGAGAATCGCCTTTTCTTGCTCTAGAGTAGCTGCGGCCAGCTTGGTGCGAGTGAACTCACTCTGCAAGTTTACGATCTGGCCTTCTTTATTGGCAAGCTCGCTCTCTTTCCTCTCAACATCTTGATAGGCCTTGGAGATATCTTCTCTGTGCCTCCTCCTCATTGAGGCCCTTTCATCCTCCGTCCTCTTCAAATCACCCTCCAAAGCGACTAGCTTTGTGGTGAACTCCTTCAGCCTGCTCATCTCCTCCTCAAGTGCTCGCTTGGCATCATCCGCTCGCTTCACCTCCTCCTCGAGCTTTCCAGCAAACTCGGCTTTCTCACTGTCGAAGTCTCTCTGCAGACTCTCGACCTTCTCCTTCTCCTTCTCGACATCCTCCTCCATCCTTCTTATATCTCCTTGGAGTTTTAGAATCTCCTGGTCTTTCTTCAACACCTCCTCCTTGTGCTGCTCAGCCATCTTTTGCTTGTATTCGGAGAGAATTCTTCCTGGGAGCTCTGCGTCTGGGTAGGCACGCTTCACAGCTGCATCGAGCAGCTCCCACTACTTGGCCTTGTTTAGTAGGGCCTTGAAGCCGTCTACTCCGACGAATTGGAGCATCCCCGCCTCCTTCACTGCAATGGCATCCTCTAAAAAGGCTTGGCGGAGAGCGAATATTTTGTAATATTCAGTTCCGTGGTAGGTGATGTAGGTGAAGAAATCAGTGGCTTTTGTGCGGAAGGCTTCATCCATCTGTATGTTGGGATACCGCTTCTGCAACTTCGCAGCGGCCTGCTCCCAATTAGCTTTATACCTTTTGAGGGCCTTTTCGGCTGGGGATATAGGGGTTGGCAAGGCTATTTGAGGGGGTGAGTACGGAGTCGATGGTGTTTGTGGGGGAGTTTGGGGTAGAAACTTGGATGATAGATTGGGTTATGGCTTGGGTGGTTTGGGTAGGCTCATAGATTTGAGAGGCTTGGATTGGGTCAGGGTGTAGGAATGGGAGATCTGGTAGGAGATTGGTGCTTGCGGATTCTTCATCATCGTGCTCAAATATGGCGCCACGATGACTGAAGATCCCCTGGGGATTTCTAGGATGAGGGGGTCTTGGCAAGAATGTATGCTCGGAAGCTTGGGTTAGTGGGTTTGGCTCTTTTTGAGGCTGGGGTTGGGGAGCTTGGAGTATTTGGGTGGTGGAGGCTTGCGGGATGGTTTGATCAACTTCATCACCCGCCGGTGATCGAGCTTCCTCTCCTCCTGATGATCTCAGCAGGGTGTCTTTAAGCGGATCCACCTGCTCCTCGCTTGGCTCGACAATTGAAGCGACTCGCTTCAACTTTCGCTTCTTGGGAGCTGCTCGCTTCGCTGGGGAAGCGGCTCGCTTGGTTTTCTTTCCTCTTCTTTCGGCAATGGGAACTGCAGGGCGCGCAGTTTTGTGCAGCATCCCGCGATCGATTACAAGCTTCCCAGATTTGGACAGGTCATTGAAGACGCTCACCTTCTTGTACTCGAGCGTTCCTGTCCATTTTCTTCCTGGGAACAATTCCTCCAGCGCGTAGGACAACTTTCCAAAGAACCGAAGCTTCCCTTTGCGCACTATGTTGACGGTGCTGCCTCCTTCGTACTCGAAGTCCTTGGCGGCTTCTTGGACGGTGTTGATAAACCAGTCGAACCAGTTGAATTTGATTCCTGACAGGCTGTCCACTATCGCGCTAACGGCGAAAAGCTTGGTGTCGGAAACCTGTCCTAGGATTCCGATGTTGCACACCACCGATTTGGTGTACAACTCACAGATGTAGTTGTAGGGATTCTCCAAATCAGTCCTCATATTGGTCCCCTTGCTTTTCCATTCTGCTTTCTTGTCGGCGGCGAATCTGGCATATTCCACCTCTACTAACAATTCAAGTTTAGAGAGAGTATCCACTCCTTCTCTCGGCAGTTTGAAGACTTCTGCAACGGCGGATAGATCCACGTCCACCAACTCTCTAGAGTTTGGATCTGTAATCGCCGTAACTGTCTGGCCTTCCCTCAAGTTCAATAGGAACTGAGCAACTTGAGGGACGAGTACTCTTGATGGCTTGGGCGTCACTAGTTTCCACAGTCCGGCCGTGGTCACGGCCCTGCGGAAGAAACCGTTCGGCTTAACAATTCCTTCGTCGAGATGAGGCTCGACGTTGATGTTCTCCTCAGCCTTGGAGAGGAATTCTGTCATTGTTTGGGTTGCAGTCTTCTTCACCATTTTGAGAATTTGAAAGAGATTAAATGAAGAGATAAAAGGTTTGAGACTTGCGAATTGCAGAGATTGCAGAGAAGTTTCACAAGAATGGCAATTTGGGGGTGATAAATTTCTGCAGTTCTGCGACGATGCCCTTTTATAGCTTTAGGATTTAAGTTGACGTGGCGGAGAGAGGCGAGGTAATTTCTTCGAAATTTCTACGTAGGCGGAGGCAATCGGCGACGTGACTGATGTGTCCGGTTAGGTTCGGCGTCACCACGGTTAAAAGTGAACCGCATAAGTGCGTCAGCACAACACGTGGCCTGCCGTGATTCGCTTGCTTGAGCGGCGATGATCCAACGGCTGAAGTTTGAAGACTGTTGTGATTCAACGGTTGGATTGCTAGCAGTTTTGGCGCTTCAATTTCGCTGTATGCAATACTCGGTCCTATTCCTGTTCTGCATTAAATGTAAAGTAAAAGGTAAAATAGTCACTCGAGTGTGTACAGTTCATACGGCTCGCTTGTACTTGCTCGCTTGATAGTATCCGCTTGGCCTTTACTCGCTTGCGAAGTACTCGCTTGACGTGACTGTTCCACACTCGCTTGCGATGGCTCGCTTGAGTGACGTGGCACTCGCTTGACCATCTTAAAGCGAATAATTTTAAGAATTGAAATTTCTTTGCTTTAATTTAAAATGTTTCTAACTAACAGACTTCGAGGATAAACAAGAATGTTTTCCTCTATGTATTTGGGTCAGATTCATTTGTATTTTCCACATAGCTAACGAAGGTTTCTCGCACGCTTCGCTTGGCTTAGTGTACTTGAATTGAAACACTTACCAGTCAATCTCACTTCGTAGGAGATTGATACCACATATGTAGACTTTTAAGCTTGATCTTCTTGGCATTATTCTCTTCCATCTTCCTCTACGAATTAGAGAGTCCTCCAACGAAGTGAATGAGGGGGAGAATGAATAATACACCCTAGCTTTCTTCAACCCAAAGGGAGACTCGCTTGGGTTCTATTCAAGATGAATGGGGGATGAGTACAAGATCTTTTCACGGGCATGGGAAAAGACCAGGATGACAGTGAGAAGCTCTGACAAGCCATTTTCGGTTTTACGCAGAAGCATGTCACCAGCCCTGCAACCTTTGAAGAAGAAAAGGTACCCTTCAAGCTCTCCACCTTAAGTCTACAGAATGAGTAAGCATTCGACTCGCTTGACCCAAGAAAAGGGAAAAGTAGAGCGATGCAATACTCACAGAGGGGGATGAATGAATAAGCACCCGGCAGCTCAACTCAGTTAAGAGTGAGTAACAAGTGAGTGATTATTCACGACGAACGGGGGATGAGGAGACATGCTCCTCTTCGGCGGAAAGATGGGAAGAGGACGCAAGGTCTTGGTGCCAGCCCTGCCTAAGCTTTCACCGTTTTTACGTGGGAAGGCCCGATACAAGACCCCGCAACCTTTACTAGAAAAGGTACTTGCAAGCGTTTATACCCACTTGCAGGGAATCCTAGGCTAGACAACAGCTTTCCTTGCTCGCTTTGGAAGTAGATTACTCCGAGAGCAATCAATAGTTCCCCCTTAACCATAGACTTAACAATCCTGTTAGTTAGTAGGGAACATCTTCCAACACTCCACCTTTCTCCACCTTATAACTTCTTCAAGCAAATATGATTTGAAGCCACTCCCTTGACTTGATGAAGATCCAAGGGGAGGGTTGCTGACTCGGCTATTTCTAGCCTATCAATAATACAATAACCGAACTAGCTAGTAGTCCGGGTCGAACCACAAGGAGTGAATGTGTCGAGAGATAATCAAGTAGTTCGTCTTGTCTCTATTATCCTATTTGAGCACATAGACTTTGTTTTGATGTTTTATAACTAGGCAAGCAATAAGTAAATGAAATAACAAGCAAAAGTAAAGGCAAGGAATGTAAAGAACATGTAAAGGAACAAGTAAAGAAGATAAGGTTTCAAACGATTTCCGATGTGATTAGGCTAAGGATTAGGCATGTGATGTATCAAACAATTTTAATTCCTTTGAGTGGCATTATTACATAAATCAAGCTATCTCATCCTCCTAAGACTTGATAACTAGTGGATTGAATAACATGCTTACCATTCTAAACATATTACCAACTCCTAAAAGCACAATGCCTATTAATCTAACATCAATTCACATAATTCTTTCTAGGAGCAATGCAAATCAATACTAGATAATATGAGTAGGGATTCATGCCAAGTGCTATGAATGGAAGCTTCCTAGGCATTCCATCAAACACCTTGTATGCACTCATGGATGTCAATCATTCATGCAATTAAATTCAATCAAATTCAAGGGCAACTCAAAGGAAAGGTAGATCCACATCAATAGCCACCAAATCCCAACCTAATTCACACCATCCATCATTTGAAACCTCTAAGAAAACTAGCCACTCATCATAGATCCAACAATCAAACCAACAAAAAGAAGGAAATTCATAATAGAAATAACAAGGAAAGTAAAAGGAAAAGAAATGCTTCAATAATTCTCAATCTTCAAGCTTGATCATCCAACAATATTTGAAAATACCAAAAAGGAAACAGGGAAACTAGGGTTCTAAAAGTTGTAGTGCAAAAATGAAATACAAGTGTTGGATCCTATGCCAAATGAGGCAAATAACAAGCTATTTATAGTTTTCCCACAAATTGGGGTCAAATTGCAAATACTAGAAACTTGAGATGAGAAGGTGGGGTAAAATTTGTAATTTCTGAAAAGTTTACTAGAGGTTTGACTTGTGCATTTTCGTTAGACTTGTGCATTTCCGCCCACATTTCACAGTTTGCGCGCTCTCACGGTTTTGGCTCGTTCTCTCTCGTCCGACATTGAAAAATTAATCCGCAAAGTGCTACGGCTTCCTCTTTTGATCCTCTTTGACATAGGATAAGTCAAACGTGCCCAGAAAATTTCCACAGCACCTGAAATCAGCACGGAAACTGAGAAAAAACGCAAAGCATATAGAAAATGTACAAATTGTAAAAACCTATCATTTTCTATCCATTTAAGCACACATATCAAAGCCAAAACCTACCAAAATCATCTTGAAATGCATATAAAATATCGGTTTGTCAACTCCCCCAAACTTAAGCCATTATTCGTCCCGAAAATGGAACAAAACAATCAAAACACTCAAACCGAATGGGTATGCAATTCAAGATCATCGATGTCTCAAAGTACTCACTCAACAAAGCATTTTCAATCATGGAACTCCCAAGGTGAATCGAACAATCCATAATCACACAACACTTTCAACCAAGAAATCATTCACTCAAGCATAATGAAACTCCAAACCTCACTAAGCGTAAGTGTATCACTCTTTCTCTCAAGTGTATGGAATGAAGGTTACACTCATCGAACTCATGCATGCATCGCTCTTACCATAAGCTTGCCCTCAATCTCAAGATCTCCGTCGCTTGATTGTGCACTCGAACTAAGATCGATTGTCTTTTATTTAGGCTTGTAATGTGGGGACATTGGTTTAGATAGGGATTTTTAGGCTAAGTGACTAAGAAATCTTCTAAGTACTTTCACCTTCGCTTGTCCACTCTAAGTGTGAATTTCTTCACCTTCTACCTTCACCATTTCACCTCTTTACACTCTTTACTACACAAGCTCGATTGAAGCTTCTCAAATTTTCATGAATAACTCCTTTATGCTCTCATTCACAACTAACTTCATTCAAACTTTTTTTTTTCCTTTTCAACTTTTTTTTCTTTTTTTTTTCTTTTCTCATCATTTTTTTTTCTATGAGAATTCCATTCTCATCTCTTTCATTTTTTCATTTTTTCCTTTTTTTTTTTTTAGAGCTCATAGGAGTATTCTCATCTCAAGACGACCTCTTCAATCAAACTACTCAAACCTCGTTTTCTCACTACTTCACAACCTCTCAATGGATTCCCTTAACCAACCTTCACCCCCTTTCATCCGGTTTAGCAACAAGGGCTTCAAAGGCTCAAGGGGAACCACAAAGTTAACGTTTCATTCGGTTAGTGTTTAGGGAATAATGAAGCTAACAAGCGAGGGCCTAAAATCATTTCTAAGTTCTCGTAGCACATATAGCAACCTCGATCGAGATTGAAGGCAAGTTCTAGAAGATAACAATGCTATACATGGCAAACTCTCAAGAAAGAAAAAGAACGTTATCAATTAAACGTTTTGGCTCAAACCTCACAAGCTTTTGTTTGGAGATCATGTACCTAAGATCAATCATTCCTAGTTAATCATGTTATGCAATCATTTCATACTCAATACACACATGAGAAATCCCAAAAATATGATGCAATTTCTGCTCAAATCATCATCGACATCTCTCTTGAAAGCAAAGGAGCGATAACCACAATATCTAATCAAGACTTCAAGTGATTCATTCGAAAGAAATTTTTTAAAAATTTTGCAAAATTTGCAAGTAAGCATACATTTACACACATATGAATCACTTGAATCACATTCCAACTTATACACTCTCATCACATACCAAACACACTCAAACAAATTCATCACTTTCAAGCATCCAAATCAAGCACAATTAATTTTATCAAGCAAATACAAGCTTATAAATCACTAAGCACACAACTTAATGAAAAACCGAAGAAAGAAAAGTAGTTTAAAGACCTTATCTTACCCCCCTCCCCCAAACTTATTTTAGAAACAAAGTCTAAAATGAGTTTGGAGGGAAGAATAAAAAGGAATTTAAACTACAGTCACAAAGGTCCAAGCTTTGGATGGATATCACGTTCAATGCTACCCATTCCGGTACGTGCTTGATTAAGTTGAATCCTTTCCTTCGTCATGCTTAGCTTCTCTTTGTCACCCCCTTCCTCCTCATGTTCCAGCCCTAATTTGACCACTTATTTACACCAAAAAAAAAAAAAAAAAAATTACTCAAAGCTATCCTATGTTGTAGAGGGTCGAAAGAGGAATCCATATCAAAAGACGGAATGCAATTCGGAGTTAGTATGAGGGAGAACGAGGCGAAACGACAAGACTGCGCACGACCGGCAGCTTTTGCCCAATCCGGCGACCACCACTCGCCGTTTCGGTCGCCGTTTCGGGCAGAAGCTCTGCCGGCGACAACCACTCGCCGTTTTGGTCCTTCCCCCTACTCTCGAGTCTTACAAATCCATTCCAATCGACGGAATCGAATTCCGACAAGTTTTGCTATTTTTTTCGATTTTACCGCCGACCTGCGCAAAGTTGGAAAAAAGTTCAAAAATTTTTCTAAGTGTTGAAGCATACAAACTTGAAAATTCTCAAACTTTTGTCTAAGGCATGGAAATACCCAACACTTAAAAATTCCTTCCTAATGCAAGTATATCAATCCACTCTCAACTCTTATTCAAATAAAACGACTCAAACTAAACTTTACTCAAAAACGGTAAAAACGATAAAAGGATACGTGTTGGGGTGCCTCCCAACAAGCGCTTTTTTTAACGTCGCTAGCTCGACGATACCTCAATGTAGCTCATGGGACATCGAACGAGGCCTTCTTGCCTAGACATTGAACTCTTCTACAATTCTCATGGAATGGATCGACAATCTTTTCTTTGAACTTCACTCCACCAAATTTTGTGAAGCCTCCTCCTCGACATGGCTCATTAACTTTCTCCTCAAGCTTCACTCCTACATGTTTGTCATGGAATGGATCTCCAATCTTCAATGGAAACTTCACTTCCTCCAAGAACTTCTCATGATTTGGTATAGTTCTCAACAACTCAACCAAAGAAGCATTGATATCCAACTTCTTCGACATTTCCAACCTATCAAATCTCGTTTCTACAACTTCCTCATAAGGGATACTCTCTACAAGATCATCTCTCTTCTCACCCCCAAACTTAGCATAATTCTCATATCCAAACTCAAGAGGAAATGATATATCATTCATGATACCATCATTCAACTCACTCACATCATCATTCTCTATAGAAGTTTGGGAAAGATGAGTAAGAGAAATACCTTCATCCTTTTTTGCATATGGCTTTTCCTCTTCTTGAATCTCATGGAAAGGCATTGAAAATAGAGGCATCGATGGAGCTCCGTAGCTCCATGGTTGGAGTGGTTCTTCTTCTACAAGTTGTTGAGAAATCGAGAGAGGTTGTTGGTTGATGTGAATCGCCTCTTCTTGGCCAAGAATTCCTCCATTCTTAGGTCTTTGCCAAGCTCGTGCTTCTATCAACGCCTTTTTAATCTCTTCATGCTTCTTCTTGAGGTTGGTAATTTGGGAAGCAAGCTCGTCATATTTATCATCTATCATGGAGATAGCTTTCTTTGAATTCACCCTTTCCATAGGCCATTGAAAAGAATTGGAAACCATTTCTTTGAGAATCCTCATGGCTTCCTTCACATCTCGATTTAGCAAGCAACCTCCGGAGGTAGCATCCACAATAGTTCTCGTTTGTGAACTCAAACCACCATAGAAGAAGAAGATTTGTCGACTCTCATCTAGGCCATGTGGAGGGCATTTCCTTAAGAGCTCACGAAATCTATCCCAAGCCTCAAATATTGTCTCTTCTTCATGTTGGGCAAATTGATAAATCTCCGAGATTAGGCGTTGTACCTTGGAAGGTGGAAAGTATCTCGAAAGAAAAACTTTGCATAAATCCTCCCACGATTTGATTGACTTCCCATTGAGACCTTTGAACCACTCTTTAGCCCGGTCACGAAGTGAAAATCCAAAGAGTCTCATCCGGATAGTGTCATTTGGCACTCCTTCGATCTTTAGGGTATCACAAATTTCGAGGAATGAGTATAGATGATCATTTGGGTCCTCGGTGACTTCTCCTCCAAATTGATTTGCTTGCACCAAACGAATCAAACCCGGATTGAGCTCAAAGTTGGGTGCATCTATCGTGCCCCATTCTCTTCCTTGATAACTAGCCTTTGGAGGTTGGAATACCTCAATTATGGGAGTTAATTGAACCTCTTGGGTTCTTCTCCTTTGCTCATCCAATTTTGCTTCCATAACCTCCAATTGCTTCATAAGAACTTCCACTTCATGATTGATTTCAACATCTTGCTCTTTGGAAGTTCTTTCTCTCTTCTTATAATCCAAAACGAAAGGTTCCACATGTTTACCCTTGGATCTTTTAAGTGTGTACCTATCAAGCACACCAACGAAGAGATCAAAAATAACCCAATAAAATGCTTGAATCAACAAGCACAATATCATCCTAACTATAAAAATAAAACAAGCTCAAATTAGCAACAAGAAACTTAACAAACTATTGATCATCAATCTATTCACTCCCCGGCAACGGCGCCAAAAATTGACTCGGCTATTTCTAGCCTATAAATAATACAATAACCGAACTAGCTAGTAGTCCGGGTCGAACCACAAGGAGTGAATGTGTCGAGAGATAATCAAGTAGTTCGTCTTGTCTCTATTATCCTATTTGAGCACATAGACTTTGTTTTGATATTTTATAACTAGGCAAACAATAAGTAAATGAAATAACAAGCAAAAGTAAAGGCAAGGAATGTAAAGAACATGTAAAGGAACAAGTAAAGAAGATAAGGTTTCAAACGATTTCCGATGTGATTAGGCTAAGGATTAGGCATGTGATGTATCAAACCATTTTAATTCCTTTGAGTGGCATTATTACATAAATCAAGCTATCTCATCCTCCTAAGACTTGATAACTAGTGGATTGAATAACATGCTTACCATTCTAAACATATTACCAACTCCTAAAAGCACAATGCCTATTAATCTAACATCAATTCACATAATTCTTTCTAGGAGCAATGCAAATCAATACTAGATAATATGAGTAGGGATTCATGCCAAGTGCTATGAATGGAAGCTTCCTAGGCATTCCATCAAACACCTTGTATGCACTCATGGATGTCAATCATTCATGCAATTAAATTCAATCAAATCCAAGGGCAACTCAAAGGAAAGGTAGATCCACATCAATAGCCACCAAATCCCAACCGAATTCACACCATCCATCATTTGAAACCTCTAAGAAAACTAGCCACTCATCATAGATCCAACAATCAAACCAACAAAAAGAAGGAAATTCATAATAGAAATAACAAGGAAAGTAAAAGGAAAAGAAATGCTTCAATAATTCTCAATCTTCAAGCTTGATCATTCAACAATATTTGAAAATACCAAAAAGGAAAGAGGGAAACTAGGTTTCTAAAAGTTGTAGTGCAAAAATGAAATACAAGTGTTGGATCCTATGCCAAATGAGGCAAATAACAAGCTATTTATAGTTTTCCCACAAATTGGGGTCAAATTGTAAATACTAGAAACTTGAGATGAGAAGGTGGGGTAAAATTTGTAATTTCTGAAAAGTTGACTAGAGGTTTGACTTGTGCATTTTCGTTTGACTTGTGCATTTCCGCCCATATCTCACAGTTTGCGCGCTCTCACGGTTTTGGCTCGTTCTCTCTCGTCCGGCATTGGAAAATTAATCCGCAAAGTGCTACGGCTTCCTCTTTCGATCCTCTTCGACATAGGATAAGTCAAACGTGCCCAGAAAATTTCCACAGCACCTGAAATCAGCACGGAAACCGAGAAAAAATGCAAAGCATATAGAAAATGTACAAATTGTAAAAACCTATCATTTTCTATCCATTTAAGCACACATATCAAAGCCAAAACCTACCAAAATCATCTTGAAATGCATATAAAATATCGGTTTGTCAGTTGCTTGTCGCAAGCTTCCACTCTCCTTGTGCATCACGAAACTAACACTCTTCACCAAGGTCTAGTAACCCTAATTCCATGCATGATAAAATCCTTTGGATTTGTCCAGTGTATAAACGAAAGTTGTGTTTACAGGCTCAGTTCGGACGAAAGCGTGGTATTCTTAGTACTGTACGTAGATGACATACTTCTCCTTGGCAACAATGTGAACGTGTTATCAGGCGTAAAGGATTGGTTGTCTGAACAGTTTCAGATGAAAGACTTGGGAGAAGCAGGTTACATCCTAGGGATCAAGGTGATCAGAGATCGCCGTAAGAGGATGTTAGGCTTAAGCCAAGCTTCATATATAGATACTGTGATCGCCCGTTTCAGACTGCAAAATGCCAAGAAGGGTTTTCTTCCCTTCAGACATGGCATACCTCTATCTAAGGTCATGTGTCCGAAGACACAAGAGGAGATAGAGGACATGAAGACTATACCGTATGCTTCCGCGGTTGGGAGTCTCATGTATGCAATGCTGTGTACTAGACCAGATATCTGCTATGCGGTTGGCATGGTGGCAAGATATCAGTCTAACCCAATAGGGTATACGGACTCAGACTTCCAGGCTGTGATCGAGATGAGAGGAAATCTACCTCGGACTATGTGTTCACCTTGGGAGGTGGAGCTATCACTTGGAAGGGTGTGACGCAGGAGGGCGTCACGGAGACTCTACCATGTAGCCGAGTATGTGGCTTCTTGTAACGCCACAAAAAGGTTGTGAAGCTCCTGAACTTCCTGGATGAGCTAGATCTGGTTCCCAGTTTGCCCAAAGGTATCACACCGTGTTGTGATAATGTTGGAGCAGTTGCAAACTGCAAGGAACACAGAGCTTACAAGGCAAGTAACAACATACAGAGTACCATATTATACGAGAAATTGTATAAAGAGGGGAAGTGGAAGTTGAGATAATCCCTTCAACGGTAGATCTAGCGGATCTATGCACAAGGAGTGCCTCCCATACTAGTAAACTTTGAGTATAAGTAGGAGAAGATGTGTAATAGATGCTAGATTGTAGACACTTTGCCTATTTGTCACATGATATACTAAAAGTTTGCTTTAATATAATTGGGAGATTGATGGATTTGTATCCTAGAAAGCAGGCCTTTTAGCTTGTATGCATGTGTTGTCCATAACCACTAACGATCTCCTATCTGAATAAGTATAAATTGTTATCTATGCATCAAACATCTATCCATTATCTCAAAGTTGTAGGCTTTATGGTGTGTTGTAGATCACAGAAGACCATAGTTGCCGGTTCCTCTAGAGATATAAACGAGTATCACAGTCGAGACAGTTCTGGATATAACTGTCGGTTTAGGCTGTAGTATAGGCTGCATAGGTAGCTTGTCTTGGCTACTTGTCTATGCTAGTACGTGCGTGTACTGATAGGATCATGGTGAGGTGTATTCTTCTATTCTGACCGATGTAGAAAGAATCAAGACCTCGGTGACTTAAGATGAACCTTAACTCTAGTTGGGTCCTAAGGGTGTATAGTTGTAGTCTGCTTCTTTGACTTACCATGGGTGAGAGTTCAGAGTATCTGCAACTCAATATGCTCCGTATCATGGGAAACAACTACAACTAGTACGACTCTTAGTGTAACTGCAACAGAGCACCATATCCTGGTAGAACAAGTTGATCACATCCCCTGAGGAATTCATTAAGGATTATCATACCAAACCCTGCAGGTGGATTAATTTCCGGTATGATGAACAAGGAATGAATGGTACTACTCAGGAATAAAGAAGTTGAATAACACGAGCAGTTAGAAGCTCTAAGTTAATCAACGGATGTGGGATATCTTAAATATGGGGGTCGCTAAGTCTAATACTAGCCCTGAACTCAACAGGGGTAAAACAGGTAATTCAGTACTATTACTCTAGTGGAATGTTTTAGTACTTATGGACTAAATTATACTCTGGGCTGAGTATGGAGAATTTAGCCATTGAGAGGCCTCGGTTTTACCAGCTAGTAGATCCCTGATCTGGCCCAAAAAGCTCAATAGGCCACAGTATAAGGAATAAGTGGGCCACCACATTATTGGGCCCAGTATGGGGCGCCAATAGCGCTAATGGACGGCTAGTCCATGTGTTGCAGGCCTGGCCTGCAACTTAAGCCCAAGTCTCACTTGGTCTCCTCTATATATACCCCCTCAAGGTCTTGTTTAACCTAACAGTTAGAATATACGAGTGCACTTAAATATTCTAAACAAGAAAGGGAGGCTAGGGTTAGAGAGAGAGAGACGCGCGCTGGCTTTCATAGCAGAACGAGGGTGTCCCGTTTCTGTAGCTGATTCCGAAGTTCGTTGTCCATCCAACGTCAGAATCGAGCAGGGATACAGATCAGAAGATCTATTCGCGAGTTCTCTTCTACCTTCAGGTAATCGATCTATAACCCCATATGATTCCGCACTTAATTCATAGGAGCATGATAGGATTATATCGATAGTTAGATATCAGAAATAGATCCTCGGGTGAACCTATCTTCACCGATCAGATTATGGTTCCTTCACATAGACGTAGAGCTCGTTTGGGCAGAAAAACAAGGGAGAAAGAAGAGGGCGAAGTAGAGAAAGCAAGACGCCTTCATGCTTCGACCTCTCTCAACAACGAGAATTATACCTTCGGTTTGAGCTGTTAGGGATGTCCCTTTTTGCCGATGAACTGAAGATGGAAGAGAACCCTCGAAGAAGGACTCCGGTCGCTCTTAGCTCGAAAGAACGTTAAGCAGAGTGTGAATGGAATGGAATGGTGTATGTAAAAGTTGAGTTCCTTGAAAGGGTGAGATCACTCACTATTTATAGATGAGGGAAAGGACGAAAAGGTAAGTGTACATGCATATGAGGGACAAAAAAGGAATTTTTAGGGAGACCATATTCCTTCCGTCATTAATTTAGTGGTCCTCACCCTAGAGAGCATAGAGTCATGCGGTAGTGTGTTGAGCAGATCCCTGGGCATCTGAAGATGCCTAAGGATCTGGTATAGCCTCGTGTACAAGGGTCGGTTCTGAGCAGATCCTAGCACTTCCCGCCTCAAGTGTGGCATATGTTTCCGATATGGCATCTGATGCCTTTGAAACTCAATTTTAACTATCATTCGAGGATACCATACGGTAAAGCTGATATTAGTCCCTATCAGAGTTAATCAACTTCCTTTTGACTTTATATAGGTTCGCTCCTCCTAACTTTCTTTCCTTCACAAACTCGGCTGACTGATGAGCCACAATTGGTGATCGCTCGTCAAGAGAGAATTGGACAGCCCTATTCTGCTGAGCAGTTTGAAATTTCATGGTTGGATTGTAGTTAAACATCGCCATAACGGGAAGAGTAGGAGGGGTGTGCATGGAATTTTTCGGAGGTGATGAAGACATAATCTTCTTCATCTCAGCCAAGAAACTTGTCAGTTGTTTGTTGATATCTTGTTGATGCAGCCGTAACATCTCTTCGATGCGTTCGATAACATCGTTGTTAGGTGCCTATGTTTCACCAAAAAGTGTTCGCAATAGAACGAAGTCTATCCTAGCACTTAGTAAGTAAAAACCCTATGTCGAATCCTAGGAAAGTAAAAAACCTATGTAAACTCCTATGTAAAATCTAAGAAAGCAAGTAAAAAGAATTTGGTTTGGTTTCATTTTAAAATCCTAGGCAAGAATGTAAATAAGTAATAAATCGAAAGCAAGTAAATAAATCTAATCTAGGAAACAAAAATAAATCTAAACTAATTAAACTAGAGAAATTAAGTGAAAGCAATTAAACTACCTAGGCATGGAATTGAAAAGAAAGCAATAACGAAAGCAACGAAGAAAACAAATCTAAACATAGAGAAAATTAAATCTAAAAATCTAAGGAAATAAATCTAACTTGAAAAACTTGAAAAACTAAGGAATTGAAAATTGAGAAAAACGAATCTAAACTACGAACTTGAAAACGAACAAACGAATTAAACTAAGAACTTAAGAATTAAATCTAAGAATCTAAGAAGCAATTAATCAAGCAAAAGAAAGCAATAAAGAACTTACGAATTAAAATGAAGAACGAAGAACACGAATTAAAGGAAATAGTCTTGAATTAAAACGAACTAAGTAAAGATTCGGATCGAACAAAGGAAATCTAAACTAGAGTATTTTTGCTGGAAAAACTAACTAAGGAGGTTGTCTAATTCGTGCCAAAAGGTTACATATATATAAGGCCTCAAAACCTAGTCGAAAAATGAAAGAAATCCTCAAAACGCGTCAAGTTGGACGGTCGTCCAGAAGTTGGACGCTCGTCCAGATACCAGTTCTGGACAATGCGCGCACCTTTCTTGTTTCGGTCATATATTCCTTGTCCGAACTCCAAATTGACCTCCGTTTTTGCCTGCATGCTCCTATCGAACCCCTCTTCGATATAATGTTTCTTTCTTCTCGTTTCTTCTTGTTTCCACCCTTTTAATCCTACAATACCAACGACTCCAAAGCAACCAAATCATAGTCACAAACAACGAAAACACACGAAAACTAAAGGAAAACGGACACGAAAAGGCGACTAAAAACCTAACAACTAGACACCAATTAGCCTACATACAGTTAATGGACACAAAAGGAAAGGACTCCATTAAAGAATTGGAATAATATACATCCTTGTTTGACAACAACTTAATTAATTGCAATGAATCATGACGATTGCTTACACTCACATCGTTTTCACCGCATCCAGAATGAGAATCTCCATCCTATACTACAACCCTATTTTCTCTCTTCGACATCGTCGTGCGTAAGTAATTAATGAAACCTAAAACGTCTGGTTAATAGAATGCATTCATATAAGATACCAAAACAAGAATGTGAGGATGGAATAGATTTAAAGAGCATGATGCTTGAGGTAAGCTATTAACATCAACACACAAATTTCAAACTCATAAAAACGTCAAATTTCAGGCCCCTGTATTAGAGGAAATATGCTCACAGACTAAATTTTATTGTTACAAAACACTTAGGCATAGTAACTCATTCCAGAAAATTTTAGATACATGGGAATATCTCTGTAAAATACGAACTACATGAAATGAGAAATTAATCCTAAACTGGAGAGTGCCACTGCTTCAAATTCTTAGATATATACCTTCGGGTTCAGCCGACCTTTTTCTCTTCGCTCCGACTAGGTTTTAACGGTACGACCCCGGTGTGGAGAGTGGAGAATCGTCGAGCTCAGGCGAGAAGCAGAGCGCCGTTTCTTCTTCGTTGTTTCCGCAGCAGTGATGAAGAATGCCTACGTGAAATGTGAAAAATGAGGGCTTTATGGTCAACAAGGTTTCTTGCCCAATCAGATTGAGTTTTGGCAGGAACCAAAGTGTAATTTCAGAGTTAACTTATCTTGATACACGCGCACCATACCATGAAAAAAGAGTCTGACCTTTTTAGTTTGTTGGGAATTGTTAAGAATTCACATTTTAAGGGGGAATCTATTGGGACGGTTAATAAAATTATTCTATGTATTTTGATTCGATCCCAAAACCCTCTGTGCTAATTCTATTCCCAAGCGACCCTATTTGATTAGTATGATAGGTTAGGATTTTTCAAGCTTATAATGTTAGGAAAGCTTGTTTTGCTTTAGTCGCTTTAGGTCTAGAATGCAGGTTTCAAGCGAAGCGAGAAGACCACTCGCTTGAGTGTGTTTTAAAGCTAAAGCGAGTCTGCCTAATAAAGCGAAAGCGAGTACTCTAGATAAAGTTAAGCGAGTATACACGACAAAGCTAAAGCGAGTATTCTGATCAAGCGAAGCGAGTACGATGCAAAGCTTGATAGCGACAGACCAACTACCAACCTTGTTCGAACTCAAGTTTGAATTCGAGTCAAGTGAAGATCAGCCGCCATTTAATGCGGATCTCCACGTGGCAATCAAGGATACGTTGCTACAGTTGACCAGGAGGACCAACAAGCAGCCGCTACAGTACTGGCCCAAGCCAGTTACTGTTACGCTTGGCTTTTAGCCAAATTGGGAAAGAAGACAAAGCTGCCTTCTGAAAAGCTGCCGGTCAACTCCAGTACTGTCGAGTGTGGAGAGACAAAGCCACCAACTTTCAAACGACTTCTACATGTCTCTCACACTAGAAATAGAGGAATGCAGATGAAGAACACTTCAACACTTCTACGATTTTTCAACGATCAAAATTGCATGTACTCACGAGTTCAAAAGCCATCTTTCTCACGAGTCCTTGACGAAGTGTTCCAAGCTTCAAGTTCCATCGAAGCTTGTATTCTGCAACCTTATACTCTAAACTCTAAGCCCACATACTTATCCTAAGCTTTGAAGAAGAATCCTAGCCTTTGCACTTGTTGTAAAGGATTCTTCACTTAGAGTGTGCGTACACACGAACCCAACCCAAAACCCTTGTCTTTTTTAGTCAAGTGTGTTAGTGTTTGTGTTGTTTGTAAAGTTGTTGTGAGATCCAAGGTTTCACTTTCATCGATTGCGAAAACCTCGATCGAGTGTTGTAGAGAGGATCCAAGCTTGCACCTTCATCGATTGTGCGAAGCTCGATTCTTGTCTTAGGTTTCTAGAGAACCTGTAATCTCCAAGTTGTTTTAAGGATCTAAGCTTGCACCCTCATCGATTGTGCGAAGCTCGATCCTAGCTTAGGTTTTTGGGGAACCCGTAATCGCCAAGTTTCTTGTGTGAAGAGAAACTGTTCCGGTGTGGAACAAAGTGGACGTAGGAGTTTCATCTCCGAACCACTATAAACAAACTTAAAACTGAGATTTGAATTACTTAAGAAAGATTAGCTCACCAAATTCCGCATTCCATCAAGCGAGCCACTCTAGATATTAAGCTCTCGCTTATATCTCTCAGGGAACAGAGAAGATCAAAGGGAACAAGCTTGTTTTTCTCATGGGAGAGTTCGAAAGCCTGTCCATGAAGCCGAGAGAGACAATAGATGCCTTTGAGCTACGTGTCACCAACATCGTCTCAACTCTCGTCTCACTTGGGAAAGAGCTTACCGACAAGGAGATTAACCTGAAGATAGTAAGAGCTCTCACTAGAAAATGGCAAACAATGAAGGAACTTTATCTTACAATGAAGGAATTGTCAAAGTTTTCTCCAGAAATCCTATTCTCCGAGCTCAGGGCACATGAGTTCGATCTCAATCGTATGAATCTAGATGAAGAGGATGAAGCTCCCACAGCAAGCAAAGGCGTTGCTTTCAAAACTGCCGAGACATCAAGCGACTCCCCCATATCAAAGATGTCTCGAGAAGAACTTGAAGAACACTATGTATTCTTGTCAAGAAACTTCAACAATATGAATTGCAGAGTTGGAAAATACAAGCGATTGTACAAGCAGTATCAAAGGAAGAAGGATGAAGCACGTGATGGCAGAGGAAAGCGTAATGACACATTAAAGCCGATTGCCAATGACATAATGGATGTGGAGTGTTACCACTGCCACAAAATAGGCCACTACAAATCCGAGTGCCCAAAGCTCAGTGCTAAGGAAAGAGAAGAGCTCAAAGCGAGGAGAGACGCTCCGAGGCGAGCGCTGGTGGCAAGCGAGTCACCATCCAAGCCAAGCGAGGACGAAGAAAGCGACTCAGACGCTTTCACCGAACCGAACTCAAGCAAAGGTGAAGATCTTGGATTGATGGCGCTTACCGACGAGGATACAGGAGAGGTATTCGTCTATCCCTTATCTCTTTCAATTCCTATTGCACACGAGCATGAAGAGGAGGTATACTCCTCGACATGTAGTGAACTACTTAACAACCACCATGAGATTTTAAGAAGTCACGAAATGTTGAAACAAAGCTATGACAAATAGCATGAGCGAGAACCGAGGGCTATGACTAGTAAGTTTGAGGACCTCTTTGCTCGTCATAAAAGCTTGGAGGAGAGGTACAACACTCAATCCGAGCTAGTTGCTAACTTGAACAAGGCTTCTTACGCCAGACAAGCCTAGAAAGCTCGTTATTACCTTTTGGTAGAAAAGCTGGCCTCGGATATGAGGGAAGACCCTCCAAACCCACAATCTTTGTTAGTGCCCCAAACACAACAACATCAGTCACTTTGGATGAGCCCACTGCCTCCAAAGCGATCACTAACAAAGATAAGGGAAATATTGAGACACCTAATGACACACAACGAGGGATGATTGACTCGCTGATTCGCCGGATAATGAATTCGTCTTGGAATAATCAAGAGAAATTCGATAAAGTCTCAAGAGAGAATAAATTCACAATAATATTAATGATAAGCTGTCAAATTTTCGTCCACAAAGACCCCCTTATATAGAGAGGCAAATAAAACCATCTAAACCTAATCTAACTAGGAAATAACTGACCTAAAGTCGAAGGTATGGCCCAACCCATTAACCAACATAATAAAAACCCAAAAACAAGTCTTTTAAGGCCCAAAAATGTGGCCTGAACCAAAACAGACGAAAATAAAATTAAAATAAAGTCTTCATTCTTTATCCCATATCATCTTTAATTTTGGGCCCACGAACTAAAATTCTCGATCCACGGACTGCATCACCTAAGAAAACCCCAATGAAGATGTATATATCTTTAAGGGAAGTATCTAAGGATAAGCCAATGACAACAGTTTCAAGCACAAAACATGCTACATCACACCATTCAAAACGTGGAACGAAAACTGTTGAGGCGTCAAGCTCTCAATCTAAGATACCAAGAACAAAGGACGTTCTTTTGCCAAAAAGAACCAATGTTCATGTGTCAAGTGAGTCCGATTGGAGATGGTCCAATCGTCCTTACGTTCAGGGGGAATGAATTGAAATTCCCAAAAGGAAATTTCAAAATCCCAGTGTTTCCAAAGCGAGTCAAGGCCTAAAGCCAAATTTGACTATGCAGAGGAAATCAAGCGAGAAGCTTGCAAAGGCAACAAATCCCAGGTCAGACTCCAAGCTTACAGCTAGTCCAAAGAGTCAAGCTTCTGGACATAAGCATAAAAGCAAGAGCATGGGAACTGCCCAAGCGAGCTCCTCACGAACCTTCCCACCTCACACACACAAATGCACATGTGGAGCTGCATTCAATGCATTCAAGCAGAGTCCACGCTTTGGAAAGGTGAAGGAACCCGAGACACAAGCGACTGCTCCAAAGCGAGTCAAACAAGTGTGGGTACCCAAAAACACTAACTTGCAAGGACCCAAGCTGATTTGGGTACCAAAATTGTTCTAATTGCAGGCAAGCGCCGTGGATCCCATGCCCAATGAAGGTCATCAAGCTATATGGTACTTGGACAGTGGATGTTCAATAAATATGATGGGCATGAAGTCTCTTCTACAAGATTATATAGAGAAGAAGGGTCCACATGTGACATTTGGTGACAACTCAAGAGGAGTTACCAAAGGCTACGGCGTGCTAAGGATTGGGAAGCTAAGCATCGACAACGTTTCGTACGTGGAAGGACTCAAGCACAACCTATTATACATATCTCAATTTTGTGATAAGGGATATAATGTGGAGTTCATTTCCAATAAATGTGTCGTGAAGAACAAGCTTACTTCTCAAGTCGCTTTGACTGGTGAACGATGTGTATATTGCACAATGGGAGAGCTGCAAGCAAGACACATGCTTGTTTACTAGGAGTGCCACTGAAATAGGTTGGCTTTGGCATCGTCGCTTGAGCCATCTCAATTTCAAGACTATCAACCGCATAGCTCACAAGGGACTGGTGAATGGCATACCGAATGAGGTCTTTGTTAAAGATCACACATGCTCACCGTGCCAGCGAGGAAAGCAAACAAAGAAGCACTTCCAAATCTTAGAGAAAGCCTCATCCAAGCGAGTACTGGAGCTTATGCATATGGATTTGTTTGGACCGGTCACCCCGATGAGCGTCAACTAAAGAAAATATACTCTAGGCTACACTTGGGTAGTATTCTTATTCATCAAGAAGGAGACACTATCCAAGCTTCCACAACTGCTCAAGCGACTCGCTGTGGAGAAGAACCAAGCAATAGCAACCATTCGCTCGGACAAAGGCACAAAATTCCTCAACTCCATGATTGAAGCTTACTGCACCGAGCATGGGATTGCACATCAAACCTCCATAGCACGTACACCCCAACAGAACAGAATAGCTAAAAGGAGAAACCGCATCATCAAAGAAGTTGTTTGAATGATGATAGCTGATTCAAAGCTTCCGATGAAGTACTGGGCTGAAGCTGCCAACACAACTTGCTACACCCTAAATCGGATGCTTCTCAACAAACGCTTCGACAAGACACCATATGAAATATGGATAGGGAGAATTCCTAACATATCTTATTTTCAATTTTTTTTGGTTGTCATGTCTTCATTCACAATAATGGGGAAACCCAGTTGAAAGCTTTCGAGGGCAAAGCTGATGAGGGAATCTTCTTTAGGATATTCCACATCAAGCAAAGGTAATCGAGTCTTCAACTGTAAAACTCTGGAGAAATCACAACATATTGTTTTTGATGAAGCTAATTTAGATTTCTCACAGTAACAGGTTGAAGAAACTCAAGCGTATGGTGAAGCTTCAAGCAAGAATCCCATCAACTCACTATCTTGGGATGCTCTTGAGGAGGTTGAAGAGATCAAGGAGTCAAGCGAACAAGAAGCTCAAAGTGTAGAAATGAAGGATGAAGTCAAGACTCAAGAAAATGGAGCTAGCAAAGAGCCAATCCAAGTAGCTTCAGATGATGAGCAAAGCGACCAGCTTGAGAAGAATGCTGAAGCTGATGGATCCAAGTGAGCATGGCTCAAAGTTAACTCACCTAATCTCATTCTTGGAGATCCATCCAGAGGAGTGGTAACAAGGAGTCAACTTATGGGAGAAAGCGCCATGTTCAACTGCTTTCTATCCAACAAGCGTGGAGGAAGCCTTAGCAGACTCAAATTTGATTTTGGCCATGCAAGAAGAGCTCAACCAATTCACAAGGAACGACGTTTGGTATCTAGTGGATCGCCCCAAATCCCAGCATGCTATTGGTACCAAATGGGTGTTCAAGAACAAGACAGATGAAGATCACAACATCATAAGGAATAAAGCGAGGCTAGTCGCTATGGGTTACTGCCAAGAGGAAGTTATCGACTTTGATGAAACCTTCGCTCCAGTGGCCATACTCGAAGCGATCAGATTATTCCTAGCCTACGCTGCAGCAAAGAAGTTCAAAGTATATCAAATGGACGTGAAGAGTGCATTTCTTAACGGCGAGCTCAAGGAAGAAGTCTATGTGGAGCAGCCACCAGGCTTTAAGCAAGGAAGCAAAGTGTATCGTTTGAAGAAGGCTCTATACGGCTTAAAGCAAGCCCCTAGAGCATGGTACAATACACTTTCACAATTCCTAGTGGATAATGGATTCCGCAAGGGAAGAATAGATATAACCCTCTTTACAATCAATGATGGTGAAGATATGTTGTGGGTTCAAATCTATGTGGATGACATCATATTTGGATCACCAAACCAGTCGATTAGCGAGAAGTTTAGAGATCTTATGAAGACCAAATATGAGATGTTAATGATTGGGTTGATGAGTTGCTTCCTAGGACTTCAACTGAAGCAGCAAGCTGATGGAATTTTCATCAACCAAGCTAAGTATACTCGAGATATGCTTGCCAAGTTTGGTGTTCAACATGCCAAAACTGTAAAGATTCCGATGAACACCAACTGGAAGATGGAGCCAGATCTCGAAGGAAAGCCAGTGGATGCTATGGATTATCAAGCTTTGATCGGATCACTACTTTATCTCACAGCAAGTAGGCCAAATATCACATTCGTTGTTGGAGTTTGTGCTCGCTTTCATAGCAATCCGATGCAGAGCCACTATGAAGCCGCCAAACGAATCCTTCACTACCTCTAAGGCACAAGCAATATGGGCCTTTGGCATCCAAGCAAAGATAACCTGGAGCTTACTGGATATTCCGAATTTGATTATGGAGGATGCCGAATTGATAGGAAATCAACTTCAGGCACTTGCCAATTTTTGGGAAGCAAGCTTGTCTCGTGGTTTTCAAAGAAGTAGACAAGCGTAGCGACTTCAACGACGAAAGCTGAGTATATGGCCGTCGGAAGCTGCTGTTCTCAAATATTGTGGATTCGTCAACAATTGAAGGACTACAAAGTTGAAGGAAAGGATATCCCAATATTTTGTGACAACAACAGTGCTATATGCATTTCACAAAATCCAATGCTTCACACTAGGTGCAAGCATGTGGAGATAAGACATCACTTCATTCGTGAACATGTTGAGAAGAAGGACGTCAAGCTCGAGAAGATTCATACCGATCTCCAGCGAGCTGACATCTCACCAAGCCTTTAGCTGAAACTCGTTTCAACCAGTTATGCACAGAGTTAGGATTATTAGATCCAGGTGAAGAATGCTTGATGAGGAAGCACAAAGCAAGAGGGAAACCCTCGCTTTAAGTCTACACCAAGCCCAAGCGAGTCACTTCATTTTATACTCGCTTAAGAAGTTATAAGGTGGAGTTAGGTGGAGTTAGGTGGAGTATTGGAAGGTGTTCCCTACCAACTAACAGAATTGTTAAGTCTATGGTTAAGGGGGAGATATTGGTTATTCTTGGAATAATCTACTGCCAAAGCGAGTAAGGAAAGTTGCTACCTTGCTTAGGATTCCTGCAAGTGGGTATAAAAGCTTGCAAGTACCTTTACTAGAAAAGGTTGTAGGGTATGCGTCATATCCCTATGTAAAATCGTGAATGTTTGGAAGAACATTCACCATGACCCTTGCATCCTTTTCCCACAATCCGTTGAAAAGGGGCACGTCTCTCATCTCCCATTCATCGTGGATAAACACTTTTTACTCAACTTTGGGTCGGGCTGCCAAGTGTTTATTCATTTCTCTCACCCCATTCATCGTGGATAAGCATTTCCGTATACTCCTCATAAGGGTCGAGCGGTTCAAGATTCTTATTCATTCTTTCTCCCCCATTCTTTCGATGGAGGACTCTCCAGCGAGGAGGAAGATGGAAGAGATGAATGCCATGAAGTTTCAAGCTTAAAGTCTACAATGAGTATCAGTCTACTACGAAGCTAGACTGACAGGTATGAGTTTCGATTCTAAGTACACTAAGCAAAGCGGAGCGTGCTAGAAACCCTCGCTTGCTAAGTGGAAAATATAAATGTAATCTGACACAATTACTAAGAGGTAAACACTATTGTTTATTCTCAAACTATGTAAGTCAGAAACATTTTAAATTAAGTCAGAAATTTTATTTTCAGTATTTATAGCTTCGAAAATGGTCAAGCGAGTTCTTCGTCACTCGAACTCACCATCGCAAGCGAGTGTATACAAGTCACGTCAAGCAAATACCCTTGCAAGCGATTAAGATAGCCAAGCGGCTACTATCGCAAGCTAGTAACAATTAAGCGAGATGTACGAGCTGGGTACACTCAAGTGCCTATCTCACTTTTACTTTGCATTTAATGTGTACAGTACTACGGCACAAAATGAAGCGCCAAAAGCAGAACAATTCGGAGCGTCAAATCTGAGCAGGCACTTCATCACAGCTGTTAGATCATGGGCGAGAGCGTGGACAAACCATGGCATGGCACGTGCTACGCTTTCCACCACTATGGTTCATTTATTAACTACGGTGATTAATAAGTTACCGCGACACGTCAGCCACGTCTCCACCCCTCTCGTCGCCACATCGCCTCTCACCAACTAAGCTTCGCCATGTTAGTACAAACCCTAAACCTATATATACAGGAACTGCACTGTGCAGAAAACTCTATCACCCCCCAAAATTTCCTAATATGTGAAAGTCTACCTCTGCAAATTTTTGCAAGTCTGCAAACCCTCTTTCTTTCATAGAAGCTTTATAAATCACCTCTCAAACACCACTCGCTCACTCACATTGGGTAAGAAAACATAAATCATTTCCATGGATTCAATCCTAGCCAAGCCTGAAAATTTCATATCTGTAGAGCCTCATCTCGATGAGACTCTCATTGAACCCACCGGATTTTTCTGACGAGCTGTCACTGCTGCCGGTCTGTGGGAGTATGCAACTGCTAAACCATCAAAGATCCTCACAAGATCTGTAGCAGAGTTTCTCCTCAATCATCGAGAGGGAGAGCTCACGACGAGAATTTCAGATCCAAGCACGGGGCTTCCCGTGTACGTAAGCTTGATGACAGTTGCTGGAGTGTTCAAGCTTCTGACAGATGGAGAAACTAGCATATCAAGTGTTGGACTGAAGGTCGAAGCCGAATACCGACGCTACGCTGCCAACGATGATGCTGTGTGGAGCCAGCGAGGAAACAGTATAAGGGAAGATCTGATGAAGCCATTCAACTTCATCAGGGAACTATACACCAAGTCGGTCACTTGCCACATTGGTGGGCTAGGACAGATTACAGACTCAAAAAATTTTGCCATCTTGGCAATTGCTGACAGCCTCTCAGGCTTCAAGTTTATTTGGAACAACTAGTTCATCCAGTTAATTCAAGAGGCTGCCAAAGATTTCGAGAGAGATATAGTGAACCCCCACAAGATCGTGAAGAAAGGCAAGCTTCGCCTTCTTGGGAAGCTCTCATTTGCCTTGGAGAAACTATACCCCGGACGAGCTTGGCAAAATACCCATCCATACAAAAAGAACAGTGTGTTCTTTGATCTAGTGATGAAGGACGCACTGATAATCGATGGAAGATTGATCGAGATAGATGTGCGCCCCGGTGTGGCCATTGCCAAGAAGAAGAAGGAAGGGAAAGAAAAGACGAAGGCTGCTGCTCCCCAATCAACCAAAAAGAAAACCAAGCGAGTTAGGACGCTTGCTCAGCCAAGTGAGAGGGAGGCCTCCACTTCATCATCTCTTAATATTACTGAACTCAACTTAAGCGGAGAAGAGTGAGCCGCTTCACCAGAAGGAGCAGAGGTGGAGCAACCCCTAACCAAATCCAAATCAAAACCTACCCAAGCACCCACTCCCCGTATCCATAGACGAATCATCAATGATGATGATGATGAAGAGTCTGAAGCTACCCCCCCCCCCCCCCCCCCCAAAACAAATATTCCTACCCCCCAATACATACCTTTTGAAATCACTACACCTTCACCTGCCCAAACCATAGAAACAGTCAACCCAGTTATCCCTACCTCCTCCAACCCATCCAAAATCATTACCCCACAAAGAGCCCAAGCGACCACCCCCAAATCAGCCCAAGCCGAGGCCCTAAAAATCTTCCATGAGGACTGGGAGTGGTCAGTGGAAAAGATAAGGAAGAGATACCCTTCTGTCCCCATGTCCAACGAATTCATCGAGCGAGATGCCGACTTTTTGACATACGTCGCGTACAGAGGTACGGAGTACTACAAATTTTTCGGCCTGATCAAAGCTATCAGTGAAAGCATAGTGGCAGAGCAGGAAGCCATCCAGCTGCAATATATAGGTGTTGACGGCTTCAAGGCCCTGATCAACAAGCCTAAGTATCTAGAGCTGCTTGATGCAGTGGTGAAGAGAGAGTAACCTGATGCCGTACTGCCAGAGAGGAAGCTCACCGACCACGAGCTTGCCTTGAAAACAAAGCATGAGGATGTGCTGAATGGGATTAACCAGGAAATTATCAGTCTGGCAGACTCTATCAAGAAGGTCGAAGAAGAGAAATCGCAGCTAAGCGAGGAGCTTGCTACAGAGAAGAGTACAAATGTCGAGAGGGAAAGCGATCTGGAATCGTAGATTGAGGACGGAGTGAAGAAGGTGGACGAAGTGAAATCCAAGCTTGAGGAGAAAGAGGGAGAACTGAAAGAGAAGAAGGCAGATTGCTTCACTGGTGGAGAAGCATAAGAAAGAATTTGCTGATGAGAAGGAGAAGAGGAGACAACTTGAGGATGAGAAGCTCAATGAAGTTATGAAGCTCAATGGAGAGCTTACACGTACTAAAGTTGCAAATCTGAAGCTGGAGACGAAATGAAGCGACCAGAATAACACTGAAGGGTATTGAGATTGCTATAGAGGAGGAAGAACTCAATGATCTATCAGCCGAGCTCGCTGCCAAAGAATCCCAACTAACCTCCCTTGGGGCAGAGCTTGCTCTGTCACAAAATTTTTCTGATTTCCGTTTGTAGGAAATTAAGAAGGAGTATAAAGTAGAAATCGAAGCGGAGCTTGAGGCTCGCTTCTTAGCAGTCGAGGAGAGAGAGAGAGAGGGATATCGAGCCTCTCGAATGCTTGATGACGGAGGTAGCACATCGAGAGTATGCCGTCGCTGAACGTGAAAGACAATCATTCATTCTAATGGATGAATTTTCTAAAAAGACGGCGAAGCTGATGCTCATTAAAGAAGGTTCCTTCTCAAAGCGAACGATTGGAGCTTTGAAGGCCATGACGGATGAATTTGCGAGCCTCCACAACGCCATCAACCAAAGTGTTGGTCCCGGTTTGCTATAGGAAAAATACGTAGAGGGGGGGGGGGGGGGGGTGAATACGTATTTTGAAGTTTTTCAACTTCAATTCCTTAACTCAGAGTATAAAGTAAAGTGCTCTTTGGAAATACTAAGACCTAGCCGAGGGCTAGATCGTAAGCAATCACGAATCTCTTGACCTAAGCTTAGAGCTTGATCAAGAGTGAGACTTTACTCTTTGTGCGGAATTTGGTGAGCTATAATCTTTCCTAAGTAATTGAAAATCCAAGTTAAGTTTGTTTATATGCACGTGCAATGGATAATCGAATACTGTAAAGAGATTAAGGTAAGAGAGATACGACACAGAGATTTATAGTGGTTCGGAGATAACGCTCCTACGTCCACTTTGTTGCACGACGGCAACTGTTCTTTTCACTCAAGAACTTGAAGGTTACGGGTCCTTCAAAAACCTGGTCGGGATCGGGCTTCACTTGCCTAGATCAAATGACAGACGTAGTGATTGCGGGTTCACTACACAAACCTAACAAAGACTGGAAGCTTCACTCGCTTCAGTCAGACAGACAGGGAGATTACGGGCTCTCCTTACAGCCTAGTTTCGATCGAGCTTTACACAAACGGTGTAAGTGTAAGCTTGGATCTCAACTCTACGATCGAGGCTTCTTCAATCGATGAAAGAAGGGCCTTAGATCTGAACAACCTAACGACGACACTCAAAAACCTAACAGACAGAGTTTAGGGTTTTTGGTTGACGAAACACACTATGAAGAGCTCTTTACAATAAGTGCAAAGATGGCTAGAGCTCTTCTTCTAAGCTTGGATATGGAATGGGCTTAGACTCTAAGTGTGAAGGTTGTGAAGACGAGTTCCGATGAACTGGAAACTCGGAGAACACTTGTAAACAAAGACTCGAAGATTGCTAGAAAGCTGGGGAGTGTTTGTTTGCTGTATGCGCTCGAATGCTCAAGTAGTGTTCTACGCTTCTTCGTCTTCATCCTTCACTATTTATAGGCGGAGGGTTGGCTGAGATCCGTTGCTTGGTTGGTGGCCTTGTCCCTCCTCCTCTCGACAGTACTTGCGCAGGCAGTAGCTTTTGCAGACGCGCAGTTTTGGCATTTTGCCAAAATTGGCTAACTTCCAAGTATAACAGTAACTGGAGCGACCCAGTACTGTTGCGGCGCCTTTGTCGGCCTGGCAGTCAACTCCTCTGCTCCTCTCCGCTTTCGACACGTGGAGATCTCGTAATTAATGCGGAGATCTCCAGTTGACTGGAGTTCAAATTCGGAGCGGGAATTTGTGCTGTCGCTTTCTGGTAGGTAGTGGCTCGCTTCGCTTTGAAGTTGTAGCGGCCGCTCTGAAGTGAGTCGCTTCGCGGTCATATTTGTAGTGAGTCACTTGAGAAATAAATTTCCCGTGACACTACTAAATTAAGTGTTGACTCGTGTTGACTCGCTTCGGCTTTTCTTCGTAGCGCACGCTTTGCTTCGCTTTGCTTTGAACTGTAGCGCTCGCTTCGCTTCACTTTGGCAGACTCACTTTGAATCTACTGTAGCGATCGCTTCGCTTCGTAATTCTTCGGCACGCTTCACTTCGATTTGCTTGACCTGCTTCGTTTTGGAAAACACACTCAAGCGAGTGGCCTTCACTTGAACTTTTGAAGCCTAATCTAAGCAAAATAAAGGAGCCATCCTAACAGTGTAGGCTTAGAAAAATTCTAACCTATTAACTACATCAAAATGGGTCGCTTGGGAAAAGGACACTTGGGGTTTTGGGATCTAATCAAAACAAATAACTTCATTTATCAAATGTCCCATGAAGTTCCCCCTTAACAATTTAGTCCTTAACAATTCCCAACAATTTCCCCCTTTTTGATGATGCCAAAACCCATACGACTTAGATAAAAATAAATCTAGTCTATCTAACCGTGAAGGGAACTCCAAGCGACTGCTTCCTTTGCAGTTTCGTTTGTAATTTTCTTTTAAGTTCCTTCCCCTTTTTTTTCGGTTAAATTAATGAGTTTGTAGCAGAAATATAAAGTCATTCACAAAGCGAGTAAATGACACAGAAGAGACAGAAATAAAAGTGGGATAAATGAACAAGCAGTTCACAAAAAGATATGTTCAGAAGCTTGAAACTCAAAGGTTTCCTGCAGCTTCATCCTCCTTCTCCTACTCCTTCCCTTCTTCCTCCTTCTTCTTCTCTTCTTCAATAGCAGCAGTATCCACGTAAGCTGATAGCACTCTCGATTCCATAGAGTCTACTGTGTGGATACTAGGTCTTCTCCATGCACTCTCCAGCCTGAAGGCTTCAGTTACTTCCTCATCGATAATTCCTCTGTTAGGAACGTCTGTGCCTGGATGATAAGGCATGGCGAATTCCTTTAAAGCTGGTACCTTGACAACAATTGGCTTGGGCTCTGCTTGTTCAGCCATTGTGAAGATTTTGCGGCGCAATCTGTCGTCATAGGTGGCAAGGAAGTTGTTGAGTGCACTTATTCGAGAACACTCATTCTGCAGCGGCACTACCTCCCAGAAATAATAGGCTTTGATGAATAGGTCTTTGTAGTACAGCCACAGCTCGAGCAGATCTCTCGGAATGAAATCCTCGATTTCCCTTCCGTCCAGGTGCTCATCCCTCTGTTTGGCCAACTCCTCCTCTGACCTGCTTGACAGTTGAGCCATAGTCTTTTTGAATTTTGCTCCCGACTCGCTGTTCCACGATGGACGCTTCGCATTGAGTCGTTTGCGGATGTAATCTTGCTCCTCCTTGAGAGGATATCGACCAGACTCAACCATCTCCTTCGTAGTCACGTCACATGCATCAATTATGGCTTGAGCTTCACATGCTTCGGACTCTTCTGGCATGAGAGGGATGAAGGCGCTGCGCACTAATGAGGACTGGATGAGTAACACTTCACTGAAGTGTTCCTCGATTCGTGCGTTGATCACTTGGAGTCGCCTTTCATTACTCCTCTCCTTCCTCTCGCCTTTGCTCCTTCCCTCTTCTCTTTCATTCCTCTTTCTCTCCTCTCTTCCAGCTTTTGAAGCGACTGCTTGCTTGACCTTTTGGCGCTTGGCCTCGGGGTCATCTTGCTTAGAATGTGGGGCAGCTCGCTTCAATGCCTGCTTCGGTGGTGGGGGAGGTGGCATGTCCTTCTTGGTAGCGGCACTAGAGGGGACGACTGCTGACGAAGTGAGTGCAGCAGTGGTCGTAGTGAGTGCGGCTGTCGAAGTTGGCGCGGCGTCTGAAGTGGGCACCTTGGGAGTAGCGGCCACTTGGGAGCTAGATGAAGCACCTGCAGCAATAGAATCTTTTGTTAGTTTAAACACCTGCTCCAACTCCCACGCCAAGGCAGCATCCTTTTCCACCTGCACCCTCTTTTCCTCCTTCGTGATCACAGTGACTGGAGGATGTCGTGCAATAGAAGCACTCAGCACTTTTTCTTGAAGCGGCCTACTGGGCTCTTCAAGTTGTTTCAGTAACTCCTCCTCCGAGAGTTTTTCCTTCCCCTTCCTCGCTTCATCATCTACTCCCTCCTTATCTCCTCCTTCACCACTTCCTCCTTCCAACATTAACTCCACACCGACTCTCTTTCCTCCTGAACCTCCAGCTTCACCTTGCTCTACTTGCCCTTCCCCCTTTTTGGCATCATCACTGCCAGGGGTTAGGATTATAGATTTTCCAGAGAGGGATTGATGTAGTGAATTGACTGTGTTGAGGACAGTCTGAAGCATCTGCTGGGTTTTGTCCATGGATGGCGCCACAATTTCAGCAGTCTTGATAGATATCTCTTCAAGTAGATATTCGCACTGCCTCTCTCGCTCTACAACAGACGCCATCATGCTCTCTAAAGGCTCCACCTCTCTGAAGCGAGCCTCCAGCTCCGCTTCTATGGCTTTGGTGATCTTCTTGGTTTCTTCTTGAAGGGTGAGATCCAAGTGTTCCTTGGACGCTTCAAGTTCTGCCTTCATCACTGCAAACCTCCTTTCCCTCCGATTGAGAGAGTTGTGAAATTCGGCATCTGCAGTGATCCTAACAGTGAGGATTTCTTTCAGCCTCTTGACTTTCTGCAGTAGAATGGATAATTCAGCGTTTTTCAAGTCAAGAGCCTGCGCATTTCCCTTCAGGCTTTCGAGCTCTCTTTTGTCAACTGCACTCTCATCTTTGACTCCCTTCAACTCAGTTCGAAGTGAGTCAAGAGCCTTTTTGGTATTGAGTAGTTCGCTTCCCTTCAACACTAGTTCTCCCTCCCTATCCTCCAGCTTCACCTTCAGCTTCTTTACTTCTTTCTCCAGCTCCACTTTCTCCTTGCCAATAGTGATGAGCTTGGCATTAACTTCCCTCAAGCGGCTTCTTTCTGCCTCAAGCAAGCCCTTGAGTTCAGTGATGGTTTTGGTGTTGTCATCCACTAGCTTCACCTGCGCATCCAGCGCCTTCTCTTTCTCCTCTAGAAGCCTCTCCTTCTCCTCCACCTTATCCGCCAATTCCTTCTTCTTCTTGTCAAAGTCTTCTCTAAGACCAATGACCTCCCCCGCCTTCCTCTCCAATTCATCGCTCTTCTTGGTAATCTCGCTTTGGAGACTAGCAATCTCAGCATCCTTCATCTCCATCTCCTCCTTATACTCCCGGATGAGCTTCCTCTCATGGGATGAGGGCACTCGCTTTGGAACTGTGGTGAGTGGATATGATTCCTTCACCTTGGCATCCAGCTTCTCCCAGAAGCTAGTCCCTTCAAGGAAGGCATGGAAGCCATTTCGCCGATAAAATTGAGCAGTTTGGCTTCCATCTGGATCAATTCCTCCTCGGTGAAGGCTTTGAGGAGCCTGAAGATTTTGTAGTATTCTGTTCCTCGGTACGTGATGTACGTCAGAAAGTCTACTACGTTGGTGTAGAAAATGTCGCTCCATTCAACACTCGCGGAGCGAAGATTGTAGCGAAGGTTGATTGTCTCCGCGGCTTGCTCTCTGTCTCGAACATAGCGTTCGAGAGCCCGCTTGTGATCGGTGAGAACAGGGGTTTTGAAGGGATGATGGGAAGTTCTCCGACAGTTTGGGCGGTATCGGCTGTAGCTGCCGATGTCGAGATGGATTGGGTAGGTGATGAGGTTTCTTGGGTTTCGGAAATTTGGATGGTTTCGGTGGGTGGTGGTTGTATCGGCTGGGATTGAAGTTGGGTGAATGTAGTGTAGGCAGCAGCTTCATCTGTGCTGAGGAATGGCACAGTGGGAATGTGGAAAGAAGATGTTGATTCTTCTTCACGGGGAGAGAGGGGGGTTATCTGTTTTGGTGGTTGTTGGGTTGATGAAGATTGGGGTTCTGGTGCTTGGGTGATTTGGAGTTGTGGGGATTGGGCTTTGGTTGGTGAAGGCTGGGTTTGAGTCACTTCGACGTTCTCAAGCGGCTCCTCCACCGCCTCGCTTTCTTGAACGATTGAAGCGACTCGCTTCATCTTTTTGCCTCGCTTGGACCTGGCTCGCTTCACGGGTGAAGCGATCTGGCTCGCTTGGCCTTCTTCAGCTTGCCTTTCGGCAACTGGTCTTGCAGTGGGCACTTCTACCTCCAGAAGTCCCAAATCCATCAGAACCTTCGTCTTCCTCCACGAATCGTAGAAGATAGTCTGCTTGTTGTATATGACGGTGTCGGAATCCGGCCATATCATTTCTGGAAACTTCATCTCCAGTGCGACAGACAGTCTGGAAAAGAATTTTAATTTTCCTTTCCGTAAAATCTTATTCGCAGTTCCTGGAACGAACGCGAAGTCGTTGGCAGCCTCTTGAATTTGCTTGAGAAACCACCCGTGCCAGTTAAACTTCGTTCCGGCGAGACTGTCGACGATCATGGCGGTTCCGATCAGTTTTGTCTCCGACAACGTATCAAGGGATCCAACATAGCATGCGATGCTCTTCGTAAAGAGTTCGCAGATGAGATTGAACGGGTTCTTCAAGCTTTTGCGAATGTTGGCTTCCTTGAAATTCGGATCAGCTCTGGCAGTTGCAAACCGAACATACTGCACCCCGGCCGAGAGACCCAGATCTAACAGAGAGTCTCCTCCTTCTCTCTGTAGATCGAACACTTCGATAAGTTTACTCATATCAACCTCCACCGGCTTCCTGGTCCGTGGATCAGTGAAGGAAGATGTATTTTGATCCTTCTTCAGATTCAGCAGAATCTCTCCAATGGCTTTCGCCAGAATCTTCGTCGGCACTAACGTTATGAACTTCCATAAACCGGCCGTGGTCACGGCTCTACGGAAGAAACCATTTACTTCGACGACAATAGGGTCGAGATGGGGCTCGACGTTGATGTGCTCGCCAACATTTGTCATGAACTCCTCCATTGTTTCAGTATTCTTTTTCTTGCCCATGGTGGATTTTGAAAGATTTTGAAGAAAATTTTAACAATGAAGTAGAAATGGTTGAGACTCGTGAGTTGCAGAGTAATTGCAGATCTAACACGAGAATGGCAAATTTAGAAGGCTGTGAAAGGTTTGCAGTTCTGCCTCGTCCCATATATATAGAATTAGGTTAGGGCTGACGTGGCAGGGGTAGGACGGTAATAACACCGAAAATCCTGTAGGTAGGCGGCGGACGTGCGGTGATGGATCTGACGTGTCCGGCGTCATCACAGTAAAAGTGAACCGCCACTTGCTCGGCGTCGCCACGTGGCCTTCTATGGTTGGCTTGTCGTATACGGCGTTGATCGAACGGCTCAAGATTGGGGGCTGTTGAGATTCGACGGCTAGATCTTCTCCGCCTTTTCCTGCTTCAAATTCAAACGTGTGAACACGCGCCCGTTATTTCCGTCGTTCCTGCACCTGCATTAAATGCACAGCAGAAAGTAAAATTGCACTCGAGTGCAGACAGCTCATACTCGCTTCATGCTCGCTCGCTTCGAGTTGGGCCGCTACGCCTTGACTCGCTTGAGAGGCATTCGCTTGAGTGACTGTTCTGCACTCGCTTGCGATGGCTAGCTTTGAGTGACGAAGCATTCGCTTGGCCATCTGAAGCGACTGGAATAAGAAATTGAATTTCTTTGCTTAATTTAAAATGTTTTTGACTTACATACTTCGAGGATAAACAAGAGTGTTTTCCTCTTTGTATTTGTGTCAGATTCATTTCATATTTTCCACGTAGTGAGTGAAGGTTTCTAGCACGCTTCGGCTCACTTAGTGTACTTAAAATTGAAACACTTACCAGTCAATCTCACTTCGTAGGAAATTGATACCACAAATTGAAGACTTCACTTGAATTAGATACCACATGTTGAATGCTACACGTTGAGTTAGATCTTCATGGCATTCATCTTCATGGCATTCATCTTCCTCTACGAATTAGAGAGTCCTCCATCGAAGTGAATGGGGGAGAAAATGAATAAAGTACACAAGCTTACTACAACCCGAAGGGAGCATCACGTAAGTGTACTTATTCACGACGAATGGGGGATGAGTACAAGTCCTTATCTCAGAGCAGAAATGGACAGGATGAAAATGAGAATGCTCTGACAAGACAATCTCGTATTTTACGCAGAAGCATGTCACCAGCCCTGCAACCTTTTGTATAAAAAGGTAAACCTTCAAGCTTTCCTACATTCTAGAGAATGAATCTGCAGTTGGTTCGCTTTGACCCAAGCTAGGGCAAATTGAAGCAATGCAGAATTCAAGATTGCAGCATTCTTGCTCGCTTTGGAAGTAGCTTGCTCCGAGAGAAGCATTAGTTCCCCCTTAACCATATACTTAACAATTCCAATAAGTTGGTAGGGAACTTCTTCCAATACTCCACCTTTCTCCACCTAACTTCATTTTCTTCAAGTGAGTGAGTTTTGAAGTGGCTCGCTTGAGTTGGTGAAGATCCGAAGCGAGTGACGCTCATGAGAACAAGCGAACACTCCTTCGTGCATCCTGGAACTAGCATTCTTCACCAGGGTCTAATAACCCTAATTCCATGCATAGCTGGTTGAAACGAGACTCAGCTAGAGGCTTGGTGAGGATATCTGCTCGCTGGAGATCGGTATGAATTTTCTCGAGCTTGATATCCTTTTTCTCGACATGATCACGAATGAAATGATGTCGAATTTCCACATGCTTGCACCTGGTGTGAAGCACTGGATTCTGCGAGATACATATGGCACTGTTGTTGTCGCAGAAGATCGGAATTTCATTCGCTTCAACTTTGTAGTCCTTCAACTGTTGACGAAGCCATAGGATTTGAGAACAGCAGCTTCCTGCGGCCATGTACTCAGCTTCAGTTGTTGAAGTGGCTACGCTTGTTTGCTTCTTTGAGAACCACGAGATTAGCTTGCTTCCCAAGAACTGACACGTGCCCGACGTTGATTTCCTATCAACTCGGCAACCTCCGTAGTCAGCATCGGAATATCCAGTGAGCTCCAAATTGTCCTCCGCTGGATACCACAGCCCCATGTTGATAGTGCCCTTCAAATATCGAAGAATCCTTTTGGCAGCTTCAAGATGGCTGTGTTTGGGATTGCTTTGGAAGCGAGCGCAGACTCCGACTGCAAAAGCCATATCTGGCCTACTTGCAGTGAGATAGAGAAGTGACCCAATTAGGGCACGATAATCTGTAGGATCTACAGATTTTCCTCCTTCGTCTGGCTCCATCTTCCAGTTGGTATTCATAGGAATCTTCACAGCTTTAGCATGTTGAACAACAAACTTGGCAAGCATATCTCGAGTGTACTTGGCCTGGTTGATGAAAATTCCATTATCCTGCTGCTTCACTTGAAGACCTAGAAAGCAGCTCATCAAGCCAATCATCGACATCTCATACTTGGTCTTCATTAACTCTCCAAACTTCTCGCTAAGCGACTGGTTTGGTGACCCAAATATGATGTCATCCACGTAGATCTGGACCCAAAGCATATCTTCTCCATGATTGATGGTGAAGAGAGTCCGATCTATCTTTCCCTTTTGGAATCCATTTTCCACTAGGAATTGAGATAATGTATCATACCAAGCTCTGGGAGCTTGCTTCAATCCATACAGGGCTTTCTTCAAGCGATACACTTTATATCCCTGCTCGAAACCCGGTGGCTGCTCCACATACACTTCTTCCTTGAGCTCACCGTTGAGGAATGCGCTCTTCACATCCATTTGGTACACTTTGAATTTCTTGGCCGCTGCATAGGCTAGAAATAAACGGATCGCTTCAAGACGTGCCACTGGAGCGAAGGTCTCGTCAAAGTCGATTCCTTCCTCTTGGCAGTAGCCTTTGGCAACTAGTCGCGCTGTAATACCCCACACAATTTTAAAATTTTGAATTAATATTTTGAAAAGAAAATTATTATTTAGTTGTTTTTATTTCATCTAGTTGTTAAAATTATTTCCTTATGTGATTCTAACAATTGTTCTTGAGTTGATATTTATATTTGCAGGTTGTTCGAAACTTGAAGCTACGATGCGCCACTAGTAAAAATTAAGAGTTTAATAAGACAAGTTTAGAATACGAAAAAGGTAAATTAAACGTAGGAAGTTTAAGTTCGAATTAGATGAATATTTTGTAGTTCTATTAAATTGTCTAACTTAGATATTAATTATTATCTTAAAAAGAGATTAACTAGTAAATAAAAAGGGATAAGAATAAAAGAAAAGAAAAGAAATAAGAAATAAAAGAAAGAGAGAGGCGCGGTTTCTTCCACCGCCTCAGCACTCTCTCGCCCTTTCTCTGTAATCTCTTAATCCCCATCGCCCTCTCCCTCTTCTACTATCTTCTTCTCTTCCTTTCGCAAGTTCTTCAAGAATTAAGGTAAGAACTTTCACTCTAATCACTTAGTTATTTCTAGTTTTTGCAGTCTTGTGTTTTGGTGGTGAGTTTATAGATAAAGTAGAAAATCATGGGTTCGTTGTGGATTTCTCAGCCATGGGTCGAAAAGTATCTTGTGGGTTTGATTCTTCACGTTTTGATTTCTATCTAGCTTCGATTATGTCAGCCATATCATCGTTGTTGCACGGGTAATAGTGAAAGCAAGTCTATTGCCCTGTTTTTCGTATATGTCACAGTAGCCCCTTTCAGACCCGATTCTGGGCATTTCCTCCGGTTAAAACCTAGCATAATAGATACCATTAGAAACCTCTTTTCATTAGCTTTCTAACGGTATCTTCGTATTTCTAATCGAATATCACATGAGATAGTTATGAGCCTCCAAAGTCCTAGTGTATAATCTGTCTGCGGAAACTGTACCTCAACCTTTCTGTTATGATTTTGGGCGTTTCTTCCAGTTTAACCCTTACAAATTAGGTACCATTGGAAACCTCTGTTTGTTAGCTTTCCAAAACTATTTTCGGATTTTCATTTGGAGTTCAAACGAAAGAGTTATAGGCTGTTGAAGTCAGTGTGGCGAATCTGCTCGCTGCTGTGTGAGTGCGGGTTTGAGTCTAAACTTCCCCACCAATTCATTGTTGAATCATATGTTTTCTTTGGGGGATATGTGGTATAAGTCCTTGGAAGTTCACTCTATGTTGTATTCTCAAAATCCGATGAATATATAGGTCGGAATCCATGCCATAAGTTGTTGTCAAAAGAGTTGAAATGTAGAATAAATTGCCTAATCTCTAAGTTCAGAATTTAGACTTCTTAGAACTATGTGTATCATATTTACTTTTTAAAGTACTCCTAAAACATTATAGGATCTCAAGCTTCAAGAGTGATGTAATTTCCTTTCCTACTTACTTAAACAACACTTAATTAGTCTAATCGGCTCTATTATTTAAAGATTAAGCTTTTTGTTTCTAAATGTACATTAGAAGGTCTTTAATAGAAGTATTACATGAATCCTTTAAGGAAACCTAGTTGCTCATCATAGTTACGAGATTTGTGACTAGAAAGTTCTTGAACTCAATATACGGTGCTTGAAAGTCAACTTAAGCTTAAATATTCTAAAATGCTAGGAGTGGCGCAGTCGAGGCTCAAGGACGGACAACTTGAAGAGGTTCATTTCAATTGCATCATTTGAGGTGGGGTTTACTATAATGTGGAAAATGAAACGATTCAATTGATATTGATATGATGATGCTTTGCACATACTTGCGAACTAAAGTGGCCCACAAGGGGTTTGATCCCTAAGGGATCTAATAAGTTGATGTACCCACAAGGGGTAGACCCACAAGGGGTCAGGTCCACAAGGGGCCGAGACTAGTCTCACAGAAATCAACGAAGCACAAAGAGTTCGCATGGTTATGATGCAATGCGCTAATGGTTAAATGATACAGTTTACCCCACTGAGTGTGCTTGCATACTCACACCCATTTACAATGTTTTATTTCAGGTTTCGGAGTTGGGACGCGTAGTAGCGGCGAATGAACTACATATTCTCTCGCGCATAATCTATCTATTGTAAATGTTTTGGCTTGTTATATAGTCTATCGTTTGGATCTTGCATCGTATCTGTATATCTAGACTAGTTTGGTTATTTGGCTATAGATGGTAATGTAGACAGGTATCACAAATGTCACCTACTTTCTGCTTGATTTTGTGAATGTATATAGATGGTAGAAATCTTTGGGCAGGTGAAGTATATATTCTTTTGATGGCTCATAATTAACAGGGTTCTCTAAATTTTAGTTTGTGTATTGTTTGACTTAGAACACTTATTTAGTATGCTTTAAGGAAAATCAGGAACTAAAATTGAGTTTTCCGTTAAATAGAGTTTTCGTTTTGAACATGACTTCTGCATTTCGTTAATGAAGATATCAAATACGTATTAAAGTAGTAGCATGGAATTAGTATTTTGCTAGCGTTCTTATAAATAGAAATTGAGGGCGTTACAGAGTGGTATCAGAGCAGGTCTACGTTCCTGTAGACTTGCTTTTATTTGAGGTTACATATGATAAGCTTTTGCTAGCGTTCTTATAAATAGAAATTGAGGGCGTTACAGAGTGGTATCAGAGCCAGGTTTACGTTCCTGTAGACTTGCTTTTATTTGAGGTTACATATGATAAGCTGATTAGTAAGGTCTAACCTAATAATTCGAGAGAATATGTTGTTCATCACTGCTGCTCCACGTCGACTCCGAGGTAACATGTATCTATGAATTATATCATTGCTCTTATTAAATTATGGGGTTAAGAATGTTATGCTTATGTTGGGAAGTTTTGAAAGTATGATATTTCCATGATGCATGATGATATAGTAAAGAGACTTCAAAGGGACAGAGCATGAATTTAATGTTCTACTTGAAATGTGTAATTGTTGAGTTTTATGTCATGATCATATTAATTTATTCATGTTCACTTTGAATACATAAATATCATAATGGTTGTTGATCATGAGATCAAAGTATGTGCTTTGATAATAATGTGACGTTTTATTAAAATAGTCCTCGAAGTATAACCTTTAGAAGTTTACTTAGAGATTTACCAGGTTAATTTCGAGGACGAAATTATTTTAAGGGTGGTGGGATGTAATACCCCACACAATTTTAAAATTTTGAATTAATATTTTGAAAAGAAAATTATTATTTAGTTGTTTTTATTTCATCTAGTTGTTAAAATTATTTCCTTATGTGATTCTAACAATTGTTCTTGAGTTGATATTTATATTTGCAGGTTGTTCGAAACTTGAAGCTACGATGCGCCACTAGTAAAAATTAAGAGTTTAATAAGACAAGTTTAGAATACGAAAAAGGTAAATTAAACGTAGGAAGTTTAAGTTCGAATTAGATGAATATTTTGTAGTTCTATTAAATTGTCTAACTTAGATATTAATTATTATCTTAAAAAGAGATTAACTAGTAAATAAAAAGGGATAAGAATAAAAGAAAAGAAAAGAAATAAGAAATAAAAGAAAGAGAGAGGCGCGGTTTCTTCCACCGCCTCAGCACTCTCTCGCCCTTTCTCTGTAATCTCTTAATCCCCATCGCCCTCTCCCTCTTCTACTATCTTCTTCTCTTCCTTTCGCAAGTTCTTCAAGAATTAAGGTATGAACTTTCACTCTAATCACTTAGTTATTTCTAGTTTTTGCAGTCTTGTGTTTTGGTGGTGAGTTTATAGATAAAGTAGAAAATCATGGGTTCGTTGTGGATTTCTCAGCCATGGGTCGAAAAGTATCTTGTGGGTTTGATTCTTCACGTTTTGATTTCTATCTAGCTTCGATTATGTCAGCCATATCATCGTTGTTGCACGGGTAATAGTGAAAGCAAGTCTATTGCCCTGTTTTTCGTATATGTCACAGTAGCCCCTTTCAGACCCGATTCTGGGCATTTCCTCCGGTTAAAACCTAGCATAATAGATACCATTAGAAACCTCTTTTCATTAGCTTTCTAACGGTATCTTCGTATTTCTAATCGAATATCACATGAGATAGTTATGAGCCTCCAAAGTCCTAGTGTATAATCTGTCTGCGGAAACTGTACCTCAACCTTTCTGTTATGATTTTGGGCGTTTCTTCCAGTTTAACCCTTACAAATTAGGTACCATTGGAAACCTCTGTTTGTTAGCTTTCCAAAACTATTTTCGGATTTTCATTTGGAGTTCAAACGAAAGAGTTATAGGCTGTTGAAGTCAGTGTGGCGAATCTGCTCGCTGCTGTGTGAGTGCGGGTTTGAGTCTAAACTTCCCCACCAATTCATTGTTGAATCATATGTTTTCTTTGGGGGATATGTGGTATAAGTCCTTGGAAGTTCACTCTATGTTGTATTCTCAAAATCCGATGAATATATAGGTCGGAATCCATGCCATAAGTTGTTGTCAAAAGAGTTGAAATGTAGAATAAATTGCCTAATCTCTAAGTTCAGAATTTAGACTTCTTAGAACTATGTGTATCATATTTACTTTTTAAAGTACTCCTAAAACATTATAGGATCTCAAGCTTCAAGAGTGATGTAATTCCCTTTCCTACTTACTTAAACAACACTTAATTAGTCTAATCGGCTCTATTATTTAAAGATTAAGCTTTTTGTTTCTAAATGTACATTAGAAGGTCTTTAATAGAAGTATTACATGAATCCTTTAAGGAAACCTAGTTGCTCATCATAGTTACGAGATTTGTGACTAGAAAGTTCTTGAACTCAATATACGGTGCTTGAAAGTCAACTTAAGCTTAAATATTCTAAAATGCTAGGAGTGGCGCAGTCGAGGCTCAAGGACGGACAACTTGAAGAGGTTCATTTCAATTGCATCATTTGAGGTGGGGTTTACTATAATGTGGAAAATGAAACGATTCAATTGATATTGATATGATGATGCTTTGCACATACTTGCGAACTAAAGTGGCCCACAAGGGGTTTGATCCCTAAGGGATCTAATAAGTTGATGTACCCACAAGGGGTAGACCCACAAGGGGTCAGGTCCACAAGGGGCCGAGACTAGTCTCACAGAAATCAACGAAGCACAAAGAGTTCGCATGGTTATGATGCAATGCGCTAATGGTTAAATGATACAGTTTACCCCACTGAGTGTGCTTGCATACTCACACCCATTTACAATGTTTTATTTCAGGTTTCGGAGTTGGGACGCGTAGTAGCGGCGAATGAACTACATATTCTCTCGCGCATAATCTATCTATTGTAAATGTTTTGGCTTGTTATATAGTCTATCGTTTGGATCTTGCATCGTATCTGTATATCTAGACTAGTTTGGTTATTTGGCTATAGATGGTAATGTAGACAGGTATCACAAATGTCACCTACTTTCTGCTTGATTTTGTGAATGTATATAGATGGTAGAAATCTTTGGGCAGGTGAAGTATATATTCTTTTGATGGCTCATAATTAACAGGGTTCTCTAAATTTTAGTTTGTGTATTGTTTGACTTAGAACACTTATTTAGTATGCTTTAAGGAAAATCAGGAACTAAAATTGAGTTTTCCGTTAAATAGAGTTTTCGTTTTGAACATGACTTCTGCATTTCGTTAATGAAGATATCAAATACGTATTAAAGTAGTAGCATGGAATTAGTATTTTGCTAGCGTTCTTATAAATAGAAATTGAGGGCGTTACACGCGCCTTGTTCCTCACTACGTTGTGGTCCTCGTCCATCTTGTTCTTGAACACCCACTTGGTGCCAATAACATGCTGAAACTTGGGACGATCCACGAGGTACCATACGTCGTTCCTGGTGAACTGATTCAGCTCTTCTTGCATGGCGATCACCCAGTTAGAATCGGCTAGGGCTTCCTCCACGCTTGATGGCTCAATGTTTGAGAGAAAGCAACTGAACATAGCACTTTCTCCAAACACTTGACTTCTGGTCACTACACCCTTGGATGGATCTCCAATGATTTGGCTAGGTGAGTGATCCTTGAGCCACGCTCGATTTGATCCGCCAGCTTCATCTTCATCCGCTTCCTTGTCGCTCGCTTCACCGTCTGAAGCGACTGGATTGGGTGCTTGGCCTGCACTAGCTTCAGGAATCTTGGGGGCAGCTTCGACTTCTCCTTTGGGATCCTGCTCGCTTGAGTCCTTAATCTCATCATCTTCATCAAGTGAGTTGATTTGAGGGTTCCTTGCTTTGATCTTTTTCATTCGCTTGGGCCTGTTCCTGTGGAAGACTTAAAGAAGATTCATCAAATACGACATGGGGTGATTCTTCCACAATTAGGGTTTTACAGTTGAATACTCTGTAGGCTTTGCTAGATGTAGAGTATCCTAAGAATACTCCTTCATCTGCTTTGCTTTCAAAGGCTTTCAACTGTGACTTCCCATTGTTGTGAATGAAGACCCTACAACCAAAAATATGGAAATAAGAAATGTTAGGAATTATCCCTGTCCATATTTCATATGGTGTTTTGTCGTGCCGTTTGTTGAGAAGCGTCCGATTCTGTGTGTAGCACGCCGTGTTGGCAGCTTCAGCCCAATACTTCATCGGAAGCTTCGAGTCAGCAATCATGGTGCGAACGGCTTCTTTGATGATTCTATTCCTTCTTTCAGCAACTCCATTCTGCTGAGGAGTGCGTGCTGAAGAAGTTTGATGTGCTATGCCATGCTCCGTGCAGTACGCTTCAATTGTAGAGTTCAGGAACTCTGTGCCTTTGTCGGAGCGAATGGTCACTATAGCTTGATTCTTTTCCACCGCCAATCGCTTGAGCAGTTGTGGCAGTTTGGTCAGTGTCTCCTTCTTGCTGAATAGAAATACAACCCAAGTGTAGCGAGAGAAATCGTCGACTACAACTAGAGTGTACTTCCTTCCATTTACACTAACTGGAGTAACTGGACCAAACAGATCCATGTGAAGCAGCTCGAGCACTCGCTTTGATGAGGCTTCTTCGAGACTGGCGAAGTGCTTCTTCGTCTGCTTCCCTCGTTGGCATGGTGAGCATGGATGGTCTTTGATGAAGACTTCATTCGGTATGCCTTGCACCAAACCTTTTCGAGCTAAGCGATTGATAGCTTTGAAATTGAGGTGGTTCAAGCGTCTGTGCCATAGCCATCCAATTTCTGTAGCACTTCTTGCAACTAGACAAGTTTCCTCCTTGCAGCTGTCCCATTGTGCTATGTAGACATTCCTTTGTCTGACTCCAGTGAGCACAATCTGGGATGTGAGTTTGCTCTTCACAATGCACTTGTTGGAGATGAACTCCACCCTGTACCCTTTATCACAAAACTGTGAAATAGATAACAGGTTGTGCTTGAGTCCTTCCACATAGGAGACTTCTTCAATTGTGAGCTTTCCAACTTTCAGTGCGCCGTATCCCCTGGTGCTTCCTCGAGAGTTGTCACCAAAGGTTACGTGTGGACCCTTCTTCTCTATGTAGTTGTGAAGTAGAGCTTTCATGCCAGTCATGTGTCTTGAACATCCACTGTCCAAGTACCAAACTAGCTGACCCTCACTTGGCATGGGATCCACGGCGCTCACCTGCAATTAGACAGATTTTGGTACCCAAATCAGTTTGGGTCCTTGCAGGTTAGTTCCCTTAGGTACCCACACTTGCTTCACTCTCTTTTGAGATGAAGCTTGTGTCTTGGGCTTCTCGACCTTCGAAAACTTGGTGTACTGCCTTGAAGCAGCTTCACACGTGCTACAGTGTGTGCAAAAGGGGTAGCGGCTCGCTTCAGACCTACCTATGCTCTTCCCACTTTGCTTAAATCCTGAAGCGACTCGCTTCGGATTAGCTTTGGGTTTAGAGACTGACTTAGGGTTTCTAGTCTGTTGAAGTGGCTCGCTTGGTTTCCTCAAAGCGGTCCAACTAGGGTTTTGACCCCGACTCGCTTGAGTAACCTTGGAAGTTCGAAGCGGCCTCTTTGGTCCTTCGAGTTCTTCCCCCTCAATGTTAGTCCGGTTGGACCATCTCCAGTCCGGATAACGTGACACATGGACATTACTCCTCTTTTTGAAAGGGAGATCCTTTGTCTCTCGTGTCATGGCTTGAGGCTTAGAAGCTACAACTGGTTTCCCTTTACCTTTGGATTGGTAGTCTTTAGCATTGTGAGTGCTAGGGATAGTTGTATTTTGCTTACCCTTAGATTCAGTCCTTAAAGATATAGACATCTTCATTGGCTTCTTCTTAGGGTTCTCAGCCACTTTGCCTTTATCCTTGTTGGTGGTCGCTTTGGATGCAGTGGGCAATTCCATAGTGACTGATGGTGTAGTGTGTGATGCACCAACAAAGACAGTCGGCTTGGGAGGTCCACCCTCATATCCAAGGCCAGCTTTTCTACCAAAAGGCAGAAGCGAGCCCTCTAGTGCCTGCCTAGCATATGATGCTTTGTTCAAGTTGGCAACTAGAGTGGACTGAGTTTCATACCTTCCCTCCAAGCTTTGATGTCTAGCGAAGAGATCCTCGAACTTACTAGTCATAGCCCTTAAATTAAGTTTGACTTCATCAAGCTCACGGGCTAGCTTTCGGTTCTCCTTCTCGCTTTGAGACAGAGCTTGTTTTACCACTTCGTGGTCGCTTGACAATTTTTGGTGTTTGTCAAACAACTCACTCCATGTAGAGGATTGTTCTTTCTCATTGACAGTGTGTGCTAGTGTAATTGAAGTGATTGAAGGATAGAAGAATACCTCTCCTGTTTCCTCGTCGGTGAGCGCCATAAATCCAAGATCCTCACCATCACTGGAATTTGGATCGGTGAATGCATCTGAGTCGCTTGGTGGATCTTCAGTTGTAGCGACCGGCACTTTACTCGCTACGAGCGCTCGCCTTGGGGCATCCCTCTTGGCCTTCAATTCTTCGCGCTCTTTGGCACTTAGCTTTGGGCAATCGGATTTGTAGTGGCCCATCTTGTGGCAGTGGTAACACTCCACTTCCATCATGTCGCGCGGGATTGGCTTGGTCGTCTCTTCTCTCTTTCCTTTTCCTTCTCGAGCATCAGTGCTCCTCCCTTTGTACTGCTTGTAGAATCTTTTATACTTGCCCACTCGAGAGTTCATCTTGTTGAAGTTCTTGGATAAGAATGCAATGTGTTCTTCCAATTCTTCTCTCGTCATCTTGGCTAGCGACTGCTCGCTTGGCCCTTCGGCAGCTTTGAATGCTACTCCTTTTGACGTAGTGGGCGCTTCATCCTCGTCGTCGAGGCTCATTCGATTCAGATCAAACTCGTGAGCTTTGAGCTCGGAGAACAGCACTTCTGGCGTGAGCTTCGTTAGATCCTTGGTAGCTAGATATAGCTCCTTCATAGTCTGCCACTTCCTTGTGAGAGCACGGACTATTTTCAGATTTACTTCCTTGTCTGTGAGTTCCTTCCCAAGCGAGTTGAGAGTTGCAGTAATGTTGGTAACTCTCAGCTCGAAGGCGTCGATGGATTCTCCGGACTTCATCACCAGATTTTCAAACTCCCGCATCTGAACGGCGAGTTTGTTCTCCTTGATTTTGTCTGTGCCTTGAGAAATGAGGGCTAGGGTTTCCCACATTTCCTTTGCCGTTGCACATTTCCTTATTCGTGGTAGATAGGCATCCGACACGGTGCTCTGCATCGTGTGACGTGCAATCTTGTCGAGGTTGGCAACTTTGAAGTCATTTGGAGTATACTCATCCTTATCCTTCTCCACGTACTGTTGTCGAACGTGGGCTGGACGACCTTCAGCGGCTGGAACCTCCACAGATATGGCTTTCTTGATTTCGATTGGTCCGTCCTCAATGACTTCCCACATCCGGTCGTGGATTGAGCATAGGAAGCTCTCGACACGGAAACTCCATATCTCGTATCCTTCGATCGAGAACTGTGGAAGATTTGATGCACTGTATGTAGACATAGCAAACTATCAGCAGTAAATGCAATATTCGTGGGTGAGGTTTTGATGCACTTAGGAAAATAGGATCCGGTTCAGTGAGACAACGTGAAGTGAGTGGGGACTCACTTCGGATATGCAAAGTAGAGGCTCGAAAGAACCGCTGCTCTGATACCACTTGTTGGTCCCGGTTTGCTATAGGAAAAATACGTAGAGGGGGGGGGGGGGGGGGGGGGTGAATACGTATTTTGAAGTTTTTCAACTTCAATTCCTTAACTCAGAGTATAAAGTAAAGTGCTCTTTGGAAATACTAAGACCTAGCCGAGGGCTAGATCGTAAGCAATCACGAATCTCTTGACCTAAGCTTAGAGCTTGATCAAGAGTGAGACTTTACTCTTTGTGCGGAATTTGGTGAGCTATAATCTTTCCTAAGTAATTGAAAATCCAAGTTAAGTTTGTTTATATGCACGTGCAATGGATAATCGAATATTGTAAAGAGATTAAGGTAAGAGAGATACGACACAGAGATTTATAGTGGTTCGGAGATAACGCTCCTACGTCCACTTTGTTGCACGACGGCAACTGTTCTTTTCACTCAAGAACTTGAAGGTTACGGGTCCTTCAAAAACCTGGTCGGGATCGGGCTTCACTTGCCTAGATCAAACGACAGACGTAGTGATTGCGGGTTCACTACACAAACCTAACAAAGACTGGAAGCTTCACTCACTTCAGTCAGACAGACAGGGAGATTACGGGCTCTCCTTACAGCCTAGTTTCGATCGAGCTTTACACAAACGATGTAAGTGTAAGCTTGGATCTCAACTGTTTCACTAAAAAGTGTTTGCAATAGAACAAAATCCTATCGTAGCACTAGCAAGTAAAACCCAATGTCGAATCTCGAAGGAAAACTTAACAGGGCGATCAATTATGTAGTGAACCTAATCTAGCCTAAAACTAAGAAAGCAAGTAAATAATATTTTGGGTTTTTGATTTTAAATCCTAGGCAAGAAAATAAATCAAAGCAATAAATCAAAGCAAATAAATCTAATCTAGAAAGCTGTAAATTAATCTAAGAATTAAACTAAAGAAAACAATAAATCTACCTAGGCAAGAATCGAAAGGAAAGCAATAAAGAAAGCAACGAAAGAAAAGAAAACGAATCTAGACATAATTAAACTAAATCTGAAAATCTGGAAATTAAATAAATAAATCTAACTCTAAGAACTTTGAAAACGAGCGAATTGAAAACGAAAGAAAAACGAATCTAAACTAGATTTTGAAAACCGAACGAACGAAATTATACTAAGGAAATTAAACGAAGCAATAAAGAAATCGAATCTAGAACTAAAGCAAGTAATTAAAGCAATTAAACGAAAGCAATAAAATAACTTACGAAAATAACGAAGAAACGAAGAACTTGAATTAAACTGTAACGAACTACGAATCCGGATTCGAACTAAAGAAAGCAATAAAAACTAAAGCTAGAGTATTTAGAACTGAAAAACTAAGGTAAAAGCTTGTCATAATTCGTGCCCTAATGGCATATATATACTAAGGTAAGAGTTTGATCCCAACTAGGAAATTAATTATGAAAAACGCAACATGGAGCGAGCGCTCCAAAGGGAAGGAGCGGGCGCTCCATATCGGCTGCGCAAAATCATCTTGAATTCTGGAACTGGCGTGGGCGCTCCATCCTCCTGGAGCGGGCGCTCCAAAGCCTTCATGCAAATCATCCCGAGCACTGTTCATGGAGCGGGCGCTCCACACCTCTGGAGCGAGCGCTCCAACTGATCCGCGCACTTTATGCATTTTTGCACTCTTTTCCCGTCCTTTTCTCGTTCTTTCTCCTTCTTTCGGCTCCCATGATCCCTAACAAGTAAAATACTCGAAACACCCAAATCATAGCTATATAGACACAAAACGACTCAAAAACGACACAAAAACAAATAATAAATAACGACTAAAACCTAACAAAATGACACCAAACAACTCCCCCACACTTAGACCTTTGCTTGTCCTCAAGCAAAATAATCATATAATTTAGACTCAATTCAAATAATCCAAATCATAGAACATTTAATTATCGGAATCGAAAAACTCAAACAAGGTCACTTTAATCCCAAGTTACGAACAATCATCATCAACAAACTATGCGGCTTATAAATCAATCCAAGTAAGAGGAAAAGCAATGATAACACACATCTCACAATATCTCGATCATCACAACTTAGACAACTAGCCTACTTCCCCTTTTTATTCAACAAATAAGCAACTCTTTTTTTTTTAAACATGTGAACGTTTATGGCACATAATTCACTAGGTTTAATCATCGATGGGTCACATCGAGCCTCCTAGTGCGGTTTCCCGTACCCATTGTCAAGAGGGGTAGAATGCCTACGAACACTTATTCTAATATACACGAGTATCATTTAGGACGATGTTCATGAAATGTGATCATTCGAGGGTCTCTCGAAGCCTTTTCATGTGGTTTCCCATGCTCATTACTCTAGTATTTTTATACGTTACAAGCAAGAGGAGCAGAAATCCTATCAACTCTTTATTCACATAAACACAACTATTTTTTCTTTTTTTTCTTTTCTCTTTTTTTTTAAGGGGAAAGTAAACTAGCAATCCAAATTACAACAATCTAGACTAATCACTCAACCAAAAATCATAAATCATTTTCCTCAAACTCACATCAATTCATGCCCCACAATTCATCGAATCATAATATATCACAACTCAAGATTAAACCAACCTAATTTATGCTCAAATCAATTCCAACAACTAAATACTCCATCATCAAATCATTCAAATTAATCCTAAATTACATGCTTACATGCTTGAACACAAACAAATTTCTAAGTGGGGAAAATAAACAAAGACACAAAAAAAACAAACAAGACACGAAAACACAAACATCAACTAACATGTCAAAAGTGATAATTATTCACACCCCCCCCACACTTAAAATCATGAAATGTCCCATTGCAAGAAAATAAATAAAAAGAGAGGAGAAAACTTATCGCTTTTGACGACCACAATTGGCACAAAAATCGGAACCGTGATCGATCCCAAGAATTGCAACCTACAAACCAAAAACAAAAATACCAAACAAGCGTAATATATCCTAAAATGACAAAAACAATAAAAATAAAGAAAAACAAATAGCTATCAAGGGTGAAAGTTTCGAGGATCATTTGGATCATAAGGATCCCAAGGTGCCTGCGAAGAAGAAGAAGAAGGATGAAAATCGGTATACCTCGAAAGATGGCGCTCAATATCGTAGACCCGATTCTCGACCCCTTGAACTCTCGTCCCCATGTTTTGCATTTGAAGTCCCAAATTCTCCATATTCGTCGTCATCGACTGAAATAGCACGGCATGGGAATCCAGTCTCTCGAACAACCCGGTCTGAAACGTGTTGAACCCCTCTTGATATGCGCGAAAGTAAGCTGGGGGTTCCTCGGGTTGTGCAGCTCCGACTCCTTCATCCATTTGAATTTCCTCGTGTTCGGCCGGTGCTCCATGGATGGCTATGTAGTTTCTGACCGAACCCCGTAGATGCCATGGCTTGAACTGAGTAGGGGAAGATAAGTAAGAGCCATTGATGAGCTCAGCTGGGGTGATCTCCCGGCTCGGGACGAGAGACATCGGAGGACTGGGATAAAATGGCACCGCCATATATCGAGCTATCCCCGTAGCTATCTGAGAGAGGGCGGGATGGGCATTGTGCCTCGACTGGTTGCCAATGATCTGGTTCCAAATGAAATGGGAGATGCTAACCTGCACATGATTCTTAGCAGCCCACAACAGGTAACACTCCGGGCCACTAACTTTGCTCCCTTCTATTTTTCCTGTTACATTGAATGCTAGGAAACGATGCAACAGTAATAGAGAATTATCACGAATAAACATAGAAGGGGCACCCTTTTGTACCCAGTTATCACAACCAGTCAACTCTTTCCAAGCAGCAAAATAATTGAAATCATGAGGCACAAATTGAGAAGCATCATCAGAATAGTGAAAACCAAAAATCTCATGCATGCGATAGCAAGACACTTCACAAAAAATTCCACCCAAATTGCACAGAAAAGCAGTCTCCTCCTCTTGACCCTCATCAGTATTTTTCCCTAGTCTAGCAGTACACAACATCTCCAAACACAATATATCATGCCCCTCCCATTGGTTATTAAAATACTGAGTTAAGCCTGGGACCTCTAAATATTGAGCAAGTGAATCCCCTAGGCGCAATTCCTCAATAAACATAGGCGAATAATGGCGAGGAGGCAACAATTCCATATCTTTGAGATGAAGGTACCGATTTGTTACCTCATTCCCATCATCGGTATCGAAGGGAACACGAAAGGTGACACCGTATTCTCCCGGTGTAATCCCTCCAACTGGGCGAGCTGACATCCGGGCAGAGAATGGAAGACTAGATGATGCCGCTCCAACAATCGGGGCTGCTCTCTTTCGTCTCGACATTTTAGCACCTGAAATCTAGAGGGAAACGGAAGAGAAACGTAAAACGAACAAAAGGAAGAAATTGACTTGAAAACTGGCGGCAGAAGGCGCAGGTGCACTGGAGCGGGCGCGCTAGGCGGTAACTTGGAGCGGGCGCTCCTGCGTGCTGGAGCGGTCGCTCCGACGGCGGCGCGGGATGCTGACGGCGGCGCACGCGGCGAAGGCAGGCGGCGGCAATGACGGCGGCTTCGGGCTGGTGGTGGTGCGAATGGTAGCAGGGTAGAGAGAACTCCGGTGGTTATGGTGATTGCGGCGGCGGTGGTCGGAGCTCCGGTGTGGTGGCATCGGTGGCGAGTGGTGAAGGGTAGAGAGAAGTTGGGGGCTAGGGTTTGTGCACAAGAAATAGAGAGAAATTAGACTGAAAATAGAAAAGAAAAGATAAAAATATACCTGAATTCGGCAAGATGGCGCGGGCGCGCCGAATAGTTGGAGCGAGCGCTCCATTTAAGCTGCGCTGAAAAAATTGAATTCCAACATCACTGGAGCGGGCGCTCCAAACCTGACTCGCTCCTTTTTTTTTTTTTTATTATTATTTTTTTTTAATAATAATACGTGGGTTGCCTCCCACCAAGCGCTCTTTTAACGTCATTAGCTTGACTTACAAAAATTTAATCAAGACGAAAAAGAAGGGGAATCGGGGATAAAAATGGTCTCGATTTTTGAGGTAACGTCTCTCCTTCAATGTACGGCTTCACGTCTTGACCATTAGCTGAGAATAAGTACCCCGACTCTTCATTCTTGATTTCCACAGCTCCGTGGGGAAAAACTCGAACCACCGTGTAAGGACCTTCCCATCTAGACTTGAGCTTGCCCGGAAAGAAACGAAGATGAGAATTGCAAAGTACCTTCATCCCGGGCTTGAACTCCTTATAGACGATCTTCTTGTCATGGGACCTCTTCACCTTATCCTTATAGATCTTTTCATTCGATGTAGGTGGCGAGTTTTCCTCTTCTACTTCATCAATCTCCTCCAAATCCCGTAGACGTTGCTCGATGTCCTCTTCCTCATCCATACAACTAAAGAACTCGTCATCCTCTTCAATGAGCTCTTCAAGACTTGTTACCCTATTAAAATCCTCACAAATATTTTCCTCAACAATAGGGTTAGCAAGCTTAACATAAGAACAAGTATGAATAGAGGAAGTAGGAATAGAAGACGAATTTTGAAATACCGAAAACGTCACCGAACCCCCCTTGCCGGCCATGCTCAAAGTTCCGGAGCCAACGTCGATTCGAGTTTGAGTAGTTGCCATGAACGGTCGTCCTAGGAAAAGAAGATGACCTTTCCCACTCCTAGCTCCTCGCCCCACGTCTAGCACAACGAAATCGGCAAGAACTCGAATACCTCCCACAAGTAAAACAACATCTTCCATAATCCCCAAGGGTCGACTCAAAGAACCGTCGGCTAACTCGATGTAATAATCAGTAGGCTTAAGATCCCTTGAACCCATTTTTTCATAAATCGAATAAGGCATCAAGTTCACTGCCGCCCCCAAATCCAACATTCCCGACACACGATCCCCATTATCCAAACTAACATCTAATGTAAAGCTTCCGGGATCAACTTGTTTCGGTAGAGATGAGAGATGACCGGTCGAGGTGGGAGAGGTGTTAGAACGAATTCGGCTTGCTTCGACGGCGGCCACCGTGTGACTCCTCGTTTGCTTGTCTTCGTCTTGCTTCTTGCTCTTCAATCTGCTCGGGAAAGGAATAGGAGGGACGTAAGGGTTGGGTGCCTTGTGAAAATTGGTCTCCTCCTTTTTCTCCTCTGTTTCGGTGGCTGGCGGCGGAACAGGGAACTGGAGCGGGCGCTCCAAGGATTGGAGCGGGCGCTCCATGCTGGGCGCGCTGGAATTAATATTCTACTGGAGAGGGTGGAGCGGGTGCTCCAAGTGTTGGAGCGGGCGCTCCGTGCAGGGCTCGCTCTGAATTTGCAGGAGTTGGAGCGGGCGCTCCAAGGGTTGGAGCGGGCGCTCCATTTGGGACGCGCTGGAATTTGGAATTTGCTGGACTTGGAGCGGGCGCTCCAAGGTCTGGAGCGGGCGCTCCATATGATGCGCGCTGGGACTGCTTCTCGACGGGATCCAGCTGCTGCTCGGGTCCCAACGTCCACTAGTTGGGCCCGTTCCTTGTATATCGGGCATGGCGACACCATTATCCACCGTACTTCCATCCCTCAATACCGAAATTGATTGAGCTTGATAAGTAGGCGGATGTTGGGGCGGAATCGGAGGAACATATGGAGGATATTGCACCTCGTTGGCTTGTTGTGGTTGAATCCCTTGGCTCGGAATTCGCCCCGGTTGTTGAATCAAGTGCATTGCCCCTGAAATTTGTCCAATAGCCGTCTCGAGCCTCTTTATGTTTGCATCAAGGGCCTGGAAACGATCCTCGTCGACGGGAGACTTTTGTGGAGGGGGTTGAGGACGAGGATTTTGGGGAGGAGGTGGAGGGTATGGCGATGAAGGATAATATGGAGGAGGTGGTGTATAATATGGGTTTGGTGGATATTGATGAGGAGGATAATATGGTGGTGGAGAGGGATAGTATGAATTTTTAGGAGGGTAGGGATAATTATAAGGAGGGGGGCGACGATTTTGAAAATTCGGGTTCGTACCTTGCCCTTGAGGTGGGGGTCCTTGCGGCATGTAAACCTTGGGCGGCATAGACCTCGGCTCCTCCTTCGTATGTGAATGCTCCCATATTTTCGCAAACCTCCTTGATATGGCCTAGCTCTCCACAAATATCGCACCGGTCCGGCTTCCTAGTCTCCACTTGAGGTGCCGGTGCGTTCTGCTTCATCTTTAAATCCTCGAGATCTCTCAACATATCGGCCATCTGCTTCTTCATGTCGGGGCTCATCGTGACCGCCTTTGCCTCCATCTTCGTTGGCCTAGATGACTTCTGTTGGGAACTTGCAGCAAGAGTCTCGAAAATCTTCTTCATGTCATCGGCTGTCTTGACCGCAATATTTCCTCCGGCCGAGCTGTCCACCATGAATTGGCAGGTCTGATTCAATGCATCGTAGAAGTACTGCCAAATAAGCTCAGGAGCCATCTGATGGTGAGGACATTGTTGAAGTAAGTCCTGAAATCTCTCCCAAGCCTCGTGAAATGGCTCGTCGTGGTCCTGAGAGAAATTCATGATTTGCGACCGCACCTCCTGAGTCTTGCGGCTAGGATAATACTTCAACATAAACTTCTCACACACCTCATTCCAAGTGTGGAGAGATTCGGCTGGGAGCGACAGGTACCATGACTTTGCCCGATCCTTCAGAGTGTAGGGGAAACACTTCATCTTCAGGTTGTCCTCCGTAAGGCCTGATAGTGGAAAAGACTGCACGACGGTGCAGTACTCACGAATAAACGTAAGTGCATCCTCGTTGGCCAGCCCGTGATAGGAAGGGAGCAACGCCAGGTGGGGAGGTTTCAGCTCGTGATTTCTGACCGCTTCCGTCAGAACAATCGCCGAAGTAGTGGCAGTGAAGGTAGGGCGAGCAAAATCTCCCATAAATCGTGCCATCGCTTCGGTCTCAGCAAAAACAACACTCAGCAAACAGGGTTAAACACACCGAGTGGAAGAAATAAGAAAAACGAATAAACACAAATAAAAATAAAACAAATAAAAATACTACACAATCAAAAGCCTAAAGTTTTCCCCGGCAACGGCGCCAAAATTTGTTTCACTAAAAAGTGTTTGCAATAGAACAAAATCCTATCGTAGCACTAGCAAGTAAAACCCAATGTCGAATCTCGAAGGAAAACTTAACAGGGCGATCAATTATGTAGTGAACCTAATCTAGCCTAAAACTAAGAAAGCAAGTAAATAATATTTTGGGTTTTTGATTTTAAATCCTAGGCAAGAAAATAAATCAAAGCAATAAATCAAAGCAAATAAATCTAATCTAGAAAGCTGTAAATTAATCTAAGAAATAAACTAAAGAAAACAATAAATCTACCTAGGCAAGAATCGAAAGGAAAGCAATAAAGAAAGCAACGAAAGAAAAGAAAACGAATCTAGACATAATTAAACTAAATCTGAAAATCTGGAAATTAAATAAATAAATCTAACTCTAAGAACTTTGAAAACGAGCGAATTGAAAACGAAAGAAAAACGAATCTAAACTAGATTTTGAAAATCGAACGAACGAAATTATACTAAGGAAATTAAACGAAGCAATAAAGAAATCGAATCTAGAACTAAAGCAAGTAATTAAAGCAATTAAACGAAAGCAATAAAATAACTTACGAAAATAACGAAGAAACGAAGAACTTGAATTAAACTGCAACGAACTACGAATCCGGATTCGAACTAAAGAAAGCAATAAAAACTAAAGCTAGAGTATTTAGAACTGAAAAACTAAGGTAAAAGCTTGTCATAATTCGTGCCCTAATGGCATATATATACTAAGGTAAGAGTTTGATCCCAACTAGGAAATTAATTATGAAAAACGCAACATGGAGCGAGCGCTCCAAAGGGAAGGAGCGGGCGCTCCATATCGGCTGCGCAAAATCATCTTGAATTCTGGAATTGGCGCGGGCGCTCCATCCTCCTGGAGCGGGCGCTCCAAAGCCTTCATGCAAATCATCCCGAGCACTGTTCATGGAGCGGGCGCTCCACACCTCTGGAGCGAGCGCTCCAACTGATCCGCGCACTTTATGCATTTTTGCACTCTTTTCCCGTCCTTTTCTCGTTCTTTCTCCTTCTTTCGGCTCCCATGATCCCTAACAAGTAAAATACTCGAAACACCCAAATCATAGCTATATAGACACAAAACGACTCAAAAACGACACAAAAACAAATAATAAATAACGACTAAAACCTAACAAAATGACACCAAACATCAACTCTACGATCGAGGCTTCTTCAATCGATGAAAGAAGGGCCTTAGATCTGAACAACCTAACGAAGACACTCAAAAACCTAACAGACAGAGTTTAGGGTTTTTGGTTGACGAAACACACTATGAAGAGCTCTTTACAATAAGTGCAAAGATGGCTAGAGCTCTTCTTCTAAGCTTGGATATGGAATGGGCTTAGACTCTAAGTGTGAAGGTTGTGAAGACGAGTTCCGATGAACTGGAAACTCGGAGAACACTTGTAAACAAAGACTCGAAGATTGCTAGAAAGCTGGGGAGTGTTTGTTTGCTGTATGCGCTCGAATGCTCAAGTAGTGTTCTACGCTTCTTCGTCTTCATCCTTCACTATTTATAGGCGGAGGGTTGGCTGAGATCCGTTGCTTGGTTGGTGGCCTTGTCCCTCCTCCTCTCGACAGTACTTGCGCAGGCAGTAGCTTTTGCAGACGCGCAGTTTTGGCATTTTGCCAAAATTGGCTAACTTCCAAGTATAACAGTAACTGGAGCGACCCAGTACTGTTGCGGCGCCTTTGTCGGCCTGGCAGTCAACTCCTCTGCTCCTCTCCGCTTTCGACACGTGGAGATCTCGTAATTAATGCGGAGATCTCCAGTTGACTGGAGTTCAAATTCGGAGCGGGAATTTGTGCTGTCGCTTTCTGGTAGGTAGTGGCTCGCTTCGCTTTGAAGTTGTAGCGGCCGCTCTGAAGTGAGTCGCTTCGCGGTCATATTTGTAGTGAGTCACTTGAGAAATAAATTTCCCGTGACACTACTAAATTAAGTGTTGACTCGTGTTGACTCGCTTCGGCTTTTCTTCGTAGCGCACGCTTTGCTTCGCTTTGCTTTGAACTGTAGCGCTCGCTTCGCTTCACTTTGGCAGACTCACTTTGAATCTACTGTAGCGATCGCTTCGCTTCGTAATTCTTCGGCACGCTTCACTTCGATTTGCTTGACCTGCTTCGTTTTGGAAAACACACTCAAGCGAGTGGCCTTCACTTGAACTTTTGAAGCCTAATCTAAGCAAAATAAAGGAGCCATCCTAACAGTGTAGGCTTAGAAAAATTCTAACCTATTAACTACATCAAAATGGGTCGCTTGGGAAAAGGACACTTGGGGTTTTGGGATCTAATCAAAACAAATAACTTCATTTATCAAATGTCCCATGAAGTTCCCCCTTAACAATTTAGTCCTTAACAATTCCCAACACAGCTTCTTTTTCTTCTTCATGCGGGTCGCTTGCATCTCCATCTAAAGCGACTGGATTGGGTGCTTGGCCTGCACTCGCTTCAGGAGATTTGGGGGCAGCTTCAACTTTCTCTTGGGCAATCTGCTCGCTTGAATCCTTGATTTCTTCATTATCCTCAAGCATGTCCCAAGTCAGTGAATTGACGGGTTCCTCGCTTGATTTTTCTTCATTCACTTGAACATGTTCCTGTGGAAGACTCAAAGAAGAGTCATCAAATACGACATGGGGTGATTCCTCCACAATTAGGGTTTTACAATTGAACACCCTGTAGGCTTTGCTTGATGTTGAATACCCTAAGAATATTCCTTCATTAGCTTTGCTTTCAAAGGCTTTCAATTGTGACTTCCCATTATTATGGATGAAGACCCTACAACCAAAGATATGGAAATAAGAGATGTTAGGAATTCTCCCTGTCCATATTTCATATGGTGTTTTGTCGAAATGTTTGTTGAGAAGCATTCGATTCTGAGTATAGCATGCTGTGTTGGCAGCTTCAGCCCAATATTTCATTGGAAGCTTTAAATCAGCAATCATAGTGCGAACGGCTTCTTTGATGATCCGGTTTCTTCTTTCAACAACTCCATTCTGCTGAGGTGTGCGTGCTGAGGACGTCTGGTGTGCTATGCCATGTTCCGTGTAATATGCTTCAATGGTTGAGTTCAAGAACTCAGTGCCTTTGTCGGAGCGGATGGTGGCAATCGCTTGATTCTTTTCCACATCAAGTCGCTTGAGCAATTGAGGTAGCTTGGACAGTGTCTCCTTCTTGCTAAAGAGAAATACAACCCAGGTGTAGCGAGAGAAGTCGTCGACTAGAACGAGAGTGTATTTTCTTCCATTTACACTGACTGGAGTGACTGGTCCAAACAGATCCATGTGAAGTAGCTCGAGCACTCGCTTGGATGAAGCTTCTTCAAGACTGGTGAAGTGCTTCTTCGTTTGCTTCCCTCGTTGGCATGGTGAGCATGGATGGTCTTTGACGAAGACCTCATTAGGTATGCCTTGCACCAAGCCTTTCCGAGCTAAGCGATTGATCGTCTTGAAGTTGAGATGATTCAAGCGTTTGTGCCATAGACATCCAATTTCAGTAGCACTCCTAGCAACCAAGCATGTCTCCTCCTTGCAGCTATCCCATTGTGCTATGTAGACATTCCTTTGTCTAATTCCAGTGAGCACAATCTAGGACGTGAGCTTGTTCTTCACAATTCACTTGTTGGAGATAAACTCCACCTTGTATCCCTTATCACAGAATTGTGAGATGGATAACAAGTTGTGCTTCAGTCCTTCCACGTAGGAAACTTCTTCAATCTTGATTTTTCCGATCTTCAGTGTGTCGTATCCCTTAGTGCTTCCTCGAGAGTTGTCACCAAAGGTTACGTGTGGACCCTTCTTCTCAATATAATCTTGAAGTAGAGCTCTCATGCCAGTCATACGTCTTGAACATCCACTGTCCAAGTACCAGATTTGTTGACCTTCACTTGGCATGGGGTCCATGGCGCTCACCTGCAATTAGACAAGTTTTGGTACTATAATAACCCGGATTTTTAAATAAAAGAAAATAGTTAAATATATTAAATTTTGTTAGTAAATTAATATTTCCCAAATAAAATTTTTAGATTAAATAAAAGTCTTTAGAAAGTTAAGTAAACTTATTGGGGTTTCTTAAAATAAAAGATTTAGGAATTTATTTAAGTAAAATTCTTTAAACTTTAAATAATAGAAAATAAATAAACAAATGAATTTTCTAAGTAAAATATATTTTTTTAGTTATAAATATAAAGGTTGATAAAACTTTAATAAATAAAAGTTTTGAGAAACTTAAGTTAATAAGACCTTAAATAAATGATTTTTAGAAATGATTTTTAAATTAGTTAACTAAAATATTAAAACTTACTAAATAAAAATCCTAAAAATATAAAGTTAATACTTTTAATCTAGTTTTGACATTAAAAGATTTATGAAAGAAGCTAGGCATTTTTCGGATAAACGGTTAAGAAAACCCGCGTCACCTTTTGTCCATTTCGATCCTTTTCGTTCCTTTAAAATTCTTTGAGCCATCAAACCCATTCCGAAAATTCTTTAACCTATATCGTTGAATTCGATATTTTATTTGGATTCCGTAAACTCTTTGAAATCTAAAATCGAAACTCGTTGCCGGAAAAATATCTTTTCGTCGGGGAACGAGGCGTCCAACCGGAGACGAGATGGCCCCTATAAATAGAGGCCATCACCGCCTCATTTTTGCACAGCCCCTATCCATTCTTCACTTGGAAGAAACCCCCCACCGATTACTCTCTCTTCCTTATCCCCTCTCCACCGACTCTCTCTCTAGAGTCTCTCTCTCCCCCTCCAACTCCCCCATTATCGGCAGAAGCTCCCAACCCCTCCCATCTCTCCTCTCTTCCTCCATCCCTCTTCCCCCTCGCTGACAGCCCCCCTCTCCACCGATCAGCAGCCCCTCTCCCCCATCTCCCTCACCCGATCACCACCTCCATCACCATCACTCGCCCTTCCCCCTAAGAGCTGCAAGAGCAGCAGTTCTCTCCACCTCTCTCGCTCATCTCCCTACCCCGACGCCATCCATCTTCTCCGATCAGCTGCTGCCCATCTTCTTCAGCGCCACCTTTCCATCGCCATCTCCTTCCTTTAAAGCCGAAGGAAGCTAGGAGCAGCCCCCGATCATCATCGATCGTCTTTCGTGCATATCTTTCTCTCCGATCATCGAAAAGGTATGCCGTTCGTTCCTATGCACTCGTAGGGAGATTTCGATTCTAGAAGTAGTGGCTGATCGTCGCCACGAGCTCCCGAAATGAGACATGCATCATCTTCTCTTCTTCTCCATCGCCGTTGCAGCCGCCCTTTCTTTGGTGGTTGCCGGCTTTCCTTTTTGCATCCATATCACCGAATTAAAGTTGATCGTAACCTAATAATTAGCCACTTAATCGGAATGAATTTTTGAAAATGAATTGTTGTAGGTTTACCCCTCTTTATCACGGAAAATGTTTCCCTGCATGTCGAGACCCTGCCCAAATATTTTGAAAATAAAAGTATAAGTTCTAAATAATATTTTCTAGCATCCTATAAAATTTGGTAACAATCGAAATCACCGTTAATTTTCTAAAAATGAAACTAGGTTCATTTCGATTTGAAGGACCCCTAACCCTTTTGCATGTCAAATGTTTTTTCATCAAAATATTCTAAATAATCATTTAATCAACTTTCATGTTGGAACTTAAGCCATGCGAACATCGAAAACATAATAAAATATTCTTTGAAGAATTAATATTCATTTTATAATTTTAGAAAACATAAAAGTCAAAAGAAATTAATATTAGGAAATTCTAAGTAAAGATTTGGATGTACCTTGACGTCATAAACATATTTGTAGGAGTATTGTCAGAAGGATCTGTCTTAGGTTTCGAACCCGAGAATCGAGAAAACGAGTAAACGGTAAATGTTGGGTTACTCTATTTTAAAATCTTATCTTTGAGTTATTAAGCTCTGATACTTATGAAAAATTGATATTATCCATGAAAATATTTTTGTGCGGACTACCTGTTTAATGCTTCAACCAGTTAACGTCGTGGTTCTTAAGTTGGTCTAACACACTAGCTGGGGACTTGTGTACACTTAGCCCAGAAGTGCAGTGGGTTGATCACCATCGGCTTCTGTTGGATGAAAGGAATGTCTGGGTCAGCGTCCCGGGTTTCTACTTTTCAGCTTGCCTGGCTGGGTTAGCGTCCCGAGGTATTGGTGGTGAAGTAACGGTCGTAGTTCCGTGACAAGTGAGCGCTCCATAAAATAAGTTTTAAGTATAATTAGGAGTCAAATACTTTTCAAACCCTCCTAATTTTACTTGCAGCGTGGATATTATCTTTAAACTGTTTGATAATTGTTTTCTTTTGGCATGAGACCACTGAGTGCATTAGTACTCAGCCCTGCAATTCCTTTCCAAATGTTTTGCAGGTTAAAAGCCGGCGGCATAGTTGGAGCTGACGAGAATCGTGAAAGTCACTTTGAAACATTTAATAAAATGTAGCCTACCCTTCTTCATAAACTCTTAAGTTATTAACTTTCTAATAAATGAAATTGAGGTTGTAGTTTTGAATACGTTAAGTTTAATTTTGTTATATTTTCTAATTCGTTATTCGTTTAAAAATTTAACTTTTGTCTATAACACTTTAGAATTCATTTTCTTCATAAAAACGTGACGTTTGAATATACGAATTTATATAACGAAAACCTTAACGATATTAAAATAAAAACTATAACGTTTTATAATATGAAAACTCATTTAACTTTTTTCGCTTCCGCTATTTAAACGTAACTCTGATGTATGTTAGATAATTCGATTTCATGGAACCAACTGTAGTGCGGTCTGGTCCGCCATGGTTGTTACGCTTTCGTAAATATTTTGGATCCAACTGTAGTGCGGTCTGGTCCGCCACGGTTGTTATGATTTCTTAAATACTATGGATCCTACTGTAGTGCGGTCTGATCCGCCTCGGTAGTTACATTTTATTTAATATTTTGGATCCGATGATGGTGCGGTCTGGTCCGACCTCATCGTTACGGTTTATGTACTTGGTTAGCTGATGAGAAAAGTTTTCGGTATTCACTACGACTTGATCCTGGTATAGGGGAGATGCTGCCCAAATTTTCGGGCTAAACTATATAAATTTTAATTAAAACTAATTAAAATTAATTAAATTATGATTTCTCCCTTTTTATTTTACCCTTCGTCGCATCCCGGTTTAATTGGTTATATTTAAATTGATTATTTTAGAGTTAGGAAAATCGGGGTGTGACAGCATGGTATCAGAGCGTAGTCGTTCTGAATACCAAAAACTTTTCATAACTTAAAATTTTAATTAGAAAATTTGTACACTGAGCACGGACCGTGCGTTAGGTTGCTCACGGAAGCACGGACCGTGCGTCTAGGCCAAACTTGAATTTGATCTTTAATTCCTTAATACACAGACCATGCCTTAGGTTCCCATAGGTGCACGGACCATGTGAAACCTATTAGTGTCATAAAATGAAAAACATTTTAACCTAAACTCCCGTTCATTTCACGACTTCTCTCAGCCGCTATCGCCCCCGAGCTCAGCAAGGAAGGTACGCTTCTAACCTATATGTGTATTATTTGTTGCGAAGAATTTATTTAGTTTGTTATATTCGACTATCGGCATAATTGCATGTATGATATATGTAGTATGGAAATATTATTATTATGTCGTGATGTCATACGGGACAAGAAATATTATGATATGATATGTGAGAAAATGTGATATATGGTTTGAATGTTGTTAGCTAGAGAATAATATGATATGACTAATTGAGAATTTTAAAGTACTCGTATCATGGAAGTAATTTTATAATGATACAATGACACGAAACTAGGAAATATTAAAATGTCTACGTGTATATATTATGATAAATGTTAAGACCGATTAACTTATTCGATACGTACATCTCGTTACGAATTCAAGCTAGGTGTTGCGTCTAATAAGTTGTTATGCTTAAATGGGGTAAAATGGGAAGATTATAGGTCGGGAAAATGTTATATTAAGGAATATTTGTCATATCACAAATGACAATGTGTATAGAATATTATTAGAAAGAGAAGAAAAGAAACATGAATAAAAAGATTACAACATATATATGATATGATATGATATGAACTATAGGAGTGACAGAAGATGGCACCAACAACCAGGTCAGGGGATAACCAAGGGGAAACTCATGTTAACAGACTACCACAAGATCTTCACCCAGTGCGTACAACAGAAGATAGGTTCCGGAAGCAGAATCCACCAAAGTTTGATGGCCTTGGCAACCCGATGGATGCCGAGAAATGGGTACGAGCAATTGAAAAGATTTTTAACTACATTGGCTGCAACGACAAAGAAAGAGTGGCATGCGCAATATTCCAACTTGAAGATGAAGCAGACTTCTGGTGGGAATCAGTCAGACGAACCATCACAACCGAGGAATGGGAGGATTTTACTTGGGAGGACTTCAAGCATGAGTTATACGGGAAATACATTCCAGATTGTTATAGACAGGAAAAGCAAAACGAGTTTTGGAACTTAAAGCAAGGCGATGGAACAGTCACTGAATATGACCGTATATTCAATCAACTCTCACGATATGCTACACATCTGGTTAGTACAGACAAGGAGCGTGCAGACAAGTTTCGCCGCGGTCTTCGTTACGAGATCGCAATGTGCTTAGCAAGTCAAGGAACGATGACATACGCTCAGACGCTCAGTCGAGCTCTTGACATCGAGTCACTATTGCCACCAAAGAAAGAAGAGTTAGTATCACATCACCAATCTTCAAAAGGAAAACGCAGGCAGGAGGATCAAGACATGGAAAATACAGGGAAGGAAAGGAAACTCTGGGAAGGGGACCGATATCCACAACAAATGCAGATTTTGAGCATACCTATATGCACACGATGTCGGAAACGTCACACAGGCAACTGCAAGCAAGGTTTAAATGGTTGCTTTAACTGTGGGCAACTAGGGCACTTCGAGAGACAATGCCCAACTCTCGGAGGAAACAATGGGCCGGTGCAAAGACAGAATCAGAGACCGTTCGGAAATCAGAGGCCGAATCAAAGGCAACCATATCAATCTTGGACATACGCTTTAAACCAAGCACAAAGAAATGAGGATCAACAAGATTTGGAAGGTTAGCTTGAGTTCGTAAGCCCATTGGTTATCATCTGACCGGAGGTTGGCACATGTTCAAGTTGGATAGTATAGGTTGGGATAATAAAATGAAGAAGCATAAAAATATATGTAATAGAAATAAAATGTGTACAGCCTTCTTGGGTTTATTAGAAATAACCGTTTCTACTTGTTTAGAAGTTTGATTTACATCCTAACTTAGGATTGGCCATGAAGTTGTGCGTAGTCGGTCTAAGGATCATAAAAATAAATTATAAGTTATCTAAGTGAAGCCTAATAAAATTGGGAAAGTTTGTGTGATGAATTGAACCTAGTGTCGTTATGTTAGTCATCTACGTAATTAAATTTCGGGACGAAATTTCTTTTAAGGGGGTGGTAGTGTAATAACCCGGATTTTTAAATAAAAGAAAATAGTTAAATATATTAAATTTTGTTAGTAAATTAATATTTCCCAAATAAAATTTTTAGATTAAATAAAAGTCTTTAGAAAGTTAAGTAAACTTATTGGGGTTTCTTAAAATAAAAGATTTAGGAATTTATTTAAGTAAAATTCTTAAACTTTAAATAATAGAAAATAAATAAACAAATGAATCTAAGTAAAATATATTTTCTTAGTTATAAATATAAAGGTTGATAAAACTTTAATAAATAAAAGTTTTGAGAAACTTAAGTTAATAAGACCTTAAATAAATGATTTTAGAAATGATTTTTAAATTAGTTAACTAAAATATTAAAACTTACTAAATAAAAATCCTAAAAATATAAAGTTAATACTTTTAATCTAGTTTTGACATTAAAAGATTTATGAAAGAAGCTAGGCATTTTTCGGATAAACGGTTAAGAAAATCCGCGTCACCTTTTGTCCATTTCGATCATTTTCGTTCCTTTAAAATTCTTTGAGCCATCAAACCCATTCCGAAAATTCTTTAACCTATATCGTTGAATTCGATATTTTATTTGGATTCCGTAAACTCTTTGAAATCTAAAATCGAAACTCGTTGCCGGAAAAATATCTTTTCGTCGGGGAACGAGGCGTCCAACCGGAGACGAGATGGCCCCTATAAATAGAGGCCATCACCGCCTCATTTTTGCACAGCCCCTATCCATTCTTCACTTGGAAGAAACCCCCCACCGATTACTCTCTCTTCCTTATCCCCTCTCCACCGACTCTCTCTCTAGAGTCTCTCTCCCCCTCCAACTCCCCCATTATCGGCAGAAGCTCCCAACCCCTCCCATCTCTCCTCTCTTCCTCCATCCCTCTTCCCCCTCGCTGACAGCCCCCTCTCCACCGATCAGCAGCCCCTCTCCCCCATCTCCCTCACCCGATCACCACCTCCATCACCATCACTCGCCCTTCCCCCTAAGAGCTGCAAGAGCAGCAGTTCTCTCCACCTCTCTCGCTCATCTCCCTGCCCCGACGCCGTCCATCTTCTCCGATCAGCTGCTGCCCATCTTCTTCAGCACCACCTTTCCATCGCCATCTCCTTCCATTAAAGCCGAAGGAAGCTAGGAGCAGCCCCCGATCATCATCGATCGTCTTTCGTGCATATCTTTCTCTCCGATCATCGAAAAGGTATGCCGTTCGTTCCTATGCACTCGTAGGGAGATTTCGATTCTAGAAGTAGTGGCTGATCGTCGCCACGAGCTCCCGAAATGAGACATGCATCATCTTCTCTTCTTCTCCATCGCCGTTGCAACCGCCCTTTCTTTGGTGGTTGCCGGCGTTCCTTTTTGCATCCATATCACCGAATTAAAGTTGATCGTAACCTAATAATTAGCCACTTAATCGGAATGAATTTTTGAAAATGAATTGTTGTAGGTTTACCCCTCTTTTTCACGGAAAATGTTTCCCTGCATGTCGAGACTCTGCCCAAATATTTTGAAAATAAAAGTATAAGTTCTAAACAATATTTTCTAGCATCCTATAAAATTTGGTAACAATCGGAATCACCGTTAATTTTCTAAAAATGAAACTAGGTTCATTTCGATATGAAGGACCCCTAACCCTTTTGCATGTCAAATGTTTTTGCATCAAAATATTCTAAATAATCATTTAATCAACTTTCATGTTGGAACTTAAGCCATGCGAACATCGAAAACATAATAAAATATTCTTTGAAGAATTAATATTCATTTTATAATTTTAGAAAACATAAAAGTCAAAAGAAATTAATATTAGGAAATTCTAAGTAAAGATTTGGATGTACCTTGACGTCATAAACATATTTGTAGGAGTATTGTCAGAAGGATCTGTCTTAGGTTTCGAACCCGAGAATCGAGGAAACGAGTAAACGGTAAAGGTGGGGTTACTCTATTTTAAAATCTTATCTTTGAGTTATTAAGCTCTGATACTTATGAAAAATTGATATTATCCATGAAAATATTTTTGTGCGGACTACCTGTTTAATGCTTCAACCAGTTAACGTCGTGGTTCTTAAGTTGGTCTAACACACTAGCTGGGGACTTGTGTACACTTAGCCCAGAAGTGCGGTGGGTTGATCACCATCGGCTTCTGTTGGATGAAAGGAATGTCTGGGTCAGCGTCCCGGGTTTCTACTTTTCAGCTTGCCTGGCTGGGTTAGCGTCCCGAGGTATTGGTGGTGAAGTAACGGTCGTAGTTCCGTGACAAGTGAGCGCTCCATAAAATAAGTTATAATTAGGAGTCAAATACTTTTCAAACCCTCCTAATTTTACTTGCAGCGTGGATATTATCTTTAAACTGTTTGATAATTGTTTTCTTTTGGCATGAGACCACTGAGTGCATTAGTACTCAGCCCTGCAATTCCTTTCCAAATGTTTTGCAGGTTAAAAGCCGGCGGCATAGTTGGAGCTGACGAGAATCGTGAAAGTCACTTTGAAACATTTAATAAAATGTAGCCTACCCTTCTTCATAAACTCTTAAGTTATTAACTTTCTAATAAATGAAATTGAGGTTGTAGTTTTAAATACGTTAAGTTTAATTTTGTTATATTTTCTAATTCGTTATTCGTTTAAAAATTTAACTTTTGTCTATAAAACTTTAGAATTCATTTTCTTCATAAATACGTGACGTTTGAATATACGAATTTATATAACGAAAACCTTAACGATATTAAAATAAAAACTATAACGTTTTATAATATGAAAACTCATTTAACTTCTTTCGCTTCCGCTATTTAAACGTAACTCTGATGTATGTTAGATAATTCGATTTCATGGAACCAACTGTAGTGCGGTCTGGTCCGCCACGGTTGTTACGCTTTCGTAAATATTTTGGATCCAACTGTAGTGCGGTCTGGTCCACCACGGTTGTTATGATTTCTTAAATACTATGGATCTACTGTAGTGCGGTCTGATCCGCCTCGGTAGTTATATTTTATTTAATATTTTGGATCCGATGATGGTGCGGTCTGGTCTGACCTCATCGTTACGGTTTATGTACTTGGTTAGCTGATGAGAAAAGTTTTCGGTATTCACTACGACTTGATCCTGGTATAGGGGAGATGCTGCCCAAATTTTCGGGCTAAACTATATAAATTTTAATTAAAACTAATTAAAATTAATTAAATTATGATTTCTCCCTTTTTATTTTACCCTTCGTCGCATCCCGGTTTAATTGGTTATATTTAAATTGATTATTTTAGAGTTAGGAAAATCGGGGTGTGACAGGTACCCAAATTAGTTTGGGTCCTTGCAGGTTAGTCCCTTTAGGTACCCACACTTGCTTCACTTTCTTTTGAAAATTAGCTTGTGTCTTGGGCTTCTCGACCTTCTTAAATTGTGAATTCTGCTTAGAGGCAGCTTCACAAGTGCAGCAGTGTGTGCAAGAGGGGTAGCGGCTCGCTTGAGACATACCTATGCTCTTACCCTTTTGCTTGTATCGTGAAGCGACTCGCTTCAGATTAGCTACTGGCTTAGAGACTGATCTAGGGTTTACTATTTTTCGAAGTGGCTCGCTTGGTTTCCTTGAAGCGGTCAAACTAGGGTTTTGACCCTGACTCGCTTGAGGAACCTTTGTGTTTTGAAGCGACCTCCTTGGTGCTTCAAACACTTCCCCCTCAACATGAGTACGGTTCGACCATCTCCAATCCAGCTCACGTGACACAGACATTACTTCTCTTTTTAAAAGGAAGATCCTTTGTCTCTCGTGTCTTGGATTGAGACTTAGAAGCTTCAACAGTTTTCCCTTTACCCTTTGATTGGTAAATTTTAGCATTGTGAGTGCTAGGGTTTGGTGAACTTTGCTTGCCCTTCGATTCTGCCATTGAAGATATAGACATCTTCATTGCCTTCTTCTTAGGGTTCTCAACCACTTTGCATTTGTCCTTGTTGGTGGTCACTTTGGAGGTAGTGGGCACATCCAAAGGAACTGATGGTGTTGTGTTAGAGACACCATCAAAGAATGTGGGCTTGGAAGGTCCACCTTCATATCCGAGTCCTCCCTTTCTACCAAAAGGTAGAAGCGAGCTCTCTAGTGTCTGCCTTGCGTACGAGGCTTTGTTCAAATTGGCCACTAGATTGGATTGGGTTTCATACCTTCCTTCCAAGCTTTGATGTCTAGCAGAGAGATCCTCGAACTTAGTAGTCATAGCCCTTAAGTTAAGTTTGACTTGGTCAAGCTCAGTGGCCAGCTTTCGGTTCTCCTTCTCGCTATTAGACATAGCTTGTTTCAACACTTTGTGGTCACTTGACAGTTTGAGGTGTTTGTCAAGCAACTCACTCCATGTCGAGGAATTAACTTCCTCTTGGTGAGTGTGTGCGAGTGTAATTGAACTAGATGGAGGATAGAAAAATACCTCTCCAGTCTCCTCCTCGGTGAGCGCCATCAATCCCAGATCTTCTCCCTCACTGGAGTTGGTATCAGTGAATGCATCCGAGTCGCTTGAGACATCTTCAGTTGAAGCGACTGGCTGCTCACTTGCTACAAGCGCTCGCTGAGGAGCTTCTCTCTTAGCCTTCAGTTCATCTCGCTCCTTTGCGCTTAGTTTCGGGCAGTCAGATTTGTAATGGCCCATCTTGTGGCAGTGGTAGCAGTCCACTTCCATCATGTCCCGCGAGATCGGCTTGGATGTCTCTTCTCTCTTTCCTTTGCCTTCACGAGCATCAGTTCTCCTTCCCTTGTACTGCTTATAGAATCTCTTATACTTGCCCGCACGTGAGTTCATCTTGTTGAAGTTCTTGGATAAGAACACGACATGCTCTTCCAGCTCTTCTCTTGACATCTTTGTGAGTGTCTGGTCATTTGGTCCTTCTGCAGCCTAAAGGCCGATGAGTAACATCGATAATATGAACACTAGTTTTTTTTTCCTACTGTCTGCATAAATAGGAAAGACTAGAGAATGACTTTTGTATAGCCTAAAGGTCGGCACAATACTATAAGTACTTTTTTTTTTTGCATTTATCGTGTGATAGAGGTCGATTTCGATCTTTCATCAAACGAGCATGCGTTCTAATGAGGGAATCAAGATGCTCAACCAGAGTAGATAGGCGAACAACAGGAAACTCTGATTGTACACTATTTACGACACTACCAAGTGTATACACCATGATAACCTCCAATGAATATTGATTAAAAGCATTTAGAAACTCTAATTTATTTATCCTGGGAGTTTTGTTTTGATATAAACATTTTATAAATGATTTCGGAGCATTACTCATAAGAATAACCTATTTATATATATAAGCTATATAAAATGACAAAGGGTTGAAAGCGACCCCTTTCGAAGGTGTAGGAGCTTCATCTTCATCGTCAAGACTCATGCGATTCAGATCAAACTCGTGAGCCTTGAGCTCGGAGAACAGAATCTCCGGTGTGAATTTTGACAAGTCCCTCGTTGCCAGATATAGCTCCTTCATGGGTTGCCACTTTCGTGTGAGAGCTCGAACGATCTTGAGGTTCACCTCCTTGTCTGTGAGTTCCTTCCCAAGTGAGTTGAGAGTTGCAATGATGTTAGTAACTCTCAGCTCGAAGGCATCTATGGACTCTCCCAACTTCATTATAAGGCCTTCAAATCCCGCATTTGTACGGCGAGCTTGTTCTCCTTGATCTTGTCCGTTCCTTGAGAAATGAGGGGTAGGGTTTCCCACATTTCTTTCGCCGTTGCGCACTTCCTGATCCTTGGCAGATAGGCGTCCGACACAGTTCTCTGCATAGTGTGGCGTGCGATCTTGTCGAGGTTGGCGATTTTGAAGTCGTTGGAGTTGTACTCGTCCTTGTCCTTCTCGACATATTCTTGCCTGACATGGGCTGCACGGCCTTCGGCGGCTGGAACATTCATAGAGATAGCTTTCTTGATTTCGATCGGTCCTTCCTCTATTACCTCTCACATTCTGTTGTGGATGGAACTGAGGAAGCTCTCGACTCGAAAGATCCATGTCTCATATCCTTCGATAGAGAACTGCGGAAGATTCGATGCACTATATGTAGACATAGCAAACTATTAGCAGTAATGCAGTATGCGTGGGTGAGGGTTTTTATGCACTTAGGAAAAACTGGATCCGGTTCAGTGAGACAACTGAAGCGAGAGGGGACCCGCTTCGGATATGCAAAGCAGAGGCTTGAAAGAACCGCTGCTCTGATACCACTTGTTGGTCCCGGTTTGTAAGAGGAGAAACACGTAGAGGGGGTGAATACGTGTTTTGAAGTTTTTCAACTTCTTTTCCTCAAACTCAGAGTACTAAGTAGAGTGCTCGCTTGAACTACTAAGACCTAGCCGAGAGCTAGATCTACAGTATTCGCAACTCTCTTGACCTAAGCTTAGAGCTTGACCAAGAGTGAGACTTTACTCTAAATGCGGAAATTCGGTGAGCTAATCTTTTCTAAGTAATTGAAAATGCAGTTTAGGTTTGTTTAGTATGCTTCGTGCAGTGGATAATCAAGTAGTAAGTAAATAAAGAGATTAGGGTTTAGAGATACGACACAGAGATTTATAGTGGTTCGGAGATAGACTCCTACGTCCACTTGTTGCACTAGGCAACTCGTTCTCTTCACTCAAGAACTTGAAGATTACGGGTTCTTCAAAAACCTATGTCAAGATCGAGCTTCACTTGCTTGGATCTGACGATGACTGGGTGATTACGGGTTCACCACACAAGACCTAATCTGGACTGGAAGCTTCACTCACTTCAGTCTGACGACAAGGAGATTACGGGTTCTCCTTACAACCTAGCTTCGATCGAGCTTCACACAATCAATGAGAGTGTAAGCTTGGATCTAGACTCTATGATCGAGGCTACTACTATCGAGGAAAGTAGAGCCTTGGATCGAAAACAACCTTACGACAACGAACACAAAACCTAACTGGACTTTAGGGTTAGGGTTTTCTGTTTCGACATACACACTATTTGAAGAGCTCTTTACAGTAAGTGTAAAGTAGGCTAGAGCTCTTCTCTAAGCTTAAATTTGGAATGGGCTTAGAATTCTAGGTGTAAAGGTTGCAAAGACGAGTTCCGATGAGGCAAGAACTCGGAGAACACTTGAAACAAAAACTCGATGAAATGCTTGAAAGCTGGGAGTATTTGTTTGCAGTAGGCGCTGAATGCTCAAGTAGTGTTCTACTTCTCTTCGTCTTCATCCTTCACTATTTATAGGCGGAGGTTTGGCCGAGATCCGTTGCTTGGTAGGTGGCCTTGTCCCTCCTCCTCTCGACAGTACTTGCATAGGCGGATAGCTTTTCAGGCGCGCAGTTTTGGCCCTTTGCCGAAAATGGCTAAGTTCCAAACTTAACAGTAACTGGAGCGAGCCAGTACTGTTGCGGCACCCTTGTCGGCCTGGCAGTAAACTCCGCTGCTCCTCTCCTCTTTCGACACGTTGAGATCTCGCAATTAATACGACGATCTTCAGTTGACTGGAGTTCACAATAGGAGCGGGAACAGTGCTGTCGCTTTCTGTTAGGTAGGGGCTCGCTTCACTTTAGAAATGTGGCGTCCGCTTTAAGTGAGTCGCTTCAGAGTCATACTGTAGCGGGTACTTTAGAGAATAAATTTCCGAGTGTCCGCTTTTAGTATTTATTAACTCCGCGTTGACTCGCTTCATCTTTTACTGTAGCGCTCGCTTCGCTTCACTTTGGCAGACTCGCTTTGAATCTACTGTTGCGCTAGCTTCGCTTCGCTTCGCTATTCTTCGGCACACTTCACTTCGGCTGGGTAGACTCGCTTCGATTGTAAAACACACTCAAGCGAGTGGCCTTCACTTGAAATTTCTGTAGTCTAAAAACCTAAGCGACTAAAGCAAAATAAAGCCATCCTAACAGTATAGGCTTAGAAAAATTTCTAACCTATTCTACACCAAAATGGGTCGCTTGGGAATAGGATACTTAAGGGTTTTGGGATCAAATCAAAACAAATATACACTCACTTTAAAATGTCCCATATGAGTTCCCCCTTAACATGTGATCCTTAACAATTCCCAACAGTTACTAGTTGTTGGGTTGGCTACTCGAAAGCCACCCGAATCCCAGATCTGGATTGGGTGCGATGATTCGATCGTGCACATACGTTCATACAAAGTTCGAGAACATACCTTATGATTATCGTAGACGGAGGAGTTGAGATGAATTCAGACGAATCTACGGCTCCGATCTTCTAGGATGTGATCTCACACCTCTAGATCCGAGAATTGGTGGGCGTCTCGAGATCCCTGGAACCCCATGGATTGCCCACAAACGATCATGTGTGCTGATGAAGTAAAAGAATTACCAACCACACCCATCAGAATTGTAATACTGCAGATCCCTCGAGAAGCCAAGTCGCAAACTGATGGTTGGCCGAGGATGATCAGTCCTATCAATGAGGGATGGAGGAACGAAACCGTACGGGACAACGCCTATGCCAAACAGGCTAAATCTGAAATACGAGTCACTGGAATAAAGGGAGATTGGAGAACCCTAATCATTAAGGTCCAGACAAAAGTCTTTAGCAGGGTCGACATCTTATCCCATGCAGATGCTAGCAAGTTATCGCATGTCGAGAATGCGAAAAATGTTTTTCATGGAATAAATAAGAATGAAGCTAAAGCTCAAGCTGGATCCAATAATCCTACCAAGAAACCTCAGAGAAATATTAATCTTGAAGTGATTGAAGAACTCAGGGGCAGATCCTGTCAGAAAACAACAGAGTACAAGAAGCAGAAGCTAGATGCCTATAGCAAAGAAGAGCTAGGGCAAAGGTTCTGGAAGGATGATATGGCTCTAGAGCAGACATAAGCACTCAAGCTCGTAGAGAAGTTGAATGCAAAAAGGGAAAGACCTTACGCCTTAAAGGATGTGAGGAAGAAAAGCGCGTATAAGCTGCAAGCAAGGAGGGAAAAGCATTCCCATAACTATGGAATGTTAACGCTATACTCGAGAGAGAAAAATGATGGGGTTGACCCTACTCTTTATCCTTTTTCTTTCAACATGTAAATGAACCACAAATACGTTTTGAGAACAAGGCATGTTTCTGTTTTGAGACGGTTATTTAAAGCAATATAGTTCAGATGCTGCAACGAATGAGTTATAATTCTTTCGATTTCTTATAACCCACTTTGGAGGGGGGGGGGGGGGGGGGGGGGGGGGGGAGTAGGGGGATACCCCCTATATCACATTATCTTAAAATGCTTTTTGGCAAATAACGCCTTTGTCATATTAGAAGGCAAACGCCTTACTAAGAAAATCAGCATAATAAGCAAAATCATGGCAAAAAAGCTTCATAAGTATAAGAATGAAAATAGATGAATCATGTTAAATTTATGGAAACGCATAACAAGCATTAGAAATCACAACGAAATTACTCTAATAATGTAAGGGCATAAAATAAAGGCCTAAGGGAGATAACGTAAAAACATAACAAATTGTCTTTAAATCCAAGGGCATGGAATATGCGCCCCACCCAAAAATAGGAAATAGTTAAAATTGTTTTTGAAACCACCAGCCAGCATGAATGAAATATTAATCCTGAGCAGAAGAGTCTAGGTGGTCAGAGTTAAAGAAGTATGACACAAAGCGATCTACATCTTGAGCTGGATCTGCTGGGTTCCCAGTATGAGAAACAGAGGTACTAGCAGCAGAGTTGGTAGCAGGATTAGCTGAGGCACCAGCGGAGCTTTCCCCATCTTTGCTTACCTCTAAAGAAGGGACATCTGTCTCTGTTACACCCTTCACTTGTGCCTCTTCAGAAGGAACAGGGGAGACTTTTCCATGGCTCTTGAGCAGGGCAGCTCGCTCGGCAAAAGTGCGCACATCATCATCCGATTCTGTGTCTGAAGAGCTGGTTAAAGACATATCACGCGTAGGAAACTTGGGAGAGGATTCACCTCTAGGCGGGAGCAGATCAGGAGATACCTTTTCCTGATAAGAGGAGGGCACACCACAACAAACCATATATTAGAATGCATTAGACAATAAAACAAATAAGTTAATTGCTTCACAATAAAATGATACCTCCTCAAAAGCTTTCTTCAGAAACCCCTGCATTTCTGCATCCAGAGAAAAGGTGTCAATGACGGGCAAACTCCAAGCTGGGAACTGCCCTACCTGGTCATGTGGCCAGTGGAGGATGTCGGAAGCCTCTTTCAACACATGTAAATACCAAGGATTCTTTGAATCGATATCGCGATTTGGCTCTAAAGTCTCGGGTGCCTGGCCAAAAGCTTGCACGATAGGATCCAGATCCACGGACCTAACCCTCTCCGAAATTCCCAACAGCTTACAGCATTCAAATACTGACTTAGCGGCCCACTCTGTGAGGGGTTCAGTCATTCTAACCCAAAAGTCTGGGGAGTGGAGAAATGCTTTTGGCAACTTTCGAACCAAGTGGTCAAGAAAGGCTTGGCCATAAGGAGTCAACAGGAGTTGGAAACGGCAGCCTCTGACGCCCTTAATAATGCATTGCTCCAACCCTTCTTTCTGTCATAAGTCATAAGAAGAAGTTTTACCCTGCGCCAGATCCTGCTCATGCAGATGCTTAAGCCAATTCATCTCCACCAAATGGGCATCTTGCACTTTTGTCAGTTGAGTGGCAGAAGCCTCCAGGACCTTGTGCAATTCATCCACCTGTTGAGAATAAGAGGAAGAACTCTCTCGAAGCTGCGAAACCTCTTTTTCCCGATCATTCAAATACTCCTCCCTTTCCTGGTCTCTTTTCCTCAACTCTGCCAACCCCGCCTCCAACTTAGCATTCTGCTCCTTTAGAGCTTGGAAAGCTTCATGATTGCGGGCCACTCGCAAAGGCGGTGCACTTCGGCCTGAAGCCTCTCTTTTTCCCTCTCTGCATGGGAGTGGCGTGCCTGCAAGTTATCATATGCTAGAGCGCGAACACCCAACATAGATCTACAACTGGCAGCCTAGAATATTGTGAATGGTCAGAATATGATTATGAAAACACCTACTCGAATTAACCCATATGCGTATATAAACTAAAATATATGAATAGAACCATACCTGTAATTCTAAACTGGCCGCCTTTTGAACCAAGAAAGCAGAGGGGAAAGCCTCTGCCAACCGCCAATCTTCATCCCGAGGGATGCTATCAAGAATCATGGCAGCCAAGCCCCCATCTATATTGTCCACCACGCCGGGGAAGTAAACACTTACACCGGTTCTCTGCGTAGTAGCAGGTGGAATATCTAGTCCCTTCCGACAAAGGGAGTGGATAAATGCTAAAGAGCTTGCAGAGGAAGGAGAGAGACTAGTTCGAAGAGCTTGTGACCCCTTTTGAGGAATGTAAGGATTAGTGTTAGCAAATGAAGCAAGGGGGCTCAAAGCTAAGACCTGCGAATCTCGCCCACTCAAGGCAGAAGATGCTTGAACATTTGAATCTAGGGGCGCAGGAGCCATAATTCCAGAGGTGGTATGTATCACCATAGCGTCAAAACTGGATCTGCTTTTCTTAGTAAGAGGAGAAGGAAAAGAGTGACCTTTCCTTTTTGCAAGAGCCGAAGAAGGTCTTCCGAAGTGGCTTTCCATTCCTGTATAAACTCTGGAGAGGCATCTGAAGAGGGCAAGATCCTTCCCGGGGAAGAGAGGTTAAAACTTTCCATCACCGGATCGATGGTAGAAGATGGAGTAGCATGAGTCTGTGAAGAAATGTGAGCATTTGCGTCAATCACAATGCTTGACGTAGAGGAAGTCTATACAGAAGCCTGAGAAATCAGAGACAAAGCGTCCTGAGGGTTCTGCAGGGCAGAACCACTAGCAGTTGGCGAAGCTGGAAGAAGAGGGGCTTTATTTTTCCCCTTTTGCTGAGCAGAAGCTCAGCGGCTTGTAGAAGAAGTTCCTGCTTTCTGCGTCGTTGATCGCACTATTTTCTACCACACAAAATAGGTATAGTATAGAATAAGTACGAGTATCGTATCCACAGGGATTGACAAGTCGAAATCACACAAAGTACCTCTACTCTAGAATTAAACTGATGTCTAGGCAATTAAGAAAATAAGAATGTGGTATTATAATCCTAGGCAAATAAATAAAATAAATAAAAGATGACACAAATAAGAAAACAAATAAATAAACAATTAAACAAATAAGGCAAATAAGCAAATAAGGAAATAAATAAATCAAATAAGGAAACAAGGTTGATTCTAGGGAAGCCTACCTAATCATATATATGCAAGCAATTAATGAGTACAATTAACCAATTTAATCCAATCTAGATGTGATACATGAAAAATAACCTACACCCCGATTAAAGCAATGCAAGTCGTCACCTAATAAGATCCTAATATCCTTTCGGACGCATAGATATCAAACTAAGTGCAAAAGAGAACAAGTACCAATAATATAATCAACTAGGTTCAACTACGACACCAAATCAACTATATATGAACATATAACAATTCAATTATCAATCAAGAGAATCAAACTATTATATCATGCTTTCATGAGATCGATTATGCAATTATCCGATCAAGGCATAAACACATAATTATGCATACACAATTAATGGCCAGTTAACTATGCATGAGAATAAGCACCATGAAACATGCATCTAGATTGGAAGGCTAATTGCAAACAAAAATACTCACATAAATTCAATTAGGCATTCAATCCCTAAAATCAACTAATAAAAATTAGCTAGACATAATTAAAAGAAAGGTAGAAGGAAGAATAAACATAATTAAAAGCATAAAGTAAAAGAACAAGGGATAGAAAAACTCTTGAATCTTGAATCTTCAATCTTCAATTGTCTTCCAAGAAATACATGAATTAAATCTAAAACTAAAATATAAAAGTGTAGAGAAAAACTAATCTAAAGTATGGTGTTTGCTAGGTTTTACAATGCTAGACTAGGAGTATATATAGGAGAAATTTACATAAGGAAAGCCTAAACCAAAAAGGAGTCTAATTAAAATAAGGAGAAAAATTCCCGGCTGGACACCTCTCGACAGACCTCTCGATCGAGAGGTCGATCGAGAGGGTATAATTTCTGCTCTCGATCGATAGCTCAAACAGAAGGCACCTCTCGACACCTCTCTCGATCGAGAGGTCGATCGAGAGGCCATCACTCGAACTCAAATCTTGGATTTTCAGCTTCGATCTTCACGCCTATTCTCGTCTCGGGGTTTTATCATCGATTTATCATCAATTTATGCCTGAAAACACAGAAAAACACCTACAAGCATAATATTGTCCCATATACTAAAAACCATATAAAACATAGACAATACTATAAAATCGAGACACAAAATTGACTCTTTTTGGCTATTAAAACAAGGTAAATTTCACCTATATCAAATCCCCCAAACTTAAACATTGTTCGTCCCGAACAATAAACAAAACATAAACTAAAGAATAGACAAATCAAGCAAACACAAAATACAAGCATAATGAACTCTAAGGGCCTCATAGATCTTCAAAGAAACATCGATCAACATCATATAAGCAACCTCAAAGTTTCAACTCTACGAAAGTACAATAAAATCAAATCATGCTTCAAAAGGAAACTCACTCAAGACATGTGAAGATATAAGTGTATAAGTGAACTCTCAACTCACAATGAAAGAATTAAAGTGTATAGGTTCACTCATAATCAATACAATGCAAAAGACTTACCATAAGCTTGCCCTTTATCTCAACATCTCCACCACTTAATTGTATGTAAGAACTAAGATCAATTAGGTCTTTTTCGGGGTTGTAATGTAGGCACATTGGTTTAGGGTAGGAAAAATATAGGCTAAGTGACTTAGACGTCTCCAAGTACCAACCTTTTAACAACTCCAAACTAGTATGGATATAACTCCATCTTCTACTCATCAACTCATTCTCAAATATCAACCTTATCTCTTCTTAACCTTCTTCTATTCAACTCCCAAAATACTAAAAATTCTATCCATCCCTTTATGCTCTTTTCTTTTCTTTTTTTTTTTTTTTTTTTTTTTTTTTTTTTTTTTTTTTTTCGAACTAGGACTTATATATATATTTTTCTTTTCAAAAATGATTTTCTAAGTCCTTTATTCCCTCTTTTTTTTTTTTTTTCTTTTTTTTTTTTTTTTTTTTTTTTTTTTTTTTTTTTCTAGAGCTTATAGGGATCTACAATTCCTTTCTTTCAAAGGAGCTTACTAAAAAGACAACTTCTCCAAACATAATCCCTAACAAAACAACTCCCAAGATACCCATAATTCCTCCTTTACCTCCTTTCATCCGGTTAAGAAACAAATGGCTATAAAGGCTCAAAAGTGGCTAACAAAGGAATATATGTAAAGGATAGTGTTTAGGAAAGATGTGGTTAACAAAAGATGGCCTAAAATCACTTCTAAATTCCTACACACATACGTAGTCTCAATGGAGAACAAAGGCAAGTTCTAGAAGTACAAATACATGTATGATACTCTCATGAAAGAAAATAGGCATAAATATGCACCAAAGGCTCAAATCCTCACGGGTAATAACACAACGTTTCCCAAAATCAAAGCATAATCCTATTTCATCACACACATGCATAATCTCCACCAAGGTTCCAAACATAATATCAACCAATTATTCAAAGAAAATCATGCTATCATTGGCAAATTCATATACTCATAAATCATGCTTGACTCAATCGTCTAAACTCCTAAGACTCTACTAATATCTAACATTAAACTACTGTCCAAGGTATAAACACAAAGAAGCACATACGAACGAGTTAACGAAACCACACTTCCCCCTCCCCCAAACTTATTTCGAAACATGATGAAGGAATAAGTTTCAAAAGGAAGAAGTTGATAAAAGTTAACGAGTGTACCTTTCATCGAAGCTAGCTTACTATCGATCTTCTCTTCTTAGTCGAAACCTCGTCGAGAAAACCTACAATTCACAAGCTTCGAAAATTCTTGGATAAAGAGCTTAATAAAAGATAAGTCTCAAAGAAAAATAAAAACAAAAATAAAACAAAAACTGAAAATTAAAGATAGAGTTGGGTTACCTCCCAACAAGTGCTACGTTTTACGTCTTTAGCCCGACGTTACCTCTTTTCAAGGTGGATCAAAATAAAAGTTCGTCTCTCCTCCATCATCGAGTTTCTTCATGGCTCCATCGATTGATCTCTTGAATTCGGCTAACTTCAATGGTGGAATGGCTTCCAACTGATTTAAGCACTCGAGAATCTCCCCGAAAACTTCATCCGGTGCCGGCGGTATAGGTGGTTCCAAGACTTGAACGGCAAAAACATCCTCTCGATGATCATCGGGTCTCTTCATTGCTTCATAGATGGAAATCTTCAATTCCTCTCCATTGACTCTAAATGTCAAATCTCCATCTTGAATATCGATCAAAGCTCTCCCCGTAGCTAAAAATGGCCGTCCTAAGATCAATGGTTGATTCTCATCCTCGGGCATATCCAACACTACAAAATCAGCCGGGAAAACAAGATTCTGAACTTGTACGAGCACATCTTCAACTATCCCCCTTGGATAAGAAACTGATCGATCCGCCATAAGTAGGGAGATAGTTGTCGGCTTCATCTTTCCAATCTTGAGCCGGTTGAAAATAGAGAGGGGCATCAAATTGATGCTAGCACCAAGATCACATAACACGTTCTTGAACACTTGGTCTCCGATCTTGCATGCTAGTGTGAACCTCCCGGGATCCTTTTGCTTTAATGGGAGCTTCTTTTGTAGGACCGCGCTGCACTCCTCCGTGAGGTTGATCGTCTCGAACTTAGCCCACTTCTTCTTCCCCGCCACCGCGTCCTTGATGAACTTCATGTGGTTTGGCATGTCTCGAGAGCATCTAGAAGCGGGATGTTGATGTTGACCTTTTGAAGCATCTCCAAAAACCGTTGATACTTCTCGTCTTGCTTCGTCTTGGTCAATCGTTGCGGGATGGGAGCCTTCGGAGTGTAAGTCGGAAGTTGGTGCGGCTGCTGGGCCTCTCGACCGACCTCTCGATCGAGAGAGGTGTCGAGAGGTCCCTTCTGACCTCGGTTTTTGACCTCTCGATCCACCTCTCGATCGAGAGAGGTATCGAGAGGTGGATTCTGCATAAGCTCGTCGTGGGCCTCTCGATCGACCTCTCGATCGAGAGAGGTATCGAGAGGTGGATTTTGACCTCCAGTATTGACCTCTCGATCGACCTCTCGATCGAGAGAGGTGTCGAGAGGTCCTCGATTCAGACTTCGTCTTCTCGTCTCCTCGAACTCCAAATCCTTGTGCCTTCTTTCTCCATTATGTTCAACTTCCAAAGATGAATTCGTGTACCGAGTACCGCTCCGAAGCTCGATAGCATGAACTTGATGGTCGGGCTTATGTACTCCTCCTTGAGCTTGAGCATTGACTACTTGATCAACTCGAGCATCCAACATATTCATGTGCTTGGTCAAATTTGCTACACTAGACTCCAAGGCTCCAATTTTATTTGTCGTCGTTGATATGAGAGTCTTTATCAACTCCTCCAATGAAGGTTCCTTCTTCGGCTCTTGGACAACTCTATTCTCCTCATAAGTCTTCTTGAAAGCATCCAACTCCGTTGCCGTCTTGGTGTATTTCTCCATCAAATCTTCATAAGCTTCGGATCCAATGGCGGCAACCTTCCTTCTCCCAACTCTTCTATCGGTAGCCTCCTCATAACTTGTATTGACGTTGAGCTCGATGATCTCCCAGGCCGTCTCTACATCGTTATTTAAGAATCCTCCTTTAGATGCATAATCGAGCTCCTTCTTGCATTGCTTGTTCAATCCTTGATGGAAGCAGAAGATTTGTTCCCCCTTGTCCATACCATGATTGGGGCATACACGAAGCATCTTTCTGAATCTCCCCCATGCTTCGTAAAGGTACTCATCTTCAAATTGTTGGAATGTTTTGATCTCGTTTAGAAGCCTCTGAGCCCTCGAAGGTGGGAAGAACTTATTTAAGAACAATTTGCACAGCTCGCTCCATGTCTTTATCTCGGCTCGATTCTCTATATCCTCAAGCCACTCTCTAGCATCATCCTTGAGAGACCACGCGAAGAGACTGAGCTTGATGTAGTCTGCAGGCACTCCATTTGCCTTGTAGGTGGCACAGATGTTGAGAAATTGCTTCAGGTGAGCATTAGGATCCTCCATCGGTGTGCCTCCATATTGATTTGCTTGCACCATGTTGATGAGGGAAGCCTTGATCTCGTACTCGGTAGCCTCAACAGTCCCCCATCCTCCATTTTGGAATTGATCAACAACCGGTTTGAATCGATCGTTGAGAGTCCTCCTCACTCCTTGATCCGCCATCGAACTTTATTCCTCGACAAAGAAAGGAAACGGTTAGATTAATACTCAAAAATAGAAAAATAAACGCCTAAATCACCTATTAATCCTATTTCAAAATATCTATGTGAAATCTAATCAATCCCCGGCAACGGCGCCAAAATTTGATCGCACTATTTTCTACCACACAAAATAGGTATAGTATAGAATAAGTACGAGTATCGTATCCACAGGGATTGACAAGTCGAAATCACACAAAGTACCTCTACTCTAGAATTAAACTGATGTCTAGGCAATTAAGAAAATAAGAATGTGGTATTATAATCCTAGGCAAATAAATAAAATAAATAAAAGATGACACAAATAAGAAAACAAATAAATAAACAATTAAACAAATAAGGCAAATAAGCAAATAAGGAAATAAATAAATCAAATAAGGAAACAAGGTTGATTCTAGGGAAGCCTACCTAATCAAATATATGCAAGCAATTAATGAGTACAATTAACCAATTTAATCCAATCTAGATGTGATACATGAAAAATAACCTACACCCCGATTAAAGCAATGCAAGTCGTCACCTAATAAGATCCTAATATCCTTTCGGACGCATAGATATCAAACTAAGTGCAAAAGAGAACAAGTACCAATAATATAATCAACTAGGTTCAACTACGACACCAAATCAACTATATATGAACATATAACAATTCAATTATCAATCAAGAGAATCAAACTATTATATCATGCTTTCATGAGATCGATTATGCAATTATCCGATCAAGGCATAAACACATAATTATGCATACACAATTAATGGCCAGTTAACTATGCATGAGAATAAGCACCATGAAACATGCATCTAGATTGGAAGGCTAATTGCAAACAAAAATACTCACATAAATTCAATTAGGCATTCAATCCCTAAAATCAACTAATAAAAATTAGCTAGACATAATTAAAAGAAAGGTAGAAGGAAGAATAAACATAATTAAAAGCATAAAGTAAAAGAACAAGGGATAGAAAAACTCTTGAATCTTGAATCTTCAATCTTCAATTGTCTTCCAAGAAATACATGAATTAAATCTAAAACTAAAATATAAAAGTGTAGAGAAAAACTAATCTAAAGTATGGTGTTTGCTAGGTTTTACAATGCTAGACTAGGAGTATATATAGGAGAAATTTACATAAGGAAAGCCTAAACCAAAAAGGAGTCTAATTAAAATAAGGAGAAAAATTCCCGGCTGGACACCTCTCGACAGACCTCTCGATCGAGAGGTCGATCGAGAGGGTATAATTTCTGCTCTCGATCGATAGCTCAAACAGAAGGCACCTCTCGACACCTCTCTCGATCGAGAGGTCGATCGAGAGGCCTTCACTCGAACTCAAATCTTGGATTTTCAGCTTCGATCTTCACGCCTTTTCTCGTCTCGGGGTTTTATCATCGATTTATCATCAATTTATGCCTGAAAACACAGAAAAACACCTACAAGCATAATATTGTCCCATATACTAAAAACCATATAAAACATAGACAATACTATAAAATCGAGACACAAAATTGACTCTTTTTGGCTATTAAAACAAGGTAAATTTCACCTATATCAGTCGTCTCTGAGGCTCTTGCAGAACCCGCGGGTTGAGATGAAAATGCTTTAATCTCCACCGCAAAAGCTTCCTTAACCACACCAGGAGCAGAATCGTCGGCGCTAGCCTCTTGGATAAGCCGCAGAAGCTTATCATAAGCTTTCTTCTTTAAATTTTGTTTTGTGGTGTCCATTTCTGCACAAATTATAAAATAAGAACACTATATCTTCTCAGAAGAATATATAGGAAACTAAATAAAAAGAAACCGTCTCTGAGACTCCTGCAGAACCCGCGGGTTGAGATGAAAATACTTCAATCTCCGCCGCAAAAGCTTCCTTAACCACACCAGGAGCAGAATCGCCGGCGCTAGCCTCTTGGATAAGCCGCATAAGCTTATCATAAGCTTTCTTCTTTAAATTTTGTTTTGTGGTGTCCATTTATGCACAAACAATAAAATAAGAACGTTAAATTTACTCAGAAGAATATATAGGAAACTAAATATAAAGAAAATTACCCATTGATGAAGACCAAGGGGTGTTGGGCTTTAAGCCAAAGAAAGACAGAGCCTCTTCACTCTCTACTAGAGGCCTAAGCATGGTATGATTTGAGGGATATTGGGCTAAGAGATTAGACATAACGTCTTCGTCCCATGAAGATAGAGAAGGAAGAGAATGTAGAGTTTTCTCCCTACTGAGATTTTTGTAAAGACGAATATCAGGATTATTCCAAGAAGAGTTGGGAGGGGGACTAATTATTCGATAACACTCGTGTCAATCCTTATCTTTAGACTCATATTTGCCATACATACCCGCAAAGCGAGTGAGTGGAGAAAAATATACATGGCAGTCCCTATGTTTGAGTTCATGGGTCCTGAAGAAAATGAATGTTGTATCTCGTACCCCCTCCAAGCTAGCAATCAAATGAAAGAAAGCAGCCTTGAGGATAGATGTTGGGTTTAATTGATTTAGAGGCATATTATACAATTGGGCTATACGAATAAAGAAATGAGGGATTGGAAAGCACAAACCGGCGGTTAATTGAGAAAACCAGAAGGTTTTCCGAGGGGATTCCGGCAGTAAAGGCCATTCACCTTTCTTGGGGATTTCCAGTATATACCCTCCGCAAAACCCTTTTTTCGCTTAAAAATATCGAAGGCATTTTTATCTAAGGTAGAGGCCTCATACCTATATAAGGAAAGAATCTGTTTCTTTAACCTAATTCCAGTGCTATCCCCTTGAGAATCTGACCCTCGGTTAGACCTAGTAGATCTACTATTGCCCCGGTGGTCGGAAGAAGGGCGGCGAGAAGAAGAGGGTTTCATGATTTTCAGTTTGATAATGAAAAACCCAAGAAAGCAGTAGAAAATGAGAGTACCTGCTTGCTCTATTTACCGGAAGGACAGGAAAGATGAAAACTTTTATGAATGCCGGAAAATTGAAAAAGGCAAAAGAGTTTTTTCCTTCTAAGAAGTATTAATAAGTGAAGAAAGTAAGATGAAGTAATGAATTCGTAAACCCTATAAGCCCAAAAAGCGGAAGGAAAAAAGGCAGAGACGTGGAAAGTGGCGAGAGGACATGCACCACCCACTACGCCACGTTGTACTACTGCCATTAATGAACCCTCACCAACTCTCGTGTGCTTATAAAAATTAGGAAAGATAATATATTCAAAGATAACAATAATTCAGATTTTCCAAATTAAGAAAATAAACCCCACTACTTGTTGAAGTCACCCAAACAAGATCATGGGGAAGGAAGAAATAGAGCATATGATAAGAGTAGAGTAAAGGAAAATAAGCGTATTAACATGTTTTCCATTCAGAAAAGAAGCCATTTTTCCTAAATAATGGATGTAAAAGCTTCAAAATCATCACAAGGGAGTTGTCAGAACCTCATATAACACGGAGATAGAACTATCATGGCTTGAAAAGCTCATGTTTGTTAACTGCTAAGCTTCATCACCAGCTCCGACAACATTGAATGCCGATGATAGTAAAAGTCCCTTATAAATAGGGAATAAGTTTTAGCGCCTCTTCCATGCCTCGGTCAAATAAAAAAGGAAAAGAAATGATGAGGAGAGAGGGAGTCTCTATTGCTTCTCGATCTCGAAAAACAAACCGTCGCCCTGTTTTTTCCACGCGATGTGACATTTATGACGGTAGTGAAAAGACATTTTTCCGGGCGAAGCGTCTGCTAGAAGCCAACCGATCATGGTTCTGGACCTAGGAGGGGGGGGGAGTAGCTGATAGGGATCTGTATCAGCCTTGCCACGTGACTCCCTCTAATGCCACAGGGACCTACCCTACGGTACCCCAAGTGCTGCTATGGTGCAGATGTCTCGCCTATAGCAGAAGCCATAAATCTCGTGCAGATTCCCAGCTTTAAGCAGAAGCCTATGCAATATCAGATCTCGTGGCACCTGCCAAAGGACACAGAGATCTGCAAAACACGCACTCCGCATGACTTTACATACCTTAGGGTGAGGACAACTGAATTAATGACGGAGGGAATCTTGTCCCCCCAAAAACTCCTTTTTTGTCCTCCCCTCACAGGTACATTCACCTTTTCACCCTTTTTCCACCTATAAATAGAGAGTGATCCATTCATTTTGAGGTACGAGTTTCTATACATTTCTATACTGTTCCATTGATATTTTCTGGAATTCTTCTACTCATACTGACTTGAGCGTCAGAGGTTCTTCCCGGAGGAACCTCCCCCTTTATTCCTCCGGCTCTGTTTTGCAGGCACACTACGACGGCTGCGACGGAGCTGGAAGGTATTCACCCTCGATCTAGGAGGATGAGTGGATTGACGCCTTGCGTCTATGATAGGGTGTAGTTTTACCATATTATCTAAGTGTAAAAGAGTTGTTTTATCGTTGTGTTATGAAAGGTTAGCTTATGTTTTGAATTGTTTACGTTATTTCGAGCTAGATTACGCTTTTGGGTTCTTTTGAGTGTTTTTAGGACTTTTGAGTCAAGAACATCCAAGGCAAGACGAGAGACGACGAAACAAAGGAAGATGATGAAGACTTAATCCCAAAGTTCTGACTTCTCACGATGTCATTGGAGAGTTATTCTTGAATAATGGAAGCCTAGCATTGAAGAGGGGTTCTATACGAGCGTGTAGGAGAAAACGGAGATCAATTTGGAGTTCGGATGAGGAAGATACGATCGAAGCAAGAAAGACGCGCAAACTGGCAAACTGTCTTGACAGGGTGCTTGACCCTGTGCTCGACCGAGCCAGGGGTCGAGCCAACTACACTGAATCTAGTGCTCGAGCAAGTGCTCGACGGAGCTAGGGGTCGAGCCAAAAAACGGGATTTGCAATTTCGTGGGCTTTTCGACTTTTTATCGATTCCAAGTACACTTTGGTTTTAGATGTAAACTTCATCCCTATAAATACCTCTAAACTTATCATTGTAATGAGCTCTCTCTAGTCTCTAACCTACCTTAGATTAGTTTTTATTCTTTTCTCTACACTTTTATATTTCATATCTAGATTTTAGATTAGTTTTTACATTTATGTATGAAGACCATTGAAGATTGAAGATTCATCGAGAATCAAGAGTTTTTCTATCTCTTTCTCTTTTATTTATGCTTTTCATTATGTTTATTCTTCCTTCTACCTTTATTTTAATTAGTCTAGCTAATTTCTTTTGGTTGATTTTAGGGTTTGTATGTCTAATTGAATCTATGTGAGTTCACAATTAGCCTGCCAGTCTAGATGTATGCTTCATGGTGCTTATTTTCATGCATGATTAACTGGCCATTAGTTATGTATGCATAGTTATGTTTTTATGCCTTAGCTGGATAATTGCATAATGGATTTCATGAATACATGGTATGATGATTTAATTGTCTTAGCTGAAATTAGATTATCATAGATCTTGCATATAGTTGATATAGGTGTCGTAGCTGAACCTTGTTGATTATATCTATCGATACTTGATCTTTTTTGCAGTTGATTTAATTTCTATGAGACCGAGAGGAGATTAGGATTTTATCGAGTGACGATCTATACTGCCTTAGCCGGAGTGTTAGGTTACTTTCGTGTATCGCATTTAGATTGGATTAAATTGGTTTATTGAGATAATTGTTACTTGTGTAGATATAATTAGATAGACTTCCCTAGAATCAACCTTGTTTCTTAATTGAGTTATTTGTTTCCTTATTTGCTTATATATTTGCTTCCTTATTTGTGTTTTTCTTATTTGTTTATTTTATTTGCCTAGGATTATAAAACCACATTCCTACTTTCTTAATTGTTTAACCATCAGTTTAGTTCTAGAGTAGAGGCACTTTGTGTGATTTCGATTTGTCAATACCCGTGGATACGATACTCGTGCTTCTCTTTACTACACCTATTTTTGTGTGGTAGAAATAGTGCGATCAAATTATGGCGCCGTTGCCGAGGATTGATTATATTTCACATTGATATTTTGAAATAGGATTAATAGGTGATTTAGGCGCTTTTATTTTTCTATTTTGGTTTATTGATCTAATCTTTTCTATTTCTTTTCTTTGTTCTCAGGTAGTGCATGTTAACAAGATCTAAAGGGATATAGCCTATTCCGATAGATTTGGAACTCGAGCGTTCACTGAGGAGGAAGAAGAACACGAAGGATGCAGATGACGTCGATACACCACCCTCGTCACCACCGCATTCACCAAGGATTCAAGATTCAATGGGGGATCAAGGAGTGAGGAGGACTTTGAATGACCGGTTCAAGCTGGTTGTTGATCAATTTCAGCAAAGAGGATGGGGGACAACTAAGACTAATAGTTATGAGATCAAGACATCCCTCATCAACATGGTGCAAGTGAACCAGTATGGAGGCACACCGATGGAGGACCCGAACGCTCATCTGAAGCAGTTTCTGGATATTTGTGCAACATACAAGGCGAATGGAGTCTCAGCTAATTATCTCAAGCTTAGTTTGTTCGTGTGGTCTCTCAAGGACGATGCAAGGGAATGGCTTGATGGATTGGATCAGAAGGAGATCAAGACTTGGAGCGAGATGTGCACAAGGTTCTTGAACAAGTTTTTCCCACCTTTAAGAGCTCGGAAGTTTATCAACAAGATCAACCAATTTCAGCAATTCGAAGATGAGCACTTTTACGAGGTGTGGGGAAGGTTCAAGAGATTGTTGAGAGAACGCCCGAATCATGGTATTGACAAGGAGAATCAAATCACATACTTCTATTGTGGTTTGAACAAGATATGCAAGAAAGAGCTCGACTATGCTTCTAAGGGCAGATTTTTGAACAACGAGTACGATGTGTCTGCTAATAATTGAGCTCACTGTCAACTCGAGTTATGAAGAGGCTACTGACAGACGCATTGGAAGGAGGAGAGTTGCTACTATTGGGATTCATGCTTACGATGACTTGATGGAGAAGTACACTAAAACAGCGAATGAATTGGATACCATCAAGAAAGGGGTGCTTCAACGCGATGCTATAGTTGATGAACAAGCACCACAAACTGAAAGAGAATATGCCAATTTTGTGCAACAAGGTGGCAAGTGGCAGCCTAATCAAGGAAACAAGTGGCAAGGAGGACAAGGAGGCCAAGAAGGTTCGAACTATCAAGGAGGCTACAAGATGCCTTATTTTTCCAACAACCAAAACCATCCGAACTTCTCTTATGCCAATCCGAACAACACCTTGCAACCACCTCCCGGCTTTCATGTGGAGAATGGAGTCATCCAAGTGCTGAAGAATGAGATGTCAACACATGGCTCAATCTGAGGCTCGGATGTCACAACAAGACGCGAAGTTGAGAACTTTGGAGCTCAATCAGACAACCATGGGGAACACTATGGGGAACAACTTCAACGCCTTAACCAAGCAAATGCAAATGTTGGAGACTCAAGTAAGTTAGTTAGCCAATGCTCAACGAGGAGTGCACAAGCCCGGTCAATTTTAAGCACAACCGGCAAAATCCGAAGAACCACCAAGTCCATGCTATAGAGCTTCGGAGTGGCACTCGGTACGTCAATCCATCCTTAGAAGTTGAAGATTTGGGAGATGGAAACAATTCAGAGTCGAAAACGAAAGAAAGGAAGGATGAAAGCACGGAAGGAGGAGTGCTCGACCGAGCATCCGGTCGAGCCAACAACAAAAATTCTGCCCATGGTGGGCTCGACCAAACGCTCGACCGAGTCACCGGTCGAGACACTAACTCAGAAGGTGTGCTCAACCCAGTGCTCGACCGAGCAGCCGGTCGAGCCAAAGTACGTGATTCACAATCCGGTTTGCTCGACCAAGGGCTCGACTGAGTCAACGGTCGAGCCAGCCCTGTTCCGGCCCAAACGAAGGAATCTACCACTAAAGCTCATTTCCCACAACGATTGGCGAATACCAAGCAAGACGAGAAGTATCAAAGATTCTTGGAGATCTTTCAGAAGGTCAACATCAACATACCACTTCTCGACACACTCAGAGATATGCCCAATCATATGAAGTTCATCAAGGATGCGGTTTCGGGAAAAAAGAGATGGGCTAAGTTCGAGACGATCAACTTAACAGAGGAGTGCAGCACGGTAATACATAAGAAGCTCCCGTTGAAGCAGAAGGATCCCGGGATGTTCACATTAGCGTGCAAGATCGGTGACAAGTGTTCCAGAACGTTCTTTGCGATCTTGGTGCTAGCATCAATTTGATGACACTCTCCATCTTCAAGAGGCTCAAAATAGGAAAGATGAAGCCGACTACTATCTCTCTCCTAATGGCAGATCGATCAGTTTCTTATCCAAGGGGGGTAGTTGAAGATGTGCTCGTACAAGTTCATAATCTTGTGTTCCCATCTGATTTCGTAGTGTTGAACATGCCTAAGGATGATAACCAACCATTGATCTTAGGACGACCATTCTTAGCTACGGGGAGAGCTTTGATCGATATTCAAAATGGAGATTTGACATTTAGAGTCAATGGAGAGGAATTGAAGATTTCCATTTATGAAGCAATGAAGAGGCCCGATGATCATCGAGAGGATGTTTTTGTCTTGAAACCACCTATACCACCGGCACCGGATGAAGTTTTCGACAATAGCATCACCAATTTCTTACACCATTACTTGGAGATTTCCGGAGTTTGCGAGGAGATTCTCGAGTGCTTAAATCAGTTGGAAGCCGTTCCACCATTGAAGTTAGTCGAATTCAAGATCTCAATTGATGGAGCCATGAGGAAACTCGATGATGGGGGAGAGACGAGACTTTATTTTGATCCACCTTGAAAAGACGTAACGTCGTGCTAAAGACGTAAAACGTAGCACTTGTTGGGAGGTAACCCAACTCTATCTTTATTTTCAGTTTTCGTTTTTCGTTTTTCAATTTTTTGTTTATGTTTTTCTTTGAGTATTATCTTTTATTAAGCTTTTTATCCAAGAATATTCGAAGATTGTGAGTTGTAGGTTTTCTCGACGAGGTTTCGACTAAGAGGAGAAGATCGATAGTAAGCTAGCTTCGGTGAAAGGTACGCTCGTTAACTTATCCACTTCTTCTTCTTGAAACTTATTCATTCATCGTGATTCGAAATAAGTTTGGGGGAGGGAGAAGTGTGGCTTCGTTAACTCGTTTGCATGCGTTCTTGGATATTAGTTTAATTTTGGATATTAGTAGAGTCTTTAGGAGTTTAGACGATTGAGTCGAGCATGATTTATGAGTATATGAATTTGCCAATGATAGCCTGATTTTCTTTGAATATTTGGTTGATATTATATTTGGAACCTTGGTGGAGATTATGCATGTGTGTGATAAAATTGGATTATGCTTTGGTTTTGGGAAACGTTTTGATATAACCCATGAGGATTAGAGCCTTTGGTGCATATTTATGCCTATTTTCTTTCGTGAGTGTATCATACATGTATTTGTACTTCTAGAACTTGCCTTTGTTCTCTATTGAGACTACGTATGTATGTAGGAATTTAGAAGTGATTTTAGGCCATCTTTTGTTAGCCACATCTTTCCTGAACACTATCCTTTACATATATTTCCTTTGTTAGCCACTTTTGAGCCTTTATAGCCGTTTGTTTCTTAACCGGATGAAAGGAGGTAAAGGAGGAATTATGGGTATCTTGGGAGTTATTTTGTTTGGGATTATGATTGGAGAGCTGTCTTTTTAGTAAGCTCCTTTGAAAGAAAGAAATTTTAGATCCCTATAAGCTCTAGAGAGGGAAAAAAAATAAAAAAAATAAAAAAAAAAGTTTTGAAGAGAAAGAAATATATATATATATATATATTGAGTCCTAGTTCGAAAGAAAAGAAAAGAAAAATAAGAGCGTAAAGGGATGGATAGAGTTTTTAGTATTTTGGGAGTTGAATAGAAGAAGATTAAGAAGAGATAAGTTTGATTTTTGAGAATGAGTTGATGAGTAGAAGATGGAGTTAAATCCATACGAGTTTGGAGTTGCTAAAAGGTTGGTACTTGGAGACGTCCAAGTCACATAGACAATATTTTCCCTACCCTAAACCAATGTGCCTACATTACAACCTTGAAAAAGACCTAAATGATCTTAGTTCTTACATACAATTAAGTGGTAGAGATGTGAGATAAAGGGCAAGCTTATGGTAAGTCTTTTGCATTGTATTGATTATGAGTGAGCCTATACACTTTAATTCTTTCATTGTTAGTTGAGAGTCCACTTATACACTTATATCATCACATATTTTGAGTGAGTTTCCTTTTTGAAAAGCATGATTTGATTTTGTTGTACTTTCGTAAAGTCGAAACTATGAGGTTGCTTATATGATGTTGATTGATGCTTCTTTGAAGATCTATGAGGCCCTTAGAGTTCATTATGCTTGTATGTTGTGTTTGTCTTGATTTGTCTATTCTTTAGTTTAGTTTATTTTTCGGGACGAACAATGTTTAAGTTTGGGGGATTTGATAGGGTGTAGTTTTACCATATTATCTAAGTGTTAAAGAGTTGTTTTATCGTCATGTTTTCATAGTTTAGCTTATGTTTTGAAATTTTTACGTTATTTCGAGCTAGATTACGCTTTTGGGTTGTTTTGGGTGTTTTTAGGACTTTTGAGTCAAGAAAATCCAAGGCAAGGCGAGAGACGACGAAACGAAGGAAGATGGAGAAGTCTTGATCCCAAAGTTTTGACTTCTCACGATGTTATTGAAGAGTTATTCTGGAATAATGGAAGCATAGAATTGAAGAGGGATTCGATACGAGCGTGTAGGCGAAAATAAAGATCAATTTGGAGTTTGGATGAGGAAGATACGATCGAAACAAGAAAGACGCGCAAACTGGCAAACTGTCTTGACAGGGTGCTCGACCCTGTGCTCGACCGAGCCAGAGGTCGAGCCAACTACACTGCATCTAGTGCTTGAGCAAGTGCTCGACCGAGCTAGGGGTCGAGCCAAAACACGGGATTTGTAATTTAGTGGGCTTTTCGACTTTTTATCGATTCCTAGTACACTTAGGTTTTAGATGTAAACTTCATCCCTACAAATACTTCTAAACATATCATTGTAAGGAGCTCTCTCTAGTCTCCAACCGACCTTAGATTAGTTTTTATTCTTTTCTCTACAATTTTATATTTTAGATCTAGATTTTAGATTATTTTTACATTTATGTATGAAGACCATTGAAGATTGAAGATTCATCGAGATTCAAGAGTTATTCTATCTCTTTCTCTTTTATTTATGCTTTTCATTATGTTTATTCTTCCTTCTACCTTTCTTTTAATTATGTCTAGCTAATTTCTTTTAGTTGATTTTAGGGTTTATATGTCTAATTGAATCTATGTTTCTTTTAATTACAATTAGCCTGATAGTTTAGATGTATGTTTCATGGTGCTTATTTTCGTGCATGATTAACTGGCCATTAGTTATGTATGCATAGATATGTTTTTATGCCTTAGTCGGATAATTGCATAATGGATTTCATGAATACATGGTATGATTATTTAATTGTCTTAGCCGAAATTAGATTATCATAGGTCTTGCATATAGTTGATATAGGGTCGTAGCTGAACCTTGTTGATTATATATATTGATACTTGATCTGTTTTGCACTTGATTTAATTTCTATGAGACCGAGAGGAGATTAGGATTTTATCGAGTGACGATCTATACTGCCTTAGCCGGAGTGTTAGGTTACTTTCGTGTACCGCGTTTAGATTGGATTAAATTGATTAATTGGGATAATTGTTACTTGTGTAGATTTGATTAGATAGACTTCCCTAGAATCAACCTTGTTTCTTATTTGAGTTATTTGTTTCCTTATTTGCTTCCTTATTTCTGTTTTTCTTATTTGTTTATTTTATTTCCTAGGATTATAAAACCACATTCCTACTTTCTTGATTGCTTAAACATCAGTTTAGTTCTAGAGTAGAGGTACTTTGTGTGATTTCGATTTGTCAATCCATGTGGATACGATACTCGTGCTTCTCTTTACTATACCTATTTTTGTTTGGTAGAAATAGTGCGATCAGTCTACTATCTCATCTCTCTTCTCTTTGTTACAGCCATTCTTCGTGGAAATGGTTGGATTGATAGTGTGAACGCCTTGCGTTCTATATCTGTCCTAGCTAATTCCATGGAAGAAGGGTGTTTCATGGGAAATGGGCTATACGGATCAGCGCTGATGGAGCCCGTAAGTCATGGTTCGAAGCCCGGAGGCCCAGAATTATAGATGATATGGGATGAAGATTTAGGCCCAGAATTATAGATGATATGGGATGAAGATTGAAGACTTTATTTTAGTTTTAATTTTCGTATGTTTTGGTTCAGGCCACGTTTTTGGGCCTTAAAAGACTTGTTTTTGGGTTTTTATCATGTTGGTTAATGGGTTGGGCCATGCCAATGACTTTGGGTTAGTTATTTCCTAGTTAGATTAGGTTTAGATGGTTTTATTTGCCTCTCTATATAAGGGTGCCTTTGTGGACGAAAATTAGACAGATTATTGATTAATATTATTGTGAGTTTATTTTCTCTTGAGAGTTCTTCGAATTCCTCTTGATTATTCCAAGACGAATTCATTATCCGGCGAATCAGCGAGTAAATCAAACCTCGTTGTGTGTCATTCATCGTCCCCGTGTGGCTTGGCGACCGTTTCTTTAGGTTATAGAGACTTCGGTTTATCTATAGTACTTAGGAGGGTTTAGTCCATTGACGTATTGGGATTTCCATTCGTTAGTTAGTTTCGTTTCTTCCGCGTGCGTCTACCATTCGGTCATCAAGGATCGTATCATTTGGCACCAGAGCCAGGTTTACGTCATCCAGGTTCTATCATCCTTTTCGTCTTGATTTTCGTGTCTTCGTGTTGCTTTCTGTTCGTGTCTTTCGTGTCGTTTCGAGTCTTCGTATTGTTCTGTTCCTTCATTCGTCTATTTCGTTTCTGTGTCAAAAAAAAAATAAAAATAAAAATAAATCAGATTCATTTGTGTCAAAATTTCAGAGTCGTTCTTGTAGCTTTTCTTTCGTGTCAAGTATTCAGATTCGTTTTGATACCTAGTCAAATTTGTTTTCTTGGTCATTAAGGAGTAGAAGATTTCTTTCCTTACAAGAATAGGAAACATATTCAGAATATAAATCCCATACCTTATATTATATAACACGTTTTAGGTGAGTCTTCTACACGTTGTCGTGACATATTAGGGGCAAAAGTTTCGATCAAAAAAAAAGTTTCAAAAAAAAAAAAAAAAATTTCAAAAAAAAAAAAAAAAAAAAAAAAAGAGAGAAAAAAGGATATATTCGAAGCCCTAGTGTGTCACTGTGTTTTCTGAGTTGGTTATTATGTGTTTCTTCATTGGGATATCAGTTATATATTCGTTTCGGTGTGTTTTCGTCTTTTTCTCGTGTTTTCCGTCGGCCAGCACTAAAACGGCCATAACTTTTGCATACGAACTCCGATTTTGCTCCATAATACCTTTTCGGAAAGCTCTCGAAAAGATCTATACGGTGGTTCCCACTACGTCGGAATCGGTCCATTATTTTTGCAAAAAAAGGTCGTTTAAAGGGTCAAATCGTCCACCGAAGTTTTCGGTGAAATTTTCGTGTCTTTTTTCGTGTCTCCGATTTAGGGTTTCTTAGTTCAGTCATCTTTTCTTCCTACTTTCAGTACTCTTGGTTCGTTAATAGTGATTTTTGTGGTAGATTAAGGGAATTTGGGCCTCTTGAGAGAGATTTGAGTGGAAAAAGGCAGGAGAGGTGAGATTATTAGAGGGTAAAAGCCATTACTATTGAGCGATACACGAGTGCTGAGTGTGAACCTTATTGAGGGATACACGAGTGCTTGTGAGGTTGTGAGGATCCTATTTTACTAACCTTTTGCAGGTATGTCGGATGAAGAGCTTGATTCACAAACGAAATCCATGATAGAGGCGATGGTGAAACTATGGGGCGAAGAGATGAGGTCTGAGTCGGTGTTAATTTGTTCGAAGAGTGGAGGTCGTTACAAAGAAAAAGTCCAACAATACAACCAACATGGTCATCTTGGTGAGGACAAAGAAGTGGACATTACCTACTTTCAACGGAAATATGATCCAAAGTTGTATCTTCAGTGGGAGAGAAATATGGAGATAGCTTTTGGTCATCATAACTATTCTGAGTTCAAGAAGGTGAACTTGGCATCCAAGTTGTTATCGGACTATGCTCTAACTTGGTGGGATCGGTTATCTAAGAGTAGAAGAAGGAATGGAGTGGAGCCAATCATGACTTGGAAAGAGATGAAGGCGGTGATGAGGAAACATTTTGCACCTTACCATTTCTGTGGTGGGAATCAGAATAGTTGGAGGCAGTTCCAAGCTACTACTATTTCATATTCGAAGAGAAGTTTTTGGGAGAAAGAAGAGCAGCTGAAGAAGAGGTACGTACGTCCGTTTGTGAAGCCAAGGTCAGACTCTTCTAGTTTTTCCATTACAACTTGTGATGATGGAGGAGTTGTGTCCAAAGAAGAGAGAGAAGATCCAAAGGTGACGGTCAAGGGAGAACTAAATGAGGAGGTGGAAGAAATTGAGGCACCTCCCGGGCCGCTTACTTTATTCAATGATATTGATCTTGATGTGCAGAATGAAGAGTATGATGGAGAGCAACAAGAGAACATCATTCATGTTGAGGATGAAGTGTCACTTGTTTCTTTTACTCCAACAGAAGTGGATGAAGATGATCAAGTGCACCTGTCAAAGGAGGAGGAGATGGTGAAGTCCAAGGAGGAGAAAGTAGAGACAAACGAGTATGGATTGATGCATGAGTCTCTACTTGATCAGAGTAGTGTTTTGGAGTGGATAGTGAATGAGGAGAAGTCCATGGGGGCAAAGTGGAAGAAGGCGAATGTTTCGTCCACTAATGATCTTGATTGTCTATTTTCTTCTACTTATTCATTTGTGCAGGCATTCGATGATGTTTCTTCCAAAGATACATTTCATGGCGTATTATCAATTAAAGGAAGTGAACATCAAATCGAGTTCGAAGGACCAAACCGCCTAATTCGATTTGGTTTGGTTCGAATTTTCGGGACGAACCATATTTTGTTGACCCCTACTATAGCCTACTTTGTAAGTCTAATTAAAGATGCCGACGTACACTTTGAACAACATGATCGTTACTATCTAAAGTATATTTTGTACATATTTTACCATTGGTGTAAAATACAAAATTTGCTTATCTAAAAAGGGAAATACATACAAAATTTGCGATATACTTATCAACACTGCAATATATATTGGTTCCGAAACGAGTGAATATGTGTAGAGGGGGTTGAATACATCATATGTTGATTGATGTCCTTTAGCCATTTTGATTATGGGTGTTCACAGTTTGGTTTAAACCGTAAATAAAACCGGATCAAACCGTATTTGTGTGGTTTGGTTTGGTTTATGGTTTGAAAAATATGGGTTGGGTTTAATTCATTTTAAAATATGGTTTTTGGTTTAGGTTTGGTTTTTAAAAATAAAATACCCAGACCAAACTGTAAACCGTAAAACCATAATAATTTATAATAATAATTATTATTTAATTAATTTTGCTACAAAAGATTCGCATACTTGAGCCAAATTTAATAGTGTTCTCTACTATTATTTTTTTCCCTTCTAAATTTAAGTTTCTATTACTTTTTTAAATCTAAAACCTAAATATAACAAAAGTAATTTTAAATTTGATGAAAAAAGACAATGAACTTCACATATTGAAGATTTTGATTTGATCAACAAAAGTAATTTATACACCTAGGAATATACTCATATGATTACTAAGCTTTAATCAAACATAAGTGCAATGCAATTTTATTTTATCTGTATTTTTATGTAAGAGAACGATATTGATATTTTAATTTTAGTTAATGAATATTTAATTTTTCCCTACGATTGCAAACCGTAAACCAAACCGTACCACCGTTATAATAGGGTTTGGTTTGGTTCGATTTTCATTGTGAAATGGTTTAGATTGGTTCTATAAAATGAAAAAATCGTATTTTGAGGTTTGATTTGGTTTTAACGTCAACCCGCACCAAACCAAACAGCGAACACTCCTAATTTTGATTTCTATCTAATTAGCGGTTTCCTCTGATGCGATAAGGCAGGTCAATTATATTGATTGGTGTCTATCGAGTTCCCATCAGTTAACCTATCTTTCGGACAATTAGTCGGGTGAATTGATGCCAATTCATCAAATACGTGCAAAATGGAATTGGCCCTAAAATAGCTATTTTCGAAGTGATATTTTGAAAAAGAAAAATAAATGAAGGGGCCAAGTTTCTAATTCGGGCAGTGTCTCAGTATTGTCTGACCATCAATTTAAATGTCTTCGGTTATACTCCCTCCGTTCCGCTCCATTTGGCCTATAAAATAAATAGATGTGTGGTATAAAATAATAGAGTAGGTCAAATGGAGCAGAACGGAGGGAGTATTATCCTATTAGATGGATTGATATGCAGATACCTAGTCTGAAGGACACTTTATGCTCTTGAGCATGTTTGATCATCAATTCATAATGGTTTGGAAATATTGGTACTTTCTCACCGATGAGAGTATCAAGAACTTGTCTAATGACTTAATTTCAATCATTTGCATGAACATAATATGAAATCACACTAGTTTTTAATACATTTGAGATGTTGCAACTTCTAGCTATTTTGGCATCTTTTCAGAAGATGAGATATATTACTCCTCCCATCACGACATTAGAGGTGAACATCATTGGGTTCACACCAAAATGTAAGAGTTAATTATTTATTTGTATTTTAAAAAATAAAATTACTAAATTGAAACAACTCAATATAGTATATATAACATTAAAAGTGAGATCGAAAAAATTGAAATTTGGAATTAATCAAAATATTTATCTGATCAAATTAAATCGCTTCTTAGCATTGTATCCGTACAATACAATATACAGTATTTATCCTTATCTAGCTACGTACCGTAAGTGCTACAAATCTAGATTAAGTTCCTCCCAAGTCCTAATGTAGCTTTTGCTAATAAATCAATTGTAGATTAAGACTTTCATATATACACATTTATTCTCAACCGGAAAATTAAACGTTATTTATTATGATAAGAACAATTACTCTTAATTATGTGGTACATTATCTATTAGCAGTCAAAAGCGATCAATGAGTATTTGCGCGCACACACATACTAATCTATCAATTATACTTACAACCTAAGTTATCAAATAATTCATTTTGTACAAATATATTTTATTGAAGATGAAATCTGACTCCTTACGAATTATTCTAAGAGTTGTATAACTATGGTTGCCATTTCCAAATACGTGTCTTCATAATATTTACAGTCTTTATATATAAGTGAGTTGTATTTCCTTGATGCTATTTACAAGCTTGATTTGTATGTGAGTGGTAAAATTTTTGTTCAATCATATGAAAATTGGAAAAATTACTCATGTATCGAAAAGATTCAGGACTATAGAAATTGAACAGAAAGCATGTTTATCATACTAGAGTTGAATATGCAATTAACTTAGTTTTAATATCAGAGTCTATGATTCAAAACTTTGAATTAAATTTGTCGAAACTAATAATTGTGGAAAATAACATCATTATTAGCGATTTGATTACTAAAAATTTGCTTTGTAAAATTTATGATGATTTCTCATAAATTGTATATCACCACATTTTATCTTACTCTTGTTTAAGTTATTAACCATTCTAAATTTGTGAAATCGAAAATTGATTTGATAATAACTAATTGTGTTAATATTTCTTAATGGGAGATCTAATCACATCACTACTTGAAATTTCAATTGGTAAGTTATTGTTGTTATTAACTTATCCTTCGTATGAACCAGGTGACTTAGCGCACCTGGCCACTGGGCTCCTCTCTTTAACGAGTGACTCGGATTCGATCCCTTCTAGGAGCGAATTAGGGAGATATATATAAGGTGACTTGAAGTTATTGAGAGATTGATATACTTAACATCTAATCTAAAAAGTAACATTTGACGGATAAAAAAAACTTATGCTTCGTATGTATAAAGTTCATATCTATATAATATATAATAGTAAGCCCGGATCTATTTTTAAAATTTTTAGTTTATTAATTGCATACATTTATCAACATTATTATATGCATTTATTATAGTTTATTTATTACATGCATTTATTTATATTTATGAAATAATATATAAAATATAACTTATTTTTGGTCAAAATACTTAAATCACATTAATAATTCACTTATTATTAGAAAAATCACTAAAATAAAAGTTATATTTTTTTATCTTTTAAAATTTAATTATCAAAATACTATTCAATATAACTATATAATATATAATAGTAAGTCCGGACCTATTTTTAGAAATTTCAATTTATTAATTGCAAGCATTTATCAACATTATTATATGCATTTATTATAGTTTATTTATTACATGCATTTATTTATATTTATGAAGTAATATATAAAATATAACTTATTTTTTGTCAAAATACTTAAATTACATTAATAATTCACTCATTATTGCAAAAAATCACTAAAACAAAAGTTAATTATTTCTGAAAGTCCGATCTCGAAGACAATTTCTATGTATTGAAAACTTAATTATTAGATTTATATGAATTTCATCATACATCTATTAGTTAATGTGATGCATTTTCTTTATTTAGATGATTCAATATTGTCGTTCATTTCTAATATAAGTTGTGTATGCAGATCATGTAAAAAGTTTGTCTTTATGATTTAACTATTGTCTTTGGCTCTGGATGATTGAAAATTAGTAGTAGCACGAAATTATATGTCTTTCTCATACCAATGTATAGATTATAATCTCATATGATTGAGAATGTATAGTAATCTATTAGTCCTCCAAATTATTGTTCTATAAAAAATAAATTGTGAAAGCAATTTATTGCTTTATCAATTTCTATTCTTTAACTTATTTTATTGTATCTCTTCTTTCATGCTTATGTCAATCTCGACTTCTTCCTCTTTTTTTCTTTTTTCTTTTTTCTTTTTTCTTTTTTTTTTTTTTTTTTGCTACATAATGAAAATTTGAAATTTTGGAAATTTGTTGCTATAATTGGACATGAACAAACAAAACTCATATTTTTATATTTTATAGAAATCAAATTTTTAAATGTTTAGCAACAAGTCATAGAATTCTAATACCATGAATTGCACAAAGTGCTAATCATATAGAAGAAAATGAGGCGAAAAATGAAACCATAGAGTTAGATTCTTATCATCTAGGGCTGCAAACGAGCCGAGCTACTCGGGACTTATTCGGTGCTCGATTCGGTAAAAGCTCGTTCGAGCTCAAACTCGTTTACAAACGAGCCGAGTTTCGAGCCCGAATTCGAGCTCGGTTAACTTAACGAGCCGAACTCGAGCAGTAAGGTGTTCGGCTCGTTTTGCTCGCGAACGTGTTCGGCTCGTATATTAATCGAACATGTTCGCGAGCCTGCTCGCGAACTCTTAATCGAACCTCTAATCGAGCCTGTAAACGAGCTTTAGCACATTTATGTGTAAAAAATTGTAGGTAAGAGAATTTTAATTATTGTCAAATGTTAATGAGTTAAAATTAATTTCAAATTACAACCAAAACTAATATTAATTGTTCTTTTTGGATTTTGTTTTATATTTTGGATGAATTTCATTAGATGAATTTTTATTTGATGAAATTCATTTTAATTTAAGTTCATTTGAAGTGTTAAAAGAAAATATTAAATATGTTTATATCATGTCTTTTAAACGAGCTCGGACTCGAGCTTTTCACGAGCCAAATTCGAGCTCAAGTCCGAACCGAGCACGAGCCGAACTTGAGCCGAATTCGAGCTCAAAATTTTTAACCCGAGCCGAGCTCGAGCCGGATTTAAAGCTCGAATCGAACTCGAACCCGAGCCCGAGCCGGTCAAATACTAAACGAGCCGAACCCGAGCAGACCAGTACTCGATCAGGTTCGGCTCGTTTGCAGCCCTATTATCATCTATACTAACTTCTTATTTTTGTTATTTTCAACTCATCATATTTTGAGAAATGACATATATAAATAATATCATAATTGTTAGTAATTAATAATTTTCAATCATCTATATCTATATATATACAATATATAGTAGTAGTCCCGTAACTATATAAGAAGATTTTAGTATAACTTATTTTTTGGTTAGATGTAATTAAGTTGCATTAACAATTCACTAATTATTAAAATATATATCACTCAAATTAAAATTATGTTCTTACCAATTAATTTTTTTTACAAATATTATTTGATATATAAAAATAAATCAAACATGCATGACTCATAAACAAATTTTGACAGAAAGTCAAAATTAATTATAAAAAAATAGACCCAAAATTCATAAAATGAAATACATTTTTTTTTCTCAAATTTGAAAATTTTAAAAATCTAAATAAGATAATACTTTTTAGTAATTAATATTTTTTTTATTTCCTCGATATTTTTTTATTGGAAAATTTTCTTATGATGACATGTAATCAATGTGTATTAGTAATTTTTAATGATATACTCCTTTAATTCCTTCCAAGTTGAGTCATGTCTTTTTACAAAAACTGACACGCTTTTTCATGCTTCTATATAATGAATTTTAAAATGAATTTTTAAAGAATTTTTTTGTCACGACCCGCCCCGCCAAGACTGGCCAAGCGAGGTCGCGACTCAAGAAGAAGGGAAAATGAAATAAATTCAACACAGACACGAGGTGATTTGACGTGAAGACATGGCATTAGATTACATTCGAACTCCCTATCATTCGTCGAGAATGACTAGAGGAAAGTACTGTTCATTAACGGAAGCGGTTTACCTGAAATGAGCGGAAGCATTGTTCATGAAAAGAAAGCATTATCTATAATGGAGCTGATACATTACAACGATACACAAAGGAGGGTTTAGTCTAACTATATAAGATTCACAGCGGAAGAACGTGAGATGCATGTATGGAGACATGCACCACCAAGAGGCTTTCAACACTTTAATGCTCGACAAAAGCTCCACCGGCAACTTCACTTCATCCTGCTTAACCTGCGCATGGGAAATATGCACAGGGCTGAGTACTTTAAAGTACTCAGTGGACACATGCCAAAACATTTTATTGTCAGCCATTAAAGTGAGGCATAGGGGTTTTTGGAAAAACCTATGCTCACGGAAAACAGTTTAAACTAAAAGAGTGCCTGCAGGCTATTTTTCTGGTGTAATCCGTCATATCTGGACTGATTCTGGTGTACCCGGAAGGAGTGGCCACTCCCCCGGATACCTCGACCGGCCAATACGTAGCTCACGGTCTACATAACTAAGTGCACTAAGTCCATCGAGGAGCGACCCCGATAGACCCGAATTCTTTCTAATAACTGTGGCCGAAGCCCTTCAGATAGACATCATACAAAACGAAACATTTATGGCATGACAATGCTTTTAAAGAAAAGAACTATAGCATAAGGAAATATTTTAGTTTTCTGAAAGCCCACCTCAATTGCTTTCCTGAAGATAACCGTAACTCTGAGGTGCTTCTTTAGCCTCGGCTTGCTCCTTCGCCTAACCTCGTTCAAAGAACGTAAATGAGAAACTGGAAATGAAATCGATAATCTTATCGATCTATGCGAAGGCTATTTTTTATCGAGGTTATGTTCTCTTTTACAGATGGATTTCTTTTACTGACAGATCTCTTTTACTGATAGATCTCTTTTACTGCTAGATCTCTTTTACTGATAGATCTCTTTTACTGCTAGATCTCTTTTACTGATAGCGCTATCATGGTTATTCTTTTAATCGAGAGTTTCTCGATTCTCATTTGAAATCGATTACTTCGATCGACTCTTGTGTCTTACAGTCTTTTTATCCTCGACAGAAATCGTAGGATATTCGATTAAGCCATTAATGAGGCTTAGTGATTTTACTACACATTATAAGTGGTCTACACTTATAAGATTAACACATCTGGACTTGATTTAATATAAGTGATCTACACTTATAAGATAAATATTACTGGACTAAATTTAGTATTAAAGATATAAGTGGTCTACACTTATAAGATAAATATTACTGAACTTAATTTTATGATTAAATCTGAGGTTTATAATTTACTTGAGGCCTCATAGAATTATTAAGGGTTTAAGCCCAATTATTGAAGCTCGGGAATTATTACATCAATCCCGATAAATTATTACGTGTGGCTCTCGTCTTCCTATTTAAATATCGGCCCAACTAGCAAATGGCCCAACAATTAATAACTCCGGTTCATGAGTCAAATTTGGCTCGTATAATCCCGTCGAGTCCGGCCCAAAATAATTATACGGCCCATTGAAATAATTAATTCCAGCCTATCAGATCTTGAAGCTCCGGCCCAACTGAATAAATCTGGCCCACTCTGACTATGAGGCTCGGTCCAGCAACCTCGAGCCCAAATTACAATTTCAGCCCAACTGCCAGCCCGGCCCGGGTTTAGATCAGCCCGTCTGACCCGAACCCGACCCGGTCCCTATTGACAATACCCCCTTCTCTCTCTCTCTCTCTATCTCTAATCGCGTCTCCTCTCTCGCTGAGCTCTCTCTCTCTCTCCTTCTCGGCAGCGTTCGCCGCCGTCGTCCCTTTTCCGCTGGCAATCGTCGGCCGGCGGCCTCCCTTGCCGTCGGTCGGCGTCTCCTCTCTCTCCGTTATTGGTTGATTGAAGGGGAAACCTAATTTTTACAGATTGGGGAAAATCCGAGAGACCCGTCGGGATTAGTCTCCTCCGGTCCGGCCTCGCCGTTTCTGGCCGCGGCTTGGCTTTCCCGCCACACTGCTCTAGCCCTTGTGACTAGAGCACAACTTCCCGTTGGCCTCCGCCATCATCCACCTTCCTTCCCTCTCTTACTTCAGTTCGGCGCCAGCGGCGATGTCGCCAGTGTCTCCTTTTCTCCTCTCCTCTTCACTCTTTCTCCCTTGTCTGACCTCCTTTACTCTCCCCCCTCTGTTTTGTAGGTGTCTACAGCGTCCACCGGTGCTGCAGCTGCTTCGTGGAGGCCGTCGCCAGCCGAGCAGTCTCCGGTAAGGCTCGGGAGAAGGCTGCCATGCTCCGGTGTCGCCTCAACTCCCATCCTCGGCCTCCGTCTCTACTCCCGGCAGATTCGATTTCTCTCCCTAGCCTCTCGTTTTGCTTTCAATTCATTTAAGAGTTATATTTGTCGATTTAGAAGCTTAGGGGTTTTGATTAGGAGGCATTTAGAGGTTGATTTTGGTCTTGCATATTTTATGTCTTGATTGGGTTTAAGGTGTTGGGTTGGGGTTGATCATGCATGCAATGATCTAAGTCTTCTAAGGGAGGTGCTATGTGATCTAAATCATGCTCGAATCTTCAGTTCTTGGCCTATAAATTAACATGCATTATCTCTAGGTGATTGATAAGCTTTTTATGTTTCAATCTTGAGACTTTGATCTATGTTTCATGCTCAAAGGTGGATGGAGTTCTAGATTATGCCTCTTGTTAGTTCTTTGGTGGTTCTAATGGAATTGCATGCTCAAAAGCTTGAATTTCTAAAAGGAATTGATAAGGGGAGTCTTACTTGTGATTGTGAGAGGTTGAGAACTGATTTCATGGATTAAATGGTGGCTGTCCCCTTCTCTTTATTGCTTCCTTCCCCTTGTTTCCTTTCCCAAAGCCGATTGCTTGCAACCTAGAAGGGTAGGTTTAGATTTCTATGTGCTTCAAGCTTTGATAATCATTCTAATGGAAGGGTGGGGACTTGCATTTACCGTAATGAATCCGCAATCGAGTCCTTAGCTTCTAACAAGGTCGTCCCCCTTTTGATCTTACTCCGCATGCCTTCTTTTCCCTTCGTTCTTCTCTCGCTCCTCCTCAAGGAAAACGTAGAAGCTTTGATGTCGAATGAACAAATGTGGCTGGTCTTCGGCAGTTCCTTGGCTGGAAATCTGCCTTCTTCTCCTTGTGTTTTTGCTTGCTTTATTTCTCTACGATTTCCAGATTTTTGGGTGTTGAATGTGTGAGTTGTTGTGCAGGGAGATGGAGAATGTTTTTGTGAGGATTGGAGGTTGTTTTTCTCTCTTGCAAGGGAAGGAGATAAAACTGATGGTGTGTGGAAGTTTTGGCAAGTGTTGAAGACAAGGAAGGGAAGGGTGACACGTGTGGGAGTGCATGCTTGGGAGATTGATGATGTACTAATCTCTTCCTACTTGTAGTTATAGGAGTATTAATAGTTCTCTAATTGTGCTTAGGAGGGATTAATAGAGTTGAAATCCAGATTTGTATTGGAAAGTTATGGGCGCCTACTGTATTGCGCCAATCTGCTATTTTCTTTCTTTTCTTTTCTTTTCTTTTCTCTTTTATTTATTTATGTATACACTATGGGCTCAATACTTGGGCCTTGGGCTTTTGTAATTATTGTGAATATAAATTCTGAAATGGGCTCCCTCTCATGGGCCAAATAAAATCAATCTAATATTCGTGAAGTGGGCTTTGATGATTAACTGGGCCTCGATAATTAACTGGGCCTTGTAACTGCTAAGTGGGCCTTGAATTCGGGTGGGCTCGAAATCAAATGGGCCTCGGCCCAAAAATTAAATACTGAATTTTCTTTTACCGAATCGTTTAATCGGCCTGCCTTATTTAGTTCGATTCTTGTTTCGGGAAAAACTAACATTACTAAATATAACACTACTAGTAGTACTAAATTTTATTTTACTCGAAATATTAATAATAATAACACTCTAAATTTTAAAACAACGCCGAAGTTTTTATTTTATCACTAAATAAAACTGCGGCTGTTACATCCTACACCCCTTACGAAAAAATTTTGTCCCGAAATTAATTACCTTCTATAAACAAATCGGGTATTTCTCTTTCACTTTGTCTTCCAACCCCCACGGGTTTCCTCCTGTCTGTGGTGCTTCCCACTGTACCTTCACTAGAGGGAATTGCTTATCCCTAAGCTGTTTGAATTTTCCATTCTACTATGGCTTCAGGTTTCGTCCCGTAGTCAAATCGGGTTCTATAGCTGTTTCCTCTTGTCGTAGTACGTGTTTGGGATCGAACACATACTTCCTTAATTGAGATACATGGAATACGTTGTGAACGCTTCCTAAGTTTGGAGGTGACGCTGACCTGTACGCCACAGGTCCTACCTTCCCTAGAACTTTGTAAGGTCTGATGGAACGAGGTTTCAATTAGCCTTTGATTCCGAATCTGGTCATTCCCTTGGTGGGGAAATTTTCAAGGAGACCTTATCCTCTACTTCGAGGCGTGACTCGAATCTATATCATCATCGTAAGACTTCTGTCTACTATAAGCTTCTTTTATCATACCTCTAATTGGTTGCATTTCTCAACCATTTCTTTGATCATACACCGATCCTAATTCTTTCTCATCTCCCACCTCATCTCCATAGAGTGGTGGTCTACGCCTGATTCTGTGCGGTGCATTGCACGACACCATGTCTATGGTGTATAGTGGATCTAAGTAATTAAGTTAGGGGCTATATTGTTTTCCGGTTTCCGCATCCACTGGGCACCACTTCCTAAAGAAAATGTCTTCGAGGTTTGACGGGACTGATATGTTAACCTTCAAGATGCTGGTCTTATTTTCTCTAGATACTCGTAGGGTCCAAACAGACTGTTGTTAGTCTTCCTTTCGCGCTAGTTCTAGCTATTGCATAAAATGTGGAACTTCTAGGGAGGCTTGTCTCCTAGTTCGAATTGTAATTCATCTTGTCGATGTTAGCGAGTGACTCATGTTCATCTTATGATTCTTCTATTATGTCCCCAATTGATCCTATGTACTAGCCTTCCAAGTAACCACATTTCTTGGCCGGTTCGTGTTAACCTTCTTACCTTTAGATCACATGCTCATTATGATCCTCATCATCTATGGAATAAATATCTTCGCGATACACTGATCTAATCTGTCTCGGTACTAGGCATGCTATGATTCCACAAGTGGCTACTTGCATTAGAGCACTAGCGCTTCGGTGGTCCGTACGAACTTATCCAATTGTTAGGTGATAGCATTAGTCTATGAGCGTCTAGACCTTCTTCGTCGACCTTAGGCATTTTCCAAATTTCATTATACCTTAGTCATAAACTTAAGTCCGTATACCCTTCTATCTACTCCTTTCACAAGTGTATTCATGCGTCACTGATAATACTAGGGTTAGGATATTGATCGTTTCAAGATTTGTATTTCACTCGAGTCTATTTTCTCTTTGGTCTTTATGCTAGCGTAGCTATGACCTGCTCTACGTACTATAGTCGATTCATAAGTCGCGGTATTAACAACCGTCATCTTAGATATTTTGCTTTAACTCGTTGGTTAAGTCAATCGTTTCTGGATCACTTGTAGTACTTTGCACCTTTATTCGCAGTTGTCTGTGTGAGGTAGAGATACGTACCGTGCCTATACTGGCCATACGTGTTAGATCGACAGTCTTGATATTCGTCGTAGAGTTATTACTATAGCTATATTCCCTATTGTAGAACTATCTTCCTACTGGTTGTCGGTTCTGGGCGTCGCTCTACTAACGCGAGACCAAGTGTTCTTATTTCCCCTGCAATCGTTTATGAATCTAATGCATCTAGATGTAGTGTCTCATAAGTCTGGCTAGTGTCATATTTACTGATCAATTAGTCTGGGCAACGAAGGTGATAACGGCTCATTCGTTATTCATTCACGTATAACTATAGCACCCTTAAGGCGTCATGTGCGGGTGTCTGTTTCTAAGGGAGATCTCACGGGTTCTACTGTTTACCCTTTTTAATGCATCATCTTATCTTTCATTAGTTGTAAAGAGGTATTCTTGATTAATAGCAGGTTTCTTCCCTTCTAAGTGTTACTCAAGGCTTTCAAGGTTTCATTTTAGGCTTTAGCTCCTCCGTCTCCCTTCATATTGCTTAGATGACTACTTGAGTCGATTTCATAACCCATATATATAGGGTCTCTACTCATTAACGTAGCTACACCATATGACTTTGATTTTCTTATAGCGGGACATTCTGGTTTGAACATAATCTCGTACTCAAGCTTCATGATATACGCGACTCGTGGTTTTATCTTTTAGTCGTCTGTTGTATGCACTAGTGCACTTTGATGTTACTTTGGACCAAAAGTTCTCATTTCTATTACCACCTTTCTCGAGGCTAACTTACATCTCTATTAGAGATTTTAGAAGTTATAGTTAGGTAGTCTCACTGTCTCAATTTGTAAGCTTTGATGACGGGGCAATAATTACTTCCTTGAAATGAAACCAAGGGTTTCAGTCGTATAGTTTTCTACCTAATAAAACACTTCCTTATCCACTCGGTTAACATTTCTTCTGTATGTTTTAACGATCTCGTGTGCTTGTACTTCTCATACCAATAATTCTATTCTTGAGACACTTAAGATATGGATTCTTATTAACTTAAGGAACTTACTAAGATAATACTATGGTTTTAATTATCTACTCAAACTTGCAATATACAGTGGGTGATTTTGCATGTCGAATGCTCACATTACTTCTTGGTTATGAATTCGTTCTAGATGGCTTTCGTTTGACCTTTATAACATGAGGATTTTAGTAAAAACTTCTCTTCTATTAACACCTTCGCTTACGAGGCGATCTAGTTTCCCTGGATAAATATAGTTTCGTCTCAATCTAATGTTCCTTATAACTTGTTGGTTAATGATCGAAGTCATGTCCCAAACTTATTTTACATATAAGTTAACCGACTTCTTAGACAACCCTGGATTCTTCTTAAAAGAAATTTTTCCCTCATATATGCTATTAGGTCACCTCTTCATAGGCTAGTATGCTCTTACCCTAGTCCCTCGTCCAATTTGATTCCATCGCGCAATATTTACTATCGGCGTACCTTTTTTTCACTTATATCATTAACTCGTTTTTCCTCCATTGTCCCATAACCAGGTCTAGATCCTTTAGGCTTACGCCTCATTCAGGGTTTATCCTTACTCGTGTTTCCTTCGCTCAATTGTTTATCTTGTACACTTCTCGTGAAGGGAACTACATCAACTTTGCAATGACAACAATTCTTAGATTACTCACCCGAAGGTATTAATTATGATTGTATATGAATATCCCTCGTACTACTTCGGTGTTTCAAGGTATCATGTCTATGTGGTTATATAGTTAAAATTTCACCATTCTTGGTTTACCTGTGGTCTGGTCTCGGTGGTTAAGATCGTAATGCACTATTCCTTCGATTCTCTCAAAGTTATGAAGCACACCGTTGCCCTACTCTACAATTCTTTTGAGAACTTGTCTATCTCAGGATCTACATCAACTTTTATTTATGGCTTCTCATGGCTCCTCATTTCATTTCGTTTAGTATGGGAAAGTTTTTCTAGCGTTTCCTTCCATGACATCGGCTAGCGTCCCGTGTTTTGTAGTCTACTACAATTTATTACTATGTCTGGCCATCTAATGTCATACTATAATTATTCTTCCCTGGGTGAAATATTCAGGTCTCACTATCTCCTCATAACTTAGTTCTAGTAAGAATTAAACTCTAGTCTGTTCCATGTTAACATTCTAATAGGTTCCTCACCCACGAACTAGGAGAAGTCCAAAATAACGTCAGGTCATCGACCTCAATCATAAGGTACTGTCTTTCCTTTAGTTGCTAATTTAATCTGGATCTTCGGAATGATAACACGTCGTGTTTTGACAAGTATAGTACTCGACTTCGGGTCGTTTATTTTTCTGCTATCCTTACCGTTTTCCATTTATCAGAAGATTTCAAAATTTCACATCCACGAGGATCTCATCTGTTTGATGGGTTTACTACCCTTGGTCCAAATCAGACTCTAATATTGTTTAGCTCTTAGTGTTGGACTTATGAACCATCGGTACACTTCCCTTGGGGAACTCCTTAGAGTATTTAACTTATGAGTTTTGCACTTTGTCATTGTATTTCTGGTTCTGGATTTGTCGGGGAGTCTGACTAGCTTTATGCCACTTACTATTGCGTGCATCGCAATACTTGTTTCTATCCTCTGAACGTTGGCTTCACCCAACATATCTCTAAATTTCACTATTAAGCTTTCCTCCTCTGAGTTATGATATACAAAATCTTCCTTGGGATGTGGTGGGGTCTCTACTTTACCGTCACGTGTAAAACGGGTTAGCACCGCATTGTCAACTCGAGTCTCGTGCAATACTTTTAACAGTTTGTCTATCATACACCCCTTTTTATGCGTAAACATTCGACAACTCAAAAGAGTGTGTAACCTTAAGTCATACTCTATAACTTGCAGTTTAACTAATCCTCACAGTCTTATCATTCTAGGATGACAAACATGATCAAGATGGGATAAGAACATTGTGGGTTGACTCTGGAAAACATTCGTGTAAGGGTCCAAGTTGGAATGTCAATTATCCAAAATAGCTCATCAAGGAATTACCAGACAAGTTCTGGAGAAATAACCAGAGGGTAGAAATGAATTGACAGGGGTCGGGGGGGTGGGGGACCCCTTTTGTCGATACCCATCCGATTTCTTGTCTGATAGTGACGCTACCGAGAAAGGGATTATGTGAGGTGGCCAGTCCCACATAAGCATCTTTCCGGTCACATGAAGGGAGATTGATTCTCATACACTGGTGACTCTTGATTCAAAAGAATACAAAAGATCGAACAAGGCTTAGTAAACATTTCTTTGGATCTGGAATTCCTCGGCTCTACGTGTATTACAAATGTCTTTCTGGTTTCGAGAGGTTCAAGAGAGGGTTTCGTAGATACAATGCATTAGATCGTAGGGTCTTCTTTAGTCTACGTACCTTCGTGATCACTCTAGTACTTCGCACTGGCGTAAAGGACCTTGGCATATGAAATTGCGACTTACTTGTTAGCGTTAGTAACGTAAAGTTATTTCTAGGGACAATCACATCTCTTCAAGCCATACTTGAAACGTAAACATGCTAATAATTCGTTGTTCTCGTCATTTAATACTACGCCTTAGCCCCTTTTATCGTGTTGTCTAGTCCCATCATCCGTGGAAAATCAAGCATACTATATTGCTTTAACTTCTAAACTTATATTGGATATCAATATCCAATGCTACGAATTCATCAATAAGCATGCTAACGGTCTCACTTTACTACACTCTTCAAGTTTGATTCTCTACTCAGGAAAGTAGAGGCTATCGGGTTCCAACGGAACTATTCTCATGAGTACAACATTAGGAAATCTGAATTCTAACGTTTGTTTGCCCGGGATTTCTATGTTGGTCAAGACCTTAATCCTTTCTTTGACTTCTATCTTTAATTGCTAGTAACATTTTCTTCTTTTAACTATGGATGCGGGAACATCCAGGAAACTCTAGTGGACTTATCTTTATTATGCCACCATATAAAACTTTTATTCTTGATAAGGTTCTGGTATTATCTCTTACTATCTTTAGGGAACGTTAATAATTACGTTTCGCTACTTGCCACACGGAGGCGGAAAAGTTAGAGACTTATGTCATTGATTCGAACAATGCTCGTCCAGATCTTCTTGTACCCCTCGACTTAGTTTTCTTGATATGGCGTATTCTTTATTCATTTATTAGCCATTTTTGGGAAGTTATCACTGCTTCTTTGAGTTGGCATTTCGTGTAAAGCATCACTTGCCTCCTCGTCTCATCCTCCTTCTCGTACCATAACTGAGGTTAGAATAATTTCTTTGCTCATGCACTATCCTAGTATGTGATAGAGTGAAAGCACTTAATTCAAGCGAGCTATGTTCTCTAGAAGGGCCTTGGCTTTTCAACTATGTGTGAGCTCTATGTTATCTTGACTATGTTCTCATGCTGGCATGTGAGGATGTCGTGAAGTGCCGAGCTTTTGTCGAAGGACTTTACAAGTCTAGCGAATCAAGTCTAGACTTTACTGGAAGAAGAAGGCTCTTGGATTTCAGAGCGAACCTGGCTCTGATACCACTCTGTCACGACCCGCCCCGCCAAGACTGGCCAAGCGAGGTCGCGACTCAAGAAGAAGGGAAAATGAAATAAATTCAACACAGACACGAGGTGATTTGACGTGAAGACATGGCATTAGATTACATTCGAACTCCCTATCATTCGTCAAGAATGACTAGAGGAAAGTACTGTTCATTAACGGAAGCGGTTTACCTGAAATGAGCGGAAGCATTGTTCATGAAAAGAAAGCAATATCTATAATGGAGCTGATACATTACAACGATACACAAAGGAGGGTTTAGTCTAACTATATAAGATTCACAGCGGAAGAACGTGAGATGCATGTATGGAGACATGCACCACCAAGAGGCTTTCAACACTTTAATGCTCGACAAAAGCTCCACCGGCAACTTCACTTCATCCTGCTTAACCTGCGCATGGGAAATATGCACAGGGCTGAGTACTTTAAAGTACTCAGTGGACACATGCCAAAACATTTTATTGTCAGCCATTAAAGTGAGGCATAGGGGTTTTTGGAAAAACCTATGCTCACGGAAAACAGTTTAAACTAAAAGAGTGCCTGCAGGCTATTTTTCTGGTGTAATCCGTCATATCTGGACTGATTCTGGTGTACCCGGAAGGAGTGGCCACTCCCCCGGATACCTCGACCGGCCAATACGTAGCTCACGGTCTACATAACTAAGTGCACTAAGTCCATCGAGGAGCGACCCCGATAGACCCGAATTCTTTCTAATAACTGTGGCCGAAGCCCTTCAGATAGACATCATACAAAACGAAACATTTATGGCATGACAATGCTTTTAAAGAAAAGAACTATAGCATAAGGAAATATTTTAGTTTTCTGAAAGCCCACCTCAATTGCTTTCCTGAAGATAACCGTAACTCTGAGGTGCTTCTTTAGCCTCGGCTTGCTCCTTCGCCTAACCTCGTTCAAAGAACGTAAATGAGAAACTGGAAATGAAATCGATAATCTTATCGATCTATGCGAAGGCTATTTTTTATCGAGGTTATGTTCTCTTTTACAGATGGATTTCTTTTACTGACAGATCTATTTTACTGATAGATCTCTTTTACTGCTAGATCTCTTTTACTGATAGATCTCTTTTACTGCTAGATCTCTTTTACTGATAGCGCTATCATGGTTATTCTTTTAATCGAGAGTTTCTCGATTCTCATTTGAAATTGATTACTTCGATCGACTCTTGTGTCTTACAGTCTTTTTATCCTCGACAGAAATCGTAGGATATTCGATTAAGCCATTAATGAGGCTTAGTGATTTTACTACACATTATAAGTGGTCTACACTTATAAGATTAACACATCTGGACTTGATTTAATATAAGTGATCTACACTTATAAGATAAATATTACTGGACTAAATTTAGTATTAAAGATATAAGTGGTCTACACTTATAAGATAAATATTACTGAACTTAATTTTATGATTAAATCTGAGGTTTATAATTTACTTGAGGCCTCATAGAATTATTAAGGGTTTAAGCCCAATTATTGAAGCTCAGGAATTATTACATCAATCCCGATAAATTATTACGTGTGGCTCTCGTCTTCCTATTTAAATATCGGCCCAACTAGCAAATGGCCCAACAATTAATAACTCCGGTTCATGAGTCAAATTTGGCTCGTATAATCCCGTCGAGTCCGGCCCAAAATAATTATACGGCCCATTGAAATAATTAATTCCAGCCTATCAGATCTTGAAGCTCCGGCCCAACTGAATAAATCTGGCCCACTCTGACTATGAGGCTCGGTCCAGCAACCTCGAGCCCAAATTACAATTTCAGCCCAACTGCCAGCCCGGCCCGGGTTTAGATCAGCCCGTCTGACCCGAACCCGACCCGGTCCCTATTGACAATACCCCCTTCTCTCTCTCTCTCTCTATCTCTAATCGCGTCTCCTCTCTCGCTGAGCTCTCTCTCTCTCTCCTTCTCGGCAGCGTTCGCCGCCGTCGTCCCTTTTCCGCTGGCAATCGTCGGCCGGCGGCCTCCCTTGCCGTCGGTCGGCGTCTCCTCTCTCTCCGTTATTGGTTGATTGAAGGGGAAACCTAATTTTTACAGATTGGGGAAAATCCGAGAGACCCGTCGGGATTCGTCTCCTCCGGTCCGGCCTCGCCGTTTCTGGCCGCGGCTTGGCTTTCCCGCCACACTGCTCTAGCCCTTGTGACTAGAGCACAACTTCCCGTTGGCCTCCGCCATCATCCACCTTCCTTCCCTCTCTTACTTCAGTTCGGCGCCAGCGGCGATGTCGCCGGTGTCTCCTTTTCTCCTCTCCTCTTCACTCTTTCTCCCTTGTCTGACCTCCTTTACTCTCCCCCCCTCTGTTTTGTAGGTGTCTACAGCGTCCACCGGTGCTGCAGCTGCTTCGTGGAGGCCGTCGCCAGCCGAGCAGTCTCCGGTAAGGCTCGGGAGAAGGCTGCCATGCTCCGGTGTCGCCTCAACTCCCATCCTCGGCCTCCGTCTCTACTCCCGGCAGATTCGATTTCTCTCCCTAGCCTCTCGTTTTGCTTTCAATTCATTTAAGAGTTATATTTGTCGATTTAGAAGCTTAGGGGTTTTGATTAGGAGGCATTTAGAGGTTGATTTTGGTCTTGCATATTTTATGTCTTGATTGGGTTTAAGGTGTTGGGTTGGGGTTGATCATGCATGCAATGATCTAAGTCTTCTAAGGGAGGTGCTATGTGATCTAATCATGCTCGAATCTTCAGTTCTTGGCCTATAAATTAACATGCATTATCTCTAGGTGATTGATAAGCTTTTTATGTTTCAATCTTGAGACTTTGATCTATGTTTCATGCTCAAAGGTGGATGGAGTTCTAGATTATGCCTCTTGTTAGTTCTTTGGTGGTTCTAATGGAATTGCATGCTCAAAAGCTTGAATTTCTAAAAGGAATTGATAAGGGGAGTCTTACTTGTGATTGTGAGAGGTTGAGAACTGATTTCATGGATTAAATGGTGGTTGTCCCCTTCTCTTTATTGCTTCCTTCCCCTTGTTTCCTTTCCCAAAGCCGATTGCTTGCAACCTAGAAGGGTAGGTTTAGATTTCTATGTGCTTCAAGCTTTGATAATCATTCTAATGGAAGGGTGGGGACTTGCATTTACCGTAATGAATCCGCAATCGAGTCCTTAGCTTCTAACAAGGTCGTCCCCCTTTTGATCTTACTCCGCATGCCTTCTTTTCCCTTCGTTCTTCTCTCGCTCCTCCTCAAGGAAAACGTAGAAGCTTTGATGTCGAATGAACAAATGTGGCTGGTCTTCGGCAGTTCCTTGGCTGGAAATCTGCCTTCTTCTCCTTGTGTTTTTGCTTGCTTTATTTCTCTACGATTTCCAGATTTTTGGGTGTTGAATGTGTGAGTTTTGGAGGTTGTTTTTCTCTCTTGCAAGGGAAGGAGATAAAACTGATGGTGTGTGGAAGTTTTGGCAAGTGTTGAAGACAAGGAAGGGAAGGGTGACACGTGTGGGAGTGCATGCTTGGGAGATTGATGATGTACTAATCTCTTCCTACTTGTAGTTATAGGAGTATTAATAGTTCTCTAATTGTGCTTAGGAGGGATTAATAGAGTTGAAATCCAGATTTGTATTGGAAAGTTATGGGCGCCTACTGTATTGCGCCAATCTGCTATTTTCTTTCTTTTCTTTTCTTTTCTTTTCTCTTCTATTTATTTATGTATACACTATGGGCTCAATACTTGGGCCTTGGGCTTTTGTAATTATTGTGAATATAAATTCTGAAATGGGCTCCCTCTCATGGGCCAAATAAAATCAATCTAATATTCGTGAAGTGGGCTTCGATGATTAACTGGGCCTCGATAATTAACTGGGCCTTGTAACTGCTAAGTGGGCCTTGAATTCGGGTGGGCTCGAAATCAAATGGGCCTCGGCCCAAAAATTAAATACTGAATTTTCTTTTACCGAATCGTTTAATCGGCCTGCCTTATTTAGTTCGATTCTTGTTTCGGGAAAAAACTAACATTACTAAATATAACACTACTAGTAGTACTAAAAATTTTATTTTACTCGAAATATTAATAATAATAACACTCTAAATTTTAAAACAACGCCGAAGTTTTTATTTTATCACTAAATAAAACTGCGGCTGTTACATTTTTCTTGGAAAAAATGCATTTAAAATCATCAACTTTTTCTGACATACCGTTTTAACCGTTAACTTTCAATTTTTTTCTCTAAAATCACAAACTTTTTAATTTGTCCAACATTCCGCTTAATTTCTATTTTTTCTCAAATCAAAGCTGACGTGGCGTTGATTTGACAGTTTAGAAACTGACATGTCCTCCACGTAGATTTTATAAGACATGTATACATCCACTTTTTATTTATATAATATATACAATTAATTTTTAATTTCTAAAAAAATTAATACACATTAAAAAAAATCAAATTCAAGCTATATAGCGCACTGCCGTCTGATAGGGACTAAATATCAGCTTTACTACGCAAATAATTCGAGAAGAAAGAATAATATTGATAGGGATCGGTATCAGCCCTACTAGTATAAACAAGTCAAACTGATAGAAGCGGTCCTACATAATAGCATATTATCAAAGGGTTTTCATAGGATTCAGATACCCAATACAGCCGTAGGGCACAACCTGTGCAAAAGCTAGAAGTCTTATTTCTCCCCAGAAGCCATATAGGATCGACGGGCATCTGTCGGGGTCGAAGCATCTGATCGACACCCCCAAGCACCTGGCAGAACCCTAGGTTTTGCGTAGCACGCCATCCGCATGACTCTACGTATTCTAGAGTGAGGACCACTACATTTATGACGGAAGGAATCTTACCCTTATTCTGTCCTTCCTTCACACGAATGCTCACTTTTTCATCCTCCTTGTGCCTATAAATACTCGACTATTGCACACTTCGCCATCTATCATCATCATAACACACGCACTCTGCGTACTATTCCATTCATCCTCTATACTCCGCCTAAAGCTCCCTCGAGCTCAGGCAGTCGAAGCTCTCTAAGGCTATTTCCCTTGGAGCTTCACCGGCAGTCATCGCCACCTTCTCCTTCTCGTCATCGTCGGGAAAGATCTCTCCATCTCGCATTCCGTCTCAAGCCTAAGGTATAACCTTCGCTGCTATGGGAGAAGAGGCCCAAACGGAGCTCTGCACTCCCGTTTCTTCTTCTCTCCACCTCCTTTCTTTGCTCTCTACTTGAATGAGTTCTAATCTCACATGAATACAACTGGATTATGGCTAAAAATGCCCCTTACTTAAGCATATAACTTGATTATTGCTTGCTGCTCTCATGTGAACAATGTCGTATGTGAAATCGTTATGAAATACCCTGTTATGGCTGATAAACCTACACAAATCTCTTGTTCTCTACCATTATATGGATTTATCTCCGAATGCCCTGTACGAAATACATGATTATAACTCTTCGAATGTACGAATCTCTTGCTCTTTACTGCTATGATGCTTTATCCATGAATGCTCTTTGTAAACCATGATGAATAATCACCTAAATTGTTGTGGATCTCCAACCCGGATCTATCAACTGGCGCCGTCTGTGGGAAGTTGAGTTTAAGATGTTGATTTCCCCTGTTTTTATGTGCAATTCTAGTCTGTTGTTGAATTGTTGCAGATGATTTCGCACACAGCATTCTTATGTGAAAAATATGTGAAAACTGGATATTAAACTGAATGGGTGCGCTGTGTTTATTGTTCAATCGGTGAAAGCCCAAATACTTATGCTATTGCTTGAGATTTGTTGAGATCTCCATGATTGTGAACTATGAAATATAGCACGATTCTCAGCTTGTGCTCTCATTTTTAATAATAAATGTGATAGATACCCTGTCAAAGGGAAGCTCGTATTTGAGAGATTGATTTTTCTTTCCTTATACATGAATTTAAGCTTTCCACCTGTAAACGTTGTTGAAAACTGTTGAATGTGGAGCATTATTCTCCGCGATGGCTTCGAAGCTTTAGCTGATTGTGATGATATGTTCATGAGTTTGCTCTGTTATTCCCCTATTGCCCAAGATGCTTGAGAATAAGGGTGATAGAATGAATAAATGTTGAATGTCAGTTTGATGCTATCCTTAGGAAATCCGAGCATGAATATCATGAGTTCGCCGTAGTTGTGCCGCTTGTAATGGCATGACAAAGGGATCGGAGATTACTTCGAGACCATGTTTTCCTTATAATATAAATTGTGATGACTAAACTGTTCTATCTGTTAAAATCCTAAGGTAGCGACGAAGCCGAAGGAAAGCCAGATCTAAAGTTACTGCAATTTCAGCACACATTCAGCTCACCTTGCGTAATTGGTGAGTCTACAATTCCTATAGCTACCTCAAAATGCTAAGTCTATTAGTGAGCTGGGAAGGATTAATAAATATAGAGGAAGCTTCATTTCTCAAGCCCTTCATGTATACCCCTGCATTGTTATGAATAAAAAATCCACCTAATAAAAAAAATTAAAAAAATTTAAAAAAAAATACGATAAAAAGTGGAGAGCCGAGGATGACAAGGTTACCCCATTCACCCTAATGAAAGGGCCCTGCATCTGGAAGCAGAACCTCCCATAAGCCCCATATAATGGGCAGATCCCTCAAAAGCCCTGTCAAACAGGCAATACTCTCAGAAGCCCTGTTCAACAGGCAGCATCTGCATAAGCCCTATCTGATAGGCAGCACTATCATAAGCCACATATAATGGGCAAAACCCCTCATAAGCCCTGTTCAACAGGCAGCATCTACATAAGCCCTATCTTATAGGCAGCACTATCATAAGCCCCATATAATGGGCAAAGCCCCTCATAAGCCCTGTCCAACAGGCAACGCTCGCATAAGCCCTATTTAATAGGCAGCACAAGCCCTATATCATAGGCGAATATCATTCATTAAGCCTTATCCAATAGGCAACTCCCTCGTAAGCCCCATACAATGGGCAGAACCCTTTTTACAAGCCATATTTAAAATAGGCAACACTCTCACAAGCCTTATCCAGTGGGCAATGTTCCTGTAAATTCCACATAACGGGCGAACTTCTCCAAAGTCCCGTTTAGCGGACAATACCTTCAAAAAGCTCTGCGTAGTAGACATCCTCTCGAAAAGCCTCGCGCAGCCAGGCATTACATATAAGGACCTGCACAGCCAGGCACTTCGCAGTGAGCTCTGTAAAACAAGAAGCTGCATGAGCCTTAACAAGCTCGCACTACAATCAATTCCTTGTACAAAGCCTCATCTAGGTAGCCATACAAAAATGGACATCACAATGCCAAGCCTTGCACAAGCAGGAGCTATGCACCCCTATTTTACGCTGGCAGAAGCCACCCTTCTAGAAGTCCTGCAATAGACAGGCGATATTCCTTAAAACTACCACAAATAATTTAGAGATCTGTTATAAATAAAAATACTCGCATTCTTTAAAGCCTCTTCCAAAGAGCATCTGAAATTAATCTTCTCAAACATCTGCAGATTTCCACAAGGATGAACACTGCCTCAGATGCTGCTTCAAAAGAAGCTGGCCAGGCTACTGGAAACCCCGAAAATTCCCTATTTGGGAATAAAGGGAAAGGCACCATGATAACTGAAGCCAGCGTCAATATGGAAGCCCAGTTCTCCCCAACCATGCTCCTCCAAATGAAAACTCGTAGAAGGTGCGGTCGAGGGGGCTGTCGATAAAAGGCTTCATATTTTGGGAATCAAGTCCCAAAACATAGACCCCCAGGGTGAAACCCAAGAGGGTGGAGGAAACAAGAACACTTCTGAGACGCAAAAACAGAAGCCTGTGAACCCAGGCGTGACCCAAGGATTGGTCTCAAAGCTGCCTCCGACGGTGGTTGAAATAGAGGAGGGATTTTCCACTGATTGGGAGTCCCCATATGAAGAGGGCCCTGAAGAACTCGAAGGGAACCCTAATGCGAATGCTGACATTGCATGGGCCAAAAAGTATGCCCAACAACAGGAGCAGATGAAGCTCCTGACGAAAGAAGTCAAAAGGCTAAAAGAACAGAAGCAAGCCGCAGAAAGGACCTCAAAAGAAACAGAGGCCAGCGAGAGAGAAATCCAAAACTTAAATGGGGGAGGAAACCCAAAACACTTTGCAAATCATAAAAATGAGGGAAACAAGTCAGAGCTTTTCTCTTTATACATCGATGAGAATAGTCTGTTCTCTGTGGATATCCAAACCGATCCTGTTCCGGGAAATTTCAAAACAATCTCTTGTGAATATCAGGTGAAGGGAGACCCTGAAGAGCATTTGATGAAATTTGAAAGCTTATGCCTCCTCCATCAATATTCGGAAGGTGTCAAGTGCAGAGTATTCCTCACGACTCTGTCAGGAACTGCTCAACATTGGTTTAAGCAGTTACCGAAAGCCTCTATCCACTCCTTCATGGATCTGAGGGAGGTTTTCCTCCAACAGTTCGTTAGTGCTAAAAGAACTACCAGAAATTCTCTACATCTAACAACTATCAAGCAAGGTGCCAATGAGAGTTTAAGAGACTACATGACACGCTTCAACGAGGCTGTCCGGGAAATCCCAGGAGTAGAGCCCAAGCTAAAAGTGCATGCATGTGTAGATGGTTTAAAGCCAGGGCAGTTCTTCGCTTCTCTTATCAAAAAAGAAGCTACCTCTTTTGAGGAACTACTAATGCGAGTCCAAAAGTATATCCACATGGAAGAAGCCATGAGTAGCAAGAGGGTTGAATTGGCCTCTCAAAGGGAAAAGAAGCCGGAAGAAAAGAAAAGGCCGGCTCCAGATGCCAAGAGAAATGACAAGAATGAACAATTCTTGAGATCTTTCACGCCACTCATCAAGCAGCCTGTTGACCTACTAAAGGTGGTCATGAGGAAACCAGGGGTTCAGATCCCCGCGGGGCATAGGCAACCGCCCAGAAATCCACCTTCCGAAAGGTTCTGCAAATTCCATAATGACTTTGGCCATATGACCAACGACTGCAGGAATTTAAGAATTGCTATCGAGAAGTTAATCCAATAAGGAGAACTCTTGGAATACGTCAAGAGAGAGACAGAACAAAACAAGAAGCGCAAAGAAGCTCCTGAAAAAGCACCAGATGCTAGCCAAGGGTCACAACCTAAGGGCATTATTAATATGATATATGGAGGACCAACTATGGGAGACTCCAACAGAAGCAGAAAGGCATCTGCTAGAGAACTGCACATGCATGAAAGACATGGGGTCTGGAAGGTCGAAACAGGTCTACCTCCGCCGGAAATCTCATTTGGACCTGAAGATAATCAAAAGGTGATCCACCTGCATGATGACGCTTTAGTCATCACAGTGGAACTAGAAAAGTATCAAATTCGAAGGGTCTTTGTGGATACAGGGGCCACAGTTAACATCATCTTCGAAAATTGTTTCAACCAAATGAGCCTCCAAAAGCCTCTGAATGGGGTAGCCACGGCTCTGCACGGTTTCTCGGGAGATCCTGTGATGTCACTAGGATCAATTGACTTGATGCTCACTCTGGGTGAAGGACCTACATGGGTGTCAAAGCCAGTCACTTTCCTGGTGGTGCGGTAGCCGTCCTCTTACAATATTATCCTAGGGAGAACTGCCCTAAACCCATTCCAAGCAGTGGTTTCCACTTACTATCTGATAATGAAATTCCCCGTGGGAAGTCAGGTGGGACAGGTGTCGGGAGACCAAGAGGTCTCCCGAAAATGCTATATCCAATCGGTGCAGGCGGGAGAGGCCAGGAAAAGACCGATGGCAAAACCTGCCAGTGACAAAGCTGAAACTGAACCTGAAGAAAAGAGGTTTAAAACTCTAACTCCAGCAGAAGGAGATCGGAACCTCTCCGCTTCAATGGAACACTTGCTGATCGCCAATGCCGATTCCAACGAAAGTAAAGGGTTGGGAACTAAAACAACAAGCACAAACCACGTCCCAGTGAAGAAGGGGCAGTGGGAAACTTTGATGGCTGAGGCAAGGGCAAAAATCAAAGGTGCGATCGAAATGTCAGATCAAGAGAAGACTGAAGGAACAGTACACGAGGAAAAGGGTAACAATTCCTAAGAGAAACGGGAGTATGACTGATCATAACCCCTCCTTATCTATTTTGAAGTTTTTCTTATCTTTTAAATTAACCAGTACGCGAAAGGACGCAAGATTATGCCTACTTGTTCTTAAAATCGTACTCCACAAATTGTTGGCTTTAAAAATGAGGAGTAATTCCTCCGTTTCCTTACGCCTCACTTGGGGGGGGGGGGGGGAGTAGGGGATACCCTGCATCCCAACACTCATACTTCATTATCTTAAAACACTCATACTTCATTATCTTAAAATGCTTTTAAGCACATTCCCATACTCATACCCCATTATTTTAAAATGCTTCTAGCCTGCATTCTATTACCTCAAAATGCTCTAGCAGGGGGAACATGGCAAACAAAAACAAAACGAGAGAACGCATAAATAAAAGGATAATACTCTAAACTGATAGAAATCAACAGAAATATGTCAAAAGCTAGACTTTAAAAAGCATCTGGCAGATACCAGAAAGAAGTGATATTGTTTGTGCCCAGCTAGCACGATTTCAGGGTCATAAAAAGCACCCCACCACAAACACCAAAAAAATAGACTGTTTTAAAAAACATCTTATCAAAAACAACAGGATCAAAGAGAGGAATCAGGAACAGAGGCTAGATCCTCGGAGCTTGATGAATGAGAAGAGGAAGACCACTCCTCGATAGCAGCCAAAGCTGAGGAAGCAGAAGGACCACTTTTAGGTGAGTTCGTTGGAATCTTGGAAACATTCTCCTCTTCAGAGCCATCCTTCACCTCTCCTGGGATAAGCAATGGGGAATTACCTTCCCTGCGAACAGATGGGCCGGAATCGTCCCTTTCTCTCAATTCCTGATAGGAGGAAAAAAGGTTGATAAAAAAGAAAAAGAGACAACAACAATAAAAAAGAAAAAGAAGGTACCTGGTCGAAAGCTCTCCTTATAGACTTCATAACCATAGTGTTATGAGGAGAAAGAGGAAATAAGGGAGCATCCCAGGGAGGTAGGTCTTTCAAGACCCCAGCAGGTTGGCTGAGGATCTGAGACGCTGTTGGGAACCCCTTGCAGTTTGATTTTGATGATGTTTTTCGAAACCACACATAGGCATATTTTACTTGTTTAGGGTCAAGGCCGATAGATCGACCTGCTACCTGTTAGTGCAGGTCGATGCCCTATAAAGTTTAGAATCAAGTTTGATCCACCCTGTAAGAGAAAGGTCGTTTATACGGCCTGCCTCATTTTGGATCGAGCTGGATCATCAAGCTGTCTATCGACCTTCCTTATCAAGCTTCCAGCCTGCACTGCCTTAGAAGATTTCAAGTGCTGGATTTCTATATCAAGGTCGATGCTCCGCCTTCATGGAGCTTCTCGACCTGATCCTTGCCACGTCTTGTGCCAGCAAGGACGAACTTTCCCAACGGCTAGAAGTGAGTCAGCTTCCAACGGCTAGTGCCACGTCAGCCTGACTCCAACGGCTAGTTTTTCAAAACTGCCTATAAATACTTCAAGCCATATCGGATTCAAACACGGGAAACTCAAGCTATCAACGCCAAATCTCTGCTCAAAACCTCTCTCAAGTTCATATCCATTCAAGTGTTCGAAATTCGATTAGTTTCCCAAACACTTGACGAAGAGAGGTTTCCGATTCCGATAAAACCCACAACGACGAAGCGTTCACTGCTGCTTGTCGTTGGTTCAACAACTTCTTCTCCGACTAGTTCGAAGTTAGAAAGTTTGTCTGTGTTTCGCCATTGTAGAGTTTAGTCAAGCTCTGTAATTAGCGAAAGGTTGATTGTACATTTTGTACGAAAGGTTGTAAGGGTCACGACCCAAAACTCGTGTCTAGATATTTTCAGGTTAGATCGTATCTAGAACTGATACTCAGTCAGTATAAATAAGAGAGAGGTGGATCCAAAAGAAAAGGGATTCTCAGGTCGAGTCGGCCTGACGTGGATGTAGGAGGGTTTCTCCGAACCACGCTAAATCGCGGTCTCTCTCTCTCTCTCTCTCTCTCTCCTTATTTATCGCCCTTACATTTCATTATCAAACTGACGAGCATCAACCTGCATATCACGCATCAACCTGCTATCTACTTTCAGCCTTAAGATTTTTCAAAGAGTTAACCAACCTCCACCAACTTCCGCATAAGCACAAGTTTGATAAATCAAGCTTGTTCCCAAACGAGCTTGATAGATCAACCTGTCTCTGATAAAGATCGACCTGATTTTCAAAAGTCAAAAACGGTTGGTTATTGGTGTATTCCCCCCTCCCCCATACACCAATTACTCTTTCTCGGGACCAACAGACGCTTCTCTCAGCGTAGACATAAACCAAGGCTCCTTAGGGGAAGCAAGGCGGTTCCTCCGAAGAGATTCAGGCTCTGTGTCGAACATTCTCACTATGGGCCCTGCATTGATGGTGGCCACACGATCAGGAACACCTAACTGACGACAACATTCATGAATAGCAGAGACTGTCCATTCGGTAAGGGGGTCGAACATTCGAAGCCAGAAATCTTGAGATCGGAGATAAGCTTCTGGCAGACGCTTCATCAAAAAATCTAAGAAAGCTTGACCGTGAGGGGTCATCAACAGGTTGGATCTACAGTCCTTAACCCCAGAGGAAATGCCCTGACTTATCCCTGCCCTCCTCCCTTCAGTAAAGGAGGAGGCTTGGGCTCGTACTAGCTCCCGCTCGTGAGTAAGCGTTAACTGTTCCGCTTCCGCTGCGTGGATTTCCCGTAGCAACCCCACCCTATCTGATGAAGCCTTCAAAGCTTCCTCAAGCTCCCTTATCCGTTCAGAGAGGGTGAGCGTACTCTGCTTGATGGTAGAACAATGCTCCTCTTTATCCTGCAAGAAGCCTCGAAGTTGATGGACCTCAACTAGGAGTTGCTCTCTGCCTTTCTCAGGCTGGGAGAGATGCTCTTTCAGCTGTTCTAGGTTTAGCGCCTGAGCAGAAGGGAGATTTTCCAGCATCCTACTTTTCTTCCTGACCGGGGAAGAGGGAGAATCACTTCTCCTTTTTGGAGAAAACGAATGAGGTTCTAGGACAGCCGGAGTGGAGATACCAGCCTCCACGTCAATAAGAATAGGAGAAGATGAAGTTGACCGGTTGGGGGCAACTAAGTGCGGAAAGTAAGGTTTCAACCGGGGCTTCGCCACTTTTGCCTCTGGGAAAATTCCTGGAGAAGCGGTATGGCTCTCGGGTCTTGTAAGTACTGGAATAGGCATCTCACTTGTCGATGGAGCAGGATTGGGATCGTTGTTTCCTTCTTCCTGTTCAATCCTCTGTAGCAGTTTCTCACGAATTTTCTGCTTCATATTTAACTTTGTAGTATCCATGGCTGCAAGATAAAAATAATCACCCGTAAAGGAAGGCAAAAGAATAGAATCATGGATAACATGAATAAACCTAATCCCCAAAGTCTTAAAAATTGATTGTTGGTCTTAAAAAGGTAAAGCCTCAACCACATTTGCCTCTTAACCGATTTCATGGTCCAACAATCTGGGAACCGGCGAGATCCCCCCAAAAAACAGGAAAGGAGGCGGGGGAAACGATAAGGGTTGCCCTAACTTCAAAGAATTCAAAAAGAAGTCTACATATGCGCTCGGGAAAGCAAGATGGTAAGAAAATACCTGGAAGAGAATGGAAGTAGAACAACCACCAGGGTAATCGCTGGGAATGGAGAATGATTCGCGGTGCTTCTCTCTTTTTTCTTTTCTTTCTGAAACTCAATATAGAGAGAGAAAAAGGGAGAAGTTAGAAGGAAGGGAAATGAAGTAGTTTCCCCCTTTATCGCCCCACGTCGCTTCACGAAAAGGAGAGTGCCTTTTCACTTGCAAATAAGAAAAAGGCAGTAATAATAATAATACTCCTCCCAAGACACATTTGTTATAATATCCTCATACACTCTTGCCCTAGAGGCAGGGATAATGATAAGCCACGTCAATAGGTCCAACTCTATTCTTGGGAAAGTAGTCGTCGTTTCGGTTTCCTATGTAATATGGCATCTGCATAAAAGAGAAGCAGAATAAGATGCAATGGTTCAAGTAAAAATAATTTTCCCGCCAAAAACACTCGCCAGAAGTCCTCACAAAAGAACTTCTGGACCTGGGGGGGGGGAGTAGCTGATAGGGACTAAATATCAGCTTTACTACGCAAATAATTCGAGAAGAAAGAATAATATTGATAGGGATCGATATCAGCCCTACTAGTATAAACGAATCAAACCGATAGAATCGGTCCTACATAATAGCATATTATCAAAGGGTTTTCATAGGATTCAGATACCCAATACAGCCGTAGGGCACGACCTGTGCAGAAGCTAGAAGTCTTATTTCTCCCCAGAAGCCATATAGGATCGACGGGCATCTGTCGGGGTCAAAGCATCTGATCGACACCCCCAAGCACCTGGCAGAACCCAAGGTTCTGCGTAGCACGCCATCCGCATGACTCTAGAGTGAGGACCACTGCATTCATGACGGAAGGAATCTTACCCTTATGAGAATTCCTTTTCTGTCCTTCCTTCACACGAATGCTCACTTTTTCATCCTCCTTGTGCCGATAAATACTCGACTATTGCACACTTCGCCATCTATCATCATCATAACACATGCACTCTGCGTACTATTCCATTCATCCTCTATACTCCGCCTAAAGCTTCCTCGAGCTCAGGCAGTCGAAGCTCTCTAAGGCTATTTCCCTTGGAGCTTCACCGGCAGTCATCGCCACCTTCTCCTTCTCGTCATAGTCGGGAAAGATCTCTCCATCTCGCATTCCGTCTCAAGCCTAAGGTATAACCTTCGCTGCTATGGGAGAAGAGGCTCAAACGGAGCTTTGTGCTCCCGTTTCTTCTTCTCTCCACCTCCTTTCTTCGCTCTCTACTTGAATGAGTTCTAATCTCACATGAATACAACTGGTTTATGGCTAAAAATGCCCCTTACTTAAGCATATAACTTGAATATTGTTTGCTGCTCTCATGTGAACAATGTCGTATGTGAAATCGTTATGAAATACCCTGTTATGGTTGATAAACCTACACAAATCTCTTGTTCTCTATCATTATATGGCTTTATCTCCGAAAGCCCTGTACGAAATACATGATTATAACTCTTCGAATGTACGAATCTCTTGCTCTTTACTGCTATGATGCTTTATCCATGAATGCTCTTTGTAAACCATGATGAATAATCACCTAAATTGTTGTGGATCTCCAACCCGGATCTATCACCGTCCTTCGCCTTCTGTAGCATATTTGCATATGCCCAAAAATCGACGAAATCCAATGGTTCGTCATGGAGTTTAACGCCTCACAGATAAAGTCCCCCCAAAAGGCTTCACATCATATTCAGATATGACCACTGCTTCGCCTCCGACATCGATGCTTGGCTCGATTTTGCAGCAATCAGAGTCAGGGAAGTAGATCTGCACCTGAAACTAAAAGGAGGGCCCTATTTCAGCAAGGGAGGAGATAGATCTAGAAAAAATAAAACTAATTGCATATATTATATATATATATATATATATATATATATATATATATATATATATATATATATAAATAGCGGTTATCAATTTAGCATTGATTTTGGGGGCAATTTTGCAATAAGTTACAATTTCAGGGGTCTAAATGTAAAAAGTTGTGTGAACACAAAAAAATCATCCGTCATCTTCTCTTCTCTCTTTCCACTCTTCTCTTTCCTCCTTGCCACTTGGCAAATATTTATTGGTGAAAATAATTACATCAAAATAAATCTTATTTTCAAAATAATGTAGATAAATATTTATTTAAAAAAATTAAAAATTATACCATAAATTATGATTTTCAATTCTCTACAAATAGACACCAATATTGTTATACTTTGAATCAAAAAAAAAAAAAAAAAAAAAACCGTTCTCATCTCATTTTCTATTATTTGATATTTTGATTTTGTATTTCAAACAATTGTTGTATTTTAACAAATATTTATAATTTACTTTTATTTTCTTTAATGTCACGTGTTAAATTCTCTCCTACTTATTCCGGTTTTCTTTTCTGTAATTTTTATTTAACTTAGTGGTCTAAAACAACAAGATATCGGCCCAAGTTTAATGGGCCCAAAAATAGAACAGAAATAAAATAAATATACCATACATTGGGTGACACAATATTTATAAGTCACTTTAAAAAAAATCATGAAAAAACTAATTGTTCATATATGTAAATTTCATAAACAAACTATAATTTACAGTTTTCACTTAAATCAAGACATGACTTTACGATTTTTTTTTTTTTTTTTTTTTTCTTATTCACATTTGCAAAATAGTCTCTTTTTTTAGGATTCGGTTTTTTTTAGGATTCAATTTTTTTTTTAGAGCTTAGTTTTTTTGATTTAATAACTCACGTTGACGCATCAGGCGGGATGACAAATGTTGTATATAAGGAAGTGTTCCGAAATGTATAACATATTGTGTTGTTGTAGTGCACTAACATTATATTTTTCTGCTCTTAGTGTGTTATGCTTACGTTCCTTTTCGTTGCTCTTATTAAATATTCGTAACTCACGGTGTCGCGCATCGCGCGTGGGCGAGTACTAGTTTAAATAAAAATAATTATGTGCATGTATATGTGTCTTATAAAATCTACATGGAAGCTATGTAGACGACATGTCAATTTCGAAACTGCCACATCAACGTCACGTCAGATTTGATTTGGGGGAAATTAGAATTAAGGGGAAATTGGACATATTAAAAAATTTGTGATTTTAGAGAAAAAAATTGAAAGTTAACGGTTAAAACGGTAAGTCAAAAAAAGTTAACGGTTTTAAATGCATTTTCCCTTTTTTTCTTTTACGAGGTACTACAAGTGTTATAGTATCATGTAACATAATATTTTTTTTTTTGAAAAATTAATTTTAAAATTTATCATCGTGGGAAAACGTGCCAAAAATCGCAAAAGAAATGACTTAACTTGAAAGGGACAGATGAAGTTATTAATAAAATCCTTTACAAAAGCAATTATCATGAAATGCATTAATACTTTCCTAATTCTATAGTGTTTTGTGCCTATAAATTTTGAAATTTTGCTAATAAAACATATACATTTAAATGATACTTGAACATTTTAAAATGCACAATCAAAAAAAATAAAAATATTGAGTTTGGTTCATTTTATTGTTAAAATAATATCGCAAAGTTAATGGTCAATAAATTAAAGTTATTATTTTCATTGTTAATATCCATAACCATTAAAATGTTATAAAAAATAATTAAAAAAAATATAAAAATTCAGTTTATCCCATGCATTGCATACAGGTGGCATTAACTAGTACGTACTAAAAATATAGCCCATGCGTCGATTTCTTCAAAAAAATATCAATATTATTATTTTTAAACGCCTTCCGTCCATGTTATTGTAGAAACTTCTAATTTAATACGGAGTATGATTCATGTTGTTTAGAGTGTGATTAGTAAGATTTAACTTTTTTTTTTTTTTGTGATTATTAATTCTATTAAAAATTCTAAGATATTTGGATTCAAAATGAATATTCCATTTCCAGCACTCGACACACATATATACATTTATTTCAGGTATATTTATTAAATATTTTATGAATAAAGTAGCGATAAAGTACTTCCTCGGTTTTTTTTTTTTTTTTTTTTTTTTTTTTTCTTTCTAGATAACATGTTTCTTTTCGTCACGATATTTAAGAAATATAATAAAAAGGTTAATATGTGGTGTAAGTTAAAATATGAATATAATTTTAAAGATAAAAGTGGTGTTTGTTGGACCTTAAAAGGAAATAGGTCATCTGAAAAAAATCGTTCCAAAATATCAAACAAGCCATCTGAAAAAAAAAAAAAAAAAAAAAAAAAAAAAAAAAAAAAAAAAAGGAAGGGAGTATAAGATAAAAATATTCACTCTTTTCCAATATTGTCCTCCCATTTTGTATACTACTTTTTCATTGGTCCTGAAAGCAAGTCACAAGGGGAAGGGTTGAATACGTGTGCAAACGAGTGTGCTTGAAGATCTTATGATCTACATCCTTGCTCGATTCCAACGTGATAGACAAAGAACTTCAGAATCGGCCACGGAAAGGGATCTGCCGTCGTCCGCCTCTAGCTTAACGCCGCAGTCGACCAAGCCTGCTTCTCACTAAACCCTAGCCTCCTTTTCACGTATAATTATTTGAGTGCACTCATAAATTATTACTCTTAGGTTTATAACACCTTGAGGCTATATTTATAGGAGAGACTAGGTGAGACATGGGCTTAAGTTGCAGGTCAGGCCTGTAACTTAGGTTGTTGGGGTTCTTGTATATCTAAAGCAAAACCATTGTTTTAGTGGTATACGAAACTTGGTCCACTTTTAACAATCACTATCATATAGAATATATATAAGCAAGAATAAGCTCATTATCTCATGTTTTAGATCACGTGTCGATCTGAGTTCAGAGGAGATCATGAAGATTGTTTGACAATTATGAGATACTACCCCCATATCATATAAGTAGTCCCATTTGAAAATTGATTGTGAGGAGAGAGAGTTAATTGTAGCCAAATATTCTTTAATTTGTCATTTTAGGAAGTGAGATTAGTAAATGAGCACTAGTAGAAAAATAGCCTGATAAGGCATGTGAAATTGCCACAATAAACTATTTATTATTACATTTCCTTTATCAAGACATTTATAAAAATGTCTTATCTGCCAATGTAACAATAGCTTAAGTGTAATTTTAAATATACTGTTAATGCACTTTTCACTAATGTAGTGATAAGTCACGTGTAAGGATAAATAAGGTTTCAATGCAATTTAAAGTGCCAGAATATAGTTTATATCATGACATTTAAGCATGCATCAAAATGTTGTGTATGACTACATTTGATAATTTTTAAAAAAACGAAAATAATTATAATTTAATTCCATTTATTTACCAGATTTTATATACATTTATATATTTCTTAATTTTTATTAAATTTATATAACTTTATATTTTACATATATTTGCCATATTTTTTAGTATTTTTGTTTCAAGAATATTTATATTAGGAAGAATACATGAGCAAATAGACTTGTAGCGTAGAAAATAAAGGAAAATCCTTGATAAGTTCCAAACAATCACTATAATGAAAAGAAAGCATAAGTCTTGATACAAGAAAATCGTAAATAAAAAACTACAATCAAAATCCTAAACATATATATCACCCTAACTAAAAACTGAAACATATGAAAGTTGAAGTTCATACTAAATTCTAGCTACAAGTTCTCAGCCTATTAGTTACGACAATCTAAAAGTTGGCAGTCATCTTCCAGCAGGGGTCACCTGGGTCACCTGCACACAGAAAATAAACATTCAAGTATCACTTTTACAATTACTTCACACCAATTCTCCCCTAACATTTGTCCACCAACTTTTTTGCCCGGGTCTATGCTGTGAATACATCCTTTAGCAACGACTTTTTTAGTGAACATACTTTGTAGTGAAACATAAGTTCCAACCTTTAAGAAAATTATCACTAAGATGTAAGTAACATGGAGTAGAATAACACATAAATCCTTCGACAAAGATAATAAAATTGCAGTTATATACCTGAAGAGGTAAAGTCGTCATAGTATGCGGTGAAACAGAATCCGAATTCAGTGCATCTTGCCTGGTGCTGACTTGTGAAGTAAGAGGTTGTTGTGTAGAAGCATAGACCTTAGCCTTGCAATTTCTGCTTGCTGGTTCATTATCAAAGTATTTGATGTGCTTCTTGGGGTTCCACTCCATATATCAGAGGGGAAACTCCTTTACCCAACATTCTCACCTGACCGGGTTTGTCCTTGCCCATGATCTGCGCCAAAATATCATACGGAGCTGTTACATCCGGAGCTTGTTCTTTTTGTATATTTCCATTAGAAATTCGTCTACCCACTTGATTTCTTGCTGTGACGAAGTCTGAAGTTCACGAAACAAAAGGTCAATTAGTCATCGGAAAATATTCAAGTAGTACGATAAGAAGATCCAATTCGACATTATATAATAAACATGATTTTATAAAATAATTAATGCAATAGAAGTGTATGTTAATACTTGTATTCCCACGACCCCTTATGGAACTTTCAACTTGAGTAGTAAGAGGATCCTTTTCGGTTGTTATCCTCGGGTGTAACATACTTGACTCTTGAATAGTATCATTATTTTGCCTGTGCTTCCGTTGTATAGGAGCCATGACTGCATCGATTACAATTTCAAGGAATCAGTAGGTACATAATCTAATTGCATCCATAAGCAAAAAATGACTTAGATTCAACAAAGCATTTTCTCAAACACCTTGGATTCATGCAAATGATTCTTATTTCTTGATTAGATTAGAACATTCAGTCTTCCGATTATACAACTCTCAAGACTTAAGCAAAATAACATTGGAAAATATAATCTGCCAGCGTTTTCATAGTATTGAATAGGAAAACATTAAAAAATAAGAATCGTTTATTCTGCAGCTGACTTTTGAATTCATTGTCGACAATATACACCTACAGCTAAATATACATACCTAAAATTTGTTTGCTTTTCGCCAGTCGGAGGGAGAAGAAAGGCAGAATCAAACTTGGTTCGTTAGGAGTGAGAGAATTCGCTCTTTAGTTTAGTTGGTGGGTGGGAAGGAGTTGACAGTTTTTTTTTTATTTTAAGTAGTGTAGGATTCACGTTCTGATTTTTATCCCCCACTATTTACTTTTATCGGTTTTATTACTTTTCATGTCAATTCTCAATAGAAATAATAGGCGTCAAGTTTTATTTCCCATCTTCAATTATGGAGAAAACTAGTGCTTTTATAATATATTAAAATACTCCCTCCGTCCTCCATTTAGTGACGTTAATACTATATTGGGACGTCCTCCATTTACTGACAATTTCCATTTTTGGACGTAGACCCCACAATCACTTTAACACTTTAACATTTTATACATCTACTTTTTATTATTTTAATATTTTAATACTATTAAACAATTAAAATGGACCCACAATTATTCCACTTTAAGACTTTTAACACATTAATTTATTATTATACCATAAAATGTGAAAAAACGCGTGCCCAAACTCCCTCCGTCACTAAATGGAGGACGGAGGGAGTATTAGTTTCTTTAGGCCATGAATATTGACTATTTGTGTTTATCAAATTCTCCATTCTAAATTGTTGGCGTTTTCATATATATAAAAGAAACGTTTGCAATTCAGTGAGACGGAATGCTAAACTGTAGGCGTTTCATATTTATACAAGAAACGTCTGCAATTCAGTGAGACGGAAAGGTTATTATCATTCCATTTCATTTCATTTCAAAAGAGTTGGCAGAAGTCTTGGTTGAGTTGCGGCTGTTTTTCCTTTTTCTAATTAGGTGTAATTAATTTAACATTTAATTATTATAATATTTTTCACTTATTCAATTATTTAGATTAGGTGGACGCATCTTTTTTTCTTCTTTTTTTAATCCTTTTCTTTATATCTACAATATTAATTATAGATAAAATTATTAAATGCCACCAAATGTAACATAATGTGACAATTAAAGTGAACTGCAGCGTAACTAAAAACTGAAAATGCGGCAATAGGAAAATGTATTAATTGGGTATTTGTAGTGGCATTTGTTTAGAAGTGTCATAAAGTTAATGTAGTATTAAGCCATTTTTCTACTAGTGGAGATAGACATAAATGGCAAATGAGACTACTTATATGAGATGGAGGTAGTATAAAATATCACAGTCGAGATAGCTCGGGCTAAGCTATCAGTTTAGACTGCAACACTAATGGTAGTGATGGGTCTCAATCACTAATTATGCTGATACGGTGTAACGTATTGTGGATCAAGGGAGATACTGCTCTTATGATACTGATCCTATATTGGAAGGAATATAGGTGAAGAGAAAGAGATCTCAAGCTTTAGTAGCTCGATCCTAATCTTGATAAGCTATTAGATGTGTATGTGTTCTTAAGTGTTACTTTAATTTACAAATATACGGACTTACCGGTAGTTCCTTACGCTTTTGTATCTTGGGTAACATTAAGACATATATTATATCTAATAAGTGTTATCAATAGGTCGTGTTCTATATATTATAGGTTGACATATCCCCTCAGGGAGTTCACAAGGTTTATTATACAAAGTCGTGCATGCTGATTAAGTTCAAATATAATAAGGAGGTGTGAACAGGTACTACTTGAGGATTAAAAATGTTAATTACTTAGGAGCAGTCATGGTAGCTCTAATTAACTATTGGATTCGGGAATACTTAAACACGGGGGTCAAACTAAACACAATACTAGCCCCAATTTACATAATTGGGACATGACGGTGAATTAGTTTTGATTCTCTAGTGGAATGAATAATAGCTCTAATTGAGATAAATGTTCAGGGGTGAACATGGTAATCATCTCATTAGATAAAGCTCAACTCTGTCTAGTATCCAATCCCTAGGATGACCCAAACAGACCCCGGGAATCGATCTAATGGCATTATTGAGTTTGGGCTCAATAATTGTACTATGGCCCAATATATGATATATATTGAATTTATATCCTATGAATGAAAATTAAATATAATTAAGTTAGATTTATATCTTTGGGATAAGATTAAATATAATTAATTATTGGTTAATTATTTAAGGATAAGATTAAATCTAATAAGATAAATTTATTTATTTAATATATCTATAATATCATACGTAAATATATTTAATATATATTTTATCTCTTCTACTTGTATTTGTATTAGGATGAACTAGTACTCGCCCACGCGCGATGCGCGACACCGCGAGTTACAAATATTTAATAAGAGCGGCGAAACGAAACGTAAACATACACACACTAAGAGCAGACAAATATAATGTTAGTGCACTACAACAACACAATATGTTATACATTTCGGAACACTTCTTTATATACAACATTTGTCGTCCTGCCTGATGTGTCAACATGAGTTACTAAATCAAAAAAACTAAATCCTACCAAAAAAAAAAAAAATGAATCCTAAAAGAAACTGAACCCTAAAAAAAGAGACTATTTTGCAAGTGTAAATAAGAAGAGGAAAAAAAAAGAAAAAAGTAAAGTCATGTCTTGATTTAAGTGAAAACAGTAGATTATAGTTTGTTTATGAAATTTACATATATGAACAATTATGTTTTTCATGTTTTTTTTAAAGTGACTTATAAATATATTGTGTCACCCAATGTATGGTATATTTATTTTATTTCTGTTATATTTTCGGGCCCATTAAACTTGGGCCGATATCTTGTTGGTTTAGACCACTAAGTTAAATAAAAATTATTAAAAAGAAAATCGAAATAAATAGGAGAGATTTAACACGTGGCATTAAAGAAAATAAAAGAAAATTATAAATATATGTTAAAATACAAAATTACAATTGTTTGAAATATAAAATCAAAATATCAAATAATAGAAAATGAGATTTTTTTTTTTTTTTTTTTTTTTTTTTTTTGTGTGATTCAAAGTATATCAATATTGGTGTCTATTTGTAGAGAATTGAAAACAATAATGCTATTTGGCCATAATGTGGCCGGCCACACAACAATATTTTTCATATTTTTTGTAATTTTAAAAATTGTAAATGATAACAATAATTTATTAATTCATATTTTAATTTAAAAATATTTTTTCCCCAAAATTTACATATTTTTTTTCATTTTTTAGGTAAAAAAGGTAAAAAAAATACTTTAAAATAGTAAAAATTATCAAATAATTAAAGGATTAATTTTAAAAAATACGTAAAAAATACGGAGTATCACTTTTTGAGTATTTTATAATCTAAAAAAGTTTGGCATAAATATATAAATTATTTGATATTATAAAAAATAAAACAAGTTAAATTATGGCCGGCCACATTATGGCCGAATAGCATCACTCAATTGAAAATCATATTTTATGGTATAATTTTTACTTTTTTTAAACAAATATTTATCTACATTATTTTGAAAATAAGATTTATTTTGATGTAATTATTTCCACCAATAAATATTTGCCAAGTGGCAAGGAGTAAAGAGAAGAGGGGAAAGAGAGAAGAGAAAATGACGTGTTAATTTTTTGTGTTCACACATGACTTATACTTTTTAAGTTTAGACCCCTGAACTTTTAATTAATTGCAAAATTGTCCCAGAAATCAATGTTAAATCAATAACCGCTATTTTTGTAATCTCTTTATATATATATATATATATATAGATTATATTTAATAGAATTTGTTCCAGTAATACAGTTGCATAACTGAACAAATTAATTGTGTATTAATTAAGGAATAAAATTTGAAGTTATGGAAAAGAAAGAAGAGAGAGGGGGCGGCGGCACATAAGGAGAAAATAGAAGGAATTATTTTCATCTATATATACTCTATTATTCTCTCATTCACAAGATGATGCTTTTCTAGAAACCCTAGATTTCTGTGAGAGAGTGGCAGCCATAATGTGTGTGGAGATCGAGGTTCCGATATCTGCGAGACCCCCACCAAGTCTCTAGATCTAGAGGTTTGGGATACATCCTAGAAGATCAGAATCGGTAATCGTCTCAATCCTCCATCTACGATAATCCTAAGGTATGTTCTCGATTCTTGTGTGGCTAAAAGTTTAATTTCTTGTAGTGTGTTGTATGAACTTATAAGCATGACAAGTCATCATACTCAATCCAAATCTGGGATTCGAGTGGCATTCGAGTAGCTATCCCAACATAGGCGTCCTCTACTAGTGATTGGCCCCTCATATCGGGCCCAATGGCTAGATGGCCTACTTGTTCCTTATACTGTGGTCTGGTGAGTTTTTTTGAGCCAAATCAGGGATCTACTAGCTGGTAAAACTGGGTCTCCCAATGGTTAAATTCTTCATTCTCAGCCGAAAGTATAATTTAGTCCATAAGTACTAAAACTTTCTACTAGATTAATAGTACTGAATTACTTGTTTTACCAGCTTGTTGAATTCAAAGTTAGTATTAGACTTACTCACCCCCGTATTGAAGATGTCCCACATCTGTTAATTAACTTAAAGCTTCTGACTGTTTATGTTATTCAATTTCTTTTATCATTCCAGAGTAGTAGCATTCATTCTTTATTCATCATACCAAAACTTAATCCACTTGCAGGGTTTGGAATGATAATCCTTAATGAACTCCTCAAGGGATGTGATCAACATATTCTACCATGATACAATGCTCTATTGCATTGCAGTTACACTAAGAGTCATACTAGTTATAGTCATTTCCCAAAATACGAAGCATATTGAGTTGCAAAAAATATATGAACTCTCATCCATGGTAACTCAAAGAAACGAACTCTACCTATACACCTCTAGGCACTCAATTAGAGTTAAGGTGCAATTAAGTCGCCGAGGCCTGGATTCTCTCTACTTAGGTCAGAACAGAAGAATTCACCTCACTGTGATCATATCAGTACACGCACATACTAGCATAGACAAGTAACCAAGACAAGCTACTTCTCCGTCTATACTACAGCCTAAACCGATAGTTATATCTAGAACTATCTCGATTGTGATAACCTTTTATATCTCTAGAGAAACCGACAATTGTGGTCTTATGTGATCTACAACACGCCATAAAGCCTATAACTTTAAAATAATGGATAGATGTCTAATGCACGGATGATAATTCATACTTAATCAGATAAGAGATTGTAAGTGGTTATGGACACTTCAGGCATACGAGCTAAAAGATTTACTTTCTGGTATACAATTTCATCATGTGTCACTCTATAATGAGTATGTGTAATCATGAATATTTCCATATCGTAACCGAAATATCTCTAGATAATTTTTTGTCCTCCCGTCAAAAAAAAAAAAAAAAAAAAAAAAAAAAAAAAAAAAAAAAAAAAAAAAAGAGCCTCTTAAGAGTTATTTTATAATTTCCAGACGCCATCGTTTTAGTGACCCCTATATATAAGAGGTAAACCTCGCCATTTGAGGTAAGCATTCTTCGCTATCCATTTTCTCTTACTCGACGATTACATGCTCTTAGTGCGGATCAAATTAAACGCACACTCGCACAAGAGGTTTCTTTTCCAAGAAACCTCAAATCCTATTCCCTTAGTTCTAAGCTGGCTTGGGCGTTGGAGGTCGTTTCCGGAGGACCCCCCACCCGCTCCTCCAATGTTGTTTTTATTGTGTATCTTAAACTCGAATCTATCAATCATAATACCAAGTTTATATAAAATAAAATTTTTAACATATTTTTCACTTTTAATTATCAAAATATCCCTTCATTTATGAACATTGTCACTTTACTAAAACAATATTTCAAAACAAAATGCAGGTTGGGTCGGGTGTAACCCAAATCCTACCATGAGCCGTGGATCCAATATCAGCCAGGTTCCCATCAGAGTTGTCTTGTTATGGCTATATTACGTTAAGATACTTTTATTTTTTATTTTTTGATAGCTAGGTACGGATCTACCGAATTGATTCGAATATACTATTATTATAACAAAATAACTACCAATTTCTTTTCAAGTTCGTAGCTATAATCTCTTACTTCCTCCGTCCCAGGATTCTTGCAACATTTCTTTTCGGCGCGGGAATTAAGACGGGAGTAATTAGTGTTTTAAGTGAGTGGGTTAGGTATTGAGTGTAGTTTAATGTATTTATATTTAGGGTATTTAATCCAACTTATAATCTGTAAATAATTTTTTATTTCCAGAAATTATTTTTAAAATATTAACTGCTGCATTTAATTAAAAAATTAATTAAATATTTTTTTTTTTTCAATCCAGTTAGACAAATTAGACAAATTAAACAAATTACATGAATGAGAAAATAAATTGCATTTCAAATTAGAAACAAAACCATTTATTTATAAATTAAAAAACCCAAAATGTGCACATGTTGATGAACTAAGCTATCCAATCATCCAAAATTTAAGAGGGAAATTAACACTATAACAAATGGGCAGTGGAAGGTCTGATCAGTGGGATTCTTCATGGTGAGAAGGCCGAAGGATCTCACGAACGAAGAGAGGAATTTGTGCGTACAGTTTCTCTTGCAAGCCTCTTCAAATGGAAAGCCTAAGAGAGGGAAAATCAACAAAGCAGCATAACAATTCATCCAAACAAGCATAGGAACAGAACCATCATCATAAATTTACAGAAATTATAGACAGAGCCGTCAACAATTCAACAACAATTCATCAACAATTCATCCATCAGAGAGTATTTTCCAAGATCAACATCAATTCATCAATTCATCAGCAATTTAGAACACCAGAATTCATCAAGAGGATAGAACACCAATTCATCAATTCATCAGAACACCAATTCATCAATTGATCAGATCACCAATTCAACACCTGCCATCATCAAGTAAATAAAGCCTAACAGAGTATTTCTCAGAACACAAATACGAACAAACCCAATTAGACAGAGCCACCATCAATTCATCAAACACAGAGTATTTCCCAGAACACACAACATTAATTCATCAAGTAAATAAGGGCAAACAGAGAGCAGAACCCCCAAATGCATCAGAACACCCATTCATCACCTGCCATCATCATCAAATCATCAGAGAGAAGAACCCATCAACAATTCATCAACAATTAAATACACAATCTAAAAGGGGATTGGGGTCGAATCCATCAACAACAATTCATAAACAATTCATCACAAGCGGCCCATTCATCAGTGGTCTTCAACCTCCTCCTGACCCGAATCCCCTTTACAGACTTCATCTGTAAAGGGGATTCGGGTCGAAGGAACCGGGAAGGCCGGCCGGCCGGCTTCATCTTCAAAGGGGATTGGGGTCGAAGGAACATCTCTGGGCCGCTGCTTTCGGAAGACTCTTCATCGCCTCCACGGTAGGCCGGCGGCGGCGTTGAAGAGTCTCCCGAAAGCAGCGGCGGCTCTGGGCAGTGGCACCGTCCAAGAGTTTTTCCAGCCCGGAGGCAGTGGCGATCGGAGTTCACCATAGCGGTCGGGTGAGATGGGAAGCTTGATACGAGATGGAGGGGGTGGGGGGCTAGGGTTGTAGTCAGTAGGGTATAGAGGGAAGAAGGCATTGGATTTGCGCCGATTAGGACCACGGCGGCGGCCTCGCCGTGAACTATCGGCGGGGGGGGTTACGGTTGCGGGTCATTCTCCACGCCGGCAGAGGCGAGGGAGTACGTTCCATGGCAGATCGCAGAGAGTGAGGGGGGGAGGGGGTGAAATTAGGGTTTTTTGTGGATGAACACAAGTGAGTGAGAGGAGAAGTGAGACAAATTCATAGTAATTCATCGATTTTTCCCCAACAAATTATTGGTGGAATAAATGTGAGTGGGGGGGGGAAGTATAATGGATTTAATGCTTCACTTTTTTTTTTCTTTTTTTTTTTTAAATTAAAATAAATTATTAGTGTTAATTGTAATAAGTGAATTAACTAATTGCACACTTAACACCCTAATTATTTCCCAAAAAGGAAACGTGGCAAGAATCCTGGGACGTCCCAAAAAGGAAAACGTGGCAAGAATCGCGGAACAGAGGAAGTATCATACTCGGTACATAGCAGTATTTCGCATAAGAAAAAAGAATGAAAAAATAAAATAAAAATACAAACAAACTAAACTCGCACTCTCTCCGTCCCCTAATAAGTGTCCCGAGCCGTCAAAATGCAATAACCAAGAAAGTGTATAATTTTACCATATTAACCCCTAATCATTACATAGAAAATTGAAAAAGTAAAAAAAGTGTAATGATAGCAGGGGTAAAATTGGTAGTTTAGCTAAATTTTTACATTGAAAAATGTGATAGGACACTTATTTAGGGACAAAAATTTTGGCGGCTCGGGACACTTATTAGGGGACGGAGGGAGTATTTGGTACGTGTGCTGTATTGTCAGCTGGACTAGTACAACTTTTCAAAAAATAAATATTGAGGATAACTATTCGAAGTCAAACTTCAAAAAATTCAAGGGATCTAATCTACTTACTATGAATGATTACTCATGCTCTTAATTAACTACTGCCTAACTCCTTATTTAATGGAACAAGTAATTAAAATATGTCCAACCATTATATGGTAGCCACACGTGGGGCTCTTCGCCAATCAAAATGCGCCACGTACTTGTTCCCGGTCGGGACAACATTTAACTCTCTGGGGAATCTACGATTATCCAACTAACTACTACAAAAGTCAATAGTCAAAAGATGTTTTTTTTTTGGTTTTAAGTATCACAAGATAGGCCGGTTTTACCATTACCATGCAATCCTAATTACAAACCATTAATACAGGGATAACCTTTTATCGACATGAGAATTAAGAAGAAAGTGATAGTTGTACATAAATTAGTGTGAATGAGTTTAAATTTTATCATTTTAGGTAATATCTTTATACTAGTAAAATATACGAAAGAAAAACTTATCACTATATCAATGGAACGAATGGAGTACTAATTAATATTTTAAAGTTGTTAGTAATTTGGGTGGTTTTTCGCGGTAATGCAGAGTCGTCGACTCCTCATACGTACGTAGGTATTATTTCATAAAGATATATCGTACATATAAATTATTTAATAAATTATAATCTGAATAGTATGTGCAGAAACGAAATTAACGATAATATCCTTTTTTAACATGCAGTTCATTTTTGTTTATTTATAAGACACTTCAAATATGGTTTATGATAAAAATATGAAATTTAATAATAAAAAGTTAGAATGTGTATTTCATATTTTTATGTCAAAATTATTAATTAAGTGATATTACAGCGATGAGTGCTCATCTACTTACCGTGTGCATTTTTAATGTGCCCACAGATGACGTGGCATTACATTTATGAATAAAAATGATTAAAATATATACTCTAACCCCTTCAAAAAAAATAAAAATAAACGATAGCACTCCCACATCAACGGCGGGCACGTTAAGCGTGCCCACGGTGGGTAGGGGGCGTTTCTCTTATTACCAATGCATATGTTATATATTGGGCGTTACTTTCTCAAAGATTGTATAGTTTGGTATTCATCAAATTTGAGTATATTTACATTGTAGTAACTCAAAAGATTTCATATGAATATATATTCTTTATGTATTTAGTCCGTCCAACCCATTACCGTTGTCCTATATATTCATTAAATATATGAAATTAAAACTGTTAGATATAATGTTGTGGGGGGAATTTATAATCTTCAACTGCTAATAAAAATCAATTATTGTTTATTTAGATTCCAATATTCTCATAGACTTTTCACTTATTATTTTTATTGAGACATCGGCTAAGTTATATACATGTATATTTTCATGTATATAAATGCTTGTTTATTAGGAAGCATATTTTTTATACGTGTAACTCTTAGCTAGTAAAATGTTGAGGGTACAGTTTAACACCCCCATTAAGAAAGCATGATGGATATAAGTTGTTCTAAGATTACAAGAAAAAATTATGGCTAATGCTTCAGACCATCGCTTACCCATAGTCTGCTATCTCCAAAATCGGGCCGTTACTCTAAAAAGTGTGATGACATATGACGAGGAAAGTGTCAACACTGAAAAGTGAGTCCAAGTGGAAGCATGTACCATGGAAGCGTCATCAACTTAGAAGCGCCATTTTCCAACAACATTTATGAAGAAGTGCCATGTAGACACTGTTATTCAGATGGGAAGAGAACATCTTGGGGTAAATGAAGGTAGTTGGGAACTACTTCTTGCTTCAGCTAAAGAGGGATGTCAAATTTTGATGGCAAAGAAAAGCTCCCAGCAGAAAACAAGCCATTACATGGATAAGAATCTTGAAGGCACGACTGAAAAAGGTTCCAATGCAGTGGCAAGTCAATCTCTCACATCCCCTTTTTTCTCTTTTCTTTTTCTGAATAGTTGTGTCTCTCTTGAGTCACCCTAGCAGACTATGGAACTCGATTCTTGTGTCTCTGTTAGGCCAACTTAACACACTATGGATCTCGATTCTGAAGATCATAGTAATTAAAGATGATAATCTGGAGAATCTTCAAGACCTGCATGACGAAGGATCCAATGCAGTGGTAAGTCAATCTAGTAAATATGAGAATCTGGAGAATCTTCAATGCTTGCATGATGAAGGATCCAATGCAGCGGTAAATCAATCTCTCACATCCTTCATTTTTTTTTTTCTTTTTCTTTTTCTGAATAATTGTGTCTCTCTTGTGTCACCCCAGCAGAACAGAAGTCATTCGATGGATGAGAATCCAACAAAGAAACCAAAATATCATAAAATTTATCAAACGAGAGATAAATGAGAGGTTGGTCAGCTTTTCAAAGTAAACAACCAATATTTTTATATGTGGCATTGACGAGCCCATATTTTGCTCGTATTTTGTTCATATTGAGTCTGCATATAGGTATGTTAGTCGAGTCTTTGCATGAGTCTTATGCTTGGGAGGGCACATTTTGGTTTCAGGAAAGCTTGGGCAGGATCTGGAGCAGGCAGGACGGTCTGGGGGAGCTGGTTGGGCAAGATGGAGTTCAAGCATGGTGGACCGAGCTTAAAGAGTGATCGTGGGCCGTACGACAACCAAATCGAGCTAGGACGAAGGCTTTTCAGCAGAGGATGAGACACGAATAAGGAAAGAATCCAACCTAGATTCTTTCCTAATTACCGCGATGATCAACAAGGCAACAAATCTACGCAGAGAAGGCAAGTCCTCCTGAGCTCAAACCCTAGCAGACGATTGATGGGCCTGGTCCACGATTCATCCACAAGTATAAAAACAGCCTTCATTGCAGTTCTGAAGAGAGAAGCGTACACCGGAGCTGCTTGATACTTTTTCATTTCATGTTTTATGCTTGAGAGTGGGGAGGAATGAACAAGTCATACGGGCAAACATTTATAAGTTTTTAGTACTTTGCATGGCCGACGTTGGTGTCCGCCCTTTTTGATTCAGTTTATAATATTTCCAGTTCTTAGTTTAATTATGTCTTCTCTTTATTTTTATGTTTACATTTCAAGCATGCTCGAGTAGTCGCCTAAACCCAACTTGGGCAAGATGCCGCGATTATAATATAACTCAATACTCGTGAGATCGGAATAATTGGACTTAATGATTTATTTCATGTGTTCCAGAGTTTACTAGGTTCGGTTCTACAATTCATGTTAGTCTTGGTAGGGTATGTGGCAAGTATCATATCGAGTCAAGCATGATTACAAATAGTACATGGGCAAAATGTGTAGGATAGGTCCTCACACCATATAGTATGAACTAGCAACGGAGTGTAGTCGTAGGTCGACGTTAGGCCTGCTTCTGTGGCTATTTGAGTCCACCACAGATCGGTAATAGTAATGCTGCTTGGGCAAGATATATGACAACTAGTCCTTGCATGTAAATTGTTCAAGTTAGGGAGATTTATATTTCTATACTGTAAGGGTGGATTGGGCACACATTGGCGGGGCAGTAAGGGGTCCTGCCTAGTGACTTGCCTATAACCGATGACATGTGCATACTTAGATCGATGAACGAGTAGAGTTATATTGTAATTCATGGAACTTGCCCAGGCTGGGTTTTCCTTTTTATTGTTTACAAGCTCTTTAAATTACGCCGTGTTTACTTTTCCCTGTTATTTTATGTTCTGTCTTAGGCAGAACCCACCCCCCAAACGTGACAATTGTTTCTGGAAAGATTGTTACTCCAACTCCTCGTGGGATCGACCCTGTGCTTACCATTGCTATACTAGTTGTAGTAGTCAAGGCATATGCATTATAAATTTATTGATTGCGGCTAAACGACGGTCGCGTCAATTGGCGCCGTTGCCGGGGAGTTGCGCTAAAAGTGATCTTTTCAATTTTCGTTTTTCAGGTATTGGACTAGTGCATACAATTAAAGAGTGGAGCTCAACCCGAAGAATTTCAGTTCGACGCAGAGATTGAGAGAACCAACCGGCAGTTACGTGCACAAAGAAGAAGACTTGAACAACGAGCTCGCAACCAAAGGTGGCGTGAGATGGGAGCAACCATCGAGCACCGCCTAACAACGCTGAGCGGACACTGAGGGAAACTGTTTTCCCTAACAATTGAAATCTGAGGCCATTGGGCATCACCTTGCCCATTCCCTCGGCCCCAGATTGGGAACTTAAGCATGCATTCATGCAACTATTGCCTAAGTTCAGTGACATGCCTGGAGAAGACCCACAATGTCATCTCCAGGACTTTGAAATGGCGTGCAACACTGTAAGAACTTAAGGCAACATGGGAGAGTATATACGGCTGCTAGCATTTCCATTCTCGTTGCAAGACGGGGCAAGGGAATGGTTATATAAGCTGGAAGAAGGCTCAGTGACCACCTGGGCACAGCTGCAGCAGAAGTTTTTGGAGAAATACTACCCTGCCTCTCGCATCCAGAACATGCGGGAAAGGATTAGCTCAATCAAGATGGGTGCAGGAGAGAATTTCTATGAATATTGGGGTAGGTTCAAGCCGCTCCTTGCCAAGTCCCCACAACATGCAATCGCCGAACCTGACTTGGTTCAATACTTCATGATGGGATTTCGACCGCAAGATCGTGCTTTGGTGAATGCTGCATGCGGAGGTTCAGTGCTAAACAAGCTACCCAGTCAAGCTATGAAGCTATTTACAGATATGGTGGAGGAGACTCGAAATGAGCCCATTGACGTGCCAAGGGCAAGTCCTGTTGAGAGATCGACTTCGGACTCGAAGCTTGACAAGATGTGTACCCTGTTGGAGCAAATGGTCAACATGAATGGACCACAAAAGAAAGGGGGAAGCGCATGTCAACTGTGCTTTGCCACGTCGCACATGACTGATGAGTGTCCCGAGGTGGTGCTGCAAGAGGATGTCAAGATACTTGGCCACAACCAAGGAGGTGGAGGAAATGGCTATCCCAAATATGATCCCAATTCGCAATTCTACAATCCAGGATGGAGGGATCACGAGAACTTTAAATGGGGGCCAAAGCCTCAACAACAACCACAACATCAGCAAGGGCAACATCAGCAGAGCATGCCATCCTTGGCTGAGATGGTTAATACTACGGCAAGGGACAAAAGCAAAACACAAGCAGAGTTCGAAAAATTCAGAATGGAAACCTGTTGGGAACCCCTTGCAGTTTGATTTTGATGATGTTTATCGAAACCACACTTAGGCATATTTTACTTGATTAGGGTCAAGGCCGATAGATCGACCTGCTACCTGTTAGTGCAGGTCGATACCCTCTAATGTTCAAATGCAAGTTCGATCCACCCTGTAAGAGAAAGGTCGTTTATCGACCTGCCTCATTCGGATCGAGCTGGCATATCTGCCTGTCTATCGACCTTCCTTATCAAGCTTCCAGCCTGCATTGTCTTAGAAGATTTCAAGTGCTGGATTATCTCATCAAGGTCGATGCCCCGCCTTCATGGAGCATCACGACCTGATCCTTGCCACGTGGTGTGCCAGCAAGGACGAACTTCCCCAACGGCTAGAAGTGAGTCAGCCTCCAACGGCTAGTGCCACGTCAGCCTGACTCCAACGGCTAGTTTTTCAAAACTGCCTATAAATACTTCAGCCATTATCGGATTCAAGTACGGGAAACTAAAGCTATCAACGCCAAACTCTGCAAAAATCTCTCTCAAAGTTCTCATCCATTCAAGTGTTCGAAATTCCACTAGTTTCCCAAACACTTGACAAAGAGAGATTTTCGATTCCGATAAAAGCCTAACGACAAAGTGTTCACTGCTGCTTGTCGTTGATTCAACAACTTCTTCTCCGACTCGTTCGAAGTTAGAAAGTTTGTGTGTGTTTCACCATTGTAGAGTTAGTCAAGCTCTGTAGTGTGTGAAAGGTTGTTTGTACGTTTTGTACGAAAGGTTGTAAGGGTCACGACCCAAAACTCGTGTCTAGATATATTCAAGTTAGAGTGTATTTAGAACTGATACTCAGTCAGTATAAATAAGAGAGAGGTTGGATCCAAAGGTAAAGGGATTCTCAGATCGAGTCGACCTGACGTGGACGTAGGAGGGTTTCTCCGAACCACACTAAAATTGCGGTCTCTCTCTCTCTCTCTCTCTCTCTCTCTCTCTCTCTCTCTCTCTCTCTCCTCTCTCTGTCTCTCTCTCTCTCTCTCTTTATTTATCGCTCTTTCATTTTATTATCAAACTGACGAACATCAACCTGCATTTCAGTATCGACCTTAGATTTTTCAAAGAGTAAATCAACCTCCACCAACTTCCGCATAAGCACAGTTTGATAAATCAAGCTTGTTCCCAAACGAGCTTGATAGATCAACCTGTCTCTGATAAGGATCGACCTTGACAATCGACCTTTGATCGACCTGATTTTATAAAAGTCAAAAACGGTTGGTTATTGGTGTATTCCCCCCCCCCCATACACCAATTACTCTTTCCCGGGACCAACAAGTGGTATCAGAGCAGTGGTTCTTTTGACTGCTGCTTTGCATACTAAAAGTTTTTCTTTTAAACTTTTGGTCATTTTGAACCGATCCTTTAGAAAAATCTTTTCATTCATATCATATCATATTATTTGCTATGGAGGCTTCTCTTCTCAGGGTTTGTGAAGATTTCTCCATCCAAGGCTATGAAGACTGGAGCTTCCGAATCAAGATGTGTCTCAAGGCACATCATGTCCTTATGTGGGATATCATCGAAAATGGCCCCTCCCCCATTTATGCAGCGAAGATCATCGTGGATGGAACATCCCCCGGGGAGGCCACATACGAAAAAGTCCTCAAAAATCCTCGCGACTACACAACCGAGGAAAGGAAGGAGGCCAGTCTCGATGACTACGCAAAGGGACTCATCTCAAGCACCGTAAAGGGCGTCTACCTTGCCAAGATTCGAAATCTTGAAACTGCCAAAGAGATGTGGGACACCCTCCGGTCCACCAGCCTGGGTTTAGAGGAAATGAAGGAGAACAATCTGTCCATGGCATGCAGCAAGTTCGATGACTTCAAGATGGTTTCAGGAGAAACCATAGAAGTAATGAAAATTCGCTTCACAGAAATCATTCTCGAAGTCGCTGCAATCAACCCTCACAAATATACGCAGCGCGAGAAGAATCTAAAAGTGATGCGTGCCCTACCTGCAAATTGGCACGTATATGCAGCCATGCATCCAGCCCGTTCGGACTTCAACTTCCTCACCACCGAAGATCTTTTCGACATCCTTGTCGGAAATGAATATGAGATGATCCGAATCCATGGATCAGCACAGCCTTCCACCAGCAAGAAGTCCGATGAAAAGAATGACAAAGAGGTAGCTTTCAAGGCCGACTCAGCCTCTGCTGCTACCCCAAGTTCGATTGACGAATCCATCGTCAAAAAGTTCGAGAAGATGACTCTCGACTATGCTCTAGCTGCTAGGAGAAATGAGAAGCTCCTAGGAAAGGTTGTCAAATACAAGAAATTCTATCGTGACAACAAGCGAAACTTCTCGAACCACAACCACGACCGCCCTGACAAAAAGGGAGAAGGTAAACCCTCAACCTTCAATTCTTCTAACACACCCGAGGGTGGATGTTTTGGTTGTGGCAGGCCGGGTCACTACAAGACCGATTGCCCGGATCTGACAAAGGCCGAGAGAGACGAGCTCCGTGCAAAGCGCGATAAGAAGCTCAAGGATCAACGAGCTGCCATGCTTGCTGAAGAATCAAAGGAGGCTCATCTCTCAGACAGCTCGTCAAGTGATGACGAGGGATACATCGCTTTCGACGAAAGTGATGATGAAGAATGTTTCGTTGGTGAGCATCAACAAAACGAGGGATCTTCAAAGGTAGATCCTCAACCCATTTCACTTTCTTTTTCTGACGATGAATGTGCAGAAGAAGGTGAAGACCTATCCGAGGCTGTGTCTTGGGAAGAAATCAAGAAACAGCTCGATGACTATGCCGACCTCGTGGAAACACTCAAAGAGGTCGTTGAAGACAATGCTGAGCTGATGAACAAAAATGAAAAATACAAGCTAGCATTAGAAGAAAGATTCTCTCCCTATGATGAGGAAAAAGAAAGGGAGATCGAAACCCTAAAGTCAAAAGTTGAAGAATTGACTTTCCGGGTCAAGGAGTTCGATACCAGGGCGCTCGAGAAGGACGAGTCCCTCAAGATCAAAGATGCTGAAATACACAGCCTTACATCAAAATTGGCTGACTTGATTATTCGACACGAACTCGTCGTGAAAAAGGAAGAAAAACTTCAACTCACTTTGAGTCAGTTGAAGAAAAGCGGAAAGAAATTGGAAGAAGTCCAATCCATGCAACGCAATCCGCGCGATCACTCTGGTATTGGATTTAATGGAAAATCCAAGGAAAGCAAGAACAAAGACTGCGAGATCAAATTCGTGAAGGCGCAGTCAAAATCAAAGAGTGTTCGGAAAGCTCATCAAGCTCTTCCAGATAAGGTGATCAAGCTGAAGAATCCAGTTCGACAGCCCCAAGCCATCCTTTTAAAGCAACACAAGAAGGAACAGCCTGTTCCTCAAAAGAAAGAGAGTCGACCTGCCCCCTCCCATCAAAAGCAGGCTGTTCATCCAGGGCGATACCAAGGCCAGTACTATCAAAGGCCGTATCACCCTCAATTCTACTTTCCTGCTCATCAAGGTTGTCACTGCCACTATCCTCAACAGTCGAACTTTCAAGACTGGCAGTATCAACCTGGTCTTCATGAAGAGCAGTATTATCAGCCTCGTCGCCCTCGCTCAAAGAAATCCAAGGCTCCCAAGCCCAAGACCGCCACTGCCTCGTCCTCAGCCTCGGATAGAAGCAGACCGGCGAAACAAATCTGGGTCCCAAAGGCCGTTCCCGCAACCGATGTAGCACCCAATCTCAAATGGGTTGCTAAATTTAACTAAATACAGGTTGGGAAGGCTCAAAGAAGGAGCCAAGCAGCTCGTGGAGCTGTATGGATCATTGATAGTGGATGCTCCAAGCACATGACGTGTGACAAAACGCTACTATCAAATTATCAAGAACGAGACGGACCACTTGTAACCTTTGGAGGAAATTCAAAGGGCCTCACAAGAGGCCAGGGCGATCTAAAAGTTGGTAAAACAACCATTTCTAACGTCTCGTATGTTGAAGGCCTCAATCATAACTTATTCTCTGTGTCGCAATTCTGCTCGAGTGGTAAACGAGTAGAATTCACCGCTAACAAATGTCTCGTGAAAAATGAGGAAGGAGAAATACTTCTTACCGGAATTTTGCAGGATAGACTCTATATAGTTCAATGGACTGATTGGATAGAGACCTGCCTGATCACAAAGGCTGATTCCGAGACAAGCTGGCTATGGCATAAGAGGTTGAGTCACTTGAACTTCAAAGCCATCAACAAGCTCGCACGCAACAAACTGGTGAACGACCTGCCAGATCAAGTCTTCGATCGTGATCACATTTGTAAAGCATGTCAAGCAGGAAAGCAAACAAGATCATCCTTTCCAAGTGTGACGGCGCAAGCTTCAAATTGAATTCTTGAGCTTCTCCATCTCGATCTCTTTGGTCCAGTCACTCCCTTGAGTATAAACGGTAGAAAATACGCTCTCGTTATTATAGATGATTATTCTAGATTTACGTGGGTTATTTTCATGTACAAAAAGGAGACTTTGGAGAAGTTACCCGCGTTGCTGAGCAAACTGTGCAATCAAAAGGAGAAATCCATCATCTCCATTCGATCCGATCGAGGCACCGAATTCATCAATGCAATGATCGAAGAATATTGCACAAAGAGTGGAATTCATCATCAAACTTCAGCAGCCCGTACACCTCAACAAAATGGCGTAGTGGAACGCCGTAACAGGTCGCTGAAGGAAGCAGCCCGTACGTACCATGTTGGATGAAACCAACCTTCCAAAGAAGTTTTGGGCAGAGGCCGTTAACACAGCCTGCTATACCCAAAACAGGTCGATCATCACTACCCGACATGGAAAGACTCCATACGAGCTGTGGAACAACAAGCTCCCCAGGTTAAAGTATTTTAAAGCTTTTGGGTGCTTGTGTTACATTCATAACAATGGGAAATCTCAATTAAAAACTTTCGATAGCAAGGCCGATCCAGGAGTATTTTTAGGATACTCGGAGGTTAGCAAAGCTTATAGAGTTTTTAATAAGAAAACCCTAGTTGTGGATGTAACACCTCATGTTGTGTTTGATGAATCTACTTGTCTGTACAGAGAGTTAAGTACAGGTCCAGATCAGACCGCTACTAACAGGCCGTCTAACTCCCCCATCGACGACCTGCTAGTATGGACTCCAAATGATCTAGAGGAAGAGGATCAATCTGATCCAAAGGTCACACAGCAAGGGGGAAGTGATGCAAGTAATTTTCATACTTCGAGCTGTAATACATCAGCCGGACTTAACCAGGCTGATCCCCCTTCCTCAGTTCCCCAAACTGAAGCTGTTAACGACCTTACATCACAAATCGAGCAGCTCGATGAAGCAATGAAGCAGCTCGATATTCAGCCCGTTCATCAGCAGCATGATCAACAGCCCGAGCAACAGCACATTCCCACTGATCAACCTTCAAGTCACCCGGAGTTTGACGAACCCATTAATGAGCCCGATCCAATCATTTCAAACGAAGAAAGAGCTCGACGCAGACGTTGGATCGATGCTCATCCAAAAGAGTTCATTGCTGGGAACCCAAACCAAGGAGTGCGGACAAGAAGGACGATTGGTGAAAGTGCACTTCTAAGCTGCTATCTCTCTCGCATTGAACCCAAAGATGCCATTGAAGCTCTTCGTGATGCTGACTGGATTCAAGCCATGCAAGAAGAACTCAACGAATTCAAGAGAAATGAAGTATGGTCTCTAGTTGATCGTCCTTATCATCAGGGCGTCATTGGAGTCAAATGGGTTTACAAAAACAAGAGAGATGAATCTGGAAAAGTTGTCAGAAATAAAGCCCGATTGGTAGCGAAGGGTTACTGTCAACAAGAAGGAATCGACTATGATGAGACGTTTGCCCCCGTCGCAAGATTAGAAGCTATAAGGCTGTTTCTAGCTTATGCCGCTCATCAACGATTCAAAGTCTACCAGATGGATGTAAAAAGTGCGTTCCTCAATGGCGTTCTCGAAGAAGAAGTCTATGTGGAACAACCTCCTGGATTCGAGGAGGGTGATTCAAGCAAAGTCTACAAGCTACACAAGGCCGTCTACGGACTTAAGCAAGCTCCTCGAGCTTGGTATGAGACGCTATCATCCTTTCTCATCGAATCAGGATTCAAGCGTGGTTCAGTCGACAAAACTGTATTCACTATCAAAGTGAATGAACATATCCTTTTAGTACAAATTTATGTTGATGATATTATTTTGGATCTAAAGCTCCCATTTTGTGCAAAAAATTTGGTAACCTCATGACGGACAAATACAAAATGTCTATGATGGGGGAAATGAATTTCTTTCTAGGGTTGCAGGTCAAGCAGTCCGATGAAGGAATCTTCATAAGCCAAACAAAGTACGCACACGAGCTGGTCGATAAGTTTGGTGTCAAGGACAGCAAGCCCGTCAAAATACCGATGCTCGCTGGTGGGAAGATCGGCCCGGATCCCGAAGGAAAACCTGCCAACATAACACAGTACAGGGGTATAATTGGTTCATTACTTTATCTAACTGCGAGTCGACCTGATATCACTTTTGCAGTTGGAGTGTGTGCTAGATTTCAAGCTAATCCGAAGGAATCCCACTTGGAAGCTGCAAAGAAAATTCTTAGATACATCAAAGGAACCACAAATTTAGGTCTTTGGTATCCTTTTGATGATAATTTGCAGCTTACAGGTTATTCAGATTCTGATCATGCAGGGTGCAAGCTCGATAGGAAATCTACCTCGGGTACTTGCCACTTTCTCGGAAACAAGATGATATCTTGGTTTTCAAAGAAACAAACTTCAGTAGCCACCTCCACCACAGAGGCCGAGTACATGGCCGCAGGGAGTTGTTGTGCACAAATCTTGTGGATAAAACAACAACTCAAAGATTATGAAGTTGAAGTCAGTGAAGTGCCTATATTCTGCGACAGCTCGAGTGCTATCGCCATTACTCAAAACCCAGTTCTTCATTCAAGATGCAAACACGTGGATATTCGACATCACTTTATTCGTGATCACGTGGAAAAGAAGAACGTGGTTATTGAGAAGATACACACTGATATTCAACGGGCTGATATCCTAACCAAACCACTGGCCGAAGAAAGATTCAAAATGCTGTGTGGAAAGTTAGGGTTATTAAATGTTGAGTCATCAGGACGTTCTTGACTCAACAGGCCGATCGTGACTCAACGGGCCGTTACTCTTAACAGGCCGTCACCATTTGAACAGGCCGTTTCCCTCAACAGGCCGTTCACAAGTCAACAAGCCGTTAGCAGATCATCAGGCCGTTTCTCTCAAACAGGCCGTCATCCATTCGACAGGCCGATAGTTAAATGACAGACCATTCCCCAATCAACAGGTCGTCATCTAAATCAACAGATCGACCTGGATTCCTCAAATTGAGGGGGAACACTTATTCAAGTGATCCATCATTTGAGGGGGAACAAAGATCGATACCTGCCAAGTCCAGGCCGTTTATCTCGCCAGGCCAATATCACAAGTCCAGGCAGTTTATCTCGCCAGGCCGATATCGCAACTCCAGGCCGCTCTCATTTCATCAGGCCGATACCAACCTGAATGCTACCCGCATTAATGAAGGGGGAATCAAAAGGGCAGTATCACCCTTTTGTCTTATGAATTCTTTAATACGCATTGAATTTTCTATTAATTATTGATATTTATTTCTCAATGTGTTACATTATTTAAGGCCTGTTAGGTTGCAGAAAATAAGGAAAAAGGGAGTAATGATTACTATTTTTGCAACACATCTAGTCAAGTGTCAAATATTGACACATTGACCAATGTTGCATTTAATTCCCTGCCACTTTTCTGAAAAAGCACATATATACGCACGTTTTTCTTTCTCACGCGCGGATGTGAACCGTTTCACATTCCACGCGCTTTAATCGTGTGGACGTGGGTGAGAGGGAAAACATTAACCCTTTCAAATTCGAACGATCTCAACCGTTCAAAATTTCTATATATGTCACGTTGATTTCTTTTGAAACATTACCTTCTTCATCATATCTGCAACCCTAATTTTTCACTCCCTAATTTTACTCTCTAAATTCTTCACGCTCTACATTCTCACTCTCTGCACCAAATCACAAGCCGTGGTTTGTACCGTTTCGCCGTTCTTGCTTCCATTTTCTGTCAAGTTTCTCTTTATTTCACTAATTTGTTTCTTACAATGGCAGAAAAATCGACATCAATGGCAGGAAAATCTACATCCGGCCGCAAGGAAATGCAGTGGGCAGAGATCGAAGAGTACTTGAAGGCTCGCATCAAATTCGAGCCCTATATGGTGCGTGAAAACTTCGGTTTTCGCGATCTAGATTCCATGTTCGCTCTGGTGGAGACCTGCTTTCCGTTCCACCAAATTATCTCCACCCGGCCGGCGAAGCAACTCACCAAGATTGTGAGTGCCTTCTTCTACAACTGGAATGAGGGCGATTCCGTTTCCACCCACACTGTCTCCCTCGGAACCCATAATGCCGTTCACACCATCAACGTTCTTGACGCCGTGAAGGCTGCCTTCGGTATTGGGGAGGGAGGGACGATGCAGCTCTCGGAAATCTCTCGAGACCAGTTGCAGAAGGTTTCAGACCGTGTCTTGATTGAGCAAAGGCCGTTCTTGCCATCGTCATTCAAGAGGAACGAGCTCCGCCCCAAATACCGCCTCTTGATGGACTTCGTGCAGAAGTGCTTCCTAGGGCACATTGGGAATCACGACCAGGTCACCCCATTGAAGTTTCAGATAATGGCGGCCATGATCCTCGACCTGCCCATTAGTTGGGCCAAATTGCTGGTCTCCCTGCTCTGGGATGAGGCCAGGCAGATCGTTTGCGAGATGGAGGGAGAGGCCGTGGTGGACGTGCATCTCCACAATGAGAAAAGGCCGATTCGCCTTGGGACGAAGGCGACCTGCATTGTCATTTCCTTTTTCAAAAATAGGAAATGGTCTAATGAGCCGTCCTTCCCCCACCTATTTATTCCAAAAGATCTCCACCAAATGGAGATGGCGATTGGGGTGGCGCCGCAGATTTTCTATGGGTCGCCAGACCATGTAAGGGCGCACCTCACCAAGACCGTCGAATCCAAGGTCGGTTGGAGGATTCCAGCTCGACCCACTCAAAAGAAGAGAAAGGCCGATGTCGAGCTGGTTCCCTCTCGCCCTGCCAAGAAGACTCCGCCTGTGAAGAAGACTCCTCCATGGAGGACGCAATCGGCCTCCACTGATCCGGTCAGGCCGTTACACCGAATTCTTCCCGTGGAGTTCGAGGAATCTGCACCTCGCAGGGAGCCATCGCCCTCCCCATCGCCCTCTCATTCAGCCGAACGGACTCCCTCTCCAGTCCGTTCCGCCATGGAGCCATCGACCTCACAGCATCGCCCTGCATCTTCCCCGCAGGACGACGTTTCCTCTCCTGTGAGGTCCCCCGAAGTCCATCGTGCTGGCTCCGTGGAGATCCAGGATCTCACGGCGGAAGATTCCCAGCCTTCCCCCTTTCGGCATGTGCCCGTGGAGGAAGACGTCGTGCTGCCGATCCAGCCATTCTCCGAGCAGCCCGTGTCTGCTGCTCACTCCCAGGTGGCCTCCATGAAGGCCGAGGCCAGGCTGAAGGTGATCGACCTGATGCCGGGGATGCTCAACTCCCCAAGTCCCTCGACCTTGCTACTCGCCTCCAGTTTTATCTGGTTTGTAAGTCGAGTTACTACTATGTTTTCGAGGCCTTGTGCAGGTCAACACCCTCGAGGAGCTGAAGATCGAGGAGTTGGCGCTAGAGGAAGAGTTTGGCTTCTTCAGTGTGGAGGATGCAGCCGCAAATTTCTGATCCCTTGTGCTGCGGCGCATGAAGGTCAAGGCCAAAATTCTGGGCATCGACCTCCGCCCCCTCTACACTCACTCTCGCGCCCTCTACAACTCCGCCGCCGACGTTGGAGATGAGTTTGATGGAATTCAAACTCCAGAGCGATCGTCACCAAGGAATGAAGGTGGTGATCAAGCTCTGACCGCTACTGAGGCTGCTCCATCCCCCCAGTTTTCAAAAGTTGATGTTGAGGCGGAGCTCAGCACTCTCTCTGGAAAGCTCGAGTCCCTCGCCATCAGCGTGCCGGAGCAGATCAAGCAAGCCATCGCGGAGGCCCGGGTCGATATATTGAAAGAAGCCAGGACCCAGGCCGATGATGCTGCCAGGGAGCGGGTGACGAAGTTCGAAGTCGACCATCTGAAGGAATATACCGACAAACTTCTACCGACCCAGCTCGAGGCACTGAACATGGCATCCCGTGACTTGGTCGGGGATGTGAAGGAGGACGTGGCCAAGGTCGATCACCGTGTGACCGACCTGACTACTTCAGTTACAAATTCGGCATCGGCCTCCAACACCCAGATCAATGGCATTCTGGATAATCTCACCAGCCTGCTGAATGGGCACCAGCAGCTGCGAGAGGCCGTTGGCAAATTACAGCAGGAGGACGCCTCTCTTCTTACCCTTATAAACACCCTTTCTGATGATGTCGAAAAGGGGGAAGAAGCAAGAGCCGCCGCCGCCACCAGGAAGAAGAGGACCCCCAAATCCAAAACTCCTTCATCTTCCGTGGCTCCTCCTCCTCCTCCGCCTCCGCCGCCAAGGACGCAAGTTTCCGAGGCCGCCGCCTCCAAGTCCGTTTCAAAGGCCGTCGCCTCCCAGGCCGATCCCATGGCCGCTGCCGCTACTGCCGAGGCCGCCGCTGCCAAAGCTCGATTGGCAAAAGAGGCCGAGCTAATATCTGCCATGCATCTGGCCGGTGCGACGCCGGAGCAGGCCTTGAATCCCGTCGAGCATAAGCGCTTTATTGCGGAGCGCCGGGCTGCTGAAGCGAGGAAGAAGGCCGAATTGGACTGGGTCAGTGAGTCGGCCTCCAAACTTATTTTGGATGCTGGAGTCCAGCAACAGGCCGTTGAGTGGCTAGATGAGCGCCAGAACGCCCTGCTGCGGGAGCTCAACAGCTGCTTCATCCTCCTTCATTACTGGATCCAAGACCCCTCGCTGCCTGAAGATGCCGATGACGCATATGCAGCCTACATGCTTAAATTTCCTCACCAAGATTTCGTTGGTGAACTGCGAAAGAAGGCTGCAGAGGCCGGTGCGATCTTAAGGGCTCCAGTCAAGCAATATTTCACGCCCTTGCTTATTGGCGATTCGGGCTACCTTGATTATTCCCGAATCGACCGGTACATCGCACTGACTGCCATCGGCCTGAACATCAATGTTGCGAATTCCGATCCCGCCTACTGCCGTATCAGGGATGGAATTTGCGCAAGTATGAAGGCAAAGTCCAGGGAGCAGATCCAGGAAGAGCGAGTGGCACCCCGTGCCCAGCAGAAGAGGTAGTTGATAGATGATTTTGTATCTTTTTATTATTCATTTAAGTTCGTTGCTTGGTTTGTAAATTCCAAATGTAAAGTACGCTATCGAGCTGAATGAAGCAAAAATCATCTTTCGACCTGACGACAATATCTCTTTGTCCAGGCATCTGCCTTTACTGCTTTATTTTACTTACCTCTAACTGCCTTTCTTATAATTCCGTATCAACCTTAATGGTTAATCGATCTTTCATTGTTATATACCTTAGGAATTATTTGTAAAGTGTATGGTTTCGACATCATCAAAAAGGGGGAAATTGTTGGGAACCCTTGCAGTTTGATTTTGATGATGTTTATCGAAACCACACTTAGGCATATTTTACTTGATTAGGGTCAAGGCCGATAGATCGACCTGCTACCTGTTAGTGCAGGTCGATACCCTCTAATGTTCAAATACAAGTTCGATCCACCCTGTAAGAGAAAGGTCGTTTATCGACCTGCCTCATTCGGATCGAGCTGGCATATCTGCCTGTCTATCGACCTTCCTTATCAAGCTTCCAGCCTGCATTGTCTTAGAAGATTTCAAGTGCTGGATTATCTCATCAAGGTCGATGCCCCGCCTTCATGGAGCATCACGACCTGATCCTTGCCACGTGGTGTGCCAGCAAGGACGAACTTCCCCAACGGCTAGAAGTGAGTCAGCCTCCAACGGCTAGTGCCACGTCAGCCTGACTCCAACGGCTAGATTTTCAAAACTGCCTATAAATACTTCAGCCATTATCGGATTCAAGTACGGGAAACTAAAGCTATCAACGCCAAACTCTGCAAAAATCTCTCTCAAAGTTCTCATCCATTCAAGTGTTCGAAATTCCACTAGTTTCCCAAACACTTGACAAAGAGAGATTTTCGATTCCGATAAAAGCCTAACGACGAAGCGTTCACTGCTGCTTGTCGTTGATTCAACAACTTCTTCTCCGACTCGTTCGAAGTTAGAAAGTTTGTGTGTGTTTCACCATATATTGTAGAGTTAGTCAAGCTCTGTAGTGTGTGAAAGGTTGTTTGTACGTTTTGTACGAAAGGTTGTAAGGGTCACGACCCAAAACTCGTGTCTAGATATATTCAAGTTAAAGTGTATTTAGAACTGATACTCAGTCAGTATAAATAAGAGAGAGGTTGGATCCAAAGGTAAAGGGATTCTCAGGTCGAGTCGACCTGACGTGGACGTAGGAGGGTTTCTCCGAACCACGCTAAAATTGCGGTCTCTCTCTCTCTCTCTCTCTCTCTCTCTCTCTCTCTTTATTTATCGCTCTTTCATTTTATTATCAAACTGACGAACATCAACCTGCATATTAAGCATCAACCTGCATTTCAGTATCGACCTTAGATTTTTCAAAGAGTAAATCAACCTCCACCAACTTCCGCATAAGCACAGTTTGATAAATCAAGCTTGTTCCCAATCGAGCTTGATAGATCAACCTGTCTCTGATAAGGATCGACCTTGACAATCGACCTTTGATCGACCTGATTTTATAAAAGTAAAAAACGGTTGGTTATTGGTGTATTCCCCCCCCCCCCCCCCCCCCCCATACACCAATTACTCTTTCCCGGGACCAACAAAACCCAAGGAGCCATGCAACACATCAACGCTCAACTTGGGCAGCTCACTCAGACCCTATCCAGACTGGAGAAGAAGCAAGGAGAGCTACCCCCACAAAGTTGAAATCAATCATGCCCATGTCAAGGCAATCTCCACCAAAAGTGGAAGGCAGCTACCAGAGATGAAGCAGCCGGCTGAAAAAGAAGAAAGGAAAATCGCATCAAGCAAGGTAGATGATGAAAAGAAGGATGAGGGGACAGTGGTACCTTGACCTTGACCAATACTTGGTGAATGGTATTTAGGCTCGTCATTGATGCTTAATGGCAATGGAAAATGTTTTTTTTAGTATGGATCCTTTTGTAGATTTGGTTGTGTTTTGTAATATTAATTTTTTTGTCACTTTCTATAGTTTATATTTGTATTGGTTAGTGCTTCCAAATTGGTGATGTTTATGGTAGAATCTTTTTTTACAAAAAAATGGTAGAGTCTAGGCTGCTTTCTAATCTCCTTTTAAGTGTTGCGTAAGGATGTTCATCACAGTACTAGCTTATATATCCATTGCTCAATCTTATGGTAGCATGATAAATTTGGAACTTTTATTTCAGTGTTTATCCGCTTCTCTTGCTCCAACTGCATACTGCTCTTGTTTGCAAATGAAATTCTTATGTAAAGTAGCTCTTCTACAACCATGAAGAGAGAAGTTGAAGTCTCATGATGTTATCGCATAAAAATTAGACATTTCCAATTAAAAACAAAAAACTTGACCAAAAAATACATTAGATTCATCATACTAATTTCAAACCATACAATAAAATAACTTCAAGATCAACTTCATTAATGAGCTTATACTTCAATAATAAAACTAATACGAGGGAAACATGATCCTAAGAAAATCACGACAAAACATGTCCTTTCTCTCTTGGTCGGTGAGTTCTCCTTCATCGTCTGGAATTATGTTCAAGTCGATAAATCGGTCCGCCAGAATGTTGAGGTCGAAACCAAGGCCCACTGTCAAATGTTGGTGTCAACACCATAACGACCTGCTGCCAAGATGGGGGATTCTAAAGCACTTTTGTCGCTTGGATGTTGGAGTCAGAACCACTTTTCGTTGCTGACATCTTGGAGTTGGAACCATGATCTATCGGAAAACTGAGGTGGAAACTATCTTCAATCTTTGCTACCTTGGTATTCTCCTTACTCTGTATTTTCTCTTCGTCAGAAGATGTCATCATGCTTTATTATCTTCAAGTATAGTGGTAGAAACAATGGAGATCTTGAAACAGTAAAGTAGCTCATAATGTTTTAATGGTGGAATTGATTTAGTGCAGGTTACGTTCATGAAGAGTTAATTGCAGAAGATAAGAGTTAATAATTTATTTTATTTTTTACAATATCAGAACTACAAAAGGAAAGGGATGCACGCGCAAGCAACTTAATGATTCATCAGCTTATCAATAGAAGGGTAGTTTCGGTAGTTTTGTACAATTTTTGCTTGGAAATTCGTTGTGGGAACTTATTCTGGGACAAAATTTAAAGTGGGTCAGGACACTTATTCGGGGATGGAGGGAGTAAGGGTTAGTTCTTTCTAAAAAAACAAAAACATGAGAATTCGTATGAAAAGACTCGATTAGGAAATCATGACAATTAAAGTTGAATGAAGAGAGTATAAGTTCTTGAACAGAGAGAGTATAAGTTAGGGCCCGTTTGGTATCCATATACTAATATATCATATATATATATAAAATAAGGATATGGCTATCAAATATCAGGTTTGAATATGAAATTGATATCTCATATATATTTTTTGGTATGGATTGCTCATATATGAAATATCAAACACGGTTAATAGATAAAATAAAATAAAATAAAATATTATTATTATTATTATTATTATTATTATTATTATTATTATTATTATTATTATTATTATTATTATTATTATTAACACCGTGGGCATTCTTAATGTACCCCACGGATGATGTGGCATACCATTTATGAATAAAATAATTAAAACATATACCCTAACCTATCTAAAAAAGTAAACCCTAACACTTATCAGCAGTGGACACATTAACACTACTCACGATGGATAAGAGAACGTTTATCTATATCTATATACTTCAATATATGAAATCAGTTAAAAGTGAGTATATCATCATATCAAAGATATCAATTCAATATTCATATACTATATACCATATATGGTATAGTATAAAAAATTTTAATACTAGTATCTGATCTACATATATGGATACCGAATGACCCCCAAGTTGTTAGAGTTTGTTGTAGGAATTTTGGTGTTTTAATTGTTCAAAGTGAATGATCCATTAATAAGTTAAGTTTGAGTTGGGAATTTGTCCCACATTGGAAAAACAAAGAAGTTTAAACTCATATATAAGTCAAGGCTCAAATGTATAGAATAATTAATATACTCCTCAAGTGGTGGATTGAGTTTAGCCTTTTTAGGCTAAAACCAAAGGCCTACGAGGCGCACTTGGGCGCTTTGAGGCGCACTTTGCACTTCGCGCGTGTCGAGCACACGCCCGTGACTCAACCAGGCTTGTACCAGGCACGAGTCAGGCTCGGTTTGGCTCATGGAGGGGCCGAACCATTGTGTTGGTTCTGTTCGGTGGATCTGGGCCGACAATCGAGATTTGATCGAACGGTCCAAATCGAAGCACCCTTTCACAGAAAGCCACCTACCTCCTGGCTTGTGCTAGGCACGAGTCAGGCTCGGTTCGGCTCATGGAGGGGCCGAACCATTGTGTTGGTTCTGTTCGGTGGATCTGGGCCGACAATCGAGATTTGACCTCCAAGAATGATCCAACACACCAAAATGGAAAGCCACCTACCTCCTATAAATAGAGCCCTCCAAGAATGATCCAACACACCAAAACGAAGATAAAATCTCCAAGAATGATCCAACACACCAAAACGAAGATAAAATCTCCAAGAATGATCCAACACTCCAAAACGAAGATGCCCTCCAAGAATGATCCAACACACCAAAATGGAAAGCCACCTACCTCCTATAAATAGAGCCCTCCAAGAATGAACCAACACACCAAAACGAAGATAAAATTTGTCATCTCGTTTTATTCTTCCTTCCTCTTCTTTCTTTACAAAGTCTCGATATTCGAGTAGTTCCGATTACACTATATCGGAACAATATTATAGAGTCTAACTCTAATCTCGTTTCTATCCATATTTCGTATTACGATTCTAACATTTGCGAGTTCTTATTTTAAATAGGCTTAGTAAAAGCACCTGCTTGTTCGAAATGTTATAAAACATTGCGGCTGCTGATATGGCAAAAGATCTATCATCATCTCCACGTGTCAACACCTGGTTGAATAACCTAATCAACTGCCATGTCGGCTTACTCCACCCAACGGCTGAATTTTCAGCACTCAGCTCACATCAAATTCACACCAACCAAATAATCTCCGAGGGAAGCGGAGGCGCTAAGGCTGAAGGTGATGGCCGCCCTCCGAGCTACTTCCGCCGCGCGTCCGCCATCCCCGCCGCTCTCACCCCCGCCCAAGACCGCTGCTGTTCTCTCCAATGTCCAGATATCGTCTTCGAGGTCTCATCAATCGGCAGCGCCAGCTAACTCACTCTCGCACTCACTCTCAGTGCCAGCTTTTGCTGTTTTGCCTCTCGTTGCTCTCTTCGCAGCTCCCGGTGAATCCAGAGCTGAAATTCTTCCGAAAGAACAAATATTTTCTTCTCTTACTCAGGTTGGTATATTCTCCGATTTTCAGTTATTCGCGCCTTGATTGAATGGCTTGCTTGAGTTTTGAATCTAGCGGTGTCGCACATTTTGTATATATTGAAATGCAGATTTACGAATTCGGAAAGCCGTTCAACTCTCATTTTTATCATTTGCTTATTTTTTGCTGATTTTTCTCAGTAAATGGAATTGCTTGCTTGATGATAGAAAATCGAGGGTATATATGTTTCTTAGCTTCTTCTTTTTTCGAGGAAAACTGAAGAATTAAGACCGTGTTTATCCTTGTTGGACCTTTGATCAGGCGGAGGCTGCAATCGATCAAATTCGAGAAGTAGGATCGAACTTGTTTAGTGGTGCAGGGCAAGTGTTTGGGGCTGTTTCAGATGCTGTGAAGCCTGGCGTGGATGTGGCGTTGCCTATACTAAAGCAAGCTGGAGAACAGGCTGTGAGGATTGCTTCTCCAGTGGTCTCGGAGGCTTCTAAGAAAGCTCAAGAAGCTATCCAGAGTTCCGGCTTCGACACTCAACCTGTCATGACTGCAGCTAAGGTATAATTAGTTTTCAGTTGTCACCTGTTGAAGTACATACGCCTACAGCGCACCTTAATCACAAATCAATTCCAGATGTTGTCACATGAAATCTAATTATTGTAACAAATCATTAGTAAAATACTTTGTTAACATGTGAATTATTCCCTCAAAAAAAAAAAAAAAAATGATCTACAACATGCTGAGAAACTTATGAGGTTTGCCCTGCTAAGCTATTCTACCATCGGCATCCCATCGTTAGTTGATTACTTCCTCCATACCAAACGAAACGCACCCCTTTTCTGAAAATGTTCTCACGGATTTTAGAGACAAATATACATAAGTTGAGTCTTATATGGAAACCTTACGATGACAAGTATATTCTTTAAGTTTGCAAAGCATGTTTGGATCCCTCAGCAAAATACATATATAATATTCAAAGGAGGGGCAAAAGATTGGATTCAGTGCCTAATAAATGCATGCAAGATTATTAATTTATTATTTTATTTGTCATTTAATTTGAATAAACCTAATAGCTGGCTTAGAAAGCTGAGTGAATGTGAATCCACAGGGAAGGAAGGGGAGAAACTTACTTTTCTTGGGGATGGAATTTAGTTGCTTTTATAAATTGTTCTATATAGAAGAGTATAGATTTCATTAACTTAGATTTTCATTTTATGGGAAGTAATTAGAGTATTCCAAGGGATTTCAGGTCCCTGTACTTTTTGTACTATCTTTTAATAATAGGACTTCATTGAGAGGAAAATAAATTGAGTTTACAATCAAGTAATGTAAAGATCTGGGTCACAAAAAATTGTAACCGTTCCTCTTTGAGTGATTTCTGTTAAAAAGTTCAAGACTAATATTTTTGCGAGTTGATTATGAAAATATTATATAGATTATAACCTGTTGACTTGCATATTTTGCGTTCCTGAATCCTAAGATCATGTGAATTCTGTAGCCATGCATACATTGTTTCTTAAATTCAGATTACTTATGCTGGCCTTGGTGCATTCTCATATACTAGTAATGCATGGTACCTCCTGTATGCAGACAGTAGCTGATGCTGCTCAACAAACAACGAAGGTGATTGATGAGGCCAAACCTATTGCTACTTCCACTGTTCAAACCATATCATCTGCAGAACCTGCTGTAATTTTGGCAACTGGTGGTGCATTAGTAGTTGCATATCTCTTACTTCCTCCGGTCTTGTCTGCCATTTCCTTCAACCTTAGGGGTTACCAGGGTAACTTGCCTATACTCCAGTTAGAGCTTCGCTACGATTAAACATCAGGCACCATTGCATACACCATACTTACTAATGACTGAAACAACTGTGCATGAACAAAGTTTGTTGGGGTCCTTAACAGATAATTAGATAACCTCGTGATGTTTCTGTAGCTACCAGAATAAGATCATACTAGTAAATTAGCTGTTGATGCATCTTCTTAGAAACGTTTAGGTACTCATGATTCAGATTAACATCTGTAACTAACCGAATTCGAAATATTTAGTGCTTACCTAATAATTCTCATGATTTGTCTCATGACACTTTTCACATGAGCATTACAATAGCTCCAAAAATTGGATGATTATACATGTAGTTTGAGATAGTGGTGCAAAACTAATATTCATCACAGTGTTCATTTTATTTCCATATATCTCTTCTATTTTGGTATTTGGTATAAAACTCAGCCCTTAATAAATCTCTTATATTTGTGAATTTTGATGCAACTCTCTAGGTTCCCTAACTCCTGCTCAAACCTTGGATCTAATGTCAACAAAGAATTATATTTTAGTTGATATACGGTCGGAGAAGGACAAAGACAAGGCTGGTGTTCCTCGCCTTCCATCCAGTGCTAAAAATAAATTGATATCAATCCCGTAAGAGTACTCTTTCTCATAACCATTATGTGCTGAATGAATGTTATTATTGCTACTTTTTTCTCCTTGTGGAGAGTATTAGTACTACTTTGTACTGATAACTTTGTTGGGTCTCACTCTCAAACTTACAGTAGAGGCATGATTTCTCATCTATTTCCTTTTCCTAGCTAAGAATGTTTACTAAGGAAGAAGGTTAGATTAGTATCCATGCATCCTTGCTGTAGGAGGTCAAGGCCTTCGACTTGAACAAAAAATTATCCTTGCATACTCTTTCTTCTCTTTCAAGGAGATCAAGGTTGGCAGTTTCAATGAGATCTCAGACAAAATCATGTTAATTGATGTTTAGATATAGGCCCACATATCCAGATTGTTCTCTCCCAGCAGTTAAAGTTTGTAGATAAGAGGCTCAAGGAATTCATTGGTCTGGAAATTAGCTGAGCTTTTAAACAATGACATTGGTAATCTAGAAACGGACATAATTTAGTCTGCTTGTAAGTTCTTTAGTAACGCTTAGCAATATAAGTAGGTAGAGAACTTGGAGCCCAGCTTATTTGTTGGGGATCTAATTTTTGAGCATAGACTCTTATTACCTTTTTCTTTACAGCGTTATACTTGTCATCATAGCTTCTTTTTATTTTATTTTTCCATGAAATCTATAATCTGAATAGAAATTTGTACTCCCTATGTCCTTATTTTGACGCTTTTTATCATTACAATAGACTTAGTTTAAATGGGTGTCATTATAAGTTGGACGTGGGGAGTAACAAAATAAATAAAAAATGTCAGGTTAGAAGAAGAATAAATTTTAACCATTACCGAGACAAAATTGCCCTTACTAATTGTATTTTTAATTTTTGTTTTTTGCAATTTCATTGGAGCTCGAATTGGGCTCAATCGAGCTGATGGGGTCGACACTGTGGGCTCGATCAGGAATGATTGACTCGATTGAGTTGTGTTCGACCCCAAATATAATTACGATGTAGGGCTCGATCAAGCCAAGTCTATTTTTTTGATGATTTCCATTGTGAATTCGCTTGATTGTTTGTGAAACCGAGTCCAGTGTCCATCAAACCCTAGAGAGAGAGAGAGATGGGAGGAACAGAGAGAAAGTAGAGTTAGGTGATGAAGGGTGGCATGTTGATAGGGTTTTGTTGTTTTTTATTTTGTATTATTTTCGTTAAATTTCATTTAAAGGTAAAATAGTTTCATTACTCACTAGAATTGTACCCTCGCGATGCAGGGGTTTACTCGATCGAGAAAGAGTGTAGCAAATACTCCTATCAATTATTTAATTTATGTACTTTTTCTTGTTTTGGACAATTATTGGTCTCTGCATGTCTATTTTTATACACTACTTCACCATTATATTTTATAATTTGACATCACTACTATCATTTATTTATAAAATACATCATTTATCGTAAAATAAATCTTTAACACTACCATATTTCTCGTATTTTCAGTTGCCACAGATAAATTAGTAGTAGTATGATTATAAATATAAGATGAAAATTAATTTTATAGTGGTATTAATGAAATACATTTGACTGAAATTAATATGCTAAGTTGTTATATGACTTTGAAAAATATAAGCTAAATAATTAATTTATAAAATAAAATTAATGAAGCACACATATCAAGAAATTTGGAGGGAAAACTTAAAATGAGTATTTTGTTTTAGTATATATATATAGATTAGGTGGGTAAGGAATAAAATTTAAAATTTTGAAGTTGGTGTTTGAATGTCTTATACTACCCCCATCTCATATAAGTAGTCTCATTTGCCATTTTGGTCCGTCTCATCTATTAGTCTCATTTCCTAAAATGGTAAAGAATACTTGGCTAAAATTAACTCTCTCTCTTCAGAAACAATTACAACCACACATTTTCTCCTTTATTGGCTATTGTGCCCATTCCAAATGGGACTACTTATATGAGATGGAGAAAGTACTATCTAAAATGACTATTTTCTACTGTTACCACAAAAAAGTTAATCTCAGAAAAACTTAAACAAGCTGAAAGCCTGAAAGTATAAAACTTAAAAAGTATGAAGCCTAAAAAGGAAACTTGAATTTTGAATACAAACTTTGAAATGTGATATTTTTCATACTATCATATAATTTCAAGATTTCCTTTTTAATTTCAGATTTTATTTTCTTAGTGTGTTTTTAATTATTATTTATTTCAGTTTCAAAGGCTTAATCTATAGATCATAGTTTGTTAAATTTCGGAAGAACGAAATTTCCGATGTTTATCAAAAACCAGTTTTTCATGTCTCTTTCTTTTGTCTTTAGACTTGTAACTTGCGTCTTTTGGCAAAATTATTTGAAAACTCTTGAGAGACATCTTAAATGATTATAGTTTATAAATTGTTTAAAATAAGCTTAACGGAACACCGTTTTTATGAATAAACTATAAATTAACAATAATGCAGGAAGTGGAGAAGCACCCAATGAGCTGTCTACTTACAGTATCTCCTACTTGAATCTTTGCGAACTGCTTTCTGAGGCATTGGACCTAATAGAAATGGTACAATACTTTACATTTTCAGTTTAGAAGAACTACCCAGTAAGCTCAGAGGTCTGGTCAGAAATGTGAAGAAAGTAGAAGCCGAGCTGGTGGCACTGAAGATCTCTTATCTTAAGAAGATTAGTAAAGGTTCCAACATCGTGATATTGGACTCGTGAGTTCTCCTCTCGTTTTACTTGGCATATTTACTTTCATCAAGTACAATATAACGGGTGGTTTCATCTTGCTTGTGTTTACCGTGATTGTCTACCTTTTACACGAAGTTTATTATCTCTTATTTTTTCAGGTACACAGACTCAGCTAAGATAGTTGCTAGAACCTTGACAAGACTCGGGTTCAGGAATACCTGGATTGTGGCTGATGGCTTCTCGGGAAGCAAAGGGTGGCTACAAAGCCGCTTAGGAACGGATTCCTATAACATATCTTTCGCTGAAGTTGTATCGCCGTCACGAGTTATTTCTGCAGCAAGCAGAAGATTCGGTACTGCTAGCTCAGCGAAATTACTCCCTGGTGGCTCAGATTGAACACTTTTATGTATATTCAATCTTAGCACTAGTATGCCTTATATTTCTCAGATTTTACAGTGCTATTCATTGGCTGTAAATGAATCGTTATCTTCCTGGATTCAAAAGAATTCATTTAATAGTTTTTTATTTTATTTTATTTTTAATTTTTAACCCCTTAGATTTCGTCTCATGGCCATCATGTTATGATAAAAGAAAAGTAAATAGCAGCTACACATAACAGGTATAGTTTTTAGCTACTATCATAATCTTTGCCCTTGTTATTGTGCTACTGCACTGTCTCTCTATATATACAGTAAAACCCCCGTATAATAAGTAGTAATACTTTATATAAGAATAACCTTCCCTATCGTAATAAAAAATCATGGTCCCATTATATTTAGGAATAACCTCTACATTGTAATAAATTATATCTTTTTTCGACTCCGTTTTAAGGATTTATGCTTCCATATAGTAGTAACTTACAATTATATATATAAATATAGAGTTTTGTTATGTTGGGCGCCGTATGCTAGGCGAATTATGAGCGACACAATCTAGAATAACCTCTACATTGTACTTAATAAAGTGTATATTTTTTCGACCCCGTTTTAAGAATTTATGCTTCCATATAGTAGTAACTTACAATCATATATATAAATATAGAGTTTTTTTTTAATGTTGGGCGCCATATGCTAGGCGAATTATGAGCGACACAATCTAGTCAGCATAATTTCCGCCTAATCTCCTTTATTATTTTATGTTAGTTTTCTTCTTTTTACTGATCTCTCTCTCTCTCTTTTTTAATTGGAAATTGTAATTATTACTTTTATTCGGCAAATTGTATTTATTCAAATAATTAACTTGCCTATACACGTCTCTTGCCATTATCCGCCATCACATTTTTTTTTTTGTTTTGTTTTGTTAATTTAACAAAAATTGAATTAAATCTTATTGAGGATCAACATACTCATTTCATGACAAATGAATCCTGGTTAAAATTAAGAAACGTATAATACATTAATCTCAATTAGGGTTTTGTTCAATTAGGAATTATTAATTTCATTTAGGGTTTAATAATTCGAAGTAGGGTTTATTACTTCTAATTAGCTAGGATGTATTATTCTACAAATATGATACACTAATTTCCACATATAATTATGATTTTCTTAAATGGGAAGACGTCAAACAAATAATTATTAAAAGAAAAATAAATAAGAGGTGATGTGGATATTAGAGAGTAAGAGAGAGGGAAGGAGAGAGAAAGTGTTGGCAAATGTAAAAAAAAAAAAAAAAAAAAAAGAAAAAAAAAAGGAAATTATGCTGACTAGATTGTGCGGCTCATAATTCGCCTAGCATACGGCGCCCAGTATAACAAAACTCTATAGTATATAATATCATTATATAAAATTTAAAATGACATTATTAATGGTTGACTTAAAATATATTAATTATGTGGTTGTTGTTACTTCCTTCATTTTTGTATAGGTAATGACAAATTTATATATACACCCTATTGTCAAAGTAAAAAAGATTTCATTTTCACAAGTGAAGGCATAATTTAGTCAAGTTTATATTAATTAAGTATATGAACATGCTAAATGTATAGTATGATGCACGTATTTAATTGATTTTTTTTTATAAAATAAATTATATTTTTTATGTAAAACTCTACAAAAGAATAACCTCCCTGTATATATATAGGAAGAAGATCAAATAAGAATTGTCTGCTAGCTAAGAAATAAGAATAAATCAGAACTATTGATCAAAATAAGATCTGCGGTTGAGATTGACCGATGCATTAAATTAAGTCATGCAATACATCAAAATGATGATGCATGAATTTACTAAATGCAATGCATGAAAATGACGATACATCAAATTAAAGCAAACGATGCATCATTTAATGTGAGAATTAATCTGGACCACTGATTTTGTGTAAAGCTATGGACTGGATTTATTCTTATTTCCTACATAAACATTCATTCTCACGAGATCCATACCCTATATATATATATATATATATATATATATATATATATATATATATATATATATAGAGAGAGAGAGAATAGATCATATGAGAACCCTTCAATTGGTGAGAACTAGGAACTAATCTCATCCATTTATTCCACTAGATCTAACGCTCCAAATTAATTATTGAAATTAGGGATAACCGTTTAATATAATTAAGTTGGGGTTATTTTTGTCAATTTGTTTAAAACTAAATCCGGCACATCCCTATAATTTTGGGGTTTAGTTTGTTAATTACGCCTAAATGTCTAATCCATAGTTAGTGAATATATATTCTTTGAATAGTCAATTTATTTTATTGTGTTTCATTTCTCAACCTAATTATATCTATTAAACTAAATTATTTGGTTAGATTTTTCATATTAATTTGTTTAATCTCTCAAGCATGGCATCCAATAGTAGCACAATATATTTCATATACAAGCAAGAAATTATTCATTTTATAAATTTATGAAATAGGAATAGATCTGAACCATTGATCTTAATTTGATGTGTGGATGTAATTGATTTAAGCATGATTATTAGCTACCATAAGCATGATTAGGTTTAAGCATGAATTTGTACATTAAAAAGCATAATGGTGTTGTAAGCATAAATATATACTGATTTAAGCATGATTTTGTATAGCTTTAAGCATCTTTCGCATTTTAGCACGCCAAGATTTATTTGCACACGAACCATTCCCATGGAAGTTATTCGATAAAAAGTCACATTAAGTTTATCTGCATATGAAGCATGTACTTATTGTTAATTAAGCATGTGTCGTATCAGTGCTTGTAGGTTATAGATAATTTTTTAAAATTATTTTTAGCTTTTTATAATTTATTTGATGCTTAATTATGATTTATTTGATGCTTGATATTCGAGTGTCAATTAATATTTAATTTTATAAGCAAACTATAATGACTATTTAAGCATCAAATACACTTTTACATATAGACAACGGACTCATAATATTAGCAGTTTAGCACGTATTTCTTTTGAGTGTGGTTTAGTAACTACTTATAAATCATATGAAATAGAATGTTTAAGCATCGTATCATAATTATTTAAACACGGAAAAAACTAACCTATGATAAACCCTACCCGGAAAAATTAAACGCTATGGTTTAGTTAACCCCTATAAGGTTTATTTTTTCCCTTTAGGATTTAGTATTTATGATTAAGTTTAGTTTGTTATCTTTGTATGCTTAATTTAACTAACTTGTATGCTTGGGAAAATTTGATTATCTTTGTATCCAATTGTTTTGCTGCGTTTAATTATGTGATTAGTGGCCAATAAAAAATAAGTTGCTGCGTATTTTGAGACGTTCTAGCGTGACTAATTAAATAAGCATATAAATTTTGAAGATAACCATATGAAGATAAGCAGATTTTTTTTTATTACCCAGCGCGCATAAGATTGACGTAGTTTAGTGGTGCCGATAATTAAGGTAACAGAATCTTAATTAGTTTTTAGGTGACTTAAATACCCTCCATAATTAGGGGGAAACACGTTTAATCCCTATAATATTTAATTTAGGAATTAATCTACACCATAGATTGGTAAAAAAAGAAGGGTGTAGATTAGTTCCTAGTTCTCATGAAGTGAAGGGTTCTCATGAGAACCACCCCCTATATATATATATATATATATATATATATATATATATATATATATTGAGAACCCTTTTAAAATGATCTAGACCATTGATCAATTACAATTGATGGATGAGATTGGTTCCTAGTTCTCATTATTTAAAAGGGTTCTCAATATATATATATATGGAGTGGTTCGTGTGCAAATAAATCCTTGCGTGCTAAAATGCGAAAGATGCTTAAAACTATACAAAATCATGCTTAAATCAGTATATATTTATGCTTACAACACCATTATGCTTTTTAATGTACAAATTCATGCTTAAACCTAGTCATGCTTATGATACCTTATAATCATGCTTAAATCAAGTACAGTCATAGATCAAATCAAGATCAATGGTCCACATCTATTCCTATTTCTCACACCATGACTTATTTCTATATGATCCATCATCTCTCTCTCTCTCTCTCTCTCTCTCTCTCTCTCTCTCTCTCTCTCTCTCTCTCTCTCTCTCTCTCTCTCTCTCTCTCTCTATATATATATATATATATATATATATATCGGGGGCGGACATAGCTTATATTGTCTTTGGAGAAGGGAAAGATTTCCGACGCGCTTAACTTTTCTGTTATGTTTAAGTGTTGTTTTGGCTCTAGCTTTGGCTAGCCAAAACCCTGATTCCACACCAGAGATCGTTAGAGTTTTATATATCCATAGGAACTAGGGCATTTCCCATTTTTATAGGAACTTCTGTACCAGAAACAATGGTATCTCCAATTATAGCCCCTCTGGGATGTAAAATATATCTCTTCTCACCATCCCCATAGTGTATGAGACAAATGTATGCATTTCGATTAGGGTCGTATTCTATGGTTACGATTCTACCATATATGTCTTTTTCATTCCGTCGAAAATTGATTTTACGGTATAGACGCTTATGACCTCCCCCTCTATGCCTTGCGGTAATGATTCCTCTGGCATTACGACCTTTACCACAATGATGCTGTCCATAGATCAAATTATTTCGTGGATTGGATTTCACTTGACTGTCTACGGTTCCATTGCGTGTGTATGTATATATATATATATATATATATATATATATATATATATTGAGAACCCTTTTAAATAATGAGAACTAGGAACCGATCTCATCCATCAATTGTAATTGATCAATGGTCTAGATTTATAGTTCAAATTAAATATATATGGCATATTTTAAATAAAATAAGGGTATTAGGGTAATTTGCTTTTTATTGTTCCTAAATTTAAGCTATTATTAATTATTGTCTCTCTTACTCACGTATTACATGATTCTGCGAATCTTATTTTCTTCTTCTTCTTCTTCTTCTTCTTCTTCTTCTTCTTCTTCTTCTTCTTCTTCTTCTTCTTCTGTGTTTTCAGCATTTTTTTTCTTCTGCGTTTTCTGCCATTGTTCTATTATTCAAGAAGATGCATTCTCCTGGTAAGTAGAATTTTTTATGTAGATGATTTACTTCTGCGTTTTTTTATTTATTTTTAAAAAAATTGTGTATTTCTTCTGCTTTTTAGCTTTTGCGTTTCTTCTGCGATTTTTCATATTTTTTATTTGTGTATCTATTCTGCGTTTTCTTGTTTCTCTTATGTTGTATGCCATTGCAATTTAGATTGGCTTTCTTATCATATAATTATTTTACTGTTAATCAAAATTATTTTGTAGTCCATCTATTTTAGTTGTCGTTTGTGTTAATTAAGCATGCACAAATTGATAATAAAGAATGTTCACACAATCCATATTCACTTAATTACTTTTAGGTAGAGAAGGTGTTCGATGAAATGACTATCCATGACTGATCGCACTATTTTCTACCACACAAAATAGGTATAGTATAGAATAAGCGAGTATCGTATCCACAGGGATTGATGTATCGAAACCACACACAATACCTTTACTATAGAATTAAACTAATGTTTAAGCTTTTAAGAGTTTAGAATTGTGGTATTTATAGATAGGCAAATAACTACAAAAACTCAATTAAACAAATAAGGAAATAAACAAATAATAGAGCAAATAACAAATAAGGTAAATAAGCAAATAAACAAATAAGGAAAAAAACTCAATTAAGGAAAAGTGTTGATTCTAGGGAAGCCTAACTAATTAAATCTATGCAAGTAATTAATGCATACAATTAACCAATTTAATCCAATCTAGATGTGATACACGAAAATAACCTAACACTCCGGCTAAGGCAATGTAGATCGTCACTCAATAAGATCCTAATCTCCTCTCGGTCTCATAGAAATCAAATCAAGTACAAAATAGAACAAGTATCAATAATACAATCAACTAGGTTCAACTACGACACCTATATCGACTATATGTAAACATATGATAATCTAACTTCGGCTAAGACAATTAAATCATCATACCATGTATTCATGAGATCAATTATGCAATTATCCTGCTAAGGCATAAAAACATAACTATGCATACATAATTAGTGGCCAATTAATCATGCATGAGAATAAGCACCATGAAACATGCACCTAGATTGGAAGGCTAATTGCAAACAAAAAAACACTCACATAAATTCAATTAGGCATTCAATCCCTAAAATCAACTAAAGAATTTAGCTAGACATAATTAAAAGAAAGGTAGAAAGAAGAATAAACATAAGTAAAAGCATAAGTAAAAGAGAAAGAGATAGAAAAACTCTTGAATCTTGAATAGATCTTCAATCTTCAATTGTCTTCATACATGAATGTAAAAACTATAGAGAAAAGAATAAAAACTAATCTAAAGCATAGTGAAAAGTAGAGAGCTCTAAACTATCAAAACTTATCAAAACTTGGATACAATGATGAGTTTTGGGGTATTTATAAGGTAGGGGATCATAATTGTTACCTAAGTGGGCAAGGATTAGGTTAAGGAAATAAAAATATCCCAATTTTAGGATTTTCGTGTGTTTGACTCGGCCAACGACTCGGCCGAGTGAGTGGCCGAGTGGAGCTACTGTTCGGAATCGCGAGTTCACTCGGCCGGCGACTTGGCCAAGTGGTTGTCCGAGTGGATCCATGCAGTTTGCGCGCCTTTCTTGTTTCGTCCATATCTTTCTCGTCCGAACTCCGAATTGACCTCCGTTTTCGCCTGCACGCTCCTATCAAACTCCTCTTCAATGATATGCTTCCATAATTCCAGAATAAGTCTTCAATATCATCTTGAGAAGTCAGAACTTGGGATCAATACTTCATTATCTTCCTTGGTTTCATCGCCTCTTATCTCGCCTTAGGTTTTCTCGACTCAAAAGCCCTAAAAATACTCAAAACAACCCAAAAGCGTAATCTAGCTCGACATAACATAAACAATACAAAACACAAGCTAAACTATCAAAATAAGACAAGAAAACGATAATATAACACTTAGATAATAGGGTAAAAATACATCCTATCAAAATCCCCCAAACTTAAACATTGTTCTTCCCGAACAATAAACTAAACCTAATCTAAAGAATAGACAAATCAAGCAAACACAACATACAAGCATAATGAACTCTAAGGGCCTCATATATCTTCAAAGAAACATCAATCAACATCATATAAGCAACCTTAAAGTTTCGACTCTACGAAAGTACAACAAAATCAAATCATGCTTCAAAAGGGAAACTCACTCAAGACATGTGAAGATATAAGTGTATAAGTGAACTCTCAACTCACAATGAAAGAATTTAAGTGTATAGGCTCACTCATAATCAATACAATGTAAAAGACTTACCATAAGCTTGCCCTTTATCTCAACATCTTCACCACTTGATTGTATGTAAGAACTAAGATCAATTAGGTCTTTTTCAAGGTTGTAATGTAGGCACATTGGTTTAGGGTAGGGAAAATATAGGCTAAGTGACTTAGACGTCTCCAAGTACCAACCTTTTAGCAACTCCAAACTAGTATGGATTTTACTCCATCTTCTACTCATCAACTCATACTCAAATATCAACCTTATCTCTTCTTAATAACCTTCTTCTATTCAACTCCCAAAATACTAAAAATTCTATCCATCCCTTTATGCTCTTTTTTATTTTCTTTTATTTTCTTTTATTTTTTTTTTTCGAACTAGGACTCATATATTTTTTTTCTTTTCCAAACTGTTTTTCTAAGTCCTTTATTCCCTCTTTTTTTTTTTTTTCTTTTTTTATTCTAGAGCTTATAGGGATCTAAAATTCCTTTCTTTCAAAGGAGCTTACTAAAAAGACAACTTCTCCAAACATAATCCCTAACAAAACAACTCCCAAGATACCCATAATTCCTCCTTTACCTCTTTTCATCCGGTTAAAAGAACAAACGGCTATAAAGGCTCAAAAGTGGCTAGCAAAGGAAATATATGTAAAGGATAGTGTTTAGGAAAGATGTGGCTAACAAAAGATGGCCTAAAATCACTTCTAAATTCTTACACACATACGTATTCTCAATGGAGAACAAAGGCAAGTTCTAGAAGTACAAATACATGTATGATACTCTCACGAAAGAAAATAGGCATAAATATGCACCAAAGGCTCAACTCCTCACGGGTTATAACAAAACGTTTCCCAAAATCAAAGCATAATCCAATTTCATCACACACATGCATAATCTCCACCAAGGTTCCAAACATAATATCAATCAATTATTCAAAGAAAATCATGCTATCATCGGCAAATTCATATACTCATAAATCACGCTTGACTCAATCATCTAAACTCCTAAAGACTTAACTAATATCCAAAATTAAAATACTATCCAAGATACAAACACAAAGAAGCACATACGAACGAGTTAACGAAACCACGCTTCCCCCTCCCCCAAACTTATTTCGAATCATGATGAAGGATTAAGTTTCAAAAGGAAGAAGTGGTTAAGTCAACGAGTGTACCTTTCACCGAAGCTAGCTTACTATCGATCTTCTCCTCTTAGTAGAAACCTCATCGAGAAAACCTACAACTCACAAGCTTCGCAAATTCTTGGATAAAAAGCTTAATAAAAGATAAGACTCAAAGAAAAACAAAAGCAAAAACAAATAAAACAAAAAATTAAAATTAAAGATAGAGTTGGGTTACCTCCCAACAAGTGCTACGTTTAATGTCTTTAGCCCGACGATACCTCTTATCAAGGTGGATAAAAATGAAAGCTCTTTTCTCCCCCATCTTTAAGTTTTCTTCTTTTTGCTCCTAAAACCGAAATCTTGAGCTCTTCTTTGTGCACTCGAATTGGGAGATCACCACTTTCCATGTCAAAACAATCTCCACTCGTAGCTAAGAATGGATGTCCCAAAATCAAAGATTGCTTGACGTCCTCCTCCATCTCCACAATCACGAACTCGGTTGGAAAATTGAACTCTCGAACTCGGATATGAACAACATCAACTACTCCACTCGATTGTATGGACTCCTCATCGAGCATGGGATCGAACAAATATCGAAGGGAAAAACCGTCGAAGAAGAAATCGTATGTTTCGGTTGGAAACGGAGCTTTGGGAGTCGATTCTTGCATCGGAGTAGGAACGGGGTCGGAGCGGGATTCAGCTCGGCCATCGGCTGCTCTGCCGAGTGAGTGGCCGAGTGGATCGGCTCGGCCGGGTGGTTGTCCGAGTGGACCTACTGTGTGACTGACTCGGCCAGCGACTCGGCCGAGTGTCTGTCCGAGTGAACCCTGGGCAGCTTTTTCTCCTTCGGCTCGGCTGGTGGCTCGGCCGAGCGCCTCTCCTTCTGGGCCTTCGTCCTTCGTCTTGTCCGTTTCCACCTTCGAATTGTTTCCATCTCCCAAATCTTCGACTCTACCTTCAACTTCGTCCTCCAAAGATGGATTTGTGTAACGAGTGTCACTTCTAAGCTCAATAGCGTGAACTTGATGGTTATTCTTCGGGTTTTGCTCGGTGTTGCTTGGGAAGTGGTCGGGCTTGTGGACTCCTCCTTGAGCGTTGGCTAGTTGACTAATTTGCATCCCCAACATTTGCATTTGCTTGGCCAAGGCATTAATGCCACTCCCCAAATTGTTGCTCAACGTAGTTTGAGTAATCTCCAACGTCCTCAGCTTCGCATCTTGTTGCGCCATCCTTGTCTCCGATTGAGCCATGTAGTGTCGAATCAAATCGTCAGTTGACATCTCCTTCCGTTCTTCCAAGGGGCGTTCTTCAGGGTAGAGTTGATAGTACCGATCTTTGAGGGGCCTCTTTGGTTTCGCCTTGGGTATAAATTCCTCCATCTCTTCTTCCAAGGGACGTTCTTCGGGGTAGCGTTCGTAGTACCAATCTTTGAGAGTTCGCTTCGGTTGTGGATCTCCCATGGTGGATTGTTGATCAATCTCAACTTCGTCTCGATCCTTCTCTATTACCTTAAAAGCAAAAGATAAGACCAAGAAAAGGTTAGATCAATCAAATAAAAACAGAAAAATAAAAGCGCCTAAATCACCTATTAATTCTTCAAAATATGTGTATGAAATCTAATCAATCCCCGGCAACGGCGCCAAAATTTGATCGCACTATTTTCTACCACACAAAATAGGTATAGTATAGAATAAACGAGTATCGAATCCACATGGATTGATGTATCGAAACCACACACAGTACCTTTACTATAGAATTAAACTGATGTTTAAGCTTTTAAGAGTTTAGAATTGTGGTATTTATAGCTAGGCAAATAACTAAAAGAACTCAATTAAACAAATAAGAAAATAAACAAATAATAAAGCAAATAACAAATAAGATAAATAAGCAAATAAACAAATAAGGAAAAAAAACTCAATTAAGGAAAAGTGTTAATTCTAGGGAAGCCTAACTAATTAAATCTATGCAAGTAATTAATGCATACAATTAACCAATTTAATCCAATCTAGATGTGATACACGAAAATAACCTAACACTCCGGCTAAGGCAATGTAGATCGTCACTCAATAAGATCCTAATCTCATCTCGGTCTCATAGAAATCAAATCAAGTACAAAATAGAACAAGTATCAATAATACAATCAACTAGGTTCAACTACGACACCTATATCGACTATATGTAAACATATGATAATCTAACTTCGGCTAAGACAATTAAATCATCATACCATGTATTCATGAGATCAATTATGCAATTATCCTGCTAAGGCATAAAAACATAACTATGCATACATAATTAGTGGCCAATTAATCATGCATGAGAATAAGCACCATGAATCATGCACCTAAATTGGAAGGCTAATTGCAAACAAAAAAACACTCACATAAATTCAATTAGGCATTCAATCCCTAAAATCAACTAAAGAATTTAGCTAGACATAATTAAAAGAAAGGTAGAAAGAAGAATAAACATAATTAAAAGCATAAGTAAAAGAGAAAGAGATAGAAAAACTCTTGAATCTTGAATAGATCTTCAATCTTCAATTGTCTTCATACATGAATGTAAAAACTATAGAGAAAAGAATAAAAACTAATCTAAAGCATAGTGAAAAGTAGAGAGCTCTAAACTATCAAAACTTATCAAAACTTGGGTACAATGATGAGTTTTGGGGTATTTATAAGGTAGGAGATCATAATTGTTACCTAAGTGGGCAAGGATTAGGTTAAGGAAATAAAAATATCCCAATTTTAGGATTTCCGTGTGTTTGACTCGGCCAACGACTCGGCCGAGTGAGTGGCCGAGTGGAGCTACTGTTCGGAATCGCGAGTTCACTCGGCCGAGTGGGTGTCCGAGTGGATCCATGCAGTTTGCGCGCCTTTCTTGTTTCATCCGTATCTTTCTCGTCCGAACTCCGAATTGACCTCCGTTTTTGCCTACACGCTCCTATCAAACTCCTCTTCAATGATATGTTTCCATAATTCCAGAATAAGTCTTCAATATCATCTTGAGAAGTCAGAACTTGGGATCAATACTTCATTATCTTCCTTGGTTTCATCGCCTCTTATCTCGCCTTAAGTTTTCTCGACTCAAAAGCCCTAAAAACACTCAAAACAACCCAAAAGCGTAATCTAGCTTGACATAACATAAACAATACAAAACACAAGCTAAACTATCAAAATAAGACAAGAAAACGATAATATAACACTTAGATAATAGGGTAAAAATACACCCTATCAATGACTATACTTTGAAATTTAATTGATGCAATCATTTAATATTATTTTTTACGAATTGTTAATTAAGCATTAAATCGTATGAATTAAGCATGTACATTTTATCTATTAAGCAGTAATAAGCAATAAGTTTTTTTAAAAAATTAGTCTTGGGCATGATATGACATTAAATAAGCATAAACATTTAACTATGTAAGCAATGACTTCAATGTTATCAATTCTACTAACAATACAATTTAATTACGGCTCCATTTTTATGTGACATAGATAATGAGGATTCTTGCAGCAATATTACAAAGGATTCTTCACAAGTGTATTTACCGGAGTGTGATTCATCACTAAAACCATAGGTTGGTCAGATTTTTGGTTCATTAGAAGATGGTGAGAAGTTTTACAAAGAATATGGTGTGGCAAGTGGGTTTGATATCCGTCTAGGGAGTAATAAAAGAAGTGTTGATGGTACAATAATATGGAAGTATATTTTTTGCAATCGCGAAGGTGAGAAGGAAGTCAGCAATGATAGTAACAAAGATAAAAGTAACAAGATACAAAGGCGCAAGGTTTCGAGGAGGTTTTCGTGTATGGCTCGTTTGATTCTTAGGAATTGTGCGTTGGAGGGATATGTTGTGAAAACGTTCATTGAGGAACACATACACCCTTTATTACCTGAAGCCTGCAGGCATTTCATGAAGTTCAATAGAAAGTTGGATGTGACACATGAGAAATTTGTTCTCAATTGTGCAAGAGCAAATATAGGAGCAGTGAAATCTTACAGATTGTTTAATATATATTATGGAATTCTTAATTTTCGAAAGAGTGTATCATTTTATTTCATGCTTAAATAATTATATTATGATGCTTAAACGGTTATTAATTGATGCTTATATAACTATCGTATGAATTTGTGCTTAAATTAAATTTTTTTATGCTTGGACTATAATTTTTTTCATGCCTTTTCACGTATATAATAGGGGTGGGTTCTCATGGGTACCACCCCTAAACTTGAGAACTAAGAACCAATCATAGCCCTTAATCTTCTAAAATCGTGGGGTGGCATGGATAAATAATAGTTTATTCTCTTAATTAATTTCATTCCGTATTATTAATGTGAAAAGGGGGGTATTATGGGTATCTTATTGCAAATTGTAGTTGGATCCGTCCGCAATTCACGGCACCACTTCAATTATGTATTTTTTAAAAAATTATCTTCCAACTAATTGAAAATTTAGAAAGGGGGTATTTATAACAAAATAAGCAATAATATTATTTAACGTCTATAAGGAAAAAAAAAAAAAAAAACGCATAATTTATATCTAAATAAGCATGAGTGTATAAAAGCATAGTTTTATATGTAAAAAAGCATGAAAGAGTTATTATTCAAGCATACATGAAAAACACGTTAAGCATTTTAATATATGTAAAAAAACATAATTTCACCCCTAAATAAGCATGAATGTAAGAAAGCATAGTTTTATAGCATGAAAGAGTTATAATCCAAGCATACATGAAAAACACGTTAAACATTTTAATTCTGTAAAAAAACATAATTTCACACCTAAATAAGCATGAATGTAAAAAAGCTTAGTTTTATAGCATGAAAGAGTTATAATCCAAGCATACATAAAAAACACGTTAAGCATTTTAATATCTATAAAAACGCATAATTTCATATCTAACTAAGCATGATTGTAAAATTAAATAATTTTATATCTAAACAAACATGATTGTAATAAAAGCATAATTTTGTGACTATTTAAGCATCATATATTAACTATTTAAGCATTACATAAACTTTTATATATGAACACTAGACTTGTAATTAAAAAACAAGTGTACGCTTAAATATTATCCGGTCAATGCTTAAACTCTTGTGTATTGCTTGTATGTATGTTTCATATACTGCGTACTCATTAATTATTATCTACATTCAAATGCTCTTTTTATTTCTTTAATTCGTATAATATTTTTTTTCATTAATTTTATTGGCATTAAATTTAAAGAATGAACTAAGCAAGTAAGCATGTACGAAACCAAAAAAAAAAAAAATTAAAAAAAAAAAAAAAAACATAAAAAGTAGCAGTGTATTAAAAAAGACTGTAGTCAAATTAAATATTAATTACTAATCTTCTCTATCTATAAAACGGTTAAGGAATAAAAGAATTCAATTCCTACGAATTATAATTATGCAAATTTTACTTTACTACCCCTCTCAGAATGTAACTGCCGAGAATAAATTAGTTTTCAACTTAAAATCTGAACCGCTAATCTAATAAAATGGGTGGTAGAGATTGGTTCTTAGTTCTCAACTTTAGACGGGGTTCTCATATGAACCAAACTCTCTCTCTCTCTCTCTCTCTCTATATATATATATATATATATATATATATATATATATATATATATATATATATATATTGTAGTGTGGATTCTTATAAAATATAATTTACCTATTTTAACCTTATTAGTATATAATTAATTTAAGGGTATTAATGTAATTTTGTAAATTTTTTTTTAAAATTACTAATAGATTTAATTAGTATTTAAAAAATATATATTATCTATTAAAATTTTCTATTACGTGCATCTGCAAGTGACTATCTACTAGGCATCAAAAAGTTACTACAAATATTACAAGGTATACTGAAATTTTTAGTAAGTCATCATTATTGTTACATTAGATTTCTAACTATTGCAGTCCCACTAAAATTGAAGAACGCACCCATGAATAAATGCTTCTATATGTTACATTACATAAGATCTATTACAGTACGTAGTTTGATTTACTTATATAATAATGAAACATCAAACTGCATTCTAGCAATTTTGTTATATCGACATTCCCCTTCAAAAGACAGCTGAGAGAGTGAGAGGTAGACATGCACTAGTTTGTCGCTTCAATCTGCTGAGATAAAGCACAGCATAACCTCATAACTTACCCTGGACTTCAGCCTTCTTCTTTAGAGAATCAAACAATGAAAGGCTTTCTGGGTTGCTTGAAGGCTTAGCGAATGGATTAGACGGGCGACTAGAATTCAACTGATCAACCTTTGTTGCCCTCTTTGCTTCTCTAGCATTGTGCACTCCGTTAGTGCTCACCTTCCCTTCCGTCTTCAAGTCGGTCGTTCTTTCTAACGTCACGGTTTTATTTTCTTCAGCCTTTCCATTTCTGTCCTTGGTAGGCTCCTCAGCGTTTCGTGTTCTTATGTTGGAAGTGGATGGGAATGTGTGGACTGAAGGTACAGCTGGAGCTTTGGCTGTTGTATTGATCTCTCTAGTAGCAATGAACTTGGTAGATGCAGATTCTGATACAAAAGAACCATTATACTTTGACTTATTTTCATGGATTGCCATTTTCCCCTCTTTTTCACTGAGCATTTTTTCCTATAATCATGCATGGGAGAGAATTAGCAAATGTTGAGATGTGATATTTGGAGAAACCGTCACAATTTTGTAGCTGGGAATTCATGTCTCACCTCCAGTATATTATTGAAGCGCTCAGCTAAATTCGGCAGCTTTAGTGCAGTTACAAGCTTAATGGCTCCTCTAACTGATTTTTCAAGAGACAGAAGCTTTACAAGTTCAGTAGCTCTGACGGGCTTGTCACCTGGAAAAAAAGAACCTAAGAGATAAGTTGAACTTCTGACCGGATTGCATACATCGTGACAACGGAGATGATGGAAGTCAAACAAGATATGCATCTAGCTGCAGAATTACTTACTGTTGGAGCAGGATGCAATGAGCCTCAAGATGCATCTATCAAGTGAAGTTTCAACATCGAAGGCCTCGTCGTCAAGTGCCGTGGTATCAAGACCAGAAGCTGCTCTTTCTTCTATACTTCTTTGGATCTGATTGTGCGGATACTATTTATTTAGTAGCTAGAAAAAACCAAGCAGGGGTAGTATGACAACGATAAAACAATAGATAAACTTCTATTCACCTCCTCATGCATGCAGATGCCACCAGATATGTTATAAACATTGCATAACATTGAATACTCTATAAACATTGTATAGATGGCCAAAATAGCAAAGTCTACCGTATTCAGAAAACCTACCCGTGAGAGATGCATGTTGTTCATCATAAATTCATTCTCAAGAGTGTCCGCACCAAGGTCAGAAGCAGCAAGAGGGAATGACAGGTCTAGCAAGGTCAGGGCTGGTTTGGGAGTGGACTAAAGAAGCCATGTTTGAAAAATAAAGGCTTTAGTACAAAGACAAAATGACACCGTAAGAAATAAGCATGTTCATTCATGTAGCTGCTGTACCTGCGGGAAAGTTTCAGGAGACTTGCAAACAACGCAAAATAATTTGCTGGCACTCAGGCCAGCAACCCAATAATTTTCCTCAGCCTTCTTTATTTTGCTGGCACTGACAATTAAGAGTTTCAGATATTTATCTATGTCGAAAGGCATGTATGACAGTTCAAACACTGTTAAAGCTATAGTACCTGAAAAGTGGGAACCAACTGCCCCCAAATTGGCTTGTAAATACTCTCAATATACCCTACACGTGATGAACCGAGAGCAGCATACATAAGAACCATCCTTTATTAAATATTAGACTTAGCTAAAATAAAGATATGCACCTTAGAGTCATAAGAACTTAGTTGACCTTCCTCACTGAAACCGAACCATTTTAAGTTAGACCCAGGAGTCAATGGAAGTCGGCCTCTCAAAGGTTGTGATCCATGAGCAATGTTGAAGACTCTAAACTCAAGGATCTGTAAAGAGAAATTTTAGAGTCAAATAACTTTTGCCCTACTTAAAAAAATAATCGTGCTCCTCACAACATAACCGCTGTAGCAAAAATGAACCCTAGGCTCTAGGCAGAGCATGACCCAGCATGCTTTGGCCTAATCGTCTAGGCAGCAGTGCCTTGCAAGACACCCCGATATTCATTAATTCCTAGAAACAATGATTTTGGTTTTTGCCTTCATTGTTTACTTGACCAGCATAGGCCTCTACAACACCTACTGATTTTTGCAATGAGCATAATAGGGTAATTCAAAAGCATTACATCCAACCTAATACATGTAATAACGTGATCCGTAGTTTTAGTGAAGAAAAAGAAGACTATACGGTAGTTAGGAGTGCAACATTACATCCAGAATTGTGTCAGGTTTCAGCTCCAATTCAGATGCTATAATTCTGATTGGATGGCCAACTAAAATCAGATTACTTGCCATTTTAACTCAAGAAATGTCAGTCCTTAGCCATAAGAAGAAATGTCTTATAGTATGATGGTTGAAGAAATTAATAAACAGACGCATGAAAACCATAATATTGAGGACACCTGCTCATCTGTGGGCAGAGGAGGAGAAATATGTGTTACAACTGCCAGTTCATCTTTGTAGCCAGCTGCTGTAACCGCTGCTCCATCAAGAGAGAATATGTACCTCTGAAAAAATAAAATAATCACATTTCATTAAGCAAAACCAAGATGGAGCAAGTTAGCAAAGAAGACAACAATAGTATAGTGAAAACACACGATAAAAACTATTATTTGGATTAATACATTCCTTAGCGTTAGTTCCACTTCAATAGAAAATTCAGCATACCTGTAAACCACCCTCAGTGAATATACGAAGATAATTAAGGTTGGTGATAGCAGCAACCCAACCACTTCCAAGTGCTATTGCTCTAACTTCTTCCCCTTCAAATCTCATAGACCACTAAAAAAGGGAAATCGGCATTAGCCACAGATGCTAACATACTTTTAGCAAAAGGTCTGATGCATACATTAGTATGGTCTATTTGTTATGGTAACTGCAAGAAGATATCACACAATAAAAACGAAAGATAAGTAAGGTTACCTCACTGTTGTTTGCCCAGCTACTGAATGGACGATACATAAGTGTACTCATATTTTTGTCACCTTTGCATGGATTGGCAAATACACTACCATTCTCATTTAGAGAAGCCATTGTGAAACCAAAATAGTCAGTCATTGCAGGAACACGCGGACCACTGTTTGTATCATGAAAATCTATCTGCAGTAAATCACAAAAATCAGTTATTCGAAGGGTCATATGCAAATCTTATTTGAATGGTAATCAAGTAAGGTCAATCAAGATACTCGAGATTGATCTTTCTCCAACTAGTATTTCAAAGTAGTACTTGAGGTATGTGACATTGTGTTTTTCATGTAGATCAATTATGATAGACTTCAGGTGTCTTCCAAGACATGTTTTCTCAATCAGCAGTAGCATAATAGTACTATGGTATCAGGGAGATTCTAAAATTATTCAATAGGGGGAAAATTTACAAGGATAACAGGATACCTCTATATGCGAATATCCATCATGTTCCATTGATGTTATACTTCCAAGCATATTGTAACACAGAAAGTGCCTCCTTCCAGGTTGTGCAGGAGTAGCTCCAGGCTGAAAAGCTTCTTGCATTTTTGGCCCAGCTGCTACCGTCATATTTCTAGATCCACTCTTTCCACTAACATTTTCTTTATGACCATAAAACGCCTTCTTACGAGCTTCAACCTTAGGAATAGATTCTAGCTCATCATTTAAATCTTCTTCCGAGTCATCTCCATAATTAGAGTGCTTGCGCAATCTTTTTCTGGTAGGTGGCTCAAATTCACCAAGGCTATCTTCATTGTAATCACTCATATTGCCTGATGCACATGGTTCTTCATTATCAAACAAAAGGAGCCCATTGCTGTTTTTGGAATATAGACCAGGAATATCTTCAGTTGGAGATTTCATAGTCGATGGTATAGCTGATTCCCACACACCATACTTTCCCGTAACATCAATAACTGCCAATGCATTTCCGCGTGGCTTCCATGCCATGCAAGATATGCATTTGCTGAATTTCTGCCTCTCAATGTCCTGTTTCTTATCAACATCCCAAATAAGAATCTGCTTGTCTAAACCAGAGGTAGCGATATATTTCCCATTAGGCGACCATGATAAGAAGCAGATAGGTTGTGAATGATCCCCACTAAGAGAAAAAAGCTTTTCAGCTGTGTCCCTGTCATACATTACCACATTATTTTTCAGACCTGGTACTGCTAGCAATTCTCCATCTGGACTCCATGCAAGTATGTTCATTACTGACACATCCAAACCGTTGTTGGGAGCAATACCTTTAAGGACATGAATTGTACTCCCAGATTGGAGCTCCCAGTAAATAACGGTACCGACTGAATCAAGTGAAGTTAAGTATTCACTTTTAGGATCAAAAGCTAGACTAGTGACAGAGCCTTTATGCCCTTTAAGTACTCTTGCAATGGTTCCATCAATGGTATTGACAAGTTTGATGCCCTCATCATCACCAGCAGCAGCCAGAATTGTTCCCGACTTATTGAAAGTAACAGCACGAATGGGAAGAGTGAATCTAGTGATATTTGTCTCAAAGTCTCCACCTACAAAAATATAATTACTTGCCCCATGATGATTTTGTATAGCTATTAGTAAGCTATTTGGAGCATATACCAAACTAAAGTATATGATAATTCAGTAAAACTCATACTAATTAGCAATACATGAATTGAATACTGCTCAAAGAGGCGTACACAATGCTCACCTCTCTTGACGATCAAGAACATGTAACTACAGACTCACATCACACAGATAATGGAGCAAAAAACCCGTCAACTTCACTAGTAATGTGATGCAGTGTCATCAAGCATACATCTTAAGCCCACTTCAAATTACTTGTGCAACCAAAAAGAAGTAATTTTCTGCATCTTGGTGAACCTTTACTAACAATGAATAGACATTACTGGCCTCAGAATCTGCCATAATAAGGTATTTTGTAAGGGTTTTTACATCATTATTTATATACAGTTACACTCGGGATGCATTTTCCAATCAGTGAACCAGCAACTCTGAAACACACTTACACCACATAATTTAACGAAAAGGATGAGAGTGAAGATGAAGCAGCAGTCTTTCAATTAACCCTTTCAAAATCAATGGTTTCAAAATCCTCAATTTCCTTCGTCATGTACCACATCCAAACAAGGACCCGTAACCCATAAAAAAATATTCCATACCTAAAATTCAGCAAAGAACTACAAAAAAAAAAAAAGCTCCACTTAATTGAACCATATATTACCACAATTAAAAGTATCTAAAGACATACCTGGAAATTTATATAACTTGACAGAATGGTCAAGGGAGCCAGAAGCAAGGCAGGTGGAATTAGGGCTGAGGGCCAATGCCATAACTCCCTCGCGGTGATTGCGAAGAGATTTGGGCGCATTGGAAGGGGAGGAAGCATCGTGGATACAGATGGCGTTGCCGGAAGATGAGGCGGTGACGATGTGGCCTGCGTCGGAATCCCATAGAACGGAGCACAAGGAGCCTTCCCCATTGTCGCCAGCCTTGTGGGCTTCTCGGAGCTTCATTGTCCGGATCTTCATTTTCCGCCTTCTTCGATCTTAGGTTGTAGTGCGCGCGTATTTTAGCTATGTGAAAATGGAAATGGCGGATTACAGATTTGGCGGAATTGGATGGGCGGGATTTGAGGTTTTGAAGCTTTTAGGAGTATTTTGCAAGTTTTGGCGGCTTTTTCTAGCGCGCCTCTTTTTTTTTTTTTTTTTTTTTTTTTTTTTTTTTTTTTTTTTTTTTTTTTTTTAAGCAAAAGTTCATTTAAGTAAATGAATTATACCCGACAGGGTGAGTATTCCAGCGGTCCGGGCTGGTTGACCAGCCTGAACCATATCCGAAAAATTCGAAATACGAAAACTCTATTTTTTATAAATTAAATCGGATCAAACTAAAATTGAAACAACACCGGACGCGAACCATAATTATTGGTTCGGATATAATTTGATTTGTTCTAAATCAGATTTATACATTAAATTTGTACTTTAGCATAAACATTTCTCCAAATTATCTACATCATCTTTGAACAAAAAAATTATTAATAACAAACTCGCACAAAATAATATAGAGGGGAGAACCAAAATAGCCCAAATTAATAAGTGAAGGAAAAAAATAGTCCTCCATAAGTAAATGGTACAAATGTAGCCCTTTTTTTGAATTTGGGACAATTATACCCTTAATATATCTTGTTATGGTTCAACGTTCACACGACCAAATCACACACGAGCACGACCATATTACACACGACCACGATCACTCACGACCAAATCACACACGAGCACGACCATATCACACACGACCACGATCACTCACGACCACTTTATTCACAATCACGACCAAATTTAAACACTCACACGACAAGCACGACCAAATCACACACGACCACGATCAAATCACACACGACCACGACTACTCACGACCACTTTATTCACGATCACGACCAAAGTTACACACTCACACGACAAGCACGACCAAATCACACACGATCACGACCACTCACGACCACTTTATTCACGATCACGACCAAATTTACACACTCACACGACCAATAACAGAACAACACTATAGGAAGAGATCGCATCAGAATAAGAAATCGAAGCGGCGCCAGCAACGGAGTCGGAGAAGGAGAAGCGAAGAGAGAAAGAGGTTGCGGGGCTTCACTGTATCTTCGCCGGCAATGGAGGATAGTGCGGAAGCGACGAGCAGCAGTAGCAGAAGAAGAGATCGGAGCGGCGCTGGCAACAGAATCGGAGAAGGAGAGGCGAAGAGAGAAAGAGAGTGTGGGGCTTCACTGTACCTTCGCCGGCAACGGAGGATAGTGCGGCGCCAGCGACAGAGGAGGGACAGCGCATAAGAGTGGGGTTGGGGGTGGAGGTGGGTTGCGCACGGGCTGCCTTTTCTTTTCTTTTTCTTTTAATCTATTTTTTCTATTAATTTAATTAATTTATCCGTAATTATATCATTAAGGGTATAATTGTCCCAATTTAAAAAAGTGGGCTATATTTATACCATTTACTTATGGAGGGCTATTTTTTTTTCCTTTACATATTGATTTGGGCTATTTTGGGGTATTGACACAATAATATATAAGTATAGCAACCTTGAGATGAATCAACCAAATAAATCTATAAAATTCATAATGTTAGTGCATGGGTCGCATGCTCTTCATATTTGTGTTGCATTTTATATTCAAGTCTTCTGCTGCGTTGCTGATTGGATTAAAGCATGTATCAAGAATATATATATTATTATTATTATTATTTTCGAAGATGGAAGAAGATTCATGCATGGAAAGTTTCCATGCACAGAAGATCAGCTTGAAGATCTTCTAGGATTTCCTGTGCTGAGTATATAAGGAAGAAGAAACCCTAGTTACGCTCGCCGCTTTTGATTATCATTCTTGTGAGGTTTTTGGTGTTCATGCAACGTGTGTATTGCAAGGTTTTGTTTTAGAGCGAGCGTGTGTTCTGAACAAGCTTCCCTGGTTTGTTCAGTTTGATCTAAGTCTTGTACTTAGAACCATTCTAGTGAGTTATCACTTAACGAGTTCATCTTGTTGTTGTATTCGATCTCATTGTAAGGGAGTTGTAATCAAGACGAATAGGTGACATAAGGTGGAGTCCTGGTGTAAAGTCCTGTAAATCTCTTAACTGCTTAAAGTGGATTGAATCTCTCGGAGTTTGTCCCCCAGACGTAGGTGTGTTATCACCGAACTGGGTTACCAATTTTCTGTGTTCTTTACAGCTTTACTGTTATTGCTTTTAAGAACATATTTAAGATCGTTTTTAGTTTTTACCCAAACTAGCACTTTCAATTGGCACCAGAGCAGGTTTTTGATTTGTGGAGATCCTGGGAATCGTGTGCTAAAGCTGTACAAACTAAAATGGACTTTCTAAAGGATGGAGGCTCTGTAAACAGACCACCTATATTGGATGGGAAGAATTATAGCTACTGGAAAGTCAGAGTTACCTCATATATTCGATCCGTTGATGAAAAGGCGTGGGGTACTATGTTAAATGGTTGGGCTGAACCTGAAAATGCAGATGGTGAGAAGAAGCTTAGAGAAAAGTGGGATGATAATGATGTCCTTATGTCAGGCTTGAACCAGAAGGCATTGAATGCCATTCTTTCCTCAGTTGATATGGAAATTTTCAACTTGATTTCAACCTGTTCTTCGTCTAAGGAAGCTTGGGAAACTCTACAGAATGCATATGAAGGAAACAGTAGAGTGAAGGCTCAAAGACTTCAGCAGCTGATCTCTAAATTTGAAGTGTTGAGAATGGGAGAGGATGAAACTGTGTCTGAGTTTCATGCTAAGCTGAAGAATATCTCAAATGAATGCTTTATGCTTGGAGAGAAGATGTCCCGAGAGAAGTTGTGTGCCAAAGTTTTGAGATCTCTCCCGAGGAGGTTTGACTTCAAAGTAGCAGCTATTGAAGAGGCTAGAGATCTCACTTCTATGACTCTGGATGAGCTGATTGGATCTCTTAGAACCTTTGAAATGGGGATGCGTGAGGAGGATGCCCCTAGGAAGAAAAAGATAGCTTTTGTTGCTGCTGCTGACCAAAGTTCTCAGAAAAGTGTTAATGATGAAGCAGAACTTCTGGAATCGTACGCTCTTCTTACTAGGAAGTTCAACAAGGCTATGAAGAAGTTTAGAGGAAAAAAGAATCAAGGAGAGAGTGTTGCTGGGAGTGGAAGTAAGCCACCCATTATCTGTCATGAATGTGGTGGAAACGGGCATATCAAGCCAGAGTGTGCTAATCTGAAGAAGAAAGGTGGAAAGTCTTATGTCGCCACTCATAGTGACAATGAAGAGTGTCATGATTCAGGAACTGAAGAAAATGTGTTTCCTGATGCTCCTAGCAAAGCTTATGCAGCCAAAGTTGATAAAGACAAATCTGAGGAAGAGATTGATAATCTGTTTGATGGAAATGAAGAAGAGGATACATAGGATAATGCTGGAGATCAGATTGAGATTGCATACAAGGAAATGTATGATAAATGTCTTCTAGTTGCTGAGATGAATCAATCCCTCACTGATGAGTTAATGCAAGTGAAGGAGGAAAGAGTTAAGTTGGTCATAAGACTGAATCAGCTGGAGAAACAAGCAGCTCCTACTGAAGAGAAAGAGACTGAGCAGTCAAATGATATGAATCAGTTGGTGAAATTGATGAAGATGATGACTAGTGGAATTGCCAAGCTTGATGAGATTCTCAAGGTTGGAGGAAAGGCTAACAAGGACAAATCTGGTCTTGGATTTGTAGAAGGAAAAGGAAAACAGAAACAGCCTCGTGCTCGTGCTAAAGTCTATGCTCCAGCTCCTCAAAGATATCAACATAGCAATTGGGGAACAGATACAGGATCCTCTCAGTAAATTAATCCACAGTTATGTCACTACTGTTGGATTCCAGGGCATATCAGGCCTCACTGTAAGAAGTTGCATGAAGATCAATTCAGAATGGCTAGAAGACCTTTTCCAAATCATCCCGGTACAACTCATATCACAGAGTTCCAGGAAACTATGGAGGTGCTCCTGGAAATTATGGAGGTTGTGGACCCTACAGAGGATATGGAGCTCATACTGCTCTTCTAGCTTAGACAAAAAACTCATGGTATTTTGATAGTGGCTGCTCCACACATATGACTGGAAAAAGAGAAAGTTTGGTCAACAATAAGTCAGTCAATGGTTAGACTGTAACTTTTGCTGATGGTGTCAAGGTTCCAGTTCTTGGATGTGGTGATTTGGCTGTTCTTGGAATGCCCAAGCTGAAGAATGTGTTCTTGGTGGATCAACTAAAGGGAAATCTAGTAAGTATAAGCCAGCTTTGTGATCAAGGAATGGATGTCAGATTTGATAAAGGTACCTGTACTGTGTATGAGAACAAGAAGGTATATCTGGTTGGTAAAAGATCTTCAAATAGCTGTTATCTGGTTGTACGCAACCATAAGAGCTTCAGTGCTAAGATGAGTGAGTTTCAGATTTGGCATCAAAGATTAGGCCATCCTAGTTTCAGGCATAGGAAGACCTTGATGAATAATGATGTTATCATTGGTTTACCGAAGCTGAGTTTGGATCATGAAGGTCAGTGTGGTCCATGTATGAGTGGGAAGCAAATCCATGCCACTCACAAGGCAGTGTCTGTAGTAACTACAAGCAGTATCCTTGAACTACTCCATATGGATTTGATGGGGCCAATGCAGACTGAGAGCCTTGGGAAGAAGAAGTATGTTTTGGTGGTTGTGGATGATTTCTCTAGGTATGCTTGGGTAGATTTCTTGAAAGAGAAGTCTAAGGCCTTTGAAGCTTTCAAAAGGTTGCACAAAAGAGTCACTAGAGAAAATGATAAGCATGTCAAGCGCATCAGAAGTGATCATGGAAGAGAGTTTGACAATGTCTTATTTGAAGGATTCTGTGCTCTAGAAGGAATTGAGCATCAGTTCTCTGCACCAATCACTCCTGAACGGAATGGTGTTGTGGAGAGAAAGAATAGAGTTCTTCAAGGTATGGTGAGGACTATGATGAAGGCTAAAAAGGTTCCAGCTAGATTTTGGGCAGAGGCAATGAATACAACGTGCTACATCTCTAATAGGATCTATGTCAGACCAAAGATGACTATTAGTCCATATGAGATTTGGAGAGGAAGGAAGCCGAATGTTAAGCACTTTCACATCTTTGGGAATACATGCTATGTGTTAAATGATAGAGATCAAAATAAGAAGCTAGATGATCGTGGAGTTAAAGGAATCTTTCTGGGATACTCTGTGAACAGTAGACCCTTCAGAGTGTTCAGTAGCAAGACTGAGACAGTCATTGAATCTATGAATGTTAGGTTTGATGATGAAAGAGGTTTTGATATATCCATGGTTGGTGATACTGAAAATGTTGTAGCTGGTATTTCTGAAAATGCTTCCAGAACTGATCCCAATGGTGAGTCAAAACCTGCTGATGAATCTTTCAAGGAAGAGGAAGATGTGGTGAATAGTTCTGAAAACGTAGGGGCTGCTCAAGTTCACAAGAATCATTCAGCAAATGATGTTATTGGAAATCTGAATGATGAGATCAAAACAAGAGGCAAGAAGCAGGACTATGCCAAGATGATCTCAAATGTAGCTCATGTGTGCTTTACTTCAAAGATTGAGACTAAGAATATCAACCAGGCCCTCATGGATGAGAATTGGATTGCTGCAATGCAAGAGGAACTTATGCAGTTTGACAGGTGCAAGGTATGGTACCTGTGTCCAGAACCAGCAAATGCCAACATCATTGGCACTAAGCGGGTGTATAGAAACAAGACTGATGAGAATGGTAATATAGTCAGAAATAAAGCAAGGCTTGTTGCACAAGTCTATACACAAGTTGAAGGGGTAGACTTCGATGAGACTTTTGCCCCTGTGGCAAGAATGGAGTCTGTTAGATTGTTGCTTGGAATTGCCTGCCATCTGAATTTTAAGTTGTATCAGATGGATGTTAAAAGTGCCTTTCTGAATGGGATTCTCAAGGAGGAGGTATATGTAAGGCAACCAAAAGGATTTGAGAAACCTGAGTTTCCAAATCATGTGTACAGACTGCAAAGAGCTTTGTATGGGTTGAAGCAAGCACCTCGTGCTTGGTATGACAGATTGTCTGAGTATCTGTTGCTGAAAGGCTATAAGAGAGGCAGTGCAGATAAAACTCTATTTGTGAAGAAGGAGAATTCTGATGTACTTCTAGTGCAGATTTATGTAGATGATCTTCTATTTGGGTCTCAATCTGAGAAGCTAGTAAATGAATTTGTGAAGCTTATGAAGGAAGAGTTTGATATGAGTATGTTTGGTGATGTGAACCTATTTCTTCGGCTTCAAGTTAAGCAGTCAAAGGATGGGTTCTTTTTTACTCAAAGCACTTATGCTAGGAATTTGGTTAAGAGATTTGGGCTGGAAAATGCTAAGCCTAAAAGAACTCCCATGAGTACCTCAGTGAAACTGCACAAAGATCCAGAAGGTGCATCTGTTGATCATACTCTCTGTAGAATCATGATAGGGAGTCTGTTGTATCTTACTTCCAGCAGACCTGATATCTGTCACAGTGTTGGTGTGTGTGCTAGATTCCAAGCTGATCCAAAGGAGAGCCATATGAATGCTGTTAAGAACATCATCAAATATATCAAGGGGACAGCTGATATTGGCCTTTGGTTTTCAAACAACACCTCTATTCAGCTGCATGGTTATTGTGATGCAGATTATGCTGGCTCTCTGGTGGATAGGAGGAGCACTTCAGGTGGATGCTTCTATCTAGGAAGCAATCTTATTTCGTGGTACAACAAGAAGCAAGTTGGTATCTCTCTGTCTACTGCAGAGGCATAATATATTGCAGCCAGTAGTTGTTGCACTCAGCTTGTATGGATGAAGAAAATGCTTGCTGACTATGGCTATAAGCAGGATGTAATTCACATTTTATGTGATAATGAGAGTGCTATCAATATAGCTAAGAATCCAGTTCAGTTCTCCAAGACTAAGCATATTGATGTCAGATACCATTATCTGAGAGAACTGGTTGAAGAGGGAACACTAAAGATTGAGCATGTTCACACTGAACATCAGCGCACCAGAAATTGTCAAGCGACCACGAAGTGGTAAAACAAGCTCTGTCTCAAAGCGAGAAGGAGAACCGAAAGCTAGCCCGTGAGCTTGACAAAGTCAAACTTAAATTAAGGGCTATGACTAGTAAGTTCGAGGATCTCTTCGCTAGACATCAAAGCTTGGAGGGAAGGTATGAAACCCAGTCCGCTCTAGTTGCCAACTTGAACAAAGCATCATATGCTAGGCAGGCACTAGAGGGCTCGCTTCTGCCTTTTGGTAGGAAAGCTGGCCTTGGATATGAGGGTGGACCTCCCAAGCCGACTGTCTTTGTTGGTGCATCTCACACTACACCATCAGTCACTTTGGAATTGCCCACTGCATCCAAAGCGACCACTAACAAAGATAAAGGCAAGATGGCTGAGAACCCTAAAAGGAAGCCTATGAAGATGTCTATATCTTTAAGGGCAGATCCTAAGGGCAAGCAAAGTTCAACAGTCCCTAGCACTCAACATGCTAAGTCTTACCAATCCAAGGGTAAAGGGAGAATTATTGAAGCTTCTAAGTCTCAAGCTAAGACACGAGAGACAAAGGATCTACCTCCTAAAAAGAGGAATAATGTCTATGTGTCACGTTATCCGGACTGGAGATGGTCCAACCGGACTAACGTTGAGGGGGAAGATTTTGAAGCTTCCACTGGGTCGCTTCAGATTCCCAAGGTTTCTCAAGCGAGTCAGGGTCAAAACCCTAGTTGGACCACTTCGAGGAAACCAAGCGAGCCGCTTCGACAGACTAGAAACCCTAAGTCAGTCTCTAAACCCAGAGCTAATCCGAAGCGAGTCGCTTCAGGATATAAGCAAAATGGGAAGAGCATAGGAAGGTCTAAAGCGAGCCGCTACCCCTCTTGCACACACTGTTGCACGTGTGAAACTGCTTTAAGGCAGAAGTCACAGTTTTCGAAGGTCGAGAAACCCAAGGCACAAACTTCCTTTCAAAAGAAAGTGAAGCAAGTGTGGGTACCTAAGGGAACTAACCTGCAAGGACCCAAACTGATTTGGGTACCAAAATCTGTCTAATTGCAGGTGAGCGCCGTGGATCCCATGCCAAGCGAAGGTCAACTAGTATGGTACTTGGACAGTGGATGTTCAAGACACATGACCGGCATGAAAGCTCTACTTCACAACTACATAGAGAAGAAGGGTCCACACGTAACCTTTGGCGACAACTCTCGAGGAAGCACCAAAGGATACGGCGCACTGAAAGTTGGAAAGCTCACAATTTAAGAAGTCTCCTATGTGGAAGGACTCAAGCACAACCTGTTATCCATTTCACAATTTTGTGATAAGGGGTACAGGGTGGAGTTCATCTCCAACAAGTGCATTGTGAAGAGCAAACTCACGTCCCAGATTGTGCTCTCTGGAATCAGGCAAAGAAACGTCTACATAGCACAATGGGATAGCTGCAAAGAGGAAACTTGCCTAGTTGCAAGGAGTGCTACAGAAATTGGATGGCTATGGCACAGACGCTTGAACCATCTCAACTTCAAAGCCATCAATCGCTTAGCTCGAAAGGGTTTGGTACAAGGCATACCAAATGAAGTCTTCATCAAAGACCATCCATGCTCACCATGCCAACGAGTGAAGCAGACGAAGAAGCACTTTGCCAGTCATGAAGAAGCTTCATCAAAGCGAGTGCTCGAACTGCTTCACATGGATCTGTTTGGTCCAGTTACTCCAGTTAGTGTAAATGGAAGGAAATACACTCTAGTTGTAGTCGACGACTTCTCTCGCTACACTTGGGTTGTATTCCTCTTCAGCAAGAAGGAGACACTGACCAAACTGCCACAACTACTCAAGCGATTGGCTGTGGAAAAGAATCAAGCTATTGTGACCATCCGCTCCGACAAAGGCACAGAGTTCTTGAACTCTACAATTGAAGCGTACTGCACGGAGCATGGCATAGCACATTAGACCTCCTCAGCACGTACACCTCAGCAGAATGGAGTTGCTGAAAGAAGAAATCGAATCATCAAAGAAGCCGTTCGAACTATGATTGCAGACTCAAAGCTTCCGATGAAGTATTGGGCTGAAGCTGCCAATACAGCATGCTACACACAGAACCGGACGCTTCTCAACAAACGGCATGACAAAACTCCATATGAAATATGGACAGGGAGAATTCCTAACATATCTTATTTCCATATTTTTGGTTGTAGGGTCTTCATTCACAACAATGGGAAGTCACAGTTGAAAGCTTTTGAAAGCAAAGCTGATGAAGGAGTATTCTTAGGATACTCTACGTCTAGCAAAGCCTACAGAGTGTTCCACTGTAAAACCCTAATTGTGGAGGAATCACCCCATGTCGTATTTGATGAATCTTCTTTAAGTCTTCCACAGGAACAGGCTCAAGCGAATGAAAAAGATCAAAGCAAGGAACCCTCAAATCAACTCACTTGGGACGTGCTTGATGAAGATGATGAGATCAAGGACTCAAGCGAGCAATATCCCAAAGGAGAAGGTGAAGCTGCCCAAAAGACTCCTGAAGCTAGTGCAGGCCAAGCACCCAATCCAGTCGCTTCAAATAATGAAGCGAGCGGCAAAGAAGAAGATGAAAATGAGGCTGGCGAATCCAAGCTAGCGTGGCTCAAAGATCACTCACCAAGCCAAATCATTGGAGATCCATCCAAGGGTGTAGTGACCAGAAGTCAAGTGTTTGGAGAAAGTGCCATGTTCAGTTGCTTTCTCTCAAACATTGAGCCATCAAGCGTGGAGGAAGCCCTAGCCGACTCTAACTGGGTGATCGCAATGCAAGAGGAGCTGAACCAGTTCACCAGAAACGACGTATGGTACCTCGTGGATCGTCCCAAATTCCAGCATGTTATTGGCACCAAATGGGTGTTCAAGAACAAGACTGACGAGGACCACAACGTAGTGAGGAACAAGGCGCGACTCGTTGCCAAAGGCTACTGCCAAGAGGAAGGAATCGACTTTGACGAGACCTTCGCTCCAGTGGCACGGCTTGAAGCTATCAGATTGTTTCTAGCCTATGCAGCAGCCAAGAAGTTCAAGGTCTATCAAATGGATGTGAAGAGCGCATTCCTCAACGGTGAACTCAAGGAAGAAGTGTATGTGGAGCAGCCACCGGGTTTCGAGCAGGGAGATAAAGTGTATCGCTTGAAGAAAGCCCTGTATGGGTTGAAGCAAGCTCCCAGAGCTTGGTATGATACACTATCTCAATTCCTAGTGGATAATGGATTCCACAAAGGAAAGATAGATCGGACTCTCTTCACCATCAACCATGGAAAAGATATGCTTTGGGTCCAGATCTATGTGGATGACATCATATTTGGGTCACCAAACCAGTCGCTTAGCGAGAAGTTTGGAGAGCTGATGAAGACCAAATATGAAATGTCGATGATTGGCTAGATGAGCTGCTTTCTAGGTCTTCAAGTAAAGCAGCAGGATAATGGAATCTTCATCAACCAAGCCAAATACACTAGAGATATGCTTGCCAAGTTTGGTGTTCAACATGCTAAAGCGGTGAAGATCCCTATGAATACCAACTGGAAGATGGAGCCAGACGAAGGAGGAAAATCTGTAGATCCTACAGATTATCGTGCCCTAATTGGGTCACTACTCTACCTCACTGCAAGCAGGCCAGATATTGCTTTTGCAGTCGGAGTCTGCGCTCGCTTCCAAAGCAACCCCAAGCACAGCCATCTCGAAGCTGCCAAAAGAATTCTTTGATATTTGAAGGGCACTGTCAATATGGGGCTGTGGTATCCAGCGGAGGACAATTTGGAGCTCACTGGATATTCCGATGCTGACTATGGAGAGTGCCGAGTCGATAGGAAATCAACGTCAGGCACGTGTCAGTTCTTGGGAAGCAAGCTGATCTCATGGTTTTCGAAGAAACAGACAAGCGTAGCCACTTCAACAACTGAAGCTGAATACATGGCCGCAGGAAGCTGCTGTTCTCAAATTCTATGGCTTCGTCAGCAGTTGAAGGACTACAAGGTTGAAGCGAATGAAATTCCGATCTTCTGCGACAACAACAGTGCCATATGTATTTCGCAGAATCCAGTGCTTCACACCAGATGCAAGCACGTGGAAATTCGACATCATTTCATTCGTGATCATGTCGAGAAGAAGGATATCAAGCTCGAGAAAATCCATACCGATCTCCAGCGAGCAGATATCCTCACTAAGCCTCTAGCTGAGTCTCGTTTCAACCAGGGTTACTAGACCCTGGTGAAGAATGCTAGTTCCAGGATGCACGAAGGAGTGACCGCTTGTTCTCTTGTGCGTCACTCGCTTCGGATCTTCACCAACTCAAGCGAGTCACTTCAAAATTTCACTCGCTTGAAGAAAATGAAGTAAGGTGGAGAAAGGTGGAGTATTGGAAGAAGTTCCCTACCAACTTATTGGAATTGTTAAGTATGTGGTTAAGGGGAAACTAATGCTCACTCTCGGAGCAAGCTACTTCCAAAGCGAGCAAAGTTTGCTGCTATCTCGAATTCTGCGTCGCTTCAATTTGCCCTAGCTTGGGTCAAAGCGAGTCGACTGCAGATTCATTCTCTAGATTGTAGGAAAGCTTGAAGGTTTACCTTTTTATACAAAAGGTTGCAGGGCTGGTGACATGCTTGTGCGTAAAATACGAGATTGTCTTGTCAGAGCATTCTCATTGTCATCCTGTCCATTTCTGCTCTAAGATAAGGACTTGTACTCATCCCCCATTCGTCGTGAATATGTACACTTACGTGAAGCTCCCCTCTGGGTTGTAGTAAGCTTGTGTACTATATTCATTTCCTCCCTCTTTCACTTCGATGGAGGACTCTCTAATTCGTAGAGGAAGATGAATGCCAAGAAGATGGAGTTCTCTACAGGTGGTATCAACAAGCATCAGAGCAATATCAACAAGTGGACTCATCAAGTGCTATCAATTTCAACAACAAAATGGAGTCTCCAACAAGTGGTATCAATCTCCTACGAAGTGAGATTGACTGGTAAGCATTACAATTTTAAGTACACTAAGTGAGCCGAAGTGTGCTAGAAACCTTCACTCAGTATGTGGAAAATATGAAGTGAATCTGACACAAATACAAAGAGGAAAACACTCTTGTTTATCCTCGAAGTATGTAAGTCAGAAACATTTTAAAATTAAGCAAAGAAATTCAATTTCTTATTCCAGTCGCTTCAGATGACCAAGCGAGTGCTACGTCACTCAAAGCTAGCCATCGCAAGCGAGTGCGGAACAGTCACTCAAGCGAGTGCCTCTCAAGTGAGTCAAGGCCTAGCGGCCCAACTCGAAGCGAGCGGGCACGAAGCGAGTATGAGCTGTCTGCACTCGAGTGCCTATTTCACTTTCTGCCAAGCATTTAATGCAGGTTCACGTACGGCGGAAATATCGGGCGCGTGGTTCTCACTTTGAATTCGAAGCGGGAAAAGGCGGAGAAGATCCAGCCGTCGAATCTCAACAGCCCCCAATCTGTAGCCGTTGGATTAGCGCCGTATAAGACAACCCAATCACTGCAGGCCACGTGGAGACGCCGAGCAAGTGACGGTTCACTTTTACTGTGGTGACGCCGGACACATCAGACCCATCACCGCACGTCCGCCGCCTACCTACAGGATTTACGGCGATATTACTGTCTTGCCCCTGCCACGTCAGCCAAGACCTAATTCTATATATATGAGACGATGCAATAGCCATTCTCGTACTTAGATCTGCAACTCCTGCAACTCACGAGTCTCAACCCTTGTTTTTCATCGTTAAAACTAAGCTCAAATTCTCTCATAATTCACCATGGGCAAGAAGCAGAAGAAAGAGACGATGGAGGAGTTTCTCACAGAGGTCGACAATCACATTAATGTTGAGCCTCATCTCGATCCAGCCATTATCGAGAAAAATGGTTTTCTCCGTAGAGCCGTGACCAAGGCCGGTCTATGGAAGTTCGTGACGGCGGTTCCGTCAAAGATTCTGGCAAAAGCAGTGGGAGAGCTTTTGCTAAACTTGAGGAAGGAGCAGAATACGTCTTCTTTCACTGATCCACAGAACAGGAAGCCGGTGGAGGTGGATATGAGTGAACTCATCGGCGCATTCGACTTGCCGAGAGAAGGAGGAGACTCACTGCTCGATTTAGGTCTTTCGGCCGGAGTTCAGTACGGTCGATTTGCAGACGACAAAGCAGATCCGAATTACAAGGAGGCCAGTATCCGTTCAAGTCTGAAGGCCCCCTACAACCATATCTGCGAACTTTTCTCGAAGAGTGTCGCATGTTACATTGGAACCTTGGACACTCTCTCCGAGACGAAGCTGATTGCCACTGCAGTTATCGTCGACAGCCTCACCGGAACCAGCTTCAATTGGCATGGCTGGTTTCTTAAACAGATTCACGAAGCCGCTGATGACTTCGCATTCGTGAAGGGAAGCACCGATCAGATTCTCCGCAAGGGGAAACTGAAGTTCTTCTCGAGACTCTCCTTTGCTTTGGAGAAGAAGTTTCCGGGGAAAGCATGGCCGGAAACTGAAACCACCATCTACAAAAAACAGCCCATCTACTACGACAAGTGGAGGAAGACAAAAATGTTGATGGACCTGGGACTTCTTGAAGTTGAAGTGCCCATTGCAAGACCGGTTGCCGAAAGGCAAGCCGAAGTGAGCCAAGCGAGGCGGGTCGCTTCACCCGGGAAGCGGGCCGCGCCAAAGCGAGGCAAGAAGATGAAGCGAGTCACTTCGCTTGTCCAAGAATGTGAGGCGGTGGAGAAGCCGCTTGAGGACATTGAAGTGAGTCAACCCCAGCCTTCACCAATCAAAGCCAAATCACCCCCACTCCAAATCCAAACCCACACCACCCAAATACCAGAACCTCAATCTTCATCAACCCAACAACCACTTACACAGAAAACCCCCCTCTCTCCCCACGAAGAAGAATCTGCATCTTCTTTTCACATACCCAAAATGCCACTGCTCGATATTGATCCAATCGAAGCTTTCACTACTTTTCAACCCTTCCAATCCCAGCAAATACAACCACCACCAACTGAAGCCGTCCAAATATCCGAAACCCAAGAAACCTCATCCCAATCCCCCATGACATCGGCAGCTACAGCCGATACCGCCCAAACTGTTGGTGAACTCCCCATCATTCCACAGTTCGTACCTCCTGCCCTCACCATAAAAACGCAAGCTCTCGAACGCTATGTCAAGGAAAGAGAGCAAGCCGCAGAAACAATCAATCTTCGCTACTCCAATGTTCCATGGACAGACGTATTCTACACCAATGTCGTCGATTTCCTGACGTACATCACCTATCGTGGAACGGAGTACTATAAGATCTTCAGGCTTCTCAAAGCATTCACAGAGGAAGAACTGATCCAAATGGAAGCCAAACTTCTCAACTTCATTGGTGAAAACGGCTTCCATGCCTTCCTTGATGGGACCAGCTTCTGGGAGAAGCTGGATGCAAAGGTGAAAGAAGCCTATCCACTCGCTATGGTTCCGAAGCGAGTGCCCTCTTCCCATGAAAGGAAGCTGATCAGGGAGCATAAGGAGGAGGTGGAATTAAAGGATGTGGAGATCGCTAGCCTTCATAGCGAGATAACAAAGAAGAGTGAGGAGATGGAGAAAAAGGCGGGGGAGGTCATCAGTTAGAGAAGACTTTGACAGGAAAAAGAAGGTTTTGGAGGGAAAGGTGGAGGAAAAGGATAGGCTGCTGGAGGAGAAAGAGAAGGCGCTGGAGGCGCAAGTGAAGCTGGTGGGTGAACAATCAACAACAATCATCGAACTCAAGGGCTCGCTTGATGCGGAAAGGAGCCGCTTGAGGGAGGTGAATGCCAAACTTGTCTCTATTGGCAAAGAGAAGAAGGATTTGGAGAAGGAGTTGAAGAAGTTGAAGGAGGCGTATGAGAAGAGAGAAGAGGAGTTGATAAGGAAAGGAAGTGAGCTGCTGAGCACTAAAAAGACTCTCGATTCATTCAGGAATGAAATGAAGCTACTGAAGCAAGAGAGTGAGACTGATAAGAAGGAACTGGAGAGTCGGAGGAGAAGTGCGCAGGCTATTGACCTACAGAACGCTGAATTAACTCTACTACTGGAAAAGGTCAAGGAGCTGGGTGAAGCGTACACGGAAAAGATTGCTGCAAGTGCCGAATTCCATCTCTCTCTAAACCAGAGAGAGAGGAGCCTTGAGACGATGCAAGCTGAACTTCAAGCGGCTCAGGAATTCTGGTACTTCAACTTGCAAGAGGAGAAGGCGGATATAAGGAGGGAAGTTGAAGCGGAGCTGGAGGCTCGCTTCAGGGAGGTGTAACCTTTGGAGAGGATGATGACTTCTGTTGTTGAGAGAGAGAAACAATGTGAATATTTGCCGGAGGAAATCTCCATCAAAACAGCTGAACTAGTGGCTCCCACTGTGGGAAAAGCCGAGAAGATGTTGGAGGCCATCCTCAACACAGTCAATTCACTCCATCAATCCATCTCTGGAACATCAATCATCCTAACCCCTGGCAGTGATGATGCCAAAAAGGGGGAAGGACAGATGAAGCTAGGAGGAGTTGGAGGTTCAGGGGGAAGCAGAGTTGGAGTAGAAAGGATGTTGGAGGGAGGCAGTGGTGATGGTGATAAGGAGGAAGTGAGAGATGAAGCGAGGGCTCTGGGCGAAGTGAAGGGCAAAACAAAGATCACGGAGGAGGAGTTGACGAAAATGCCCGAAGAGCCTAGCAGGCCGCTTCAGGAAAAAGTGCTGAGTGCTTCAATTGCACGGCATCCTCCGGTGACCGTGATAACGAAGGAGGAGAAGCGGAAGCAAGTGGAGCAGGATGCTGCCATGGCGTGGGAGATGGAGCGCATGTTTGGACTAACAAAACAATCTATTGCTGCAGGTGCTTCATCTAGTTCCCAAGCGGCCGCTTCACCCAAAGCGCCCGCTTCAGCCGCCGCGCCAGCTTCGTCAGCCGCACTCACTTCGACTACTGCTGCACTCACTTCATCAGCAGTCGTCCCCTCAAGTGCTGCTACAAAGAGAAACATGCCACCTCCCCCTCTACCAAAACTTCCTTTGAAGCGAACTGCTCCGGAGACAAAAGGAGATGACCCTGCGGCCAAGCGCCAAAAGGTCAAGCAAGCAGTTGCTTCTAGGGCGGAGAAGGAGGAAAGAAAGAGGAAAGGAAGATAAGAAGGGAGAAGCGAAGGCGAGAGGAAGAGGAGGATAAATGCCAGGCGACTCCAAGTAATTGACGCACGGATCGAGGAACACTTCAGTGAAGTGTTACTCATCCAGTCTTCTTTAGTGCGCAGTGCCTTCATTCCTCTCATGCCAGATGAGTCCGAAGCATGCGAAGCACAAACCATATCTGATGCATGTGACGTGACGACAAAGAAAATGGTTGAGTCGGGACGCTACCCTCGCACAGATGAACAAGACTATATTCGCAAACGACTCAATGAGAAGCGTCCATCGTGGAACAGCGAGTCGGGAGCGAAATTCAAGAAGGTCATGACTCAACTGTCGAAGAGATCAGAAGAGGAGTTGGCCAAGCGGAGGGATGAGCACCTGGACGGAAGGGAAATCGAGGACTTTATTCCGGGAGATCTGCGCGAACAATGGCTATACTACAAGGACTTGTTCATCAAAGCCTACTATTACTGGGAGGTAGTGCCGCTGCAGGATCAATGTTCTCGGATAAGTGCCCTCAACAACTTTCTCGCCACCTATGACGACAGACTGCGACGAAAAATCTTTACCATGGCTGAACAAGCTCAACCCAAGCCAATTGTCGTCAAGGTACCAGCAATAAAGGACTTCCCCATGCCTTATCATCCAGGCACGGATGTTCCTAACAGAGGAGTCACTGATGAGGAGGTGGACGAAGCTTTCAAGCTGGAGGGTGCATGGAGAAGGCCGAGCATTCACACCGTAAACACTATGGAATCGAGAGTTCTATCAGCCTATGCTCTTGATATTGCTGATGATGGAGAGAAAAAGGAAGAGGAGAAGGAGGAGAAGGATGAAGCTGCAGGAAATCATTGAATTTCAAGCTTCATATTTTGTGAACTGATGTTCATATATCTCATTTCAATTTCTGTCTCTTCTGTGTCATTTACTCGCTTTGTGAATGACTTTACATTTTTTTTTGCTACAAACTCAAACAATTTAACCGAAAAAAAAAGGAAAAGGAACTTAAAAGAAAATTACAAACGAAATTACAATGGAAGCAGTCGCTTGAAGTTCCCTTCACGGTTAGATAGACTAGATTTATTTTTATCTAAGTCTTATGGGTTTTGGCATCATCAAAAAGGGGGAAATTGTTGGGAATTGTTAAGAACAACTTGTTAAGGGGGAACCTATAAGGGATATCTTGTTGTTTTGATTTGATCCCAAAACCCCAAAGCGTTCTGTTCCCAAGCGATCCATTTTGATGTAGCTAATAGGTTAGAATTTTTCTAAGCATACTCTGTTAGGATGGCTCTTTAATTTGCTTAGATTATAGGCTTCAAAATTTCAAGTGAAGACCACTCGCTTGAGTGTGTTTTTCGAAGCGAAGCAAGTCTAGCAAGCCGAAGTGAAGCGTGCCGAAGAATAGTGTAGCGAAGCGATCGCTACAGTAGATTCAAAGCGAGTCTGCCAAGGCGAAGCGAAGCGAGCGCTACAGTTCAAAGCCAAAGCTAAGCGAAGCGAGCGCTACAGTTCAAAGCCAAAGCGAAGCGAAGCGAGCGCTACAGTTCAAAGCCAAAGCGAAGCGAAGCAAGCGCTACAGTGAAAAGTCAAAGTTAGTCAACTCTAGTCAGCAGTTTCCAAAGCAGTCACTAGGGAACTTTATCTCCCGAAGCGGCTCACTACAGAATGACTACGAAGTGACTCAACTAAAGCAGACGCTACAACTTCAAAGCGAAGCGAGCCACCACCTACCAGAAAGCGACAGCGCAACTCCCGCCCATATTTTGAACTCCAGTCAACAGGAGATCGTAGCATTAATTACAAGATCTCCACGTGTCGAAAGCGGAGTGGAGCGGAAGAGTTGACTGCCAGGCCGGCAAAGGCGCCGCAACAGTACTGGCTCGCTCCAGTTTCTGTTAACCTTGTAAGTTAGCCAATTTTGGCAAAATGCCAAAACTGGACGTCTGAAAAAGGTGCCAGCCTGCGCAAGTACTGTCGAGAGGAGGAGGGACAAGGCCACCAACCAAGCAACGGATCTCGGCCATCTCTCCGCCTATAAATAGTGAAGGATGAAGACGAAGAGAAGCAGAACACTACTTGAGCATTCGAGCCTACTGCAAACAAACACTCCCAAGCCTTAGAGAAAATCTTCGAGTCTTTGTTTCCAAGTGTTCTCCGAGGTTCCAGTTCATCGGAACTCGTCTTCACAACCTTCACACTTAGAGTCTAAGCCAATTCCATATCCAAGCTTAGAAGAAGAGCTCTTGCCATCTTTGCACTTACTGTAAAGAGCTCTTCACAGTGTGTTCGTCAACCAAAAACCCTAAATCTGTCTGTTAGGTTTTTGAGTCGTCGTTAGGTTGTTTCGATCCAAGGCCCTTCTTTCATCGATTGGAGAAGCCTCGATCATAGAGTCTAGATCCAAGCTTGCACTTACATCGTTTGTGTAAAGCTCGATCGAAGCTAGGCTGTAAGGAGAGCCCGTAATCTCCCTGTCTGTCCGACTGAAGCGAGTGAAGCTTCTAGTCTAGTTAGGTTTTTGGTGTGAACCCGGAATCACCCAGCGTCTGTCAGATCCAAGCGAGTGAAGCTCGATCTTGACCAGGCTTTTGAAGAGCCCGAAATCTTCAAGTTCTTGAGTGAAAAGAACGGTTGCCGTCGTGCAACAAAGTGGACGTAGGAGCGTTATCTCCGAACCACTATAATTCTCTGTGTCGTATCTCTCTAACCCTAAACTCTTACTTGTTTGATTATCCATTGCATATTGCATCTAAACAAACCTAATCTGGAAATTTTTAAATACTTAGGAAAGATTTTTAGCTCACCAAATTCCGCATATACGAGTAAAGACTCCCTCTTGATCAAGTGCTCACTTCGGTCAAGCAGGCAAGCTACGTACTGTAGATCTAGCTTCAGCTAGGTCTTAAGTTTCAAGCGAGCTCTTTACTTGTTACTCTGAGTTAAGGGATTTGAAGTTGAAAAACTTCAAAATACGTATTCAACCCCTCCCCCCCCCTCTATGTATTTTCCTATTAACAAACCGGGACCAACAGAAAGCTTGTGCCTTCTACATCAATACTCAGAAGGCGTTAAATGTAGAGTATTCCTTACTACTCTCTCTGGAACAGCACAACATTGGTTCAAACAGTTACCAAAAGCTTCTATCCACTCCTTCATGGATCTGAGGGAAGTTTTCCTCCAACAATTCGTCAGTGCTAAAAGGACTACCCGAAACTCATTGCATCTGACAACCATCAAGCAAGGTGCTAATGAAAGTCTGAGAAACTATATGACGCGATTCAACGAAGCCGTTCTGGAAATCCCAGGAGTAGAGCCTAAACTAAAAGTGCATGCCTGCGTGGATGGTTTAAAACCAGGGCAGTTCTTTGCTTCTCTCATCAAAAAGGAAGCCACCTCTTTTGAGGAGTTACTAACAAGGGTCCAAAAATATATCCATATGGAAGAAGCTCTAAGCAACAAGAGAGTTGAATCAGCCTCTCAAAGAGAAAAGAGGCCCGAAGACAAAAAGAGAGCAGCACCAGATGCTTGGATAATGGATCAAAATGAGCAGTTCTTGAGGCCATTCACTCCTTTGACGAAACAGCATGATGATTTGTTCAAAATAGTCATGAAGAAACCAGGAGTGCAGATCCCTGTGGAACATAAATATCCCCCGAGAAAACCGCCCTAACAAGTTCTGCAGGTTCCACAACGATTATGGACACGTGACCAACGAATGCAGAGATCTGAAAATAGCTATTGAAAAATTGATCCAAGAAGGAGAACTCCTGGAGTATGTTAAAAAGAGAGAGCAAGGTCATTGATACCTGTTGGCAAATGCTTTATTCCTTAGTTCCATAATATATGGGAAATCGAACTAAGTCTTTACAGTTAAAAAGGCATTTTTTGAAAACACCACCTAAGATGAAGCATAATTCCTCCGACTCCTTATACCTCACTAGGGGAGGGGGGGAGTAGGGAGTATCCCCCTTAGTATCAATATCTACATCTCATTATCTTAAAATGCTTTTCCTACATCGATATTTATGATGAGAGCAATAGGCCAAAGCAAGATGAAAAATCATATATCCACAAAAGTAAAAAAGAATCATGTTGATAAAAACAGAAAGCAGATTCTGAAAAATAAAATGCCAGTCATCCAAAAATTCAAAAAAAAAAAAAAAAAAGATTTGTTTAGAAGCAGCAGTCGACATAAACAAGAAGTCGATAAAGGAATTCTAATTTGGAGCAGAGGGCTCGACAGTGTCAGAATTAAACAAGTTATCCACAAAACGATCGGCAGCATCCTAGTTGGGATCCGCAGAAGCATCCTGATTGGGGCCGATAGCAGTACCCTGAGCTAGCCCTGAAGGGTCCTCGGAAGAAGTGGCAGTAGTATCAATAAAGGGAGGGTCACGAGTAGTAGGGGCCCCCTCATTAATCTGCCCAGCTTCGAAGGTAAAGATATCAGCCTCGGTTGTTTCCCCTGCTTGAATCTCCGCGGAGGAGGTAGCGGAAACTTTCCCGGAGCCCTTGAGAGAGGCAGCTTGATCAGCCAAAGTGTGAATGGCACTGTCGGACTCTGTATCTGAGGAATCAGAAGAGAGCCATTCGGGAGAAGAAACCTCAAAGGGGAGCACGCATCTGGGCGGTAGTAGATCAGGAGATTCTTTTTCCTAAAAGACAGATGAAAATATCATACAATGGCAAATGATAAAAATAACAGCGTCAGTACGAATAAGAAAAGAATTCTTGGATCTTAAAATAATACCTCCTAAAAAACTCTCTTCAAGAGCCTTTGGGCTTCAGCATCAGGAAGATAAGTCTGGATGCGGGGGGAACCCTAAGAATGCGATGGCTCCAAATGATCATGAGGGCGATGAAGGATTTCAGCCATCTTCCGAAGCTCCCGGAGATACCAAGGGTTCTGATCGCTAATTTTGCGGTTGAGAGCCAAGGTCTCAGGTGACCGGCTAAAGCCTCCACGGTAGGACCCAAATTTACAGAGGTAGCCTTCTCAGGAACGCCTAGCATCTTACAACATTCGAACACAGACTTTGCTGCCCATTCGGACAAAGGTTTAGTCATCCTAACCCAGAAGCTGGGAGAGTGGAGATAAGCCTCAGGCAGGTGGTTAATTAAGTGATTAAGGAAAGCTTGCCCATAAGGGGTAAGAAGAAGCTGAGATCGACAGCTCCTCATACCCCTGATAAGGCCCTGCTCTAGCCCTTCCTTTAAACCCTCGGATCGAGAAGAAGCCTTCGCTTGTGTCAGTTCTTGCTCATGTTGCCTTTTAAGCTGTTCTACCTCGGCAAAGTGGGTGTCATGCGCCCCTGCTAATTGTATGACAGAAGTTGTTAAGGCCTCGTGGAAATCCTTTGCTTGCCGAGCATAAGAAGCAGAGCTAGCTCGAAGCTGAGAAACCTCTTTTTCCTGAGCCTGAAGATAAATCTACCTATCTTGATCTTTCTTCTGTAATTCAAACAGTTCCTTCTCAAGCTTTGATTTCTGGGCTTGGAGAGTTTGAAAAGCCTCGTGTTGACGAGCTTTCTCCTGAAGGCGACTTCAGCCTGGAGTTTCTTTTTCTCTTTCTCCGCATGAGAGTGATGAATGTGTAGATTATCATAAGCTAAAGCACGGACACCTAGCATAGATCTGCAACTAGCAGCCTGAAAAGAATAAAGATAACCAGTATAAATATAACTAATACTTTCTTATCTTGGAAAAAGGAAGTGAATGAGCTAAAGATATACCTGTAGCTCAAGGCTAGCAGCCCTCTTTAGTAAGAAATCAGAAGGCTGAGCTGCCGCCAACCGCCAGTCCTCTTCGCGGGGAATGCTATCCAAGATCATAGCAGCCAAACCCCCATCTATCGCATTGACCATGCCGGGGAAGGAAACGCTGGCACCCCTCCCTTGCATAGTCGAAGGAGGAACATCCAGACCCTTCTGACGGAGGGAGTGGATGAAAGCTAAAGAGCTAGTAGAGGACGAAGAAGACAGGGTTGAGAGGTTTAAATCTCCTTCTGATGAAGATAAGGATTAACGCAAGAAAATGTAGCCAAAGGGTTTAAAGCCTGGACTTGAGATTCCCGCTCATGCAGAGTAGGGGATCCAAAAGCGGCAAAACCTGAAGCAGAGGGAATCATAGTTCCCTGAGTGGAGCCAAGAACTATGGAGCTGGGCTCGTACCGCCCCTTCTTAGCAGGGGAACTACGAGGGGATGAGTTTTTTCTCTTATCAGAAGAAGGAGGGAAATCCGTTGAGATAATCCTCAAGTCTTCTTTAGAGGGGGAAGAAGCCTCCGTAGTAGTCAGATCCTGATTTGGTGAAGAAAAGGTAAAGCCTTCCACCGAAGGAAGGGTAACAGGGAGGGGGGAAGAAGAATCCGGGGCCCCCACATCCACCGTTGGCCCTGATTTAGCAGAAGCTTTGCTTTTCCCCTGCCGCGAAGCTGATACATTTGATCGAGAGGAAGAGGAGACATCCGCCCCTCGGGGAGGTTTAGGCAAGCTCCTGGAACCTCCTGTAGGGGAAGAAAAGGCTTCCCGCTCAGCCGCAGAAGCTTCCTTAGCCAGACCAGGAGCTCCGTCTTTGGGATCTGCCTCAGCAATTAACTGTTGGAGTTTATCGAAGGCCTTCTTCTTCTTCTTCTTCAGATTTTGCTTGGAGACATCCATTCTATGCATATTGAAAAAATTAATACCATGCATAAACCCAGAAAAGGGGATCTAAAAAATAGCAATAATATCAAAGAAATTTTTTACCCATTAAAGGAGACAAGGGAATGCTGGGTTTCAAACCAAAGAAGGAAAGAGTGTCTTCACTCTCTATAAGAGGCCTAAGCATAGTATGATCAGAAGGATACTCATGTAAAAGTGAAGACATTATTTCTTCTTCCCAAGAAGATAACTTAGAAGGGAGAGACCGAGAGGTTTTCTCCTTACCAGGATTCCTATACAAACAAATATCAGGGATATTCCAAGAAGTGTCCAAAGGAGGCCTAACTACCAAGTAGCACTTATGCCAATCTTTATCTATAGATTCATACTTGCCGTATATATCAGCAAAGCGAACAGCGGGAGAAAAATACAGATGAGAGTCTCTGTGTTTTAATTCATGAGTACGAAAGAAGAGGAACGCAGTATCCTTTACTCCCTCCAGGCTAGCAATTATGTGAAAAAAAGTAGCCTTACGAATGGAGGCTGGATTCAATTGATTAAGAGGAGCATTGTACAAATGAGCAAGGCGAGAGAAAAAGGGGGGCACAGGAAAACGCATTCTGGCCCCTAATTGAAAGAACCAGAAGGCCTTCAGAGGAGGCTCTAATGATGAAGGACGCTCATTTTTCTCAGGGATCCTTAGAGAATATCCTCCAAACTCCTTTACTTTTTTCATAAAAAAATCTAACGTTGTTCTATCTAGGGTAGAAGATTCATATTTTTCTAGGGGTAAGATCTGTTTCTTTGGTTTATCCTCCATGCTCTCCCTTTGAACTCCAGATCCCGAAATAGATCTGGTAGACCTGCTACGGCCTTGATGGCCAGAAGTACCTCATCGGGAGGGAGAACATTTCATAGTAGCCCTCTAAAAAGATGACAATGGAGAATCTAAGAGGAGGGTGAAGTGTAGAAAATACCTGTGTAATGGAGAGAAAGAGCGTCAAGAAGTCGAAAAGGGGAAAAGGAAGGGTTTCCTCTCTTCCTCTGAAAATTTGAGAAATATAGGGAAAAAACAAGTAGTTATTGCCCATAAATTTTGGGAAAGGAAAAGGGGAAGAAGAGAAAGTGCGTTTCTATCAACACCCTAGAATCTAGTTAATGCCAGAAGAAGGGTATCGTCCTCCTTTTGAGCGTGCTCGCACGCACGAGAAAATAATAACAATAAAGAGAGACAAATGAGGATGTGGATCATTTTTTCCTTCAGAAAATAAGGCCAATTCTTTCATAAAAAGTTGGAGAAGCCTTAAAATCATCCCCAAGAATTCGCCGAAACCTCATATAACACGGAGAAGATGCTTTCATAGTTTGAAAAAACTCAAGCTCAATGAATGAAGTTTAGTCCTTGGTTTCGACGGCAATGAGTAATAAAAGGAGGCTAGGGCCTTTTATAAGTGAAAAAAAATGAAGTCCTGCCCCTCTTACGCTTTAGTCATATCGGAGAAGTAATGATGAAGAAAATTGAAATTCCTGCATCTTTCTGACCTTGGAAGACCAAACGTTGCACCGTTTTCCATGCGACAAGACGTTGTGGCAAATGCAGCATAACTTTTCCCTACTAGTACCTCACCAGAAGCTAATGAAGCTCGCTCCTGGACCTGGGGGGTGGGGGGTGGGGGGGGGGGGGGGGGGTAGCTGATAGGGACCAATTATCAGCCTCGTTATCTAAATAAATCGATTCACTAGAAAGACACCTTTCTCATAAGCATATGGTAGCATACTACCAGAAGCTCTGTGGGTGCTTAAAGGCCTCAGACGCTTAATGCATAAGTATAAAGTATGCCCTACGCAGAAGCTAGAAATCTTATCTTCTTCCATAAGCCACCTGGAATTCATCGGCATCTGTTAGGAGCCAAGGGATCTGATCGATGTCACCGAGCATCTGGCAGAACCCTAGGTTCTGTGTAGCACGCTATCCGCGTGACTCTACGAACTATAGAGTGAGGACCACTGCATTCATGACGGAGGGAATCTTACCTCTATGGGAATTCCTTATATGTACTTCCTCCACATGAATGTTTGCTTTTTCACCCTCCTTGCACCTATAAATACCCAACTACCGTGTCCTTCATGATTCATCCTCATCATAATCACAATACACGCACTCTGCGTACTGTTTCATTTACTTTCACCGAGCTCCTCCGAGTTCAGGCGATCAAGGCATTTGGAGTCTCCTTCCGGGAAGCCTCATCTCCATCTTTTCTTCTCGACGCCGAGAAGAATCTCTCTTACATACCTCACCTTGAGCCTAAGGTAAAACCCTCATTGCCTAAAGGGGGTGAGACTTGATGGAGCTCCGCTCTCTTTGTCTCTTTCTTTTCCCTACTTCATCTCTTCATTATCTGTTTACATGAGTTCGAAACTCCATGAATCTTACTAGTTTATGGCTAAATATGCCCTTCACACACAGCACATAGCTCGATTATCACTCGTTATTTCTACGCAAATCATGCTCTATACCAAATACTTGATTGTAGCCTTTCATACGCATGAATCTCTTGCTCTTTACTACTACAACCCTTATCTGTGAATGCTCCTTGCAAAACATGCTGAATAATCTCTCAAATTGTTGTGGTTCTCCAACCCGGATCTATCAGTAACAATAATCGAATTATTATTTGTTTTACTTTAGTAGAGAATTGTTATTGTAGTTGGTGACTCTTTAGATCCATAGGATTTTCAAGGGTTGAGAATCTCCGACATAAGATATTGAGTGATATGTTCGAGAATTAGGACGAGCTCGGAGTGGGGGGGAATCCATATCCTGTCGCGACGGCAAAAACCGATGAGATGGCGGGACGAGTTAGATTCAAGTTCTCTAAGGGAATGGCGTGCAGTTGATGGAAAAGGATGAAACTTGGTTGGTGGATTTAACGAGCGCACAAACTACAATTTGGTTATAGGTTTCGGAAATGGCGACGGTGGAATGGAAAGACTAGTTGAAGGGGAGAAGGGTGGTGAGAAGGTCCATAAGAGAAACATTTATGGGAGGAACGTATGTCATGTATAATGTCGGCAAGAAGGCGGTTCATGGTGGTGATGAGAGGGAGAGAGTGAGTTATGTACATGATATAATTCTTGGTTTATTAAGGAATTTAAGTGATTTTAAAATATGACAGAAGAGAAAGAGGGGGGCTGTATGGCGCAGTGGGAGGGAGGGGCTGTGGAGAGACGAATTGGAGGGTGTAAGAAAATAAGGGTATAACAGTACATTTACTATTAATTTTATTATTAAATTATTTTGGGGGCTGTGAGGAGTAAAGTGGGCGCTGTGTATATAATTACCCATAATTGTGGTTGGTTTCATGTGATCCAATTTATCTCATTAATATACTTTCATAGTTATTTTAATACAATTTAATTTTTCACATTCATTTTAGTTGACGATGAGATGTGTGCCGATGATAGGGGTATAGAGTATATACTATAGAGGTAATGTAAAAGAAGAATTTATGTTCCTAAGTTTTATATATCTTCTTTTATGTTCTTCTAGCATTGAAAACGTGCGTCGCACGTGTATCTTTTTATTAAACTTACTTTTATGATTGTTATGTTTTTTTACTTAAAAAAAATTATATTATCAACATATAAATTTTTGGATGTCATTGTACATGCATATTCTCAAACTCTAATAATAGTTTCTATCAATATTTACTAATGAGAAAAAATAAATATTGACTTAAAAAGATTTCTTATGCACTCTAACACAATGAATAATTTTTTGTTTGGAAGTTTACACTCTAATTCAAAATTCAAATCAAACAATTTTGTCTGAAAATATGTTAAAATATCCATTTTGCATTTGTAATTGTGCATATATCTTACTAAACTCTTAAACACAAAAAAAGAATTTAATATAAGTTGATTAATAGATACATGCATATCTATCTGGTGAAGCATATTTATAACTTGTTTAGAATTCATGTTAATTTAACCAAAAGCTAGATGAGTATTTTATACTCCCTCCGTCCACCATTTACTGACACAATTACAATATTGGGACGTCCACCATTTACTGACACTTTCCGTTTTAGGACGTAGACCCCACAATCACTTTAACACTTTATCCATCTACTTTTTATTACTTTAACATTTTAATACTATTAAAAAATTCAAATGGACCCACAATTATTCCACTTTAACATTTTAACACATTAATTTATTACTACACCATCAAAATGCAAAAAAAAATGTGCCTAAGAAAGTGTGTCACTTAATCATGGACGGAGGGGGTACTTAAAAATTATGACATTCTATATTTTAAAATGAACTAATTTAAATCATTCAATGTATATAATTCATATTCACGCTATTTCCTTCTTTCTTCTTTTGCATGTTATTAATTGAAGAAATAACGTTTGTTCTTTTTTTGCATTTCATAGTCATTGGTGGATCGACATCCTTTAGAATCTAATTGCTTTGTGAATCTTCCTCATTGTATTGCTTCATTTTTTAGTATCTCACATTTCAACTTCCATAGGTAGGAAAAAAAAAGTGTAGAGCTCTTTTTTTAATCATTTTTTTTATCATTCTTCATTTTGTCTTTCACTTGGATTTCCTCTTGTTCCATTCTCATTTGGATTTGAATCTTTTCACGTCTTTGGCTATATTATATAAAATCATACGGTCACCTACTTTTGTAAGTTCCAGGACGGTTATAAAATGTTTTACATGCAATGCTTGTGTGCTGACTCATCTCTAATATGTAGAATTATCTTTGACTCGAGGATAACACTGTTTCAATCTACATTTATATTCAAAATAATTTAGTTTGTAAGTCTTCATGATTTTTTAAAATAAAAAGAATGTTAACTTTCTCGATTTACAAAATGTACTTATGGACATACAGCATTGTCATTATATGCGATATATATATATTGTTGGTCCCAGAAAGAGTTAATTGGTGTATTGGGGGGGGGGGGGGGGGGGATACACAATAGCCAACCGTTTTTCGATTTAGAAAACAAACTATATTTTTAAGGAACTAGCTGGTCAAGCAGTCCTTTACAGAGAAAGACAGGTTGATCTATCAAGCTTGTGGTTATAACAAGCTTGATCTATCAAACTGTCAAAGTGCGGAATGTGGTGGATAGGTTGAGCTAGATAACTCTAAGTGTAAAATCTTTTACAGCCTTTAAGGAGAGGCTGTTGTATGCTGTAAATGTATGAGCAGTTTATCAATGAGAGAGAATAAAGTAAGACAGTAGATAACACAAGGTATTTTACGTGGTTCGGATGTAACTATCCTACTTCCACGGTAGATCAAGCTAGATCTACGAATCCCTTTACTTTTGGATTCTACTTCTCTCTTGTTTATACTGACTGAGTATCAGTTTCATACAACATACAATCTTTCGATTTACAATCGAATAAACAACGTACAATCTCAACTATACTAGCTTAGCACTAATTATATGAGAGAGAGTACAGGGAGCTTGATGCAGCAGTAAACGCAACAAGCTTGGAGTATAACAATGGTGAAATTCTCTATCTTCAACACTTGGGAAAGCTCTAAGATTTTCGAGTGTTGAATGGATTTGAATTTTGAGAGAATTTCTTGCAGCAATTTGGCTTGTAAGATTAATGAGTTTCCCGTACTTGAACCATTGTTGACGAAGGCTTTTTATAGGCGTAGTTCAAAAACTAGCCGTTGTGAGTCCTGCAAAATATAGCCGTTAGAAAACAGCTGACATGGCATAGAGCCGTTGCAGAGTTGACTCAGCACTTCGAGTGGGTTCAGACAGTTGGCAACGGAGATAGCAGCTATGTGGAGGGAGGTTGATCCATCTAAACGATCAACAGCCTGTCTTCGGCAGCTAGGTGAAAGAGCTCAATGTGCCTGGCCGAAGAACCTGCAAAGCATGAATAATGGAGAGCTAGTTGACCTTTAATAAGTGAGGCTGTTATGGACAACAGCCTCATTCTTTAAGGAGAAAATACTTAATTAGAATAGATGAACATAATATCATGCCGTACAATGCCTAAGTGTGGTTTTGAAAAACATCATCAAAATAACTGCAGAGGGTTCCCAACAATTTCCCCCTTTTTGATGATGTCAAAACCCAACACTTTACAAAATCCTAAAAGATAAAGAACTTGTTTTTAACGAGATTGTTAACACAGTTTGATTGGATCGTGTTAGGCAGATTGATAATAAAACTGTAAAGCAGTTTATAAAGCCTAGACAAAGAGAGTTTGTCATATTGGGCACAGAAAATATTATCTTTTATTTATGACTAGCTAGATGATGAGGATGTACAGTTACAAGCTTGGTCATAAAATAAAAATTAATAATCAGCTACTTTTATGAACCAGCAGCTGATAGAGCTTCTTCTCTTCTGGGCGTCAGTCCCATACTTGCGTAGATTCCATCTTCTATCTGCTTGAAGCGAGGGTCTGAGGGAGGAATGTCGAAGTTCAGAGCGGATGAACGAACTCCCTCATTGATGGCAGTGTAATCCACTGTTTTTCCATCAGATAGAAGTGGGCAGCGGAAGGATTCTTTTGCAGGGACGGGAAGACCAATGCCTGGTTCACTAGCCAGCTTCACAACTCTCTTGACAAGAGCACGATCCCAAATGTGCCTTATAAAAGATTAAAGGCTTCGCCATGACTCTTATGATCATATGGAGGGAGTTGAATCCAGTAGTGCAGAAGTATGAATGAACTGGTGAGCTCTTCCCATTGAGGCTGAAGGTCTGGGCCAAGCCAGTCTCTTCCTTCAATAGCAGCCTGAGCCTTCCTCTTAAGATACTTTTTGTTGAGCTGGGTGAGGTTGGCTTGCTTCTGCCTCATGACAACGTCCACTTCCGCCTGGGCTACAGAAGCCCGCTTCTCATCTTCCTTCATCTTCCTCAGGGCATCGGCCTTGGCAGCATCAAGCTTCAAACGTTCAGCCTTCTTCTCAGCTTGAATTCTTTTCTGAACATTTGGATCAACGGCCTGATCTACATTTGCACCCATTAGCACAGCCTCTGTAATGTGGCGAGCTTCTTCTGTTGTGCCTGTCGAGGAACCGCCTTGCTGATCAGACACTCCTCTATCAGTCTGATCGGCAATTGAGAGAGATTGAGACGGCCTTTCGGTAGAAGAACCTTCCCTGGACTTCTTTGACATCATCAGCCTTCTTCTCCTTCTCACCTTCCCCCTTTTTGACATCATCAGAAAGGGCTGTGATGACGCCGGTCAGATTCCTTACTTCAGCCTGGAGGGCTTCGACCTGGGAAGTGAGGGTCTCTCGAGAAGAGTAAAGAGCTGAGATGTCTCCACTAACAGCTGTTTCCCTTTGATTGGCTGCAAATGCCGAGGTGGTTATGAGAGTGTTGAGACTCGACAGCTTCTCCTCCACCTCTTTCACCAGCTTGTTAGAAGCACGGAGATCGGTGCTGGTGGCCACATCTTCATCTCTTAGCAACGTGCCAAGAAAAGGCTTGACATGATCTTTAAGATGGACCTGGGTAAAATTCCCAATCTCCTTGGAGACGGCAGCTTCTGCAGTTCTTTAGCTGCTTCAACGGCCTTGAAAGTGACCTCGCTCACTTCCTTTGACAGCCTTTCGTCCGTGGTTTTGAGGGTGGAAAGAACATCATCCACGGACTTGGTCAGTTTGTCCTCCAACTGGCCAATTCTCAAATCCAACGGCTTCTCAAGATCGGATAAGCGAGTGTTGACACCAGCAAGCTCAGTGCCTATCCTTTTTGAGACCAGATATCTCAGCTGGTGAGTGGAAAGGAAGGTCTGCAAATTTTCTTCCTTGTCCTCCTCCTTTTCTTCTTCATCATCATGGAACAGATCGTCCACGTTGATGGCAGAACGGGCTGGTGTCACGACCTCTAGCCTGATCGGACTCAGTCCATTCTCATTTTTCGGGAATTGTAAAACTCAGCTTCTTCTAGGTAGGGCGGCTTCAAGTCCACACCCAGGCACTTGGCTTCTACCTTCATGGAGGTAAGGACGAGCTGGTGGAAGTTTGCACGAGCTTCCGAGATAGATGTGTAATGAAACTCATCTTTGAGAAGGGCCTCCTCCGCCTTGAGCTGATAAAGATCCTTCAGCACGAACAAGGACTGCATCACATGATAGTCAGCATCCCTGATATCCAAGAACAGGCGAAGGCGAGTGGCCATCCGAAACGCCACGGGAGTCAATCTGGCCCCGGGCAGCAAATCATCAACGACCTTCTTTGCCGCGAACTCCATGTCGTCGTAGAGCTGGAGAGCTTGCTCCTTTGCCAGTCTACGAGCATCTTCCTCAGCCTTTTTCAGATAAAGGCTGGCAGAATCATCATCATTGTCATCATCATCACTGAGAACGACTTGGATGGAAGTGCTGTCAAACACTTGATGAGTGATGAGAGGGTTGAAATGGTATAGTCCATCTCGAGGCGCAACAAGATCTGCCTCGGTGGAAACAACCTCGATGGGAATGGACTCATCTCTCTAGTAGACAAGCTGATGCCCCGGGTTGACAAGCTGATGCCCCGGGGAAACAGGTTGTTGCCTTTCGGAGAGAGGTTGTTGATCTTTGGAGGAAGGCTGTTGCTCAGCCCCAGTAGCTGAGGATGAGCACGCTGCTTTGGCTGAAGGGGTCGAGCTTACAACAGAAGCAACGGGCTGTTGTTTCTTCGAAGGGTTTCCTCGGCAGTCATCATTCCCCGCTTCTTTGACTTCTCCACTAGCTTCTCCTTGCCCTGGGTGGAAGAAGATCCTGAAGTTTTCTTGGCCTGGGGAGGGATAACAGGTTCCGCCTTGGCTACGGAACGAGAGTCCTTCCAATCCAGGTTTGACTTCGCCATGGCTACAAGGAACGGTCTGATCGCAAGATCAGAGGTTATGAGGGATGCTTCATTAATACCCAGCGACATGTTGAACTGTCGCTGATTCGACGGGAGCTTGATGGATTCGTTGAATGGGACAGCGTCTTCCCACTCAGCTCGTTCTACAACGGACTGGAAGATCAGTGAGATCTTCAGGCAGAAGTTGAACTTCCTCTTGATGGTCAGCAGGGTGTCACCATCCTTATCCACTGAGGTCTTGACCTTTGCTGTTTCTCCTTTCATTCCAAGGACCAACAGCCTCCCCCAATTCACTGGGAGGTTGTGGTAAACAGCAATCAAGATCTTGAACTTGTCGTGGGTCATCTTGTCATTCGTTCCCTTTTGAGAGAGCAAGACCTTGTGGATGACATCAAATAGCAAACGAAACTCAAGTTTTAGCCGAGTTCGTTGCATCCCCTTCATGTCGTAGGACACCCCTGCATTTCAATCGTCGGAAGAGTCATAGCTTGGAATGACTCCTCAATAAGCTGGGAGGACATGTCGGGAAAAATTTCCTTGCCAGAATCCTCCAGATCGTACTTCTTCAACACCGCCTCGAGCAAGTTGAAGGAATCGTCAGCGATGACGTTGTCGAAGGCTCGAACGAAGATGTCGTCGAGAGAGTCCTTCTCGTCCACACGCCAGAAGGCATAGAAAGCTAGGGTTTGCAGCGGCAGGATCTTCGCCAGAACCCTGGTGATGATGCGGTGAAAAGGGCCGTGTTGGTCCCGGTTTGTTATAGGAAAAATACGTAGAGGGGGGAGGGGGGGGGGGGGGGGGGGTGAATACGTATAGAGTGAGACTTTACTCTTAGTGCGGAAATTGGTGAGCTAATTCTTTCCTAAGTAAATTCCAAATTATGTTTGTTTAGATGCAAGTGAAATGTATAATCAAACAAGGAAAATAAATAGTTTAGGTTTAGAGAGATACGACACGAGATTTATAGTGGTTCGGAGATAAAGCTCCTACGTCTACTTTGTTGCACTCGGCAACGCGTTCTCTTCACTCAAGAACTTGAAGATTACGGGCTCTTCAAAAGCCTAGTCGAGATCGAGCTTCACTCGCTTGGATCTGACAACAGACGCAGTGATTACGGGTTCACTGCTAAAACCTAAACTGGACTGGAAGCTTCACTCGCTTCAGTCCGACGACAGGGAGATTGCGGGCTCTCCTTACAGCCTAGCTTCGATCGAGCTTTACACGAACGATGTAAGTGCAAGCTTGGATCTAGACTCTATGATCGAGGCTTCTACAATCGATGAAAGTAGGGCCTTGGATCGAAACAACCTAAAGACGAACACAAAAACCTAACAACAGAACTTAGGGTTAGGGTTTTTGGTATACGACGAAACACACTATGAAGAACTCTTTACAGTAGATGCAAAGATGGCTAGAGTTCTTCTTCTAAGCATGGATATGGAATGGGCTTAGACTCTAAGTGTGAAGGTTGTGAAGACGAGTTCCGATGAGACTGGAACTCGGAGAACACTTGAAACAAAGACTCGAAGTTTGCTCTAAGGCTGGGAGTGTTTGTTTGCAGTAGTCGCTCGAATGCTCAGGAAGTGTTCTACTTCTCTTCGTCTTCATCCTTCACTATTTATAGGCGGAGAGTTGGCCGAGATCCGTTGCTTGGTAGGTGGCCTTGTCCCTCCTCCTCTCGACAGTACTTGCACAGGCTGGCTGCTTTTCAGACGCGCAGTTTTGGCTTTTTGCCAGAAATGGCTAAGATCCACATTCAACAGTAACTGGAGCGAGCCGGTACTGTAGCGGCGCCTTTGTAGGCCGGGCAGTCAACTCCTCTGCTCCTCTCCGCGTTCGACACGTGGAGATCTTGCATTTAATGCGAAGATCTCTAGTTGATTGGATTTTAAAATCGAAGCGGGAATTGGGCTGTCATTTTCTGGTAGGTAGTGGCTCGCTTTGCTTTGAAGTTGTAGCGTCCGCTTTGAGTTGAGTCACTTCGTTGTCTTTCTGTAGCGAGTCGCTTAGGAAGTAAAGTTCCCTAGTGACTGCCTTGGAAAATGTTGATCGAAGTTGACTCGCTTTGACTTTACACTATAGCGCTCGTTTCGCTTCGCTTTGGCAGACTCGCTTTGAATCTACTGTAGCGCTCGCTTCGCTATGCTATTCTTCGGCACGCTTCACTTCGGCTCGCTAGACTCACTTCGCTTGGAAAACACACTCAAGCGAGTGGCCTTCACTTGAATTTTTCTGCGATCTAAAATCTAAGCAAATCAAAGCCATCCTAACAGAGTAGGCTTAGAAAAATTTCTAATCCTATTATCTACATCAAAAATGGGTCGCTTGGGAACAGAACGCTTTGGGGTTTTTGGATCAAATCAACAACTATTTGTCTCACTTCGAAGTGTCCCATATGAGTTCCCCCTTAACACTTTGTTCTTAACAATTCCCAACAATTTCCACCTTTTTGATGATGCCAAAACCCAAAACATATTTTTAGACTAAGAGATTTAGCTTACCTAACCGTGGAAGGAACTTCAAGTGACTGCTTCCTTTGCATGTTCGTTTGAAAATTTTTCTTTTAAGTTCCTTTCCCCCTTTTTTTTTTAAGTTAAGTTATTTGAGTTTTGTAGCATAAGGATAAAATATTCACAAAGCTAGTAAATGACACAGGAGAGACAGAAATTAAAATGGGATAGATGAACAACAGTTCACAAAATTATGAAGCTTGAAACTCAAGGGTTTCCTGCAGCTTCATCCTTCTCCTTCTTCTCTTCCTTTGTCACCTCCTCTTCCTTCTCCTTCTCCTCTGTCTCCATCTCCTTCTCGATCATCTCCTCTGGAACAACATATGCATTGAGCACTCTTACTTCCAGCGTTCCAACGTTGTAGATGCTTGGTCTTCTCCAAGTTTCCTCTAGCTTGAAAGCTTCATCAATCTCTGCATCAATGATGTGTCGATCTGGAACACTTGTGCCGGGCAGGAAGGGCATGGGGAAGTCCTTCGAGGCTGGCACTTTGATGATTAGAGGCATGGGTTTTGCAAGCTTTGCAAGGGTGAAGACTTTCCGTCTGAACTTCTCATCATAGGCACTTAAGAAGTTGTTGAGCGCATTGATCCTCGAGCATTCATTCTGCAGTGGCACTACTCCCCAGTAGTAGTATGCTTTGATGAATTTCTCCTTGTAGTATAGCCACCTCTCAAGTAGATCGTCGGGGATGAACTGCTCAATCTCTCGGGCATCAGGATGCTCATTCCTGCGCACAATCAACTCCTCCTCTGATCGGCTGGACATCTCAGTCATGATAGCGTTGAATTTCGCGCTTATCTCAGAGTTCCACTTCGGGAGCATATCAGTCAGTCACCTCCGGATGTATTGTTGCTCTTCTCTGCACGGGTAGCGACCGGAGTCGATCATCTCCTTTGTGGTCTCATAGCAAGCGTCCATCCAAGCTTGCTTGATACATGCATCTGACTCTTCAGGCAGAAATGGGATGAAGGCGCTTCGTGTGAGAGCGGACTGGATGAGTCTCACTTCATTGAAGTGTTCCTCGATCCGTCCCTCGATGATCTCTATACGCCTTGCCTTGATCTTCCTCTCCTTTTCCTCTTCCTCCTTTTTCTTCTCTCCTTGTTTCCTTCTCCTCTCCACCTGACCAGCTCGTGAAGCGACTGCCTGCTTGATCTTTCGGCGCTTGGCCTCGGGATCATCATCTCTCGCTTCGGGGGCAGTCCGCTTCAAAGCTTGTTTTGGTGCTGGCGGTGGAGGCATCTCCTTCTTCTTCTTCTCTGCTTCACTAGGAGGGATGACTGTTGGAGCACTTCGTGGGATAATAGCTTGGTTGGATGAAGTGGCTCCAGCGGTCGATGAAGTGGCTCCTGCAAATTTAGAAATTAGTGCAAGAGTTGAAGCGGCCAGAGGTGAAGCGGGCGCTTGGAACTGGGCAAGGGCCTTCAGATCGAATTGCTTCTCCATGTCGCGAGCTAGGGCCTCGTCTGCTCGGATTTGCGCCTCCCTTTGTTCCTTGGTTAACACAACCACCGGAGGGTGAGCAGCAATCGAAGAAGCAAGCAACTTCCCTTCAAGTGGCCTGCGGGGCTCTTCTGTTTGTTTTTCTTTGCCCAGTATCCTCGCACGCTCGGCGCGAGCTTCATCCTCTTCCTCAATCTCCTTCTCCACTCCGCTACCTCCAACTTCACTTCCTCCTTCAATCTCCAACCTCTTTCCCACACCACTTCCTTCGACTCCACCTTGTAACTCCAGAGATTGCTTCTCAATACCTTCCCCCTTTTTGGCATCATCACTGCCGGGGGTTGGGGTGATCATCTTTCCTATAAGAGAGTGATGAAGATTGTTGACTGCATTGAACACAGCATGCAGCGTCCGCTCTGTCTTTCCTGCGAACGTGTGCTCCTGGGAGAGCACCAATTCGGCAGTTTTGATACTTATTTCCTCGAGCAGATACTCACACTGCTTCTCTCTCTCTCTGACAGAGGCCATCAGCCTCTCAAGCGACTCAACAGATTTGAAGCGAGCCTCCAGCTCCGCTTCGATTTCCTCGCGTATTTTTTTGCGCTCTTCCTCAATAGTGAAATTGAGGAAGTCTTGAGAGGCTTCAAGTTCTGCCTTTGCAGTAGCTATCGCGCTTTCTTGGGCGTTGAGAGTCATGCGAAGTTGGGCAGCTTCGGCAATTTTCACTGCAAATTCATTAGCCTTCTCCTGTGCTTGATCGATCTGCTTCGCCAGTTCTGACTTCCTTAGATTGACCGAATCAATCTCTTTTGCTTGAGCTGCTATCTGAATTGCAGCACGAGGCATTTTACAGTTCATCATGACCAATTCTCCATCCTTATCCTCCACTGCTCTTATCATCTTTTCAGCATAGTTGGAGACCTTCTCTATCTCTTCTTTGTGGCTTGAGACCATAGCACTTTTCTCCTTCTCCAGATTGACCATTTTGCTGTTCAAGTATTTCAGTCTGCTTCTCTCAGCATCAAGCAGTTGCTTGAGTTCAACAATGGTTTTCTCCTGGTCTCCGACCAGCTTCGCCTTTACCTCCAGCAATTTCTGCTTCTCTTCCAACTTCTTCCCTTGATCCTCCACTTTCTTCTCCATCTCTCCTTTCTTCTTGTCAAAATCTTCTCTAAGATTCTTGACCTCTTCAGCCTTCTTCTCCATCTCTACATTCCTCCTGGTGATCTCACTCTGCAAGCTTGAGATCTCCGCATCCTTCACCTCTACCTCCTCCGCATGCTCCCTTATCAACTTCCGCTCATGAATGGTGGGCACGCGCTCAGGGACTGAAGCGTCTGGATAGGCACGCTTCACCCTCGCATCCAACTTATCCCAGAAGCTGGTGCCCTCGAGAAATGCATGGAAGCCATTCTCGCCGATGAAATCCGGGAGCTTTCCCTCCATCTGGATGAACTCTTCCTCTGTGAAGGCCTTTAGGAGTCTGAAGACCTTGTAGTACTCTGTGCCGCGATATGTGATGTAGGTGAGGAGGTCGATGATCTTGGTGTAAAATTCGTCGGACATCGGCACTGAGGAGTAGCGAGTTATGATTATCTCTGCGGCCTGCTCTCTATCTCTTGCATATCTCTCAAGAGCTTCCACCTGTGCAGGGGCCGTGGAGAATTGGAATCGGGGAATGATGGTGGTTTGGGCAGTATCGGCTGTTGCTGCCGATGAAGTAGGGGATTGGGTTGGTGAAGAGGTTTGGGTTTCAGAGACTTGGATGGGTTCGGGTTGTTGCTAGGATTGGATGGGTTGAAATATGGTGAATGTAGCAGTGGGATCAGTGCTTAGAAGTGGGATAGGGGGTATTTGGAAAGAAGATGCAGATTCTTCTTCCTGTGGGGAGAGGGGGGTTTTCTGGGTATGTGGTTGGGCTGATGATGAGGCTTCAGGATCTGGTGGTTGGGTTGTTTGTGTTTGGAGTGGGGTTGTCTGTTTTTGAGGTGGGGGAGTTTGGATTTTGATGGGTGATGGCTGGGGTTGTGTTTCTTCAGTCTCCTCAAGCGGCTGCTCCTCAGCCTCGCTTGACTTGACTAGTGAAGCGACCAACTTCAACTTCTTCTTGGCTCACTTCGGCACAGCTCGCTTCCAGATGAAGCGACTCGCTTTGTTTGACTCGCTTTAGCTTGCCTTTCGGCAACTGGTACTGCTACGGGCACTTCAACCTCGAGAAGTCCCAAATCTATCGGAATTTTGTTTGTCCTCCACCGGTCATGGAACACTGTGAGCTTGTTGTAGACGGTGACGTCGGATTCGGGCCATACTTTGTCGGGATACCGTTCCTCCAGTGCAACGGAGAGTCTGGAAAAAATTTCAGCTTCCCCTTGCGGAGAATCTGATCGGCGCTTCCCCTCATAAACTTAAAATCATCAGCAGCTTCGTGAATTTGGTTGAGAAACCAACCATGTCAGTTAAATTTTGTTCCGGTGAGGCTGTCGACGATGATGGTGGTGGCGAACAGCTTTGTTTCCGAAAGTGTGCCCAACGTTCCGACGTAGCATGCGACGCACTTCGAAAGAGCTCGCATATGTGATTGAAAGGAGCCTTCAGATCTGAACGAATACTGGCCTCCTTGTAGTTTGGTTCTGCTCCGTCGACGGCAAATCGAACATATTCGATTCCGGCTGAAAATCCCAATTCCAGCAAGGAGTTTCCTCCTTCCCTCGGCAAGTCAAATACTCCGACGAGGTCGCTCAAGTCCACCTCTACCGGTTCTCCGTTCTGAGGATGGTGAAAGATGATGTATTTTGCTCTTTCCTCAGATTTAGGAGGATTTCGGCCACCGCCTTGGCCAAAACCTTCGTCGGCACCGCCGTCACGAACTTCCATAAGCCGGCCGTGATCACGGCCTTACGGAAGAATCCATCTTCCTCAATGACGGTCGGGTCGAAATGAGGCTCGACGTTGATGTGCTTGTCGACCTCTGTGAGAAACTCCTCCATCGTCTCAGTCATCTGCTTCATTCCCATGTTGAAAAATTTGAGAGAAATTGAACGGAGATTTATGAACGAAAACAGGGGTGAGACTCGTGATTTGCAGAAGTTTGCAGATCTTGCACAAGAATGGTAAAAATTGAGAGTTGTGAAAGTTTTCTCAGTCTGCAATGACGTCATTAAATAGAGGTAGGGTTCGGCTGACGTGGCAAGGGCAAGACAGTAATATCGCCGAAGATCCTATTTCTATACGGCGGCCAACGGCGAAGTGATTGACGTGCCCGGCGTCATCACAGTAAAAACTGAACCGCCAACTTGCTCGGCGTCTCCACGTGGCCTGCTGTGATTCGTTACTTTATACGGCGTCGGATCCAACGGCTATAAATCGGGGACTGTTTGGATTCGATGGTTGGATCTTCTCCGTCCTTTCCCGCTTCGAATTCAAAGTGCAGTGCACGCGCCCGTTATTTTCGGCTGTAAGTGAACCTGCATTAAATGCAAAGCAAAAGGTAAAATTGTACTCGAGTGCAGACAGCTCATACTCGCTTCGCACCCGCTCGCTTCGAGTTGGGCCGCTTGGCCTTTACTCGCTTTGAGAGGTACTCGCTTGAGTGACTGTTCCGCACTCTCTTGCGATGGCTCGCTTGGAGTGACGTAGCACTCGCTTGGCCATCTGAAGCGACTTGAAAGAAATGAAATTTCTTTGCTAAATTTTAAAATGTTTCTGATTTACATACTTCGAGGATAAACAAGAATGTTTTCCTCTTTGTATTTGTGTCAGATTCATTTCATATTTTCCACATAGTGAGTGAAGGTTTCTAGCACGCTCAGCTCACTTAGTGTACTTAAAATTGAAACACTTACCAGTCAATCTTACTTCGTAGGAGATTGATACCACGTATTTGAAGACTTCATTTTGTGGATTTGGACAACACTTGATGAATCCACTAGATGATATTGCTTGGAGCTTTTTGATACCACCTATGTTGAATATCACTCCACTTGTTGGATACTTCATCTTCTTGGCATTCATCTTCATGGCATTCATCTTCCTCTACGAATTAGAGAGTCCTCCATCGAAGTGAATGGGGGAGAAAATGAATATATTACACAAGCTTACTACAACCCAGAGGGGAGCTTCACGTAAGTGTACATATTCACGATGAATGGGGGATGAGTACAAGTCCTTATCTAAGAGCAGAATAGGACATGATGACAATGAGAATGCTCTGACAAGACAATCTCGTATTTTACGCAGAAGCATGTCACCAGCCCTGTAACCTTTTGAAGAAAAAGGTAACCCTTCAAGATTCCTCCTACAAGCTACAGAATGAATTTGCAATCGACTCGCTTGACCCACTTTAGGGTTAATTGAAGCGATGCAAAATTCAAAAATGGGGGAGGAATGAATAGACATCCGGCAGCTCAACTCAATGAAGAGTGAGTAAGAGATGGATGTTTATCCACGATGAAGGAGATGAGAAGACTTGCTCCTCTTCGGCGGAAAGATGGGAAGAGGACACAAGGTCTAGGTGCCAGCCCTGCCTAAGCTTTCACCATTTTTATGTGGGAAGGCCCGATACAAGACCCCACAACCGTTACTAGAAATGGCACTTGCGAGTGTTTATACCCACTCGCTAGGAATCCTAGGCTAGGTAGCAGCTTTCCTTGCTCGCTTTGGAAGTAGCTTGCTCCGAGAGCAAACAATAGTTCCCCCTTAACCAATGGCTTAACAATTCCTGTAAGCGGGTAGGGAACGTCTTCCAACACTCCACCTTTCTCCACCTTATTTCTCCTTCTTCAAGCGAGTGGAATTTTGAAGTGACTCGCTTGAGTTGGTGAAGATCCGAAGCGAGTGACGCTCAAAAGAACAAGCGACCACTTCTTCATGCATCCTGGATCTAGCACTCTTCACCAGGGTCTAGCAACCCTAATTCCATGCATAGCTGATTGAAACGAGACTCAGCTAGAGGCTTGGTGAGGATATCTGCTCGCTGGAGATCGGTATGGATTTTCTCGAGCTTGATATCCTTCTTCTCGACATGATCACGAATGAAGTGATGTCGGATTTCCACGTGCTTGCATCTGATGTGTAGCACTGGATTTTACGAGATGCAGATCGCATTATTGTTGTCGCAGAATATAGGAATTTCATTCGCTTCAACTCTGTAGTCCTTCAACTGCTTCTTTGAAAACCACGAGATCAGCTGGCTTCCCAAGAATTGACAAGTGCCCGAAGTTGATTTCCTATCAATTCGGCACCCTCCATAGTCAGCATCTGAATATCCAGTGAGCTCCAAATTATCCTCCGTTGGATACCACAGCCCCATATTGACAGTGCCCTTCAAATATCGAAGAATTCTTTTGGCAGCTTCAAGATGGCTGTGCTTGGGATTGCTTTGGAAGCGAGCACATATTCCAACTGCAAAAGCAATATCCGGCCAACTTGCAGTGAGATATAGAAGGGATCCGATCAAAGCTCGGTAGTCTGTAGCATCCACAGACTTCCCATCCAGGTTTGGCTCCATCTTCCAGTTGGTGTTCATCGGAATCTTCACAGCTTTGGCATGCTGAACACCGAACTTGGCAAGCATATCTCAAGTCTCAAGCCAATCATCGACATCTCATATTTGGTCTTCATAAGCTCTCCAAACTTCTCGCTAAGCGACTGTTTGGATCCAAATATGATGTCGTCCACATAGATCTGAACCCATAACATATCATCTCCATGGTTGATAGTGAATAGGGTTCGATCAATCTTTCCTTTGTGGAATCCATTATTCACTAGGAATTGGGATAGGGTATCATACCAAGCTCTGGGAGCTTGCTTCAACCCGTATAGGGCTTTCTTCAATCGATACACCTTATCTCCTTGCTCGAAACCCGGTGGCTGCTCCACATACACTTCTTCCTTCAATTCACCGTTGAGGTACGCATTCTTCACATCCATATGATAGACTTTGAATTTCTTGGCCGCTGCATAGGCTAGAAATAGTCTGATCGCTTCGAGACGTGCCACTGGAGCGAAGGTCTCATCAAAATCGATTCCTTCCTCTTGGTAGTAGCTCTTAGCGACGAGTCGGGCCTTATTCCTCACAACCTTGTGGTCCTCGTCCGTCTTGTTCTTGAACACCCACTTGGTGCCAATAACATGCTGGAATTTGGGACGATCCACGAGGTACCATACGTCGTTCCTGGTGAACTGATTTAGCTCTTCTTGCATGGCGATCACCCAATTGGAATCAGCTAGGGCTTCCTCCACGCAAGATGGCTCAATATTTGAGAGAAAGCAACTGAACATAGCACTTTCTCCGAACACTTGACTTCTGGTCACTACACCCTTGGATGGATCTCCAATGATTTGACTTGGTGAGTGATCCTTGAGCCATGCACGCTTGGATCCACCAGCTTCGTCTTCATCTTCTTCCTGGTCGCTCGCTTCATCTTCTGAAGCGACTGGATTGGGTGCTTGGCCTGCACTCGCTTCAGGAATCTTGGGGGCAGCTTCATCTTTTCCTTGGGTAACCTGCTCACTTGAGCTCTTGATTTCTTCATCATCCTCAAGCAGGTCCCAAGTCAGAGAGTTGATGGGTTCCTCGCTTGACTTTCCTCATTTAGATTGAACCTGTTCCTATGGAAGACTCAAAGAAGATTCATCAAATACGACATGGGGTGATTCCTCCACGATTAGGGTTTTACAATTGAATACTCTGTAAGCTTTGCTTGATGTAGAATATCCTAAGAATATTCCTTCATCAGCTTTGCTTTCAAAGGCTTTCAATTGTGACTTCCCATTATCATGGATGAAGACCCTATAACCAAAAATATGGAAATAAGATATGTTAGGAATTCTCCCTGTCCATATTTCATATGGTGTCTTGTCGTGCCGCTTGCAGAGATGCGTCCGGTTCTGCGTGTAGCATGCTGTATTGGCAGCTTCAGCCCAATACTTCATTGGAAGCTTCGAGTCTGCAATCATGGTTCGAACGGCTTCTTTGATGATCCGATTTCTTCTTTCAGCAACTCCATTCTGCTGAGGTGTGCGTGCTGAGGAAGTCTGGTGTGCAATGCCATGCTCCGTGCAGTATGCTTCAATGGTAGAGTTCAGGAACTCTGTACCTTTGTCGGAGCGGATGGTAACAATCGCTTGGTTTTTCTCCACAGCTAGTCGCTTGAGCAATTGTGGTAGCTTGGTTAGTGTCTCCTTCTTGCTGAAGAGAAATACTACCCAAGACTGGTGAAGTGCTTGTTCGTGTGCTTCCCTCGTTGGCATGGTGAGCATGGATGGTCTTTGATAAAGAATTCACTTTGTATGCCTTGCACCAAGCCTTTTCGAGCTAAGAAATTTATGGCTTTGAAGTTAAGATGGTTCAAGCATCGGTGCCACAGCCATCCTATTTCTGTAGTACTTCTTGCAACCAAGCACGTCTCCCCTTTGCAACTGTCCCATTGTGCTATGTAGACATTTCTTTGTCTTATTCCAGTGAGCACAATCTGGGACGTGAGCTTGCTCTTCACAATGCACTTGTTCGAAATAAATTCCACCTTGTATCCTTTATCACAGAATTGTGAGATGGATAGCAAGTTGTGCTTAAGTCCTTCCACATAGGAGACTTCTTCTATTGTGAGCTTTCCAATCTTCAGTGCGCAATATCCTTTGGTGCTTCCTCGAGAGTTATCACCAAACGTAATGTGTGGACCCTTCTTCTCTATGTAGTCATGAAGTAGAGCTCTCATGCCGGTCATGTGTCTTGAACATCCACTGTCCAAGTACCAGATTTGTTGACCCTCACTTGGCATGGGATCCACGGCGCTCACCTGCAATTAGACAGATTTTGGTACCCAAATCAGTTTGGGTCCTTGAAGGTTAGTTCCCTTAGGTACCCACACTTGCTTCACTTTCTTTCGAAAGGTAGCTTGTGTTTTGGGTTTCTCGACCTTTGAAAACTGTGAGTTTGCCTTGAAGCAGCTTCACACGTGCAGCAGTGTGTACAAGAGGGGTAGCGGCTCGCTTGAGGCATACCTATGCTCTTACCCACTCGCTTGTATCCTGAAGCGACTCGCTTTGGATTAGCTACGGGCTTGGAGACTAACTTAGGTTTTACAGTCTGTCGAAGCGGCTCGCTTGGTTTTCTCGAAGCGGTCCAACTAGGGTTTTGACCCCGACTCGCTTGAGAAACCTTGGGAATCTGAAGCGACCTCTTTGGTGCTTCAAGTTCTTCCCCCTCAACGTTAGTCCGGTTGGAACATCTCCAGTCCGGATAAAGTGACACATAGACATTACTCCTTTTCTTGAAAGGGAGATCCTTTGTCTCTGGTGTCTTGGTCTGAGACTTAGAAGCTACAACTGGTTTTCCTTTACCTTTGGATTGGTAAGATTTAGCATTGTGAGTGCTAGGGACAGTTGGTCTTTGCTTGCCCTTAGGTTCTGCCCTTGAAGATATAGACATCTTCATTGGCTTCTTCTTAGGGTTCTCAGCCTTTTGGCCTTTATCCTTGTTGGTGGTCGCTTTGGACGCAGTGGGCACATCCAAAGTGATTGATGGTGTTGTGTTTGAAGCACCAACAAAGACAGTCGGCTTGGAAGGTCCACCCTCATATCCGAGTCCTCCCTTTCTACCATATGGTAGAAGCGAGCTCTCTAGTGCCTGCCTAGCATATGAAGCTTTGTTCAAGTTGGCAACTAGAGCGGATTGGGTTTCATTCCTTCCTTCCAAGCTTTGATGTCTAGCGAAGAGATCCTCGAACTTACTAGTCATAGCCCTTAAGTTAAGTTTCACATGGTCAAGCTCAGTGGCTAGCTTTCGGTTCTCCTTCTCGCTTTGAGACAAAACTTGTTTCAACACTTCGTGGTCGCTTGACAGTTTTATGTGCTTGTCAAGCAACTCACTCCATGTTGAGGAACTTGCTTCCTCTTGATGAGTGTGTGCAAGTGTAATTGAACTAGGTGAGGGATAGATAAATACCTCTCCAGTTTCCTCGTCGGTGAGCGCCATGAGTCCAAGATCCTCTCCATCACTGGAGTTGGGATCTGTGAATGCATCCGAGTCGCTTGAGACATCTTCAGTTGTAGCGACTGGCTGCTCGCTTGCTACAAGCGCTCGCCTTGGAGCATCCCTCTTTGCTTTCAGTTCCTCTAGCTCCTTCGCACTCAGCTTCGGGCAATTGGATTTGTAGTGGCCCATCTTGTGGCAGTGGTAGCACTCCACATCCATCATGTCGCGGGGGATCGGCTTTGTCGTCTCCTCTCTTTTCCCTTTTCCTTCTCGAGCATCAGTGCTCCTCCCTTTGTACTGCTTGTAGAATCTCTTGTACTTGCCCACCCGAGAGTTCATTTTGTTGAAGTTCTTGGATAAGAACGCAACATGTTCTTCCAGCTCTTCCCTCGTCATCTTGGCTAGCGACTAGTCGCTTGGCCCTTCAGCAGCTTTGAAAGCTACGCCTTTTGATGTCGTGGGAGCTTCATCCTCATCGTCGAGGTTCATTCGATTTAGATCGAATTCATGAGCTTTGAGTTCGGAGAACAAAATCTCCGGTGTGAGCTTTGATAGATCCTTGGTAGCTAGGTACAGCTCCTTCATTGTCTGCCATTTCCTCGTGAGAGCATGAAAAATCTTCAGATTCACCTCCTTGTCAGTGAGCTCCTTTCCAAGTGAGTTGAGAGTTGTAGTAATGTTGGTAACTCTCAGCTCGAAGGCGTCGATGGACTCTCCTAGCTTCGTTATCAGACTTTCAAACTCCCGCATTTGTACGGCGAGCTTGTTCTCTTTGATCTTGTCCGTTCCTTTTGAAATGAGGGCTAGGGTTTCCCACATTTCTTTTGCCGTCGCACACTTCCTGATCCTTGGAAGGTAGGCATCCGACACAGTGCTCTGCATCGTATGGCGTGCGATCTTGTCGAGGTTGGCGATCTTGAAGTCGTTGGCATTGTAGTCGTCCTTTTCTTTTTCGACATACTCTTGCCTAACATGAGCTTCACGGCCTTCGGCGGCTGGAATGTTCACAGAGATGGCTTTCTTGATTTCAATTGGTCCATCTTCAATGACCTCCCACATCCGGTCATGGATGGAGCACAGGAAGCTCTCAACGCGAAATCTCCAGATCTCATAGCCTTCAATGGAAAACTGTGGAAGACTAGAAGCATTCATAGCAAACTGTCAGTAGTAAATGCAGTATGCGTGAGTGAGGTTTGGATGCACTTAGGAAAATAGGATCCGGTTCAGTGAGACAACGTGAAGCGAGTCTTCCGATATGCAAAGCAGAGGCTCGAAAGAACCGCTGCTCTGATACCACTTGTTGGTCCCGGTTTGTTATAGGAAAAATACGTAGAGGGGGGGGGGGTGAATACGTATTTTGAAGTTTTTCATCTTCAAATCCTTAACTCAGAGTATGAAGTAAAGTGCTCGTTAGAAATACTAAGACCTAGCCGTGAGCTAGATCTAAAGCAATCACGAATCTCTTGACCTAAGCTTAGAGCTTGATCAAGAGTGAGACTTTACTCTTAGTGCGGAATTCGGTGAGCTAATTCTTTCCTAAGTAATTAAAAATTCCAAGTTATGTTTGTTTAGATGCAAGTGCAATGTATAATCAAACAAGGAAAATAAAGAGTTATGGTTTAGAGAGATACGACACGAGATTTATAGTGGTTCGGAGATAAAGCTCCTACGTCCACTTTGTTGCACTCGGCAACGCGTTCTCTTCACACAACAACTTGAAGATTACGGGCTCTTTAAAAGCCTGGTCGAGATCGAGCTTCACTCGCTTGGATCTGACAACAGACGCAGTGATTACGGGTTCACTACTAAAACCTAAACTGGACTGGAAGCTTCGCTTCAGTCCGACGACAGGGAGATTGCGGGCTCTCCTTACAGCCTAGCTTCGATCGAGCTTTACACGAACGATGTAAGTGCAAGCTTGGATCTATACTCTATGATCAAGGCTTCTACAATCGATGAAAGTAGGGCCTTGGATCGAAACAACCTAACGACGAACACAAAAACCTACCAACAGAACTTAGGGTTAGGGTTTTTGGTATACGACGAAACACACTATGAAGAACTCTTTACAGTAGATGCAAAGATGGCTAGAGTTCTTCTTCTAAGCTTGGATATGGAATGGGCTTAGACTCTAAGTGTGAAGGTTGTGATGACGAGTTCTGATGAGACTGGAACTCGGAGAACACTTGAAACAAAGACTCGAAGTTTGCTCTAAGGCTGGGAGTGTTTGTTTGCAGTAGGCTCTCGAATGCTCAGGAAGTGTTCTACTTCTCTTCGTCTTCATCCTTCACTATTTATAGGCGGAGAGTTGGCCGAGATCCGTTGCTTGGTAGGTGGCCTTGTCCCTCCTCCTCTCGACAGTACTTGCACAGGCTGGCTGCTTTTCAGACGCGCAGTTTTGGCTTTTTGCCAGAAATGGCTAAGATCCAAATTCAACAGTAACTGGAGCGAGCCAGTACTGTAGCGGCGCCTTTGTCGGCCTGGCAGTCAACTCCTCTGCTCCTCTCCGCGTTCGACACGTGGAGATCTTGCATTTAATGCGAAGATCTCTAGTTGCCTAGATTTTAAAATCGGAGCGGGAATTGGGCTGTCGTTTTCTGGTAGGCAGTGGCTCGCTTTGCTTTGAAGTTGTAGCGTCCGCTTTGAGTTGAGTCACTTCGTAGTCTTTCTGTAGCGAGTCGCTTGGGAAGTAAAGTTCTCTAGTGACTGCCTTGGAAAATGTTGACCGAAGTTGACTCGCTTTGACTTTACATTGTAGCGCTTGTTTTGTTTCGCTTTGGCAGACTCGCTTTGAATCTACTGTAGCGCTCGCTTCGCTACGCTATTCTTCGGCACGCTTCACTTCGGCTCGCTGGACTTGCTTCGCTTGGAAAACACACTCAAGCGAGTGGCCTTCACTTGAATTTTTCTGCGATCTAAAATCTAAGCAAATCAAAGCCATCCTAACAAAGTAGGCTTAGAAAATTTTCTAATCCTATTATCTACATCAAAAATGGGTCGCTTGGGAACAGAACGCTTTGGGGTTTTGGGATCAAATCAAAACAACTATTTGTCTCACTTCGAAGTGTCCCATATGAGTTCCCCCTTAACACTTTGTTCTTAACAATTCCCAACAGGCCGCATCTTTGCATCCTTGCAAATATATCGTCAAGGCCGGAATGGCCCATATTGTTGACAGGCGAAGAACGGTTCCTGCACAATAAGAGATTTATAGAACTTCCTGGCATCTTGCCATTTGAAGGAAATCTCTTGACCAGAAGTAGAGGTTTGTTCGTCGGTGGCCATTTCTCTTGTAAGAAAGAATAAAAATGGAGTTAGGGTTTGGTGAATATTGATAACACAGAGAAACTCTTGGCAAGAAAATGGCAAAGTGAAGGTATAATGTCAATGAAAGGGATGGAGGGATCCCTATTTATAGAGGGTGAGGAATGGCCTTGATCATCTCGATTGAACGGCCGAGATTAAATGGATGTGCCGTCATCCACTTTTGAAAAGTGTCGATTTGACATCGTGCACCTTTTCGAGGCGTGTGGGAGGCGAAGAGTCGCGCGTGTGCAGAGGGGCACGATAGTTAATGCCCAGTCGCGACTTTTCGTTCTCACGTCCAGTCCTCACATTAATGCATCTCGATTGTCGAAGCATAAACCCCCAAAAAGGAAGTTTTGTTACACAAAAAGGGTAATCATTGCTTCTGACAATATCTTCTCCAATTGCAGTGTTTTGATATGTGAGGAATAAAAACAAACATGCAAAACATATTAAATACCAATAATTGAAATAAATGTTCTACGGGAGATTTAAATAAATAAGGAGACAGTGAGTGATACAACTCACTGCCTTTACTTCCCCCTTGAGTTAGCAAGGTGGTTGTAATTTCTTACAATGACCTTTAGCACATTATATGTAGATCAGCTTGTCATGAAGGCAGATCGTTGTACTGATCAGGTAGTTGAGGGAGCCATGTCTCCAGACTGGCTGCAGTTCAACATACCGAGCTTGACACATAGCATTTTTAAGTGCTCTTCTTGCAAGGGCTTTGTCAATATGTCAGCTCGTTGAATATCTGTGTGGATCTTTTCCACAGTAACATTCTTCTTTTCAACATGATCACGTATGAAGTGATGTCTCACTTCAACATGCTTGCAACGAGAGTGAAGAATTTGAATCTGGGTGATAGCAATAACACTTGAGCTGTCATAGAAGATAGGTACTTCTTTGACAATAACCTCATAGTCCTTGAGTTGTTGCTTCAGCCAGAGAATTTGTGCACAGCAGCTACCAGCTGCCATATATTCGGCCTCGATTGTTGATGTTGCCACGGATGTCTGTTTCTTTGAGAACCAAGATATGAGCTTGTTCCCTAGAAATTGACAAGTACCTGATGTTGACTTCCGATCTAGCTTGCATCCAGCGTAATCAGAATCCGAGTAGCCAATTAGTTCTAAGTTGTCATCTCTAGTGTTGGTCCCAGTTTGTTATAGGAAAAATACGTAGAGGGAAGGGGGGGGGGGGGGGTGAATACGTATTTTGAAGTTTTTCAACTTCAAATTCCTTAACTCAGAGTATAAAGTAAAGTGCTTGTTAGATATACTAAGACCTAGCAGAGAACTAGATCTAAAGTAATCACAATTCTCTTGACCTAAGCTTAGAGCTTGATCAAGAGTGAGACTTTACTCTAGATGCGGAATTTGGTGAGCTAATATCTTTCCTAAGTATTTAAAGTTTCAAAGTTATGTTTGTTTAGATGCAAGTGTAATGTATAATCAAACAAGGAAATAAGAGTTTAGGGTTTAGAGAGATATGACACGAGATTTATAGTGGTTCGGAGATGAAGCTCCTACGTCCACTTTGTTGCACAAAGCAACTGTTCTCTTCACTCAAGAACTTGAAGGTTACGGGTCTTTCAAAAACCTAGTCGAGATCGAGCTTCACTCGCTTGGATCTGACGACAGACGCAGTGATTATGGGTTCACTACTAAGACCTAACTGGACTGGAAGCTTCACTCGCTTCAGTCCGACAACAGGGAGATTGCGGGCTCTCCTTACAGCCTAGCTTCGATCGAGTTTTACACAAACGAGGTAAGTGCAAGCTTGGATCTAGACTCTATGATCGAGGCTTCTACAATCGATGAAAGTAGGGCCTTGGATCGGAACAACCTAACGACGAACACAAAAACCTAATGAACAGAACTTAGGGTTAGGGTTTTTGGTTTACTACGAACACACTATGAAGAGCAGTTTACAGTAAGTGTAAAGTAGGCTAGAGCTCTTCTTCTAAGCTGACATATGGAATGGGCTTAGAATTCTAGGTGTGAAGGTTGCGAAGACGAGGTCCGATAAGACTGGAACTCGGAGAACACTTGAAAACAAAGACTCGAAGATTGCTCTAAGGCTGGGAGTGTTTGTTTGCAGTAGGCGCTCGAATGGTCAAGTAGTGTTCTCTCTTCTCTTCGTCTTCATCCTTCACTATTTATAGGCGGAGGGATGCCGAGATCCGTTGCTTGGTAGGTGGCCTTGTCCCTCCTCCTCTCGACAGTACTTTGCACAGGCTGGCTATTTTTCAGACGCACAGTTTTGGCTCTTTGCCGAAAATGGCTAAGTTCCAATCTTACAGTAACTGGAGCGAGCCAGTACCGTTACGGCGCCCTTGTCAGCCTGGCAGTCAAATCCTCTGCTCCTCTCCGCAATCGACACGTAGAGATCTCGCAATTAATGCGACGATCTCAAGTTGACTGGAGTTTGAAATAGGAGCGGGAATCCTGCTGTCGCTTTCTGGTAGGTAGTGACTCGCTTTGCTTCGAAGTTGTAGCGTTCGCTTCAAAACAGGTCGCTTCAGGGTTAATCTTTAGCGAGTCGCTTGGGAGGTAAAGTTCCCTAATGACTGCTTTAGAAAATGTTGACCCGCGTTGACTTGCTTTGGCTTTTCTCTGTAGCGCTCGCTTTGCTTCGCTTTGGTGGACTCGCTTTGATTCCACTGTAGCGCTCGCTTCGCTTCGCTATTCTTCGGCACGCTTCACTTCGGCTTGGTAGACTCGCTTCGCTTGAAAAACACACTCAAGTGAGTGGCCTTTACTTGGGATTTTTGCAGTCTAAAAACCTAAGCAAAATTTGAGCCATCCTAACAGAGTAGGCTTAGAAAATTTTCTAACCTATTATCTACATCAAAAAATGGGTCGCTTGGGAATAGGACACTTGGGGGTTTTGGGATCAAATAAAAACATATATAACATTTCTAAAGTGTCCCATATCGGTTACCCCTTAACATATTCGTCCTTAACAATTCCCAACAATTTCCCCCTTTTTGATGATGCCAAAACCCAAAGATTTTTAGACTAAGAGACTTAGCCTGCCTAACCGTGGAAGGAACTTCAAGCGACTGCTTCCTTTGCATGTTCGTTTGAAAATTTTCTTTTAAGTTCCTTTCCCCTTTTTTTTTTCGGTTAAGTTATTTGAGTTTTGTAGCATAAGGATAAATCATTCACAAAGCTTGTAAATGACACAAGTTAACAGAAATTAAATGGGATAGATTTGAACAACAGTTCACAAAATATGAGGCTTGAAATTCAAGGATTTCCTACAGCCTCGTCCTTCTCTTCCTTCTCTTTTTCCTTCTTCTCCTCTTTCTTTTCTTCCTTCTTCTCATCTTCAACAACGTAAGCAGAGAGAACTTTCATTTACAAAGTTTCGACGTTGTATATGCTTGGTCTCCTCCAGACCTGCTCCAGCTTGAATGCTTCGTCCACTTCTTCATCAATGATGCATCGATCAGGAACTCTTGTGCCGGGCAAGAAAGGCATAGGGAAGTCCTTCGAGGCAGGCACTTTGACAATAAGAGATTTGGGCTCAGCAAGCTCTGCCAACGTGAATACCTTCCGCCTAAATTTCTCGTCGTAGGCACAAAGGAAGTTGTTGAGTGCATTGATCCTCGAGCACTCATCTTGAAGTGGCACTACTTCCCAGTAGTAGTAGGCTTTGATAAATTTTTCCTTGTAATACAGCCACTGCTCAATTTCTCGAGCATCACTGGGGATGAATTGCTCAATTTCTCGAGCATCAGGATGTTCATTCCTTCGCACAATCAGTTCTTCTTCTGTCCTGCTCGCCATTTCCTTCTTGATGGTTTTGAATTTCGCACTCAGCTCAGAGTTCCACTTCGGAAGCATCTCAATCAATCGCCTACGGATGTATGCTTGCTCTTCTCTGCGTGGATAGTGACTAGAATCGATCATCTCCTTCGTGGTCACGTAGCAAGAGTCCATCCAAGCTTGAGTTGCACACGCTTTCGATTCTTCTGGCAAGAAAGGAATGAAGGCGCTTCGAGTGAGGGTGGACTGGATGAGTCTCACTTCATTAAAGTGTTCCTCGATCCGGCCCTCAATGATCTCAAGACGCTTGGCCTTGATCCTTCTCTCCTTTTCTTCTTCCTCCTTTCTCTCTTCTCCTCTCTTCCTTCTCCTCTCCATCTGACCAGCTCGTGAAGCGACTGTCTGCTTGATCCTTCGGCGCTTGGCCTCGGGATCATCTTCTCTCGCTTCGGGGGCAGTCTGCTTCAAAGCTTGTTTTGGTGCTGGTGGTGGAAGCATTTCCTTCTTCTTCTCTGTGCTTGGAAGAGTGACAGCTTGGGCACTTGGAGGAATAGCAGCTTGGCTGGATGAAGTGGCTCCAGCTGTAGATGATGAAGTGAGTGCCAGAGTTGAAGTGGCCAGAGTTGAAGCGGGCACTTGGACTTCAGTAAGAACTTTCAGAGCTTGTAGATCAAACTGTAATTCCATTTCGCGGGCTAGGGCCTCGTCTGCTGCTATTTGCTGCTCCCTTTGTTCCCTGGTCAAAACAGCAGTAGGAGGGTGAGTAGCAATGGAAGAGCCAAGCAGCTTTCCCTCAATCGGCCTGCAGGGCTCTTCTGTGATTTTTTCTTTGCCCAATTTCCTCGCACGCTCGGCCCGAGCTTCATCCTCCAACTCCATCTCCTTTTCAACTCCACTTCCTCCGGCTCCACTACTTCCTCCTTCAATCATCCTCCTTTCACCTCCACTTCCTTCAACTCCTCCTTGTATCTCCAAATTTTCAGCAATTCCCTTCACAATACCTTCCCCCTTTTTGGCATCATCACTGCCGGGGTTGGGGTGATCATCTTTCCCGTGATAGATTGGTGAAGATTATTGACTGCATTGAACACAGCATGCAGCATCCGCTCGGTCCTTCCTGCGAAAACATGCTCCTGGGAGAGCACTAATTCGGCAGTTTTTATACTTATCTCCTCGAGCAGATACTCACACTGCTTCTCCCTCTCCTTGACAGAGACCATTAGCTTCTCAAGTGATTCGACGTTTCTGAAGCGAGCGGCCAGCTCCGCTTTGATCTCTGCCCAAATATGCTTGCGCTCTTCCTCGATAGTGAAATTGAGGAAGTCCTGAGAAGCTTCAAGTTCTGCCTTTGCAGTAACTATGGCGCTTTCTTGGTTGTTAAGTGTTACGCGAAGTTGAGCAGCATCGGCAAGTCTGACCGCAAATTCACTGGCCCTCTCCTGTGCTTGGTTAACTTGGATAGCTAACTCTGCATGCTTTAGGTCCATGGCTTGAGCACTTCTTCGCCGGCTCTCAAGCTCTTTCTTCTCCATGTCACGCTCTAGCTTCAGAGCCTTCATCTCCTGTTCTCGCGTTTCAAGGGTCTTCTTAGTTCTGGTCAATTCACTACCCTTCATGACCAGATTAGCCTCCTTATTCTCCATCTTCTCCTTCAACCTTTTCACCTCCTCTCCCAACTTCTTCTTCTCTTCGCCAACTGTCACTAGCTTGGCATTAACTTCCCTCAAGCGACTCCTTTCCGCGTCAAGCGAGTGCTTGAGTTCAGTGATAGTTTTCTCCTGGTCTCCGACCAGCTCCACCTGTTCCTCCAACGCCTTCTCCTTCTCCTCCAACAGTTTTCCCTCCACTTTCTTCTCCAACTCTCCCTTCTTCTTGTCAAAATCTTTTCTAAGATTCTTGACCTCTTCAACCTTCTTTTCCATCTCCACATTCCTCCTGGTGATCTCACTCTATAGACTTGAGATCTCCACATCCTTCACCTCTACCTCCGCAGCATGTTCTCTCATCAGCTGCTGCTCATGAAGGGTCGGCACTCGATCAGGAACTGAAGCGTCTGGGTAGGTTCGCTTCACCTTTGCATCCAGCTTGTCCCAGAAGCTGGTCCCATCGAGAAATGTGTGAAATCCATTCTCGCCGATGAAATCGAGCATATTTTCCTCCATCTGAATAAGCTCTTCCTCTTTAAAGGCTTTTAAGAGTTTGAAGACTTTGTAGTATTCGGTTCCGCGGTAGGTGATGTAGGTGAGAAAGTCGACGGTCTTGGTGAAGAACTCGTCGGACATTGGCACAGAGGAGTAGCGAGTAGTGATTGTCTCTGCAGCCTGCTCTCTATCCTTCACGTATCTTTCGAGAGCTTCCACCTCTGCAGGAACCTTGGAGATTTGGAATTGAGGAATGATAGTGCCGGTTGTTTGGGCGGTATCGGCGGTAGCTGCCGATGAGGAAGGGGATTGGGTTGGTGATGAGGTTTGGGAGGTTTCAGAGATTTGGATGGGTTCAGTGGCTGGTTACTGGGTTTGTGTTGGTTGGAATAGTGTGAATGCAGTAGTGGGATCTGCACTGAGTAGTGGGACTGGGGGTAGTTGGAAAGAAGAAGTTGATTCTTCTTCATGTGGAGAGAGGGGGGTTTTCTGGGTTTGGGGTTGAGCTGATGATGAGGCTTGGGGTTCTGGTGGTGGTTGAGTTTGGGTTTGGATTGGGGGTGCCTGTGTTTAAGGTAGGGGAGTTTGGATTTTGATGGGTGAAGGCTGGGGTTGAGTAACTTCGGCCTCCTCAAGCGGCTGCTCCTCAGCCTCGCTTGACTTGACCAGCGAAGTGACTCGCTTCATCTTTTTCTTGGCTCGCTTTGGCGCAACTCGCTTCCCTGGTGAAGTGGCTCGCTTGGTTTTGGTAGCTTCAACTTGCCTTTCGGCAACTAGTACTGCATCGGGCACTTCAACCTTGAGAAGTCCCGAATCGATCAAAGATTTGTCCGACCTCCACAAGTCATAGAACACGGTGTTCTTCTTGTAGTCGGTGACGTCTGATTCTTGCCATATCTTATTAGGATATCGTTCCTCCAGTGCGACGGAAAGTCTGGAGAAAATTTTCAGCTTCCCTTTGCGGAGAATCTGATCGGTGCTTCCTTTCACGAATTTGAAGTCCTCGGCAGCTTCGTGAATCTGGTTGAGAAACCAACCATGCCAATTAAACTTGGTTCCTGTAAGACTGTCGACTATGACTGTGGTGGCGAAAATCTTTGTTTGTGAAAGCTGTCCCAACATCCCGACGTAGCACGCGATGCACTTGGAAAAGAGCTCACAGACGTGGTTGAAAGGAGCCTTCAGATCTGATCGAATGTTGGCTTCCTTGTAGTTGGGCTCTGCCTTTTCAGTGGCAAATCGAGCATACTAGACTCCGGCCGATAACTCCATCCCCAACAAGGAGTTTCCACCTTCCCTCGGCAAGTCGAATATTCCGATGAGATGGCTCAAGTCCACCTCCACCGGTTCTCCGGTCTGTGGATCAGTGAATGACGATGTGTTTTTTCCTTTCCTAAGATTCAGAAGGATTTCGGCCACGGCCTTGGCCAAAATCTTCGTCGGCACCGCCGTCACGAACTTCTAAAAGCCGGTCGTGGTCACAGCCTTACGGAAGAAACCATCCTCTTCGATGACGGTTGGGTCGAGATGAGGCTCGACATTGATGTGCTTGTCGACCTTGGTAAGGAACTGCTCCATTGTCTCGGCTTTCTGCTTCTTTCCCATGATGAAAGATTTGGGAGTTTTTGATCGGAGGTTTAAAGACGAAAACTGGGTTGAGACTCTTGAGTTGCAGTAGTTTGTAGACCTTGCACGAGAATGGCAAATATGGAGAGTTGTGAAAGATTTTGCAGATCTTGCACGAGAATGGCAAATATGGAGAGTTGTGATAGATTTTGCAGTTCTGCAATGCCACCCTTATATAGAGGAAGGATTCGGCTGACGTGGCAGGGGTAAGACAGTAATATCGCCGAAGATCCTATTTCTATACGGCGGCCAACGGCGAAGTGATTAACGTGTCCGGCGTCATCACAGTAAAAAGTGAACCGCTAAGTTGATCCAGCTCTCCACGTGGCCTGCTGTGATTCGTCTCTTTATACAGCTGAAGATCCAACGGCTATAAATCAGGGACTGTTTAGATTCGATGGTCGGATCTTGTTCGTCCTTTCCCGCTTCAAATTCAAAGTGTAGTGCACGCGCCTGTTATTTTCGGCTGTACGTGAACCTGCATTTAATGTAAAGCAAAAGGTAAAATTTGCACTCGAGTGCAGACAGCTCATACTCGCTTCGTACCCGCTCGCTTAAGTTTGGCCGCTTGGCTTTTACTCGCTTGAGAGGTACTCGCTTGGAGTGACTGTTCTGCACTCGCTTGCGATGGCTCGCTTGGAGTGACGTAGAACTCGCTTGGCCATCTGAAGCGACTGGAATAAGAAATGAAATTTCTTTGACATTATTTAAAATGTTTCTGACTTACATACTTCGAGGATAAACAAGAATGTTTTCCTCTTTGTATTTGTGTCAGATTCATTTCATATTTTCCACATTGTAAGTGAAGGTTTCTAGCACGCTTCAGCTCACTTAGCGTACTTAAAATTGAAACACTTACCAGTCAATCTCACTTCGAAGGAGATTGATACCACTTATTGAAGTCACTTTGTTGATTTGGACACCACTGTTGAATCCAATTGATGATATTGCTTGAAGCTTGTTGATACCACCTGGTGAGTACTTTGTTGGACTAGGTCTTCATGGCATTCATCTTCCTCTACGAATTAGAGAGTCCTCCATCGAAGTGAATGGGGGAGAAAATGAATATAGTACACAAGCTTACTACAACCCGAAGGGAGCTTCGCGTAAGTGTACTTATTCACGATGAATGGGAGATGAGTACAAGTCCTTATCTCAAAGCAGAATAGGACAAGATGACAATGAGAATGTTCTGACAAGACAATCTCATATTTTACGCAGAAGCATGTCACCAGCCCTGCAACCTTTTGAAGAAAAAGGTAACCCTTCAAGCTTCCTCCTACGAGCTACAGAATGAATTTGCATTCGACTCGCTTGGCCAAAACAAGGGTTAATTGAAGCGATGCAAAATTCAATGTGGGGGAGGAATGGATAGACATTCGGCAGCTCAACTCAATGAAGAGTGAGTAAGGAATGGATGTTTATCCACGATGAAGGAGATGACAAGACGTGCTCCTCTTCGGCGGAAAGATGGGAAGAGGACGCAAGGTCTAGGTGCCAGCCCTACCTAAGCTTTCACCATTTTTATGTCGGAAGGCCCGATACAAGACCCCACAACCGTTACTAGAAACGGCACTTGCGAGTGTTTATACCCACTCGCTAGGAATCCTAGGCTATGTAGCAGCTTTCCTTGCTCGCTTTGGAAGTAGCTTGCTCCGAGAGCAAACAATAGTTCCCCCTTAACCAATGGCTTAACAATTCCTGTAAGCGGGTAGGGAACGTCTTCCAACACTCCACCTTATTTCTCCTTCTTCAAGCGAGTGGAATTTTGAAGTGACTCGCTTGAGTTGGTGAAGATCCGAAGCGAGTGCCGCTCAAAAGACAAGCAACCACTCCTTCGGGCATCCTGAATCTAGCATTCTTCACCAGGGTCTAGCAAACCTAATTCCATGCATAGATGATTGAAACGAGATTCAGTTAGAGGCTTGGTGAGGATATCTGCTCGCTGGAGATCGGTATGGATTTTCTTGAGCTTGATATCCTTCTTCTCGACATGATCACGAATGAAGTGATGTCGGATTTCCACGTGCTTGCATCTGGTGTGAAGCACTGGATTTTGCGAGATGCATATAACACTATTGTTGTCGCAGAATATTGGGATTTCATTCATTTTGACTCTGTAGTCCTTCAACTGCTGACGAAGCCATAGAATTTGAGAACAGCAGCTTCCAGCGGCCATATATTCGGCTTTAGTCGTTGAAGTAGCTACACTCGTCTGCTTCTTCGAAAACCATGAGATTAGCTTGCTTCCCAAGAACTGACAAGTGCCCGAAGTTGATTTCCTATCAATTCGGCACCCTCCATAGTCAGCATCTGAATATCCAGTGAGTTCCAAATTGTCCTCCGTTGGATACCACAGCCCCATGTTGACAGTGCCCTTCAAATATCGAAGAATTCTTTTGGCAGCTTCAAGATGGCTGTGCTTGGGATTGCTTTGGAAGCGAGCACATACTCCAACTTCAAAAGCAATATCCGGCCTACTTGCAGTGAGATATAGAAGGGATCCGATCAAGGCTCGGTAGTCTGTAGCATCCACAGACTTCCCATCTAGGTCTGGCTCCATCTTCCAGTTGGTGTTCATTGGAATCTTCACAGCTTTGGCATGCTGAACACCGAACTTGGCAAGCATATCTCGAGTGTACTTGGCTTGATTGATGAAGATTCCATCATCCTGTTGCTTCATATGAAGACCTAGAAAGCAGCTCATCAAGCCAATCATTGACATTTCATATTTGGTCTTCATAAGCACTCCAAACTTCTCGCTAAGCGACTGGTTTGGTGATCCAAATATGATGTCATCAACATAGATCTGGACCCATAGCATGTCTTCTCCATGATTGATGGTGAAGAGAGTCCGATCTATCTTCCCTTTGTGGAATCCATTATCCGCTAGGAATTGGGATAGGGTATCATACTAAGCTCTGGGAGCTTGCTTCAACCTATATAGGGCTTTCTTCAACCGATACACTTTATCTCCTTGCTCAAAACCCGGTGGCTGCTCCACATAGACTTCTTCCTTAAATTCACCATTGAGAAACGCAGCTCTTGACATTCATCTGATAGACTTTGAATTTCTTAGCCGCTGCATAGGCTAGAAATAATCTGATCGCTTCGAGCCGTGCCACTGGAGCGAAGGTCTCATCAAAATCGATTCCTTCCTCTTGGCAGTAGCCCTTAGCTACGAGTCGTGCCTTGTTCCTCACAACGTTGTGGTCCTCGTCCATCTTATTCTTGAACACCCACTTGGTGCCAATAACATGCTGGAATTTGGGACGATCCACGAGGTACCATACGTTGTTCCTGGTGAACTGATTCAGCTCTTCTTGCATGGCGATCACCCAATTGGAATCTGCTAGGGCTTCCTCCACGCTTGATGGCTCAATGTTTAAGAGAAAGCAACTGAACATGGCACTTTCTCCAAGCACTTAACTTTTGGTCACTACACCCTTTGATGGATCTCCAATGATCTGGCTTGGTGAGTGATCCTTGAGCCACGCTCGCTTGGATCCACTAGCTTCATCTTCATCTTCATCTTCTTCCTGGTTGCTTGCTTCACCTTCTGAAGCGACTGGATTGGGTGCTTGGCCTGCACTCGCTTCAGAAATCTTGGGGACAGCTTCAACTTTTCCTTGGACAATCAGCTCGCTTGAGTCCTTGATTTCTTCATCATCCTCAAGCATGTCCCAAGTTAATGAATTGATGGGTTCCACGATTGACTTTCCTTCCTTTGATTGAACTTGTTCCTGTGGAAGACTCAAACGAGATTCATCAAATACGACATGGGGTGATTCCTCCACAATTAGGGTTTTACAATTGAACACCCTGTAAGCTTTGCTCGATGTAGAATATCCTAAGAATATTCCTTCATAAGCTTTGCTTTCAAAGGCTTTCAATTGTGACTTCCCATTGTCATGGATGAAGACCCTACAACCAAAAATATGGAAATATGATATGTTAGGAATTCTCCCTATACATATTTCATATGGTGTCTTGTCGTGCCGTTTATTGAGAAGCGTCCGATTCTGCGTGTAGCATGCCGTATTGGCAGCTTCAGCCCAATATTTCATCGGAAGCTTCGAGTCAGCAATCATAGTTCGAACGGCTTCTTTGATGATGCAATTTCTTCTTTCAGCAACTCCATTTTGTTGAGGCGTACGTGCTGAGGAAGTCTGGTGTGCTATGCCATGCTCCGTGCAATAAGCTTCAATGGTAGAGTTTAGGAACTCTGAGCCTTTGTCGGAGCGGATGGTGGCAATCGCTTGGTTCTTCTCCACAGCTAGTCGCTTGAGCAGTTGTGGTAGCTTGGCCAGTGTCTCCTTCTTGCTGAAGAGAAATACGACCCAAGTGTAGCGAGAGAAGTCGTCTACTACAACTAGAGTGTATTTCCTTCCATTTACACTAACTGGAGTGACTGGACCAAACAGATCCATATGAAGTAGCTCAAGCACTCGCTTGGATGAAGCTTCATCAAGACTAGCGAAGTGCTTCTTCGTTTGCTTCCCTCGTTGGCATAGTGAGCATGGATGGTCTTTGACAAAGACTTCATTGGGAATGCCTTGCACCAAGCCTTTGCGAGCTAAGCGATTGATGGCCTTGAAGTTGAGATGGTTCAAGCGTCGGTGCCATAGCCATCCTATGTCTATGGCGCTTCTTGCAACTAAGCACGTCTTCTTTTTGCAGCTGTCCCATTGTGCAATGTAGACATTCCTTTGTCTAATTCCAGTCAGCACAATCTGGGACGTGAGCTTGCTCTTCACAATGCACTTGTTGGAAATAAATTCCACCTTGTATCCTTTATCACAGAATTGTGAGATGGATAGCAAGTTGTGCTTAAGTCCTTCCACATAGGAGACTTCTTCTATTGTGAGCTTTCCAATCTTCAGTGCGCCGTATCCTTTAGTGCTTCCTCGAGAGTTGTCACCAAAGGTTACGTGTGGACCCCTTCTTCTCTATATAGTCATGAAGTAGAGCTCTCATGCCGGTCATGTGTCTTGAACAGCCACTATCCAAGTACCAGATTTGTTGACCCTCACTTGGCATGGGATCCACGGCGCTCGCCTACAATTAGACAGATTTTGGTACCCAAATCAGTTTGGGTCCTTGCAAGTTAGTTCCCTTAGGTACCCACACTTGCTTTCACTTTCTTTTGAAAGGTAGCTTGTGTCTTGGGTTTGTCGAACTTTGAAAACTGTGAGTTCTGCCTTGAAGCAGCTTCACACGTGCAGCAGTGTGTGCAAGAGGGGTAGCGGCTCACTTGAGGCATACCTATGCTCTTACCCTTTTGCTTGTATCCTGAAGCGACTCGCATCGGATTAGCTACGGGCTTAGAGACTGACTTAGGTTTACAGTCTGTTGAAGCGGCTTGCTTGGTTTCCTCGAAGCAGTGAAACTAGGGTTTTGACCCCGAATCGCTTGAGAAACCTTGGAAGTTTGAAGCGACCTCCTTGGTGCTTCGAATTCTTCTCCCTCAACGTTAGTTCGGTTGGACCATCTCTAGTCCGGATAACGTGACACATAGACATTACTCCTTTTCTTGAAAGGGAGATCCTTTGTCTCTGGTGTCTTGGTCTGAGACTTAGAAGCTTCAACTGATTTCCTTTTACCTTTGGATTGGTAAGATTTAGCATTGTGAGTGCTAGGGACAGTTGGTCTTTGCTTGCCCTTAGGTTCTGCCCTTGAAGATATAGACATCCTCATTGGCTTCTTCTTAGGGTTCTCAACCATTTGAACTTTGTCTTTGTTAGTGGTCGCTTTGGAAGTAGTGGGCACATCCAAAGTGACTGATGGTGTCGTGTTTGAAGCACCAACAAAGACAGTCGGCTTGGAAGGTCCACCCTCATATTCGAGTCCTCCCTTTCTACCAAAAGGTAGAAGCGAGCTCTCTAGTGCCTGCCTAGCATATGAAGCTTTGTTCAAGTTGGCAACTAGAGCGGACTGGGTTTCATACCTTCCTTCCAAGATTTGATGTCTAGCAAAGAAATCCTCGAACTTCATGGTCATAGCCTTTAAGTTAAGTTTGACTTCGTCAAGCTCATTGGCTAGCTTTCAGTTCTCCTTGTCGCTTCGATACATAGCTTGTTTTAACACTTCGTGGTCGCTTGACAATTTCTTGTGTTTGTCAAGCAACTCACTCCATGTCGAGGAGTGAACTTCCTCATGATCAGTGTGTGCCAGTGTAATTGAAGTGATTGAAGGGTAGAAGAATACCTCCCCAGTGTCTTCATCTGTGAGCGCCATGAGTCCTAGATCCTCTCCCTCGCTTGAGTTAGGTTCTGTGAATGCATCGGAGTCGCTTGATAGATCTTCAGTTGAAGCGACCGGCATTTCACTCGCTACGAGCGCTCGCCTGGGAGCATCTCTCTTAGCCTTCAGTTCCTCACGTTCTTTGGCACTTAGCTTTGGGCAGTCTGATTTGTAGTGGCCCATCTTGTGGCAGTGGTAGCACTCCACATTCATCATGTCGCGTGGGATCGGCTTTGTCGTCTCTTCTCTTTTTCCTTTTCCTTCTCGAGCATCAGTATTCCTCCCTTTGTACTGCTTGTAGAATCTCTTGTACTTGCCCACACGCGAGTTCATTTTGTTGAAGTTCTTGGATAAGAACGCAACATGCTCTTCCAGCTCTTCCCTTGTCATCTTGGATAGCGACTGGTCGCTTGGCCCTTCAGCAGCTTTGAAAGCTACACCCTTTGACGTCGTGGGAGCTTCATCCTCATCATCGAGGTTCATTCGATTTAGATCGAATTCATGAGCTTTGAGTTCGGAGAACAGAATCTCCGGTGTGAGCTTTGATAGATCCTTGGTAGCTAGGTACAGCTCCTTCATTGTCTGCCACTTCCTCGTGAGAGCTTGAACGATCTTTAGATTCACCTCTTTGTCTGTGAGTTACTTCCCAAGTGAGTTGAGAGTTGCAGTAATGTTGGTAACTCTCAGCTCGAAGGCGTCGATGGATTCTCCTGACTTCATCACTAGCCTTTCACTCTCCCGCATCTGAACGACAAGCTTATTTTCTTTGATTTTGTCTGTGCCTTGAGAAATGAGGGCTAGGGTTTCCCACATTTCTTTCGCCGTTACGCACTTCCTTATCCGTGGTAGGTAGGCATCTGACACGGTGCTCTGCATCGTGTGGCGTGCGATCTTGTCGAGGTTGGCGACTTTGAAGTCATTTGGAGTGTATTCATCCTTGTCCTTCTCTACGTACCGTTGTCGAACATAGGCAGCCCGACCTTCGGCAGCTGGGACATTTTCAGAGACGGCTTTCCTGGATTTCGATCGGCCCATCTTCAATGACCTCCCACATCCGGTCATGGATGGAGCATAGGAAGCTCTCAACGCGAAAGCTCCAGATCTCATAGCCTTCAATGGAAAACTGTGGAAGACAAGATGCATTGTATGTAGACATAGCAAACTGTCAGTAGTCGATGCAGTATGTGTGGGTGAGATTTTGATTCGCTTAAGAAAATAGGATCCGGTTCAGTGAGACAACGTGAAGCGAGTGGGGACTCGCTTCGGATATGCAAAGTAGAGGCTCGAAAGAACCGCTGCTCTGATACCACTTGTTGGTCCCGGTTTGTTATAGGAAAAATACGTAGAGGGGGGGGGGGTGAATACGTATTTTTAAGTTTTTCAACTTCAAATTCCTTAACTCAGAGTATAAAGTAAAGTGCTCGTTAGATATACTAAGACCTAGCAGAGAGCTAGATCTAAAGTAATCACGATTCTCTTGACCTAAGCTTAGAGCTTGATCAAGAGTGAGACTTTACTCTAGATGCGGAATTTGGTGAGCTAATATCTTTCCTAAGTATTTAAAGTTTCCAAGTTATGTTTGTTTAGATGCAAGTGCAATGTATAATCAAACAAGGAAATAAGAGTTTAGGGTTTAGAGAGATACGACATGAGATTTATAGTGGTTCGGAGATGAAGCTCCTACGTCCACTTTGTTGCACAAAGCAACTGTTCTCTTCACTCAAGAACTTGAAGGTTACGGGTCCTTCAAAAACCTAGTCGAGATCGAGCTTCACTCGCTTGGATCTGACGACAGACGCAGTGATTACGGGTTCACTACTAAGACCTAACTGGACTGGAAGCTTCACTCGCTTCAGTCCAACAACAGGGAGATTGCGGGCTCTCCTTACAGCCTAGCTTCGATCGAGCTTTACACAAACGAGGTAAGTGCAAGCTTGGATCTAGACTCTATGATCGAGGCTTCTACAATCGATGAAAGTAGGGCCTTGGATCGGAACAACCTAACGACGAACAAAAAAACCTAACGAACAGAACTTAGGGTTAGTGTTTTTGGTTTACTATGAACACACTATGAAGAGCTCTTTACAGTAAGTGTAAAGTAGGCTAGAGCTCTTCTTCTAAGCTGAGATATGGAATGGGCTTAGAATTCTAGGTGTGAAGGTTGCGAAGACGAGTTCCGATGAGACTGGAACTCGGAGAACACTTGAAAACAAAGACTCAAAGATTGCTCTAAGGCTGGGAGTGTTTGTTTGCAGTAGGCGCTCGAATGCTCAAGTAGTGTTCTCTCTTCTCTTCGTCTTCATCCTTCACTGTTTATAGGCGGAGGGATTCCGAGATCCGTTGCTTGGTAGGTGGCCTTGTCCCTCCTCCTCTCGACAGTACTTTGCACAGGCTGGCTGCTTTTCAGACGCGCAGTTTTGGCTCTTTGCCGAAAATGGCTAAGTTCCAATCTTAACAGTAACTGGAGCGAGCCAGTACTATTGCGGCGCTCTTGTCGGCCTGGCAGTCAACTCCTCTGCTCCTCTCCGCAATCGACACGTGGAGATCTCGCAATTAATGCGACGATCTCAAGTTGACTGGAGTTTGAAATAGGAGCGGGAATCGGGCTGTCGCTTTCTGGTAGGTAGTGACTCGCTTTGCTTCGAAGTTGTAGCATTCGCTTCAAACCCAGGTCGCTTCAGGGTTAATCTGTAGCGAGTCGCTTGGGAGGTAAAGTTCCCTAGTGACTGCTTTAGAAAATGTTGACCCGCGTTGACTTGCTTTGGCTTTTCTCTGTAGCGCTCGCTTTGCTTCGCTTTGGTGGACTCGCTTTGATTCCACTGTAGCGCTCGCTTCGCTTCGCTATTCTTCGGCACGCTTCACTTCGGCTTGGTAGACTCGCTTATCTTGAAAAACACACTCAAGTGAGTGGCCTTTACTTGGGATTTCTGCAATCTAAAAACCTAAGCAAAATTTGAGCCATCCTAATAGAGTAGGCTTAGAAAAATTTCTAACCTATTATCTACATCAAAAAATGGGTCGCTTGGGAATAGGACACTTGGGGGTTTTGGGATCAAATCAAAACATATATAACATTTCTAAAGTGTCCCATATTGGTTCCCCCTTAACATATTCGTCCTTAACAATTCCCAACATCTAGGATACCATAATCCAAGATTGGCAGTTCCTTTGACATAACGAAGAATCTTTTTGGCTTCTTCCATGTGTGATTCTTTTGGATTAGCTTGATAACGAGCACAAACACCAACTGCAAAAGTAATGTCAGGCCTACTAGCAGTTAGATATAATAAAGAGCCAATAATACCCATGTATTGTGTTATGTTGGCAGGTTTTCCTTCGAGATCTTGGTCAATCTTCCCATTTGCTAGCATTGGGATCTTGACAGGCTTGCTGTCTTGAATTCCAAATTTTGTAATCAGATCATGAGTAAATTTTGTTTGACTGATGAAAATTCCTTCATCTGACTGCTTCACCTGCAATCCTAGAAAGAAATTCATTTCCCCCATCATGGACGTTTTGTATTTGTCCTTCATGAGGTTACCAAATTTTTCACAAAGCTTGGAAGATTTAGATCCAAAAATAATGTCATCAACATAAATTTGAACTAAAAGGATATTATCATTCACTTTGATAGTGAAGAGAGTCTTGTCAACTGAGCCGCGTTTGAATCCAGATTCTATGAGAAAGGTTGACAGCGTCTCATACCAAGCCTGTGGAGCTTGTTTGAGTCCATACACGGCCTTGTGTAGGCGATAGACCTTGCTGGAATCACCTTCTTCAAATCACATAGACTTCTTCTTCTAGAATTCCATTTAAGAATGCGCTCTTTACATCCATTTGGTAAACCTTGAACTGTTGGTGAGCTGCATAAGCTAGAAACAGTCTGATTGCTTCCAATCTTGCAACTGGGGCAAACGTTTCATCAAAATCAATTCCTTCTTGTTGACAGTAGCCTTTAGCAACTAGACGAGCTTTGTTTCTGACAACTTCTCCAGATTCATCTCTCTTATTTTTGAATACCCATTTGACTCCAATAACGCCTTGGTGATGAGGTCGATCTACGAGAGACCAAACTTCATTTCTTTTGAATTCATTCAGCTCCTCTTGCATGGTCTGAATCCAATCAGCGTCTTGTAGAGCTTCATTTGCATCTTTTGGTTCAATGAGTAAGAGATAGCAGCTTAGAAGGGCACTTTCTCCATGCATCCTTCTTATTTTCACTCCTTGGTTTGGGTTCCAACAATGAGCTCCTGTGGGTGATCATCCACCCAGCGTCTTCTTCGAGTTTGTTCCTCTTGGGATATGACAGGCTCTTGTTCTGCATCGGGTTCCTCAAACTCTGGATGAGAGGTGGTTTCCAGTTTTTGAGTGAAAGGATTAAGCTGCTCCATTTGCTTTTCCATATCAGCAACAGCCTCAGTTTGAGAAACTGAGTTAGAGGGATCAGCTTGGTTATTTCCAGCTGATGTATTACAGCTTGATGTTGGAACATCACTTGCATCACTTCCCCCTTGCTGTGTGATCTTTGGATCAGATTGATCCTCTTCGTTTTGATCGTTTGGGCTCCAGATCAACAGGTCTTTTATGAGATCGTTCTTTGATCTGTTGAGCTCATCCTCTTTTCCTGTTTGTGTGTCTCTGTACAAACAAGCAGATTCATCAAACACAACATGAGGTGTTACCTCCACAGTGAGAGTTCTCTTATTATAGACTCGAAAGGCTTTGCTGATCTTTGAGTATCCTAAAAGTACTCCTGGATCTGCCTTGCTTTCAAAGGTCTTTAACTGAGATTTCCCATTATTGTGAATGTAACACAAACATCCAAAAGCTTTAAAATACTTTAACCTGGGGAGCTTGTTGTTCCACAGCTCGTATGGAGTTTTCCCATGTCTGGTAGTGATATTTGACCGGTTCTGGGTGTAACAGGCTGTGTTGACAGCTTCTGCCCAGAACTTCATGGGAAGCTTAGTCTCTTCAAGCATTGTCCGAGCTGCTTCTTTCAAGGATCGATTCCTCCTTTCAACAACTCCGTTTTGTTAAGGGGTTCTTGTTGCTGATGTTTGATGATGAATTCCATTCTTGGTGCAATATTCCTCGATCATTGAATTGAGAAATTCTGTTCCCCTATCTGATCGGATGGATATGATAGATTTTTCTTTTTGATTGCACAGCTTGTTGAGCAACGCCGGCAGCTTCTCCAAAGTCTCCTTTTTCTTAAATAAGAAAATAACTCACGTAAATCTAGAATAATCATCTATAACTACGAGAGCATATTTTCTACCGTTTATACTCAGGGGAGTGACTGGGCCAAAGAGATCCATGTGAAGAAGCTCCAATATTCGACTTGAAGCTTTTGCAGTTACGCTGGGAAAGGAGGCTCTTGTTGCTTCCCAGGTTGACATGCATTGCATACATGGTCCTTATCGAATATCTGGTCAGGGAGATCATTGACCAGTTTGTTGCGTGCTAGCTTGTTGATAGCCTTGAAATTCAGATGGCTTAGTCTTTTGTGCCATATCCAACTAGCTTCTGAATTGGCCTTTGTCACTAAGCAGGTTTCCTTTTCATTAGCCCATTGGACTATGTACAATTTATCCTGCATGACTCCAGTAAGGAGGGTTTCTCCTTCCTCATTTTTCACAAGGCACTTGTTAGTAGTAAATTCTACTCGTTTACCACTCGAGCATAATTGAGAGACTGAAAATAAATTATGATTAAGACCTTCAACAAAGGAAACATTATGAATGGTAGTTTTACTTACATTCAAGTCTCCATAGCCTCTTGTTTTTTCCTTGGAGCTACCTCCAAAAGTAACTTGAGGTCCATCTCTCTCAGAGTAGCTTGATAGCAGCGTTTTGTCACACGTCATGTGCTTTGAGCATCCGCTATCGATGATCCATACAGCTCCTCGAGCTGCCTGGCTCCTCCGTAGAGCCTTTCCTACCTGCAATTAATTGATCTTAGCAACCCATTTGAGATTGGGTGCTACATCTGTTGCGGTGGTGGTTGTTTGAACAACCTTGGGTACCCAGACTTTGATCACAGTCTTGCTTCTATCCGAGGCTGTGGATGTTGCAGCTTGTTTCTTCAGGCTGGGTTTAGAAGTTTTATTCCTCTTTCTGTTCTTCTTGGCGGGATGAGGAGTGCTGTATCGAGGTTGATAGCATGGCTCATCATAATAGCATGGTTGATAATGCTACTGTTGATGGTATGCATGCTGTGAATAGCACATGCAATTTTGAGGTTGAGTGGGATAGTAGAACTGTGGATAGAAAGGCCTTTGATATTTTGCCTTTCTTGCTTTCTTCTGTTGATCAGCCTTGGAAACGGACTTGATTTCCTTTTTCTTGGGGTGGTCCTTCCTTCTTTCCTGTAGGTTGATCTTTTTTCAGCAGGTTTGTCTTTTGATGATTCTTTAAGAGAATGGCCTGCGGCTGATGAGCTGGATTTTTCAACTGTATGACTTTATCTGGAATATGGCCTTGCATTTTTGATCGGCTGTCTTCTCAGTAGGTTGATATTTGGTGAAGACTACCTCGCTGCTTACTGCCCTTTTTCCACTAGCTCTATCATAGCCTAATCCAGTTTTATTTCGTGAACTTCGTTGAATTGCCTAAACTTCTTCCAGTTTCTTTCCACTTTTCTTTAGCTGGCTCAAAGTGATTTGCAGCTTTTGTTCCTTGATGGCCAGTGATTCATGTCGAACCACTAAATCTGCAAGCTTGGAGGTGAGACTGTGTATCTCAGCATCTTTTAATTTTAGAGCTTCATTCTTCTCAAGCTCTTTGTCCTCCAGCTCCTTTTCTTTTTGAGTTAGAATATCTACTTTTTTCGACTTCAGATATTCTATCTCCCTTTCCTTTTCAGCATCATAGGGAGCAAATCTCTCTTCTAGAGCAGTCTTGAATTTTCCATTTTGAGCTATGAGCTCTGCATTATCCTTAACGACCTCCTCGAATAGCTCAGCTAGTTCAGCATATTCCTTCATCTGTTCTTTGATCATTTCCCAAGTCTCTGCCTCAGATAGATCTTCTTTCTCATCTGCATTTTCATCGTCAGAGAAAGATAATTTAACAGTTTGAGAAATTACCTTTAATGATTCAATTTTTGAGGTTGTTCCAGATGAGTCTCCTACGAAGCTTTCTTCTTCGTCCTCATCTTCAGAAGCAATATATCCCTCATCATCGCTCGTTGAGCTGTCAGAGAGATGAGCTTCTTGTGTGGCTTCTTCAGCTAGCAGAGCAGCTCGTTGTTCTTTGAGCTTCTTGTCTCGCTTAGCACGAAGTTTGTTTCACTAAAAAGTGTTTGCAATAGAACGAAATCCTATCGTAGCACTAGCAAGTAAAACCTAAGTATCGAATCTCAAGGAAAACTTAACAGGGCAATTAATTATGTAGTAAATCCTAATCTAGCCTAACTCTAGGAAAGCAAGTAAATAAGATTTTTGGGTTTTTGGTTTTAAATCCTACGCAAATAAAATAAATCAAAGTAATAAATAAAAGCAAATAAATAACTAATCTAAGAACAAGCAAATAAATCTAAGAATTAAACTAAAGTAAACGATTAATCTACCTAGGCAAGAATCGAAAAGAAAGCAATAAAAGAAGCAACGAAGAAAGCATAAACTACCTTAGACATGATGAATAAAATCTGGAAATTTAAAGGAAAATAAATCTAACTTTGAAAGCTTTAAAAACGAGAGAATTGAAACTTGAGAAAAACGAATCTAAACTAGAACTTGAAAATCGAACGAACGAAATTAAACTAAGGAAATTAAACTAAGCAATTAAGAAATCGAATCTAAAACGAATGCAAACAATTAAAACAAATAAACGAAAGCAATAAAAGAACTTACGAAATTGAACGAAGAACGAAGAACTCGAAATAAAGGAAAAGTCTTGAATTAAATTGCAACAAACGAAGAATTCGGATCCGAACAATAAAAGCTAATCTAGAGTATTTTAATGCTGAAAACTAAAGCTAAATAATAGTAAAAGTGTTTATGAATTCGTGCACAAGAGATAGTATTTATAATAGGTATGAAAACCTAATTATATAAGGAAACTACAGCTGGCCGGAACGTTGGACGGTTATCCAACGTACGTTGGACGCTCGTCCAACGTAGCACTCGCTGTTCACTTCAATTCTTCTCTGGACGCTCGTCCAGGTACACGCGCGCTCGTCCAGCATACTTTGGACGGCCGTCCACTGCCTTGGACGGTCGTCCAACTCCATGCACGCCCCGTGCTCGATTCTTCCTCAATTTTCACCTTTTTCGACCCGTTTCCGTCCATTCCTTCCACCTAATGATCCTATACGAACCAAACTCCAAACAACCGAATCATAGCAAAAGACAAGTGAAATGACACAAAAACATAACAAAAACGGACTCGAAAACACTACGAAAATCCTAACATCTAAACACCAATCAAAATCCCCCACACTTAGACCTTTGCTTGTCCTCAAGCAATATAAACACACAACTTAACTCAATCCAAACAATTCAAATCATAGAGCATTTAATCATCGGAATCGACAAACTCAAACGAGGTCACTTTAATCCCAAGTTACAATCAACCAATCATCAACAAACTATGGCTTATAAACCAATCCAAGCATGAGGAAAAGCAATGATACACACATCTGACAAATATCTAGATCACCACAACTTAGATGTCTTGCCTACTTCCCATTTTTATTCAACACATAAACAACTTTATTTTTTTAATGAGTGAACGTTTTTGGCACATAATTCACTAGGTTTAATAATCGATGGGTCACATCGAGCCTCCTAGTGCGGTTTCCCGTACCCATTGTCAAGAGGGGTAGAGTACCTACGAACACATTATTTTAATATACACGAGTATCATCTAGGACATAGTTCATGAAATGTGATCATTCGAGGGTCTCTCGAAGCCTTTTCATGTGGTTTCCCATGCTCATTACTCTAGTATTTTCATACGTTACAAGTAAGAGGAGCAGAATCCTATCAACTCTTTTATTCAAAAATAAACACAACTTTTTTTTTAAGGGGAAAGTAAACTAGCAATCCAAAATTGCAACAATCTAGATTTATCACTCAACCAAAAATCATAAATCATTTTCCTCAAAACTCAAATCAATTCATGCCCCACAATTCACCGAATCATAATTAATCACAACTCAAGATTAAACCAGCCTAATTTATGCTCAAATCAATTCCAACAACTAAAGACTCCATCATCAAATTATTCAAATCAATCCTAAGTCACATGCTTATACACCCAATTTCAAAAAAATTCCTAAGTGGGGAAATCATCATGACTCGATCACAAACTAGACTCGATCAAAACAAACAAGACTCGATCAAACCAAGCAAAATACGAAACAAAAACAAATACATCACGCCAAAGTTTCTTTGGGTTGAGCCTCCGTTGTCCATCTCGTTTGGGGCGAGCGCCTTCTTCGAGATTGATGCGATGCATGCACGTGGCCGGGCTAATCCCTCGAATATCCGCCAAGCTCCATCCAAAAGCGAGCTTGTTCTCCTTGAGTATGCCCACCAATGCTCCTTCCTCTGCAAGAGACAAAGAAGAAGAGATAATTACGGGTTTTTGATTGCCTTCCTCTAAAAACACATATTTCAAATGCTAAGGAAGCTCTTTCAACTCCAACGGCTCCGGAATCTTCGAGCCGGGCTCGGGGTCATGAGGGGGAAACGGGAGTTTGATCCCGATGTCTCTCTCCATTTGCTCCAATTCCATTTGATCTCCGGATCCCCAACACACTTCCTCGGTGTCAAAATCCTGCAAAAAAAGAGCACTCGGCCAAGGCATCAACCTTATCGATGAAAGAACAATTATCAATTAAATTGACCGATGACATAGGCCGACTCTTATGCACAGAAAACGAAACATCCTCTCCTAAAACGGACATCTTAATCACACCACTCTTCACATCAATCAAGGTATTAGTAGTAGCCATGAAAGGACGACCTAGCAAAAGTGTGTGCTCAATGCCATTCTCTTGTACCTCACCTATCTCTAAAACAACGAAATCAACAGGCACAATCAAACCCCCCACACGGACAAGAATATCCTCAATAATACCTCTAGGGTACCTAATAGACATATCCTCCAATTGAAGGCTCATGCGAGTGGGTTTACGCTCTCCTAACTCTAATTGCTTAAAGATAGAATAAGGCATAAGATTAATACCGGCACCTAAATCTAGCATACCACATGCTTCCATACCATTACCTAAAGAGATAGTGATAACGAAAGAACCTGGATCTCGTTGCTTAGGTGGAAGAGGGTGTTGCATAATGGATGTCGCCACCTCTGACACCGAAATCGTCTCCATCTCATCGAATGGCTTCTTCCTCGATGTCAACTCCTTCACGAACCTCACGAATGGTGGCACATTGCGAATAACATCAAGGAGAGGCAAGTTCACGTCCACCTTTGAAAGAAGCTTGTATAAATCCATGAATTGTTGATCACACTTCTTGTTCTTCACACGACTTGGATAAGGAACGGGGGGAACATAAGGATTGGACGTCTTGTGGAGAGGTTGGGACTCTTTCTCAGCTTCCTCGGACTCCGTGCGTGCGTTCTGGGCATTGGACAGTCATCCAACGTGCGTTGGATGCTCGTCCAAGGAAGGGCTCGCGTTCTGCTCCTCTTCAGCGTTGGACGGTCGTACAAAGTACGTTGGACGCCCGTCCAGCGCAGGCTTCGCTGGCGTATTTGTTGGTGCTCGTCCAGGGGCTGGCGTGACTGTGGGCGACCGTCCAACATTGGACGGTCGTCCAGAGACGTTGGACGCCAGTCCAGCGTGCTGTGCTGCATGATTTTGCGTCGTTCCCCATCGTGAATTCGGGTTCCACCTTCCACTCGAATGGCCTTGAGGCGGCATCACAACTCCATTATCCACGTGCCTCCCGCTCCGCAACACCGAAACTACTTGGGCTTGATGTGGTGGAAAAGGAGGAACATATGGGGGATATGGGGCTTGCACCTCGTTAGCTTGTTGTGGTTGAATCCCTTGACTCGGAATCCGCCCCGGTTGTTGCATCAAGTGCATGGAACCAGAAATTTGGCTAATTGCCGTCTCGAGCCTCTTTATGTTAGCATCTTAAGCCTCTCGAGCCAATTTAGCCTCATGTAGGAATGTGGCGAGACTCTCATCGACGGGAGGCTTTTGTGGAGGTCCTTAAGGACGAGAATTTGGGTATGGCGGTGGTGGTGTAGGAGTAGGTTGAGGAGGGTAATATGGAGGTGGTGGATAATATGGATTGGTTGGATATTGTGGTGGTGGATAATATGGTGGTGGTGGATGAGAGTAGTAGGGATTTGGTGGAGGATAAGGGTTATTATATGGTGGAGGGCGCCTATTAGGATAGGTAGGAGGATTACCTTGCCCTTGTGTCGGCCTTGGATTTTGGAAACGTCCATTGTATCCCCCTTGGTATCCTTGAGGTGGAGGCACTTGAGGTGGGTATCCTTGAGCGGCGTACACCTCGGCTCCTCCTTCGTATGGAAACTCCCCCATGTTGTGGCACACCTCCTTGATGTGTCCAAGCTCTCCACAAATCTCGCATTGGTCCGGCTTCCTCTCTTCCTCCTTCGGGGCCGGTGCACTTTGCTTCATCTTCAAGTTCTCGAGATCCCTATACATGTCGGCAATTTGCTTCTTCAAGTCGGGGCTCATCGAGATTGCACTCGCCTCCACTTTCCTCGGCCTAGCTGATTTTTGTTGAGAACTCGCAGCGAGCGCCTCGAAAATGGTCCTCATCTTGTCAGCTGTCTTGGCCGCTATGTTGCCTCCGGCCGAACTATCCACCATGAACTGACAAGTTTGGATGAGGGCGTCGTAGAAATATTGCCAAAGCAACTCCGATGCCATTTGATGATGGGGGCATTGTTGAAGTAGCTCTTGGAACCTCTCCCATGCTTCGTGAAACGGCTCATCGTTATCTTGGGAAATATTCATAATCTTCAACCGCACCTCTTGAGTCTTGCGGTTCGGGTAGTACTTGAGCATGAACTTCTCACACACCGTATTCCATGTGGCGAGAGAGTTGGCCAGGAGCGCCAAATACCACGACTTTGCTCGATCCCTGAGGGTGTACGGGAAGCACTTCATCTTCAAGTTGTCCTCCGTGAGTCCCGAGAGTGGGAAAGATTGCACCACCGTGCAATACTCTCGAATGAACGTCAATGCATCCTCGTTGGGTAGCCCGTGGTAGGATGGGAGCAACGCCATGTGGTGAGGTTTAAGATCATGATTCCTGACCGCTTCCGTCAGGACAATCGCCGAAGTGGTGGCTGTGAATGTGGGGCGAGCAAAATCGATGACTCTAGCTGCCATGGCTTCGGGCTCTGCAAATAACAAGACCAAAGAAAAGTCTTGGGAATCAATCTCCTCCTTCTCCTTAGCGGCTAATATCACTTTCCTTTGATGGATGTTGTCGAAGTAGGGCGCTAAATTCCTTTGAAGACTTCGGCGACCATGCATAAACAACACTCAACAAAAGGGTTAAACGCACCGAGTGGGAGAAAAAAGAAATCGAAATAAACATTAATTCAAATAAAACAAATAAAAATACTACACAATTAAATCGCCTAAAGTTCTCCCCGGCAACGGCGCCAAAATTTGTTTCACTAAAACCTGTTCGCAATAGAACGAAATCCTATCGTAGCACTAGCAAGTAAAACCTAAGTATCGAATCTCAAGGAAAACTTAACAGGGCAATTAATTATGTAGTAAATCCTAATCTAGCCTAACTCTAGGAAAGCAAGTAAATAAGATTTTTGGGTTTTTGGTTTTAAATCCTACGCAAATAAAATAAATCAAAGTGATAAATAAAAGCAAATAAATAACTAATCTAAGAACAAGCAAATAAATCTAAGAATTAAACTAAAGTAAACGATTAATCTACCTAGGCAAGAATCGAAAAGAAAGCAATAAAAGAAGCAACGAAGAAAGCATAAACTACCTTAGACATGATGAATAAAATCTGGAAATTTAAAGGAAAATAAATCTAACTTTGAAAGCTTTAAAAACGAGAGAATTGAAACTTGAGAAAAACGAATCTAAACTAGAACTTGAAAATCGAACGAACGAAATTAAACTAAGCAATTAAGAAATCGAATCTAAAACGAATGCAAACAATTAAAACAAATAAACGAAAGCAATAAAAGAACTTACGAAATTGAACGAAGAACGAAGAACTCGAAATAAAGGAAAAGTCTTGAATTAAATTGCAACAAACGAAGAATTCGGATCCGAACAATAAAAGCTAATCTAGAGTATTTAAATGCTGAAAACTAAAGCTAAATAATAGTAAAAGTGTTTTTGAATTCGTGCACAAGAGATAATATTTATAATAGGTATGAAAACCTAATTTTATAAGGAAACTACAGCTGGCCGGAACGTTGGACGATCGTCCAACATAGCACTCGCTCTTCACTTCAATTCTTCTCTGGACGCTCATCTAGTGTACACGCGCGCTCGTCCAGCATACTCTGGACGGCCGTCCACTGCCTTGGACGGTCGTCCAACTCCATGCACGTCCCGTGCTCGATTCTTCCTCAATTTTTCGCCTTTTTTGACCCGTTTCCGTCCATTCCTTCCACCTAATGATCCTATACGAACCAAACTCCATACAACCGAATCATAGCAAAAGACAAACGAAATGACACAAAAACATAACGAAAACGGACTCGAAAACACTACAAAAATCCTAACATCTAAACACCAATCAAAGTTCTTCTCTTTCTGCCTTGGTTAGGTCAGGGCAATCTGTTTTATAATGACCTGGCCTACCACAACCAAAGCAAGCACCCTCAGGTGTATTTGAGGAATTGAATTTTGAGGGCTTTGCATCGCTCTTCTTTCCAGAGCGATCATCATTTCGGTTTGAGTAACCTCGTTTGTTATCTCGATAGAGTCACTTGTATTTTGAGACTTTACCGAGAAGCTTTTCATTGCTTTTTGAGAACATGGCTACATCAATAGCCAGCTGGTCAATTTTCTTGACCATAGCCTCATCAATGGGTGAGGCGGTTGTTTCTTTTGTCTCATCTGCCTTGAAGGCAACATCCTTTTCTTTCTTATCATCATTTTTTTAGATGATTGTGGCTGTGAGGATCCATGAATTCGAATCATCTCATATTCATTTCCGATTAGAATATCAAATAATTCTTCGGTAGAGAGAGTGTTAAAATCAGATCGAGATGGAAGTAGAGCTGAGTATACATGCCAGTTGGCAGGTCGAGCTCTTGTAACTTTCAAATTCTTCTCACGTTGAGAATATTTGTTCGATTTCAGTGCCTCTACTTTGAGAACAATTTCAGTGAATCGAGTTTTCATCGATTCAATATTTTCATTTTGCAACATTTTGAAGTCATCAAATTTGCTGCAAGCAATTGACAGCTTGTTCTCTTTTATCTCTTCGGATCCCAGGCTTATGGCCTTGAGAGTATCCCACATCTCTTTTGATGTTTCGAGATTTCTGAATTTTGAAAGGTAGATACCTTTCACAGTGCTAGAGATGAGGCCTTTGGCAAAGTTATCAAGCCCAGCCTCTTTTCTCTCTTCGGTGGTATAATCACGGGGATTTTTGAGTTTTTGTAACCAGCTTCACCAGGTGAAATTCCAATGATTTCAACCTTATCATCATAGCTAGGAGAAGGTCCTTCCTCAATGACCTTCCACATGAGAATATGATGTGCTTGAAGGCACATCCTAATACGAAAGCTCCAGTCCTCATAGCCTTGGACTGAGAAGTCCTCACAAACTCGTATCAATGATGATTCCATGATAACGATATGATATGAATGGAAAAGATTTTTACTAAGGATCTATTCTAATTGACCAAAAACTTGAAAGAGTTTTTAGTATGCAAAGCAGCGGTCAAAAGAACCACTGCTCTGATACCACTTGTTGGTCCCAGAAAGAGTTAATTGGTGTATGGGGGGGGGGGGGGGGGGGGGGGGGGGGGGGGGAATACACCAATAGCCAACCGTTTTTCGATTTAGAAAACAAACTGTCTTTTTGAGGAACTAGCTGGTCAAGCATTCCTTTACAGAGAAAGACAGGTTGATCTATCAAGCTTGTGGTTATAACAAGCTTGATCTATTAAACTGTAAAAGTGCGGAATGTGGTGGCTAGGTTGAGCTAGATAACTCTAAGTGTAAAATCTTTTACAGCCTTTAAGGAGAGGCTGTTGTATGCTGTAAATGTATGAGCAGTTTATCAATGACAGAGAGTAAAGTAAGACAGTAGATAACACAAGGTACTTTACGTGGTTCGGATGTAACTATTCTACTTCCGCGGTAGATCAAGCTAGATCTACGAATCCCTTTACTTTTGGATTCTACTTCTCTCTTGTTTATACTTACTGAGTATCAGTTTCATACAACATACAATCTTTCGATTTACAATCGAATAAACAACGTACAATCTCAACTATACTAGCTTAGCACTAATTATATGAGAGAGAGTACAGGGAGCTTGATGCATCAGTAAACGCAACAAGCTTGGAGTATAAGAATGGTGAAATTCTCTATCTTCAACACTTGGGAAAGCTCTAGGATTTTCGAGTGTTGAATGGATTTGAATTTTGAGAGAATTTCTTACAGCAATTTGGCTTGTAAGATTAATGAGTTTCCCGTACTTGAACCATTGTTAACGAAGGCTTTTTATAGGCGTAATTCAAAAACTAGCCGTTGTGAGTCCTGCAAAATATAGCCGTTAGAAAACAGCTGACGTGGCATAGAGCCGTTGCAGAGTTGACTCAGCACTTCGAGTGGGTCCAGACAGCTGGCAACGGAGATGGCAGCTATGTGGAGGGAGGTTGATCCATCTGAACGATCAACAGCCTATCTTCGGCAGCTAGGTGAAAGAGCTCAAAATGCCTGGCCGAAGACCTGCAAAGTGAATAATGGAGAGCTAAAAAATGTTATTATCATACATTCACAATGATTATATCAACATAAAAATTATATGGCACATACCAAATAGATCCTTCCCTAATTTTGATTTCACATATATCTAAAAACCTTAACCTCTCCATTATTTATTGAGTATGTTTTATTTGTCTCAAAAGTTATGATAAAATAATTATTATAGTCACAAAATATCGTACTTCCAATTTGGACACCCTATAGATAGATATGATAATTGATTTTGATAGTTTTTATAACCGCATTCGGCTTCATCCCAGGTCATCTTCTTAAAAAATATTAAAGGTTAAAAATATGAATTTGGTTTTACTTCGTGTTTCATTGTTATCAAGTTTCCAATTCTTGTGGTTAAATTAATCCTCTATTGTTAATCCGATTTGTAATACCTTCAATTGTAATTATAAAGTTGTTATGGAAGACTCTATTGAATCATCGGTCACCATCATCTACAAAAGAACAAAAAATATAAAATGAAAAATCGAATTCGCTCTCATACTCACCGTGAACACATTAAACATGCACACCGATGATGTAGCAGTACCACATCCATGATTTTTTCATTTAGGTGTAGTTTTTTTTTTTAGATACAGTATGTTTTAATTTATTTAACAGTAGGATTTAATTTTTTTTAGTAAATACTCCATCCATATTTCTCTATATGTCTTGTTGTTTTTGGGCACCAATATTAAGAAATAATTTATTAGTGTTAAAAATAGTGTATGTATAAGCATTTTAATGCATAATTAATTCATTTACAACATTTGAGGATTATAAATACGAAAAAAAATATATTGATGACTGATTTTAAATGAAAGATCATGTTAATACCTTTAATTTGCTATAAATATTTTAAAAATAGAACAACAAATAAATAAGATATGATAATCTTATATTCTATAGTCTAAATTATTTTGGATTGCGTATGTATCATGACTGGATGAGGAGTAGTATATTAGATTACTATTAGATTTCAAATAAGTTTCATAAACTAAGTGGAATACTCTCTCTATCTCACATCTCTTGACTTCTTTTCCTAATCGGGACGTCCCACTTCAATTTAGCTTGTTTCCTAAAATGGGACGTTTTGAAATAAGGCAAACATAATGGGACATTTCTAAAAAAGAAATTAAGACAAATCGAGTGGGACGAATTTAGTATATAAGTAATATCTTCCCTAAATATGACAATATCATGTTACTTGTGAATACATTAAATATGTCCATGGTGAATAATAAACTATAAACAAAAGTACTTAGGAAAGGATACACGTTAACTATGTATAAAAGGACAATAAAAGACTTGCTAGGAGTACAAAAATACTAAGCATATTTTCAAGGAACAGGTAAACCCATCTCTCACTACTAATCGACCCCCCCCCCCCCCCCCCCCCCCAAGTTGTTCGCTTTTTCTTTGCTAGTACGTTATTTAAGAAGAAAGAACAAAATTTTGAATTAATTTTTTGAGTGAAAAGAAAGATAATGATAATATTGTTTGACTATTATTATTTTGAATTAATCAAAATGGTATATATTTATTTTCTTAATTAATAAAATGAACAACATTTTGAATATAAATAAGTTGATATAATAAGATTGTTTATTGAATTTTATGCATATAAATTAAAGTAAGAAATCTATGGCGTTCATAATTGTATATTGCTCTATTGATTCTTATTATAAATAAATAAGAAGGATATAATGGGCAATCTATATTTTGTAAAACAAGGCTCTTTTTATATAAGTATAGATAGATATAGCATGTTCTTTAAGGGAGTAGAGTTTAGAAAATGATGATAAGCAGTGTAAGCGTCATCTCCGATATGAAGTAATTTGGGGAAATATAGGAAAGTAACCACTTTCAAATTGCAAATCAAAATAATAGTCACTCATATAAAAAACACAAATATACTAGCCACTTTTTGTGTTAATTGTCCTATATTCCCTTAATTATTTTAATCTTCTACCTATTCCTTTTCTTTTTTCTTCTCGCTGCCTTCTCCTTTTTTTCATATTGTTTTTCCTTTCCTTTTCCTTATTTTAATCGTCCCTCCTCGGCTCCCCCCTGCTCCTTTCTCTTCTTTTTTCTTTTTTTTTCCTTTTTTTTTTCACTTGTTTCTTCATTTTTTCTTGTTTTCTCTTTTGCGGTTTTTAAGTTATTCTTCTTTATTTTCTTTTCTTTCTCTGTTATAATTCTATTTCAAAATACAAATACATGACTCGTGTAATAATATATCATTTAAAATTGATTTTAAAATATACTAATACACAAATTATGCATTTGTATATTTATATATTAGTCAAATATTTATATTCATGTATTGATCATGTTATATTTAAAAATAAATGAATACACGAGTCATATTTTTGTGTATTCATGTATTTGTCAGATTTTATTTCATAATACATGAATACACGAGTCATGTATTCATGTATTGGTCATATGTTTATATATTCATGTATTTGACAGATTTTATTTCATAATACATGAATACACGAATCATGTATTCGTGCATTCATATATGGTCAGATTTTATTTCACAATTCATGAATACATGATGACTCATGTATTCGAATACATTAGTCATGTAATGTTAATCATGTATTGGTGTAAATTTATTGCACAATACAAGAACAAACAAGTCTTGTATTTATGTATAAGGGTAATTTGGTAAGAGTGGCTAGTTTTTGTGTTTTTTTATATAGGTGGCTATTATTTGTGTTTACTATATCCAAATGGTTATTTTAAGGGTTGATGATTGGTGTTTAGATGTTAGGATTTTCGTAGTGTTTTCGAGTTCGTTTTCGTTATGTTTTCGTGTCTTTGTGTGTGTTTGTGGCTATGATTTGGTTGTTTGGAGTTTTTGGTGCTTGTAGGTGTTTATGGATGAGAAAGGAGCGGAAACGGGTCGAAAAGGCGATAAAGTCGAGTTTTGGATGATCGAGGACAGTTTGGCGAGTTGGACGGTCGTCCAACTCATCTGGACGGCCGTCCAAGATCACGTCCAAGTGTTGGACGGGCGTCCAGCGTGTAAAAGCCAACTCACGCAGTTCCATGAGTTGGACGTACGTCCAATTATGTTGGACGGCCGTCCAACTCCGGCGTCCAGCTTTCCTTTCCTTTTATATCTAGGTTTTTACCTCGTATATATATTACCTCCTTGTACACAAATTCTAGACAGTTTTTACCCTCTTTTAGCTTTAGTTTTATGCATTCAAATACTCTAGATTAGCTTTTTATTGTTCGGATCCGGATTCCTCGTTTCGTTCGTTTAATTCAAGACTTCTTTAGTTAATTCAAGTTCTCCGTTCTTCGTTTAACTCTCGTAAGTTCTTTAATGCTTTTATTTAATTGCTTTACTTGAGTTCTTTAGTTCAAGATTTAATTTCTTAATTGGTTAGTTTAATTTCCTTAGTTTAATTTCGTGCTTCGTTCGGTTTTCAAATTCTTGTTTAGATTCGTTATTCTTAAGCTTTCAATTCCTTCGTTTTTAAAAGTTCTTAGAGTTAGATTTATTTACTTAATTTCCAGATTTTCAAATTTAATTTAATTATGTTTAGATTCGTTTTTGTTTTCTTCGTTGTTTCCTTTATTGATTTCTCTTCGATTCTTGTCTAGGTAGATTAATCGTTTTATTTTAGTTTAATTCTTAGATCTATTTCTTGCTTTCTAGATTAGTTATTTACTTGCTTTTATTTATTGCTTTGATTTATTTTTTTGCCTAGGACTTTAAATATAAACCCAAAAATCTTATTTACTTGCTTTCCTAGATTTAGGCTAGATTAGGATTTACTACATAATTAATTGTCCTGCTAAGTTTTCCTTGAGATTCGATACTTAGGTTTTGCTTGCTAGTGCTACGATAGGATTTCGTTCTATTGCGAACACTTTTTAGTGAAACAGTTGCTCCAAGTAATTTTACCATTTTTCTATTCTTTCTTTTCTAATTAATCACGTCAATGGATCCCAAAATATATTCTGTACTTTTTTAGCATTAATAATTATTGTGAAAAAGTTAGAGTTGAGATAATATTGTTTTTTTTTTGGGTAATATTATTTGTTTATTAATTATTTATAGCAGTTCAATATTGTAATTAATGTCATATCTTTCATTACCTGTTAACCCTAAGTACAGTTGGACCATGGATTTCTTACCTACAACGAATAATAGTAACAAGAATAGAATAATAGTGGATATTGTTATTGCTCAATTGTTGGAGATCATGAAGAATGTAAATACATTTTCTATGCGTTTTAGTAAATTTCCCATATAAAACAAGAAATTTTTGTAGTTATGATTAGAATTGAAGACAAAAGGTGCACAAAATAGTAGCACAATTTTTCATCAAAATGATATAGTTTTGATGCTAAGAAACCTTAATTTAATTTAACGAATCAGATCGTGCATGGTAAAGCATATATGCTAGATTTGATACATCAGGATCCAAAGTGTTTTTCCATTTAAGTTGAGTGCAATGTTTAATTAAGGGCAAATTTGTTGTAAATACACAAACTATATAAAAATTTTGGTTTTACCCATAATCTTTTAAAATATGTTCAAAATACACAAACTATTGCTAATTTTGGAATTTCCCCTAAAATCCATTTTAAAAAAAAAATTAATGTTGATGTGACACTGATGTATGCTGACATGGAATATTTCTTTCTCCGACTTTTAAAACGACGCTTTAACATACTGTAAATTTTCAATTTATTATTTCATCTCCAAAATCTATTAGGGCTCGTCACATAGCTGAATTTGGACTAGATCATTTCACTTTTGATTTTATTTTGTGAGCTTGAAAAGCTGAATTAAGTGTCAAAATTATGATATTTTGATAAATAGATGTAAGATTATATCTGTTAAACCTTATCTTTTGGAGATTATGTAAGTCAAATCATGCAAACTATTTTTTTGGCAAGCTTGTAAGAGATTATCTTTGATACTTTTTTGTTGCTTTAATTATCTATTGTCCCACATCAGGCATACAAAATGCGGAGAAAGTTGGGAAAAAATTTAAAGGTTGAATTTTTTTTAAAATTTTTTTTAATGCTTGCTAAATATGTTTGGGTAGTAATGATGCGGTCAAGTTGCATCCTTTGAGTAGACCTAATGAAAAAATGATTATTTGCAAGGTTTTTAAAATCTAAACAGAATTAATTACTGAAATTATATAGTAGATAACAAAAAATATTACATCAGTGCCACATTAGCATTAATTTTGTTGAAAATGGATTTTAGGGGAAATTCCAAAATTAGCGATAGTTTGTGTATTTTGAACACATTTTAAAAGATTATGGGAAAAACCAAAAATTTTGCATAGTTTATGTATTTACAGCAAATTTGCAATGCCAATTAATCGATAAATTATCTTAATTGTAATTATCAATATATGACATAATATTTTTTTTTTTAAGAAATCCAATGCCACGCACCGCGTGAGTAAACTTTCTAGTTATTATTAAATCAAAAGACACAAACAAACAGATACTGCAAATAGGAGGCATGGTATGAAACATTCAATTAAGACTTCAGTTTTTGTTGCCGATGAACAAACCCCACCTCTGCTCGCCGGATGAACTTCTGGCGAGTTTAGCGTTCCAACCTCCGACTATATCATCGTAGTCCTCCTCGGAGAAATCTTTTATGAATGTTTCTTTATCCTTCTCCACTGCATCCAACTCCTTCTTCAGAACTTTGATAAACTGCATACCACAAAACATATTCTTTTTAAACAATTTTTGATAATTTTACACCTATGTATTCCTTAGAGTAACCTGTGTCGTTAAGTATATGTGATTTGGTAGGAAATAACTTTAGGCAGCCGAGAGTACCTGATCAGTTCGATCTTCAGCAACAACATCAACAAAGCCAGCATCACTAAGCATCTGTAATCACAAAAGATGAAACACTCAGCTCAGGAATGTATGTGTTGAATACATTATACTTGTGATCATTGTTATATATCTATTTACATATACCTGGCCATAAGCCTTGACATCATGCAGATCATATCCTCGTTGCTTAATGTACTCAGCGAATGTAATGGACGGAGTTCCAGCATTTCTGCAGTAATCGGTGATGAGGACTTTGCCTCCTGGCTTTAGCCACTTGTTGAATGATCTGAACAATGCAGGCTTGTCCTGGAAAGAATAGTAACTGTTAGTGCATGTGGTGCATGCATTTCAAATTTGTGTTGGCAATTTTATATTCAAGACTTCTGTTGTGTTGCTGACTGAATTATTGCATGAATCGAGAAAGGTGTTAGTGATGAAGCAGAACTTTTGGAGTCATATGCTCTTCTCACAAGGAAATTCAACAAAGCTATGAAGAAGTTTAGAGGAAAAAGAAATCAAGGGGAGAGTGCTGCTGGAAGTGGAAATAATGTTGCTGGAAGTGGAAATAAGGCACCCATTATCTGCCATGAGTGTGGTGGAAACGGGCACATCAAGCCAGAATGTGCTAACCTGAAGAAGAAAGTTGGGAAGTCTTATGTTGCCACTCACAGTGACAATGAAGAATGTGATGACTCAGAAGTTGAAGATAATGTGTTTCCTGAGGGTCCCAGCAAAGCCTATGTAGCCAAAGTTGACAATAACAAGTCTGAGGAGGATGTTGATAATCTGTTTGATGGAAATGAAGAAGAAGACACAGAGGATAATGCTGAAGATCAGATTGAGATTGCATACAAGGAAATGTATGACAAGTGTCTTCTAGTTGCTGAGATGAATCAATCCCTCAGTGATGAGTTAAAGCAAGTGAAGGAAGAAAGAGATAAACTAGTCTTAAGGCTTGATCAGCTAGAGAAGCAAGCAGTTTCTACTCAAGAGGAAGAAACTGAACAATCAAATGATATGACTCATTTGATCAAGTTGATGAAAATGATGACTGCTGGATCTGCCAAGCTCGATGAGATTCTCAAAATTGGTGGAAAGACTAACAAGGATAATCTGGTCTTGGTTTTGAAGGAGGCAAGGGTAAACAGAAACAGCCTCGTGCTCGGTCTAAAGCCTATCCTTCTGCTCCTCAAGGATATCAGCATGGAGATTGTGGAGCAGATACAAGATCTTCTCAGCAAATTAGTTCACCAGTGTGTCATCATTGCTGGATTCCTGGGCATATCAGGCCTCACTGTAAGAAGCTGCAAGAAGATCAGTTCAGTATGGCTAGAAGACCCTTTCCAAATCATCCTGGATACAACTCATATCACAGGGTACCAGGAATTTATGGAAATGCTCCTGGAGTCTATGGGGGAAGAGGTCCTTACAGAGGATATGCTGCTCACACTGCTCTTCTAGCTGAGACTAAAAATACATGGTATTTTGATAGTGGTTGCTCCAGGCATATGACTGGAAAGAGAGAAAGCTTGGCAAATATCAGACCTGTCAATGGACAAACTGTGACTTTTGCTGATGGGGTTAAGGTTCCAGTTCTTGGTTGTGGAGATCTGGTTGTTTCTGGGATGCCAAGGCTGAAGAATGTGTTCCTGGTGGATCAGCTTAAAGCAAATCTAGTGAGTATAAGCCAGCTATGTGACCAAGGGATGGATGTCAGATTTGATAAAGGTAGATGCACTGTGTATGAGAACCAGAAGGTGTACTTGATTGGCAAAAGATCATCTGACAGTTGTTATCAAGTTGAATGCAATCTAAAGAGTTTCAGTGCCACTATGAGTGAGTTCCAGATATGGCATCAAAGGCTGGGACACCCTAGTTTCAGGCACATGAAGACATTGGTGAGGAATGATGTCATTGTTGGATTGCCTAAGCTGAATATGGATCATGAAGGACAGTGTGGTCCCTGTATGAGTGGGAAGCAGATTCATGCCATTCACGAAGTTGTTTCAGCCGTTACCACCAGCAGTATTCTTGAATTGCTACACATGGACTTAATGGGGCCAATGCAAACTGAGAGTATTGGTAAGAAGAAATATGTCTTGGGGGTAGTTGATGACTATTCAAGATATGCTTGGGTAGATTTCCTAAGGGACAAGTCTGAAGCTTTTGAATCCTTCAAGAAGCTGCATAAACGTGTTACTAGAGAGAAAGAGAAGCATGTCAAACACATCAGAAGTGATCATGGGAGAGAGTTTGACAATGTTCAGTTTGAAGGATTCTGTGCTCTGGAAGGGATAGAGCATCAATTCTCTGCACCAATCACTCCTAAACAGAATGGTGTTGTAGAAAGGAAGAACATGACGTTGCAAGAAATGGTCAGAACCATGATGAAAGCTACTAAGGTTCTTGCCAAGTTTTGGGCTGAAGCTATGAATATAGCCTGCTACATTGCCAATAGAATGTATATTAGGCCAAAAATGACTATCACTTCTTATGAGCTCTGGAGAGATAGAAAGCCAAATGTGAAGCATTTTCACATCTTTGGTAGCACCTTTTATGTGTTGAATGATAGAGATCAGAACAAGAAGCTGGATGACAGGGGAGTCAAAGGGATCTTCCTGGGTTACTCCATAAACAACAGGGCTTTTAGAGTGTTTAACAGCAAAACTGAGACAGTTATTGAATCTGTGAATGTAAGGTTTGATGATGAAAGAGGTTTTGACATATCCATTATTGGTGACACAGAAATTGGTGCAGCTGGTATTTCTGAGAATGTTCCCAGAACTGATCTTGGAGATGAGCCAGAACCTGTAGAAGAGTTGATCACTGAAGAAGAGGATGGAGTGAATATCTGTGAAGCTAAGAGAGTAACTCAGGTTTTAAGAATCATTCAGTGGATGATGTTATTGGAAGTCTGAATGATGGTATGAAGACAAGAGGAAAGAAACAGGATTATGCCAGAATGCTGTCAAATGTGGCTCATGTCTATTTTACCTCCAAGATAGAGCTGAAGAACATCAAGCAGGCTCTTACTGATGAGAATTGGATTGCTGCCATGCAGGAGGAACTCATGCAGTTTGATAGATGTAAAGTGTGGTACTTGTGTCCAGAACCAGCTAATGCGAATATCATTGGTACTAAGTGGGTGTATCGCAACAAGACTGACGAGAATGGAAATATTGTCAGGAACAAGGCAAGGCTGGTAGCTCAGGGATATACACAAGTTGAAGGAGTGGATTTTGATGAGACTTTTGCCCCTGTGGCAAGGATGGAGTCTGTCAGACTGTTGCTTGGAATTGTCTGCCATCTGAATTTCAAGCTGTATCAGATGGATGTTAAGAGTGCCTTCTTAAATGGCATTCTCAAGGAGGAGGTTTATGTAAGGCAGCCAAAAGGATTTGAAAATCCTGAATTTCCAAACCACGCGTACAGACTGCAAAGGGCATTGTATGGTCTGAAGCAAGCACCTCGTGCTTGGTATGACATGTTGTCAGAATATCTGCTACTGAAAGGCTATAAGAGAGGAAGTGCAGATAAAACTCTATTTGTGAAGAAGGAGAATTCTGATGTGCTCTTGGTGCAGATCTATGTTGATGATCTTCTATTTGGGTCTAAGTCGGAGAAGCTAGTAAATGAGTTTGTGAAGCTAAGAAGGAAGAGTTCGATATGAGTATGTTTGGTGATGTGAATCTGTTTCTTGGGCTTCAGGTTAAGCAATCAAAGGAAGGATTTTTTGATACTCAAAGCACTTATGCCAGGAATTTGGTTAAGAGATTTGGGCTGGAGAATGCTAAGCCTAAAAGAACTCCAATGAGTACTTCAGTGAAACTGCACAAAGATCCAGAAGGTTCTTCTGTTGATCATACTCTCTATAGAAGCATGATAGGGAGTCTGCTGTATCTCACCTCCAGCAGACCTGATATATGTCACAGTGTTGGTGTTTGTGCTAGGTTCCAGGCTGATCCAAAGGAGAGTCACTTGAATGTTGTCAAGAATATCATCAAATACATCAAAGGGACAGCCGATATTGGTCTTTGGTTCTCTAACAACACCTCTATTTAGCTGCATGGTTATTGTGATGCAGATTATGCTGGTTCCAAGGTAGATAAAAAGAGCACCTCTGGTGGATGCTTCTATCTTGGAACCAATCTTATTTCTTGGTACAACAAGAAGCAAGTTGGGGTTTCATTGTCTACTGCTAAGGCAATATATTGTTGCAAGTAGCTGTTGTACTCAGCTTGTTTGGATAAAGAAGATGCTCGCAGATTATGGCTATGAGCAAGATGTTATCCACATTCTGTATGACAATGAGCGTGCTATTAACATAGCCAAGAATCCAGTTCAGTTCTCCAAGACTAAGCATATAGATGTCAGATATCACTATTTGAGAGGGCTGGTTGAAGAGGGTACTCTGAAGATTGAGCATGTTCACACTGAACATCAGCTGGCTGATATCTTCACAAAAGCTCTTGATATTGCTAGATTTGAGGTTTTGAGAGCCTCCCTTGGGCTCTGCACTTTATGACTAACCGTTCTTGAGCTGTGGAAGGTTAGTGTATGTATGTACCATAATTTTATTTTCTGGTCTTCTTGGATTTCTTGCGTGCTTATGGGAGCTGATGATGTGATGTCTATCTGGGAGATTTATGATGATGATATGATCTCTCTAGAATTCTGGGTGTGTTGCAATTTGCAGTGTTGCAAATTGGTTATTGATGTTGGAACAGTGCTTAAAGAGCATCTGCTCTTAATTTTGGCACTTAAATGGGCTACTAAAGTATGGCTTGTGAACCGGTCACAACTGTCAGACAGTGAGTGGAATCTGACAGGTACTTATTCAAATATTGTGAGGAGGGAGTTTATTTCTCTCATTCATCTTTGTTCTTGTAACCCTAACTCTCTCTCTGCATCTCTGCGTTCGCTCGAGTTCTTTGCTACTGCAAAAATGTCTCTAAACAACTCTTCGAGCGAGTCTTCTAAAAATGAACTCGAATGATGCTGCCCGTAGATCATGGATTTCACTTCATGGGGCAAGAATTAAAGATGATATGGGCTGAAGATGGAAGATATTATTTAGTAGTTTATTTAGTTGTTTATTTTTATTAATTTTCGTTTTTTATGAGTAGTATAGTTGGTAGGTTAATTTTTAGCATTATTTTAGTGATTTTATTCCGTTTTAGACTAGGATTTGGTTTGATATCTTTTAGGATAAGTTTTTAAGTAGTTTCCTTGTGGAATTAGGACTTTTTGAAGCCTATAAATAAGGCTCAAATATCATGGACGAAAATTAGATCATTATTCATTAATATATTTTCTTGAGTTTTTACTCTTTCTCTTTTATGAGAATTTTCGAATTCCTCTTGTTTATCGAGTTGAGTTCTTTATTCGGCGAATCGACGAGTCAATCATCCCTCGTTGTGTGTCATTCATCGTCCCCGTGTGACTAAGGCGATCACCACTTGGGGTATAGAGGGTTTAGGCCGATTCTATATCATTTGTGGGGTTAGACTTTTGGTATATTGGGATATTCCATCCGTTCTATCAATTTCGAGTCTTCCGCTTGCGTCTTGTGTATTATCGGTAGTAAAGGATCGTATCACTTGGGTGAGAAGTTTTCTCCTTTGTTCGCTTCTAGTCAGAGGAAGGGTACTGATTCTTCTAAGAGGAAGCATGGAGCTTCCACGGCTGAAGATAAGATTCGTGAAATGGATCCAGAATTTGGTGATTTCTTCGATGATGGGGAGAATGGTAATAGAGGAGGACGTTGCATTCATAGCAAGCGGGTTCTTGTTGCTGATCCTCCCATTCAGCTCGCTTCGAGGAATGTCAGAATAACCTCAAACCCTAAGAAGTCTTCCTCTGTGAAAATTGTTGAGGGGAACAAGAAAGCTGCTACGAAGGGTGGTAGGAAGAAAGGTGGTGACAAGAGTACGGCTCAGTCTAAAGAGCCCACTGAGGATCTTGAAGAAGATGAGGAGAGGCAGGCTAAGAGAGCTGCTAAAGGAAAGGGAAAGATGGTCGATGTTCCCTCTCGGGTGCGCACTCGAGCAGCTTTTCAGAAGCTTCTGGATGCCATCAAGGCCGCAAGGTCTCCTCCTGTTGCTGCAAAAGGGGCTACTACCAGAGCTACTAAAGGAAAATGAATAGTGAAGGCTCCCGCTGCTCGAACCAAGCTCACAGCTGCGCAGAAGAAAGTACTGTACAGCTTTCGTGGTGATGGGTATGACATTCCTTCTCCCACTGATTCTTTACACTCTGAAGATGCCTTTGAAGCTGATATGGCTGGAAAGTTTGACCCAAACACTCATAGGTCTATCTATGAGTATATGAGGTGGGAGTATTTTCAGCATAAATTTCCTTGATGATAGATTTGTCACTGAGCATTACCTTCATAGAGGGGAGATCTATGAATGGTTGAAGGAAGCTAATCTACTGCAGGCTGTGTTGAGGGGTCACACTTATGTTCCTGAATAGATTAGAGAGTTCTATGCTAATCTGGGTGAGAGTGTTATTGATGAGAAGTCTCCAGATGTTCACAAGGTGTTTGTGCGGGGTAAAATGATAGATTTTAGCCCTGATGTTATTGAGAGGGCTTTGGGAAGAGAGCCTGTTTGAGGATGCACTTTGGGACCTCGATTTTGATGAGGTTGCCTCTACCCTTACTGATGGGCAGATCAATAAATGGCCAAATGATCAGCATCTTAATCATGCCATCTTGCTGGAGTCGAAGTATGCTAACCTTCACAGCATATCTGTGAGGAATTGGACTCCCACATGTCACAAAGATTCTGTAAGCAGAAGGGAAGACACTCTGCTATATGCAATAGGTAAGGGAATGGACATCGACATGGGATGTCTGATTTTTGAGAAGATCTGCTCCTTCATCAAGAATGTTGGAAAGATGAAGAGAATGTACTTCCCAGGCCTTATTAGTAGGATTCTGAAGTCACAGGGTGTGCCATCTAGAAGGACTGATTCAAAGCCTGTGAAGCTCAAAGCAATGAGGTTCAGCTCCAAGTAACTCAAGCCCATTCATGGAGTCAACTTGGATGATGATCTTGCAGATGACAGTGATGATGAGGTGTCGTCTGCTAATGTGAGTCTTCCTGCTGGTGAAGAAGATTTGTTTGGTGCTGAAGGCAGGCCTGCAACTCAGTTCTGAAAGAAATATACCAGGATGTCCTCTAAGAAAGCTGCCTCTAAATCCACCAAAAAGACTGTTGGTCCCGGTTTGCTATAGGAAAAATACGTAGAGGGGGGGTGAATACGTATTTTGAAGTTTTTCAACTTCAATTCCTTAACTCAGAGTATAAAGTAAAGTGCTCTTTGAAAATACTAAGACCTAGCCGAGGGCTAGATCTGAAGCAATCACGAATCTCTTGACCTAAGCTTAGAGCTTGATCAAGAGTGAGACTTTACTCTTTGTGCGGAATTTGGTGAGCTATAATCTTTCCTAAGTAATTGAAAATCCAAGTTAAGTTTGTTTATATGCACGTGCAATGGATAATCAAATACTGTAAAGAGATTAAGGTAAGAGAGATACGACACGAAGATTTATAGTGGTTCGGAGATAACGCTCCTACGTCCACTTTGTTGCACGATGGCAACCGTTCTTTTCACTCAAGAACTTGAAGGTTACGGGTCCTTCAAAAACCTGGTCGAGATCGGGCTTCACTCGCCTAGATCAAACGACAGACGTAGTGATTGCGGGTTCACTACACAAACCTAAACTGGACACGAAGCTTCACTCGCTTCTGTCCGAACAACAGGGAGATTACGGGCTCTCCTTACAGCCTAGCTTCGATCGAGCTTTACACAAACGGTGTAAGTGTAAGCTTTGATCTCAACTCTATGATCGAGGCTTCTTCAATCGATGAAAGAAGGGCCTTGGATCTGGACAACCTAACGACAACACTCAAAACCTAACAGACAGAGTTTAGGGTTTTTGGTTGACGAACACACTATGAAGAGCTCTTTACAATAAGTGCAAAGATGGCTAGAGCTCTTCTTCTAAGCTTGGATATGGAATGGGCTTAGACTCTAAGTGTGAAGGTTGTGAAGACGAGTTCCGATGAACTGGAAACTCGGAGAACACTTGTAAACAAAGACTCGAAGTGTAATATCCCAAAATAAAAGTAGAAAATAAATAAATAATTCTTTTCACCCTCTTATATTGATAATTTTATTAGAATAACATTTCTAATATCGACTAGTGGTGAGTACGAGACGTAAGAATTTGACGACTAATATCAAATGTGTTTAATTAATATTACGTAGATATGATATTATGGTTGCATGCATGGATAGAATTGTTAACCATGCAATAAATAATATAATAATATAGATATGTACTTGTACAGCCATGCATTTTAGTTGATGTGTACGTGGGTTTTTCTTGTTAACTTAGAGTATTGACTAGGCTGCGTAGCTTCCATGAGTCAGAAGATATAACTTTGAGGAGTGTGCAACTAACCTAGTAAATCTTCTTCTATAAATAGAAGAATTTCGATTATTTCTTCTTGAATATCCTAGCCTCAGAACCCATCCCTCTCGACTTCCAGTTCTACTAATTACAAATAAGTTGCTATGCGTTACCCCTTCTAGAAAATCATAGGAGTCAAGCTTCCTTATCACTCTTCGTTCACAACATTGAGGGATTTAGAATTAAGGTGGGGTTTCTCTTTCCAAAGTATTATTTGAGTTAGTAAGCTCTAAACTATGGGATTATCCATGAAAAATGTTTTGATGCGTGATTACATGTTTAATGCTCTTATGTTTACGATCGGGTCTTTCGGTTGGTCTAACACACTAATCGAGGGACTGTGCGCACGGTTAGATATCATTGGGTTGATCACCAATTGGTTCTAACTTCGAGGGGAGAACTAGTGGATGAAATACTCCATTGTCTCCAAACTATAGGCTCCATCAGAAAGGGATCCGGCAGTGGTACGTCCCGGGATCAATATAAGGGTAACATGGTAATACGCATTTGCGCGCAATCAACGAAAATGGTTTTCGTGTGCATGGAAGCTATATGATTTCTAAAACCCTTCTATGTATGCTTTATTAACATGGATATTCTTTTTATTATAAATGTTTTCGGCATAACTCCACTGAGTGCATTAGTACTCAGCCCTGCAATTCCTTTTCAAATGTTTTGCAGATTAAGGTAAAGGAATCCGGTGGAGCGGCAGGAGCTAGGGAGGGCTGTTGTTGTTGCTGCGGTGTAAAAAGAATAAAGCGCTTCCGCTACGTTTTAAAATAAAGTCCACCCCTCATGTATATTATGATAAGTTAATAAAATCTCTACGTTTCTCCTACTTCTACATTTCTCTTACGGGTACTCAGACAGCGGCCAACATGGGAAGTTCGGATTAACCAACCCCATAGTTTGAGCTGTATATGTCCCGATCCCGTATTTAAATATTTTACTTTCTTTTACGGGTATTCAGACATGGCGGCCGGTACGGGCAGTATGGTTTTCCTACCCCGTAGTTCGTGTTGTACGTCCCGATCCCGTAGTTAATTAAATGATAATAATATGGTTAAAATGTCTTAAGCTATGATCCCCCTTCTATCCCCGCTTCTTAACTCCAACCCCTTGCCACGTCCCGGCACACGTGCCTTCCCTCGGGAATTGGGGCGTGACATAATGGTATCAGAGCAATTCTCCGCTCTGAAATCGTAACTTGAAATGATTTAAAATTGGAATTGGAAAGCACAACAACAACAACTCTCAAGCTTGCTGCTACACCAGACTCCAAGGGTAAGAGGTAAATGATATTATTATGTACATGCATGGTTATGATTCATGATTTAGTTATGTTTGGGACAATCGAACCCATATAACTCATGTGAAATGATAAAGGGTGCTAAGTTTTATTTCCAAGGGTACATCAGGGATACATGATTATTATTGAAATGATTACGAGGAATGGTTAAAAATTTTATTGAAAAATTTATAATATATTGAGTCACAGGTCTTACTATGGATCCACGAAGAAGACAAATTAACCGTTATATACTCGAAGGTTATATTTACCAGTTCAGGAATTGTGAAAGAATTCCGAATGAGTCAGTAGGTGAATTCGTCGCACGTTTAGCCGCACTATATAACAACGCGGTGCAGGGAGGATTAACCGAGGTCGAAGCGGTTCGTAGGTTGATTCGACAACTACCCCCGCAATGGAGTGAATGGGCAGAGCATCTTCGGTCTGAGATGTGTGTCAGAGACGCAATCACTGATGCGGAGATCATTGACTTTCTGACGTTTGCTCACATGACCATCACTAGATGGATTATGATGGGAGCACCACCACAAAATGATGCTACTCAATCCGCACCACCATCATCTCACAATGCAGGAGGTACAAATGAAGCCGAGGCAGGCCCGTCCAGAGCGAGAGTTCAGCCGGAGGTGCCCCCTGCGAGTCCTGAGCACCGGGAAACGGTTCCAACAACCACCTCACACGTAGAGAATGGTGGGCCTAGTCGAAAACCGAGGATGAGGACGATGGAACCAACTCGGGTCAGAATTAATATTAATAATGATGCCAGTGATGATTCTGATTCAGAAGAGGAGGACCAGGGCTCGTATCATGGCAGCTCTTATTAGGAAGGAACAATCATCGAATATAAATATGTCTACTAATATGTTTTGCAGGAGGGTCAGGATTTTTGGTGTGGGCATTTTACGAGCCAACCTGACATTATATGTTTCGACTAACATATATACATAATGTCTATGTATAGAAAATCCTTTCGAGAGGACATGTATTGATAATGTTATATAAGATGCATATTTATTTAGATGTGTGTTGTTTAAGATTAACCACAACATGCCTTGGCAATTATTATTGTTCTACAAACCTTCTTAACCAAAATTCTGTTACAGAAATGGAGCAAAGGAGAAACGGAAACCTTAAGGCAAACCCAGAATGTAACGATCGAGTAGAGCCCCAACCTATTGCTAGGATCGATGAGTGTTTTCGTAGACAAAATCCACCTACCTTCAATGGGCTCGGAGATCCAACTGATGCCGAAAGATGGATTCGATCGATGGAGAGGATCTTTGACTATGTCGATTGTGGAAATCGAAACCGGTTGACTTTAGCAACGTACCAGCTTGTCGACGAAGCTGACTTTTGGTGGGAATCCGTTCGACGCACCATGACTCAAGAGCAATGGGAGGAGTACACTTGGGAAGATTTTAAAAGTGAATTATATGAAAAATACATACCAGGTTGTTATCGACAGCAAAAGCAGAACGAGTTTTGGAATCTCAAGCAAGGAAAGACGACTGTCATGGAGTATGACCGACTTTTCAATCAGCTGTCACGCTACGCTCCACATTTGGTGAATACAGATGCAGCTCGTGCCGACAAATTTAGAAGGGGTTTACGTCACGAGATAGGTGTTTCCTTAGCCAGTCAAGGAACACTTACTTATGCTCAGACACTGAGTAGAGCGATGGATATAGAATCCATGCTCCCAAAGGAAAGGGGACCCAATAATGCACCAGACCAAGCCAAGGGGAAAAGAAAGTGGGAAGAAGGGAATACCGGAAATTTCAGGGGAAAACAGCCATGGAGAGGAAACTTTCAGCAGACTCAACAACCAATGCAGAATAGAGAGAAGCCACTTTGTCGCACTTGTCAGAAATATCATTTTGGGGAATGCAAGCTCGGAACTACTCTTTGTTTTCGGTGTAAAAGGCCAGGACATTATTCCCGCGACTGTCCAGCTTTCAACGGGAACCAAGGTGCAAGATTTCAGCCTATGCCACCTCCACCTCCACGAATGAACCAAGGAAATCAGAGACCAATGCCCAGGCCACTTCAGCAAGCCAGAGCCTACGCTCTAAATCAGGAGCAAGCAGCAAAAACACCCGGAAATCTTGCAGGTATGATCTACCTCAATAACATACCTATTCTAGCCTTATTTGATATGGGAGCATCCCATTCTTTCATTTCGCAAACCGCGTGTCATAAATTAAATATAATACCCGGGAGAATAGATCAACCTTTACAAATAAGTATCCCATCCGGAAGAACCATGTTGTCAGAAGAAGCTTGCGTAAATCAGGAGCTTAAGATCGGTGGACAAATCTTTGTGGCGAACTTGTACGTCATTTCCATTATGGAATTTGACGTGATACTAGGGATGGATTGGCTAGAATTAAATGGGGCGACCATTAACTGTCAAGACAGAGAAGTCTATTTCCAGAATAATAAGGGGAGAGTTAGTTTGCATGGCGTAAGAGTAGGTGAGAGAGTACCAGTGATATCAGCAATGAAGGCAACATCAATTCTACGAAAGGGGAACTGTCAAGCTTTTTGGGTAACTTTGAAGGAGCAATCGGAGAAGGGAATAGAGATCGGTGAAGTACCTGTTGTTAAAGAATATGAAGATGTCTTTCCTACGGAGCTACCAGGACTACCCCCAGATCGACGGGTCGAATTTTCAATTGATCTGGAACCAGGAGCGGCACCAGTATCCAAAGCACCCTACCGGATGGCCCCAAAAGAGTTACATGAGTTGAAAGTTCAATTGCAAGAGTTATTGGATCGAGGTTTCATACAACCTAGTGTGTCGCCATGGGGAGCGCCAGTTCTTTTTGTAAAGAAGAAGGATGGAAGTATGAGAATGTGCATCGACTACAGAGAGTTGAATAAACTAACCATCAAAAATAGGTACCCGCTACCAAGGATAGATGATCTCTTTGACCAACTGAAGGGAGCATCCGTGTTTTCAAAGATCGATCTTCGGTCAGGGTATCATCAACTTAAAGTGAGAAAAGAAGACATTCCTAAGACAGCATTTCGGACAAGGTACGGACACTACGAGTTCACAGTCATGCCATTCGGTCTCACTAACGCCCCAGCGGTATTCATGGATTTGATGAATCGGATTTTTCATCAATATCTGGATGGCTTTGTCCTTGTCTTCATCGATGATATTCTTATATATTCAAAAGGCAAGAGTGAACATGAAGAACACTTACGTATCGTATTAGAAACGTTACGTAAGGAGAAACTCTATGCCAAATTTAGTAAATGCGAATTCTGGTTGAAAGAAGTTATGTTTCTAGGCCATATCGTCTCAGCCGAAGGTATCAAAGTGGACCCTGCAAAAGTCGAGGCAGTCAGTGGATGGAAAACTCCAACAAATGCAAATGAAATACGGAGTTTCCTAGGTCTAGCAGGATATTACAGGAGGTTCATTGAAGGATTTTCAAAATTGGCCAGACCCATGACGCAACTACTAAAAAAGGGGATAAAGTACATGTGGACCAAGGACTGCGAACAAAGTTTTGAAGAACTGAAAAAGAGATTGACCTCTGCCCCAGTATTAGCAATTCCGGAGAGCAACGAAGATTTTGTCGTATTGACTGATGCATCGAAACAAGGCTTGGGATGTGTGCTGATGCAGAACCATAAAGTTATTGCGTACGCATCACGACAGTTGAAACCTCATGAGTTGAACTACCCGACTCATGACTTGGAGCTAGCAGCAGTAGTTCATGCATTGAAAATCTGGAGGCATTATCTATATGGAGCTAAGTGTGAAATATTCACTGACCACAAGAGTCTGAAGTATTTCTTCGAACAAAAGGAGTTGAACATGAGACAAAGAAGATGGTTGGAGTTGGTCAAAGATTACGACTGCGTCATCAGCTATCACCCCGGAAAAGCTAATGTAGTAGCAGATGCTCTTAGTCGAAAGAGTAGAGGGAAATTAGGATGTCTGGTTACGGAACAAGAAATGCTTATTCGAGAATTCGCTGCTCTAGAGCTAGAAGTCGTATGTCCGCCCGAAACCGTATCAGGATGCATAGCAACGATGATAGCTAAACCTGATTTACGAGAAAGAATTATCGAAGCTCAGAGAAAAGATGAATTCTTGGAGAAAGTGAGATCGAAGGTTGAAACCGGAGAAGCTAAAGAGGGATTTGCAATTGTAGGTGACGGAGCTCTAACTTACAATGGGAGATTGTGGGTTCCAAGAGATGATGAGTTGAAGAACGAAATTATGAGTGAAGCTCATGATACGCCATACACTGCCCATCCCGGTAGTACGAAGATGTATATGGATCTACGTCAAAAATTCTGGTGGGAGGCTATGAAGAAGGATATTGCATCATTCGTAGAACGATGTCTTGCGTGTCAACAAGTGAAGGCGCTACACCAAAGACCATACGGAGCATTACAACCATTGCCCATTCCGGAGTGGAAATGGGAACATATCAACATGGATTTCGTGGTGAGTTTTCCAAAGTCAACGCGAGGAAATACAGCTATATGGGTTATAGTTGACCGGCTCACGAAGTCAGCCCATTTTCTGCCAATCAAGATGACTTTAGGATTAGATAAGTTAGCTCAACTCTATGTCAAGGAAATAGTGATACTGCACGGGATCCCTGTTTCGATTACGTCAGATCGAGATACAAGGTTCACGTCAAAATTCTGGAGGAGCCTACAAGAAGCAATGGGAACTCAGTTGAACTTCAGCACTTCTTTTCATCCTCAAACGGACGGACAATCCGAAAGAACGATACAAGTGTTGGAAGATATGCTCCGAGCTATCGTTGCAGACCGAGGGGATAACTGGGAAGAAATTCTACCACTCGTAGAGTTTGCTTATAACAACAGTTATCAAGCAACTATAGGAATGGCGCCGTACGAAGCTTTATACGGACGTAAGTGTAGATCGCCGCTTTATTGGGACGAGGTTGGTGAAAGAAGATTATTAGGCCCAGACTTAGTCCAGGACATGGTTGAAGTCGTCAATTTAATTCGACAAAGGATAAAGGAAGCACAAGATAGGCAAAAGGCCTATGCTGACAAGAGGCGCACTGATCTTCAGTTCGAGGTCGGAGATCACGTATTTCTTAAGGTTTCTCCTACGAAGGGAGTTATACGGTTCGGGAAGCGAGGTAAGTTACGCCCTAGGTATATCGGGCCGTTCGAAATTCTCGAGAGAATAGGTCCCGTCGCATATAAGTTAGCTCTGCCGCCTAACTTAGAAGGTATTCATAATGTCTTTCATATTTCTATGTTACGAAAATATGTGTTTGATCCGAAACACGTGATCAAATACGACGAGGTAGTTCTAAGCCAGGACCTACAGTACGAGGAGAAACCAGTACGGATACTCGATCGTAAGATTAGAATTTTGAGAAATAAAGAAATTTCACAAGTTAAAGTTCTTTGGAATCATCACGGCCTGGAGGAAGCTACGTGGGAGTTAGAAGAAAAGATAAGAGCTCAATATCCTGAACTAGAATACCCAGGTACGTGAAATTTCGGGGACGAAATTTTTATAAGGAGGAGGGGATGTAATATCCCAAAATAAAAGTAGAAAATAAATAAATAATTCTTTTCACCCTCTTATATTGATAATTTTATTAGAATAACATTTCTAATATCGACTAGTGGTGAGTACGAGACGTAAGAATTTGATGACTAATATCAAATGTGTTTAATTAATATTACGTAGATATGATATTATGGTTGCATGCATGGATAGAATTGTTAACCATGCAATAAATAATATAATAATATAGATATGTACTTGTACAGCCATGCATTTTAGTTGATGTGTACGTGGGTTTTTCTTGTTAACTTAGAGTATTGACTAGGCTGCGTAGCTTCCATGAGTCAGAAGATATAACTTTGAGGAGTGTGCAACTAACCTAGTAAATCTTCTTCTATAAATAGAAGAATTTCGATTATTTCTTCTTGAATATCCTAGCCTCAGAACCCATCCCTCTCGACTTCCAGTTCTACTAATTACAAATAAGTTGCTATGCGTTACCCCTTCTAGAAAATCATAGGAGTCAAGCTTCCTTATCACTCTTCGTTCACAACATTGAGGGATTTAGAATTAAGGTGGGGTTTCTCTTTCCAAAGTATTATTTGAGTTAGTAAGCTCTAAACTATGGGATTATCCATGAAAAATGTTTTGATGCGTGATTACATGTTTAATGCTCTTATGTTTACGATCGGGTCTTTCGGTTGGTCTAACACACTAATCGAGGGACTGTGCGCACGGTTAGATATCATTGGGTTGATCACCAATTGGTTCTAACTTCGAGGGGAGAACTAGTGGATGAAATACTCCATTGTCTCCAAACTATAGGCTCCATCAGAAAGGGATCCGGCAGTGGTACGTCCCGGGATCAATATAAGGGTAACATGGTAATACGCATTTGCGCGCAATCAACGAAAATGGTTTTCGTGTGCATGGAAGCTATATGATTTATAAAACCCTTCTATGTATGCTTTATTAACATGGATATTCTTTTTATTATAAATGTTTTCGGCATAACTCCACTGAGTGCATTAGTACTCAGCCCTGCAATTCCTTTTCAAATGTTTTGCAGATTAAGGTAAAGGAATCCGGTGGAGCGGCAGGAGCTAGGGAGGGCTGTTGTTGTTGCTGCGGTGTAAAAAGAATAAAGCGCTTCCGCTACGTTTTAAAATAAAGTCCACCCCTCATGTATATTATGATAAGTTAATAAAATCTCTACGTTTCTCCTACTTCTACATTTCTCTTACGGGTACTCAGACAGCGGCCAACATGGGAAGTTCGGATTAACCAACCCCATAGTTTGAGCTGTATATGTCCCGATCCCGTATTTAAATATTTTACTTTCTTTTACGGGTATTCAGACATGGCGGCCGGTACGGGCAGTATGGTTTTCCTACCCCGTAGTTCGTGCTGTACGTCCCGATCCCGCAGTTAATTAAATGATAATAATATGGTTAAAATGTCTTAAGCTATGATCCCCCTTCTATCCCCGCTTCTTAACTCCAACCCCTTGCCACGTCCCGGCACACGTGCCTTCCCTCGGGAATTGGGGCGTGACACGAAGATTGCTAGAAAGCTGGGGAGTGTTTGTTTGCTGTATGCGCTCGAATGCTCAAGTAGTGTTCTACTTCTCTTCGTCTTCATCCTTCACTATTTATAGGCGGAGGGTTGGCTGAGATCCGTTGCTTGGTTGGTGGCCTTGTCCCTCCTCCTCTCGACAGTACTTTGCACAGGCTGGCTACTTTTCAGATGCGCAGATTTGGACTTTTGCCGAAAATGGCTAAGTTCCAATTTCAATAGTAACTGGAGCGACCCAGTACTGTTACGGCGTCTTGTCGGCCTGGCAGTCAACTCCTCTGCTCCTCTCCGCTTTCGACATGTGGAGATCTCGTAATTAATGCGGAGATCTCCAGTTGACTGGAGTTCAAATTCGGAGCGGGAATTTGTGCTGTCGCTTTCTGGTAGGTAGTGGCTCGCTTCGCTTTGAAGTTGTAGCGGCCGCTCTGAAGTGAGTCGCTTCGCGGTCATATTTGTAGTGAGTCACTTGGGAATAATTTTCCCGAGAAACTTTTTAAGTGAATATTGACACGCGTTGACTTGCTTCGACTTTACTTTGTAGCGCACGCTTCGCTTCGCTTTAGTGGGTTCACCTGATTCCACTGTAGCGCTCGCTTCGCTTCGCTTTGAACTGTAGCGCTCGCTTCGCTTCGCTTTGGCAGACTCACTTTGAATCTACTGTAGTGATTGCTTCGCTTCGCTATTCTTCGGCATGCTTCACTTCAGCTTGCTTGACTTGCTTCGCTTTGGAAAACACACTCAAGCGAGTGGCCTTCACTTGAACTTTTGAAGCCTAATCTAAGCAAAATAAAAGAGCCATCCTAACAGTGTAGGCTTAGAAAAATTCTAACCTATTAACTACATCAAAATGGGTCGCTTGGGAAAAGGACGCTTGGGGTTTTGGGATCTAATCAAAACAAATGACTTCATTTATCAAATGTCCCATGAAGTTCCCCCTTAACAATTTAGTCCTTAACAATTCCCAACAATGACCACTGCTAAGTCTTCAAACAGAGGCCCTGTTATATCCTTTAAGAAGACTGTGGCTGCTTTTGATGTTGTTGTTGTTCAGAAGCAAAGAGAGGGGCTTAAGGCTCAGTTGGTATCCCTCCACAAAATGATGAAGCACATTAGCTTGCAGAGGCAGCTTGTGCAGAATATGCTTGAGGCTCTCCCAGTAGTTGAGGAAGATGAAGTTGTCTCTCCTGCAGAAGACATTGCAGGCCCTACAAGAGCCACTTCTGTTGAAAATGTTGCAGGTCCATCGGGTTTAACACCTGCAGAAAAGGTTATTGTTGCTACTCCTGTCTGAATAAGTGGATGAGTCTATCCATATTGTTGATGAAGAGCTAGTTGTGCAGGCTGGTGGAGAGGTGCCTGCAGCTGATGAGCCAGCTACTGAGTCTGCTTGTGAGGACTCGGTATTCATGTCTGCAAATGAAGATGATGAGGAGCGCACTATGGAGGTTGAGCGCACTGAGGAAGTTGATGGTGGTGTTGGTGCTGGTGAAGAGATTTCCAGCAAACCTACTCAGTAAATCTTTGGCATGCAGCATGAATTGAGGGGGAGTAACATTCAGAAGATGTGTATGTTCTTCTCTCTCTCTCTGTTGTCTATCTCTGGTTTTTTTTTGGCTATGGATACTCTGAATTATTCTATTTACTGGGATGTAATAGTAAATAGGTTGGTCTTTGGTCTTCTGGATTTCTGGTTTTCTTGGTTCTATGTTGGTGGTATTCTGGATTTCTGGATTTATGGCTTGTAATTGTAATGGTAGGAAGCTTGTTCCTGCTGGTTGGTTTTGTTCCTTGCTGGATTTCTCTGTTTATGATCTGGTACGGGAAATGGAGTTATTGTTGCTATGTGTGATCGGTTAATTGCAGTTGGCTGTGTGATTTTGAAAAAGGTTTGGTAGTGTGGGTGAGCTCCTTGCCACCGTTTTTCAAAGTCTGTTTGGTGTTTATGGATATTGATTTGAGAGGGAGCATAGTTTCTGATCTGATCTGTTTATGAAGTACAGTTCTCTGTGTGAGTACTTCTATCTGCTCCTGTTTTGTTGATCTTCTGTTGTGAGTTGATTCATGATGTGTTTGAAAATGTCAAAGGGGAAAAGATTGTTAGTGCATGTGGTGCATGCATTTCAAATTTGTGTTGGCCATTTTATATTCAAGACTTCTGCTGCGTTGCAGACTGGATTATTGCATGAATCGAGAATTATATATATATATATATATATATATATATATATATATATATATATATGTATATATATATATATTATTATTATTCGAAGATGGAAGATTATTTCTGCATGGAAAGTTTCCATGCACATAAGATCAGCTTGAAGATCTTCTAGGGTTTCCTGCGCTGAGTATATATACTAAGGAAAACCCTAGACACGCTCTGCCGCTCTTCAATATTTTGGTGTGTGAGTTTTTGGTGTTCTTGCAACGTGTGTTTTGCAAGGTTTTGTTTAGAGCGTGCGTGTGTTCTGGACAAGCTTCCCTGGCTTTGTTCAGTTTGATCTAAGCGTGTTGCTTAGAACCATTCTAGTGTTTTATCACTATACGAGTTCATCTCGTAGTTGTATTCGATCTCATTGTAAGGGAGTTGTAATTGAGACGAATAGGTGACATAAGGTGGAGTCCTTGGTGTAATGTCCTGTAAGTCTCTTGACAACTTATAGTGGATTGAATCTCTCGGATATTGTCCCCCAGACGTAGGTGCGTTATCACCGAACTGGGTTACCAAGTTTTTGTGTTCTTTACTGCTTTTCTGTCATCTAAGAACAGAATTAAGATCGTTTTTAGTTTTTGCACAAACTAGCACTTTCAGTAACATAAGCCTTTCTAATTATAGTTATCAAGTGTAATAATGGTTCACACAGCTTGATAGAAGTCTATATCACTTGGGAAGTTGAATGCATTTCAAATGCTTTGACAATTTTCTACATAACCTCTCAAACCCAAGTTAGAGAGTAAAATCAATATCAATCGAATTACATTAAGTAAGAGGGTGTTTGGCTAAGCTTATAAGCTACTTTAAGTTGCTTATAAGCTGTTGAAGAGTTTATAAGCTCCTCTATTGTGTTTGGCAAAATAAGCTATTCAACAGCTTATAAGCTGAAAAAATAAGCTCCAAGTGCTTATAAGCACTAGAAAAAATAAGTTCCTCTACACCAACTTATTTTTACTTATTTTCATAAGTAATGGTATTTTACCAAATTACCAACACTATGGTTTATCATTTACAAATAATACCTCTTTCATTTCTAACCTCGAATCGCTAACTCCGGCAGCCACCACAACTATCACCCGGATCCTTCAACCTTGATGGCGGTGGAAGGAGGTTGAAGTGTGCGTGTGTGTTGTGTGTGGGAGAGATAGAGAGAGAAGAGAGTGGCCATTATGTTTCAATATTAATTGTTTCAATCTTTCTACTTTTTTTTTAATTCTTTTTTCTTTTTTTAATTTAATAATTTTGAATTATTGAGAAAAATAAATTTTGGTCTTTATTGTATTTGTGTAGGTAAATAGGATTAAAAAAAATAGTGTGAAAGAATAATGTACTTTTTGTCATTACACAATAATTATTTACTTCACCAAAAAAATCACCATCTTATAAGCTAGTCATCCAAACACTTTAGCATCTTATAAAATCTTAAAATGTGAAACTTATAAGCTCTTAAAACAGCTTATAAGCACTTCAAAATAAGCTTAACCAAATGGGCCCTAAGTCATCGAAGATCAACAGGATGTTTAGAAGTTTGAAGTTCATAGACAGTCTATGAATCATACCACTAACTTTGGTTAAAGTTATTCGAAGAAGCCTATAAGTTTCAGGAGCTTACAACTTATGACAACTTACGTGCGTTGGGATTTATAAGTTGTTAGATTCTATTTTCGTTCTTATAAATTGTATCAAAAGTCTATGAGCTATTTTAATTTATTCACTGTTTTAAGGAATTTATAAGCTTAACCAAACATCCCCTAAAGTACACTTTGCAGCTAAATATCGAGATTGACTCATCAATTACTAAAATCCTGTTTAATTACTCGGGAATATATATAGCAAAAGTAAGTCAACATTTAAAATCCAAAGGTTATACATATGCATGAATGAAGCAGCGCAATGCTGATAATTAAGGTGAGGTGAAAAATAGTTACTTGAATGTGGAGGATCGTGTCACGGCTGTATATGACATCAAAAGTTGCTTCTGGGTATTCAATCGTGGTACAATCAGCAACTTCAAATTGAACGGCAAAGTTGAGGCCAACGGCACGCTCAAGAGCGAACGATATCATATTAGTGGAAAGGTCGATTCCGACTACTTCAACTCTATACTTTTCAGCCATGTAGAAATCGCCTCCACCAATCCCGCACCCCACATCTAGAACTTTCTGCCCTGCCTTAAGCTCCAGTTTCGCAACAAACTCTCTAGTCGTATCTGTTAATTTAATATAACTTATTTGTGTATGAATCAAACTCTATAATATATTAACTTCAGCAAAAATTCAAGCAGAACATTTTGTTACAAGTTCAACACTATATGCACCAAAGATAACTCCAACGTCTTATCAACTAAGATGAGCTTCGTTGTCAGTTAAAACACAAAAGTTCATGGAACGTGGACTAGACTTACCTATTCCTCCGGTGCTCACGTATCCTTGTCCAAAGACACGCTCATAGCGCAATATTCCACTGCGTTTGTACTGGACTGTGTCCAAGAACTTCTGGAAACTTCTCTCGTCGACATCTGAAGTTGCCATTATTTTTGTTAGAACAAGCAAAGTTAATCACTGCTGTATGTTTACATTGCTCATTGATAGTATATTTATGGGATGGAACTTGTGCGAGATTGTGTTTTTTTATTGTAGATTTCACTTTATTCAAGAACGAGAATCTTGTAACCATTAATTATGTCAACCACTACTACAGAGATGCCACCCACTTTATCATTTGTTTATAATTGGATCGACTTTAGTCGTTTATTCACGTTTAAAATATTGGCAAGTTTCCTCTGGTCATTTATGTGGGGAACTATTTATAGAAAAGAAATATGATTAGGTTAAATCGAGTAGTTCGCGTTTCAAGATCCTCAATTTATGGCGTGCTGAGAGATTCGCTGGAATTTGGCTCCTCTAATATATATTTATGTTCTAAACTACTTATGTTCTAAACGGAAGACATATTTTTTAACGGTTATTTTATTGGATTGTTTCATAGTACTCTCTCCTTCCTCATCGACACATTTGTTTGAGCACACTTTTTAAGGAAGAGTGAATTAAAAAGGCTTTGTGCTATCCCACATGAACTAATTATCAAGTCGAAAGGGTCGGAGGGAGTACTACCTCTATCTCATTTATTATAAACATATAAATGGACACAAAAATTAAGGAGGGGCTGGGATATATGGCTGAAATTAATTCTAAGGAGACAGAGTTAATTATAGCTATATATCATTTGTTATTTTAAGAAATGTTCATAATATGTGATGTTAGGATTCGTAACAAGAAAAACGACCACGAACAACAAATCACAGAAGCAGATAATTGACCCTGAACTTCAAGAACAGATACAGGATCACGTTCAAGATCACAGAACGAAAACAGAAACAAACACACCAGAATTTACGTGGTTCGGATGTAAAATCCTACGTCCACGGGAGGGTCAATCCGAGATTCATTTTACTATGAGAAACTCGAGAAGATTACAGTTTACAACAGGAATCAATCGCCCTATCTAAGCTATACCCAAGCAAAGAATAGAAAACCCTAGATTAAACCCTAACAAAACCTCCTTGTTCCCACAGCTTTCAACGTGCGTGTATCGCTCAACACTCTCACGTCCCACGACAGATCCCTACTGCCGCTCACTATCTCTCGTCTCTTCCGCTGATTTCAATCGCTGCATGTATGTTATATATATACTGCTCTTCCAAGCCCTAAACCTAGTTGGATAATAACTCTCCATGCATATCTCCAAGCCCATTAAGCTTCTCGATAATTACGAAACAACCCCAACTAGTATTGACTATTTGCAGTCACACCGCATACAATCAACAATCTCCACCTTGACTGGAAATAGCTCAATCTTCTTGACCGATTTCCCCTCCAACTAGCCCCATCACAGAGCTACGATCCTTCCTCATTGAGAAAGCAAATTCACTAACCTAAGACCATACCTAAACTTCACCGCAGGTAATGACTTAGTTAGCGTGTCCGCTGCACTATCCTCCGTAACAGCATAATCCGAATCAACAAACTCTACCAACATCTCCGTGATAGTTTCTGATTCTTCACATCTCTGGTACAACACACCAATCTTTGATATCCCACCAATCTTTGATGTTCTCTCCACCGGAACCTCCACCTTCTTCTTGTAAAACCACTTCCAACTCACCTTTTTCTGTGACTTTGGCCTATCCACAAGAATCCAGGTCTGATTTCTCTCCAAGAAATCAAGTTCTTCCTCCATTGCAAGTATCCACTGGTCTTTTTCATCACACTTTACTTCCTCAGTAAAGCTCCTTGACTGCCTATCACGAGCCAAGCTGCAGTTTCTCAGATCCTCACCATGCTCCTGAAATGCATCTGGATCTACTCCTGAAACTGTCTCTTCTTCAGGATCTTCCTTGGGATCATCTTCAAGATCATCCTCAAGCTCCACCTCAAATCCAGTAGTGTCTGCACCCTTGTTGCTCACCACTCGAGGCACCTGTGAATTTTCAAAGAATGGCATCACCTTCTCATTGAAAATCACGTCTCTGCTGATCAGCATCGCCTCGTTACCAGGCTCCATGCACCATAACGTGTAACCTCTTACACCTTTGGGATACCCAAACATCATGCACTTCAGAGCCCTTGACTCCAGCTTGCCTAGCTTTATATGTGCATATGTTAAACACCCAAAACTCCTCAGATAAGAAAGAACAACAGCCCTTCCATTCCAAACCGCATTCCAAACCACATCTGGAACCTTCACCCGCTGCTTCTTACACTTATCCATGATGCACTGCGTACATGAGTCAATCTTAAACTTAGTAGGAATCTGGAACAAGTTCTTCTTCAGTAGCCCATTCAGTCCCTTTTCACTAACATGGCCTAGCCTCGCATGCCACAGATCTGACTCATCCTTCACACTGGTCTCCACTTCACCAGCAACTGTTTTACCCATGAGATAGTATAAACCATTGTTTCTAACTCCTCTCATAACAGTCTTCAAGCCTTTCGTAACATCGATGTGACCTCCAGCAGACTTAAAACAACATCCCTTGGACTCCAATGATCCAAGAGAATCACATTCCTTTTGAGCTGAGGAATGTTCCTTACTTCCGTGAGAATCTTGAAGGAGCCATCATGCACCTTAAGTTTGACGCTGCCAATCCCTTTGACACTACAAACTTGATCGTTCCCCAAACGAACAGACCCTAAATTCTCACACTTCAGGTCAAGAAACCAACTCTCATTCGGACACATATGGAACGAACACCCCGAATCCAAGATCCACTCATCTTCAATATGAGAATTAACCACACTCAACATCTCCGCAGATTCACAATGCTCCGTGACATCTACTGAGTCTTGGTTTTGATCCTCCGAATTTCGCTTCTTCCATAAATAACAGTCCTTCTTGAGATGCCCCGGCTTCTTACAATGGAAACACAACCGGCCAGACCTCTTCCCGTCTTGAGAGAACTCCTTCGACTTCTCAGACACCGTGAACTTCTCCTTCACATTCAAGCCTTCTCCCACAGGCTCTGTCTTTCCGTCGTTCAGTTTCTGCAACTCCTTTGCCCTCAAAGCAGACTCCACCTCCACCAAGGTGATGGTACCATCCCTACCATACAGCATAGCATCTTCCAAGTGATCATAAGACTTGGGCAAAGAGTTCAACAGGATAATCGCCTTATCCTCGTCATCAACCTTGACATCTACATTCTCTAGATCATCAAGAACCTTGTTGAAGTCGTCTAACTGATCCAAGATACTCTTCTCCTCTGTAATCGTGTAGGAATACAATCTCTGCTTCATATATAGTCGACTTGCGAAAGTCTTCGCTTCGTCCATATACCAGCTGCAGTCTTCTCCTTTGAAACTTCTCTCAAAACCTTGTCCGCCAAACACAAGATCATAGCGCTATGCGCTTTCTCCCTGATCTCGTCAATTTTCCCTGGTGCTACTGTCTTCTTTATCTCTTCTTCAGATTTGAGCGCATCTGCCAATCCCTGCTGGACGAGCAATGCCTTCATCTTGATCCTCCAAAGGCCGAAGTCGTTCTTGCCATCGAACTTCTCCACATCGAACTTTGTAGAACCCATTCGTGATCTCCTCTTCCCACAGACGGCGCCACTTGTTAGGATTCGTAACAAGAAAAACGACCACGAATAACAAATCACAGAAGCAGATAATTGACCCTGAACTTCAAGAACAGATACAGGATCACGTTCAAGATCACAGAACGAAAACAGAAACAAACACACCAGAATTTACGTGGTTCGGATGTAAAATCCTACGTCCACGGGAGGGTCAATCCGAGATTGATTACTATGAGAAACTCGAGAAGATTACAGTTTACAACGAGAATCAATTGCCCTATCTAAGCTATACCTGAGCAAAGAATAGAAAACCCTAGATTATTCTCTCACCGGTAAACCCTAACAAAACCTCCTTGTTCCCACAGCTCACAACGTGCGTGTATCGCTCAACACTCTCACGTCCCACGACAGATCCCTACTGCCGCTCACTATCTCTCGTCTCTTCCGCTGATTTCAATCGCTGCATGTATGTGATATATATACTGCTCTTCCAAGCCCTAAACCTAGTTGGATAATAACTCTCCATGCATATCTCCAAGCCCATTAAGCTTCTCGATAATTACGAAACAACCCCAACTAGTATTGACTATTTGCAGTCACACCCAATACAATCAACATGTGAGATGGACAAAAATGACAAATGTTCATAACATGACCCGTTTGGCTAAACTTAATTGGAAGTGTTTAGAAGTTGTAAGAGTTTATAATAATAAGATGTTAAAAGAGCTTATAAGGTCTAACTGTTTAGATCTTATAAGATGTTGGAGTGTTTGGATAGTTGTGCTTATAAGAAGTGAATTGTTTTATTTCATAATTTTTTTACTATGTAATGACCAAAAAGTACATATTTGTTTTTTTAATTTCTTTAGCTATTTATTGGATACATTATTTAAATATGCATATTTATAAATAAAAATAATATTCAAATCAATATTTTAATTATTACAATGGACAATGCGAAGAAAAGAAAATCGAGATCAAAGGAAAGAAATCTGAAAAAAAAAATTAAAATAGAAAATTAGAAAGACGAAAAGAAAAGGGAAAAAGTTTAAAGAGAATCGAGAGGCATGTGCTGGTGAGAAATGAGGAGGGTATTCAGTGGAAATAATAAATTATAGCAATGGTAATTTCATAAATTTCCAGTAGTTATGAAAAATAATCAAAAACAAGTTGGGGAGGAGCTTATTTTCCATAGTGCTTATAAGCTGTGTAACAAGCTATTTTCCAGCTTATAAGATGTAAGAAAGTTTATTTTGCCAAATATTTTAGAAGTGTTTATAAGCTCTTCAACAAACACCCTCTAAATGAGATAGAGCTAGTACTACTCATCTTGTTTCCAAAAAGAAAATAATTAACCACTACATTTCATCATCTCATCATACCTTTTAGACAAAACACATTTTCGGGTCCCTGTACTTTTATTTTTTGTTTCATTGAGTCCCTCTACTAAATTTTATTTTAATAGGTCCTTGTACTTTTATTTTTTAAATGAGAATATAAATGTTTTTAGCCTATATGAAGTTTTAAAATCAAATTTAGCGTTGAAAGTTAAAATATAAAAAATATTCATTTTTTGCTTTGGTTGATGGTACTACCCTTAATTTTTAGGTTAGGATCAGTTTTTCTCTTTTTATAACCACTCTCTCGTTATACGGCGCAGTTACGCAACCTCTCTTTCTTTCTCTATTTTCATTCTTCGTAGCCTCTCTTTCTCTCTGCAAAAAATTCGAGAGCATCGCCGCCGCTGCAGAATCTGAGAGCATTGCCGACGCCGTCACCATGGAGGAGGATGCCGCCAAGTACGGCTTCGTTCATCTCGAATCCGTCCACCAGAAACTGTCCAGAGCTCACCACAAAAAGCTCGATCTCTTCTCCGATGCTCGAGAATCCGGCCTTGAAACCCGCTACGCCACCATCTCCCACGGCTTCCCCCTCGACCACGACCGCGATTCCCGCCCCGAGCAGTACTGGACCGCTTCAGATGCTACCGCCTCACGTCGACGAGTTCGTCGGGAAATTAATCCGGTCGGATTTGCTCTCCCGCCACTTCTGGTCGCCGACACCGTCTACCTGTGGCCCGCCGCCATCGCTCGCATGCACGATCTCGCCAACGTGGCGTTCTACACCTCGCCGGCTCTGGTATTCTCTCTCACCTACCACTTGGATCTTCTGAAAGAGAGGGGCCATTTTCTGCACGAAGGTACGCCTCGAGCTCGAACAGAGTCGTAATCTGGTAATTAAATTGATTTATTCTTCACTGATCGATTCAATTTAATTAGACGATGATGGGGAGATCGATTACGTTCCTGGTGTTCGGCCGATTAGAATTAGGGATTTGATGACGTCACTCTCGAGGCGAGATGACATCAAAGGGAATAACATATTCAAGGCGTCCGAGGAGGTGAAGAAGGCGGACTTCAATTTTGCCGAATTCCTCCCACTCCCCCCATAAAAATCCAATCTTTTTCATCTATATAACTTCCCCCACCCCACCCCCTTCTCTCTCTCACACCGCCTCACTCATTGACACTCTGCTCGAGTAACTGATCTCACGAACAATTTCCCCAATCACGATTTTTTTTAATTTATTTTTTTCCGACTACAGAAATCCAATTAGTAGTGATTGAATTCAACCATGTTCATCTATCGTCATTGATGCATAAATAAAGATACCAATTAGTAGTGATTGAATTCCTTTGTTGCCGAGTTTTTTTTTTTTTTTTTTTCATTGTTCCCAGGGATTTTATGTTCATATATTCTGCATTTTTCATTGTTCATATATTCTGCAATTTTTTTGCAGGTTCATCGCTTGTAGTGGTGGATCGGAGGTGCGAGGAGAACCCATATATTTTCAGGAGTTCAACACTCAATTATCTCTCTCTATCTCTCTCTCATTAACTCATACTCCCTCCGTCCTCCATTTAGTGACGTTAATACTATATTGGGACGTCCTCCATTTACTGACAATTTCCATTTTTGGACGTAGACCCCACAATCACTTTAACACTTTAACACTTTATACATCTACTTTTTATTATTTTAATATTTTAATACTATTAAACAATTCAAATGGACCCACAATTATTTCACTTTAACACTTTAACACATTAATTTATTATTATACCATAAAATGCGAAAAATCGCGTGCCCAAACTCCCTCCGTCACTAAATGGAGGACGGAGGGAGTACATTAATTCGAAATGTATTATGAAAATATTACTTGATTTTTCAGTACGATTTTAATATTTCCCATACTTATTTATTTTAGTTCTTATTTATCTAAAGTTTTTAATTTTTATTACTTTCGATCTATGTACTTAAGGATACAATACGATTTTAACAGTTTCGTACTTATTTGTATAGATCATAGTACGAAACTTACAAAATTTTACTAGAGAAGTGGATAATTTTTTATCACTATCGTTATATGCACTTAGGAACACAGTACGAAACTTAAAAAATCTTAGTAAAAAAGTTCAGGATTTTTATTACATCATACATGCATTTAAGAAAACAGTACGAAACTTACTAAATCTTACCTAGAAAGTGCATAATTTTTATCAATTCTCTATACAGTACGAAATTACAAAATCTTATAACCAACATCAGTACGAAACTTACATAAAACATACTATAATATAAATCCGTACTGTGTTATAAAAAAATGAAAAAATATTTAAAAAACAAAAAAGAGAAAAAGGGGAGAGAAAGTGTGTGTGATAGTGGAAAAAGAGAAAAATGAAATTTTTACAGAAAAAAAATAAAGTAGGAGAAGATAAGGGAGAGTGATGAAGAGAGAGAAAGAGAAAAAGAAGAAAATGTGTCATAAAAATGAGGAGAAAGGAAGAGAGAAGAGAGAAGAGAGAGGAGAGAGAGGGAGATGAGTTAGAAAAAAGAGAGGAAATGAGGGAAATGGACGCGTGAGAGGAGAGAGGAGGGAGTTGTGTCATTAATGTAAAAGGTGAGGGTATTCTTGTAATAAATTTGAAAATATAGGTATTATTTGTGTTTTAACTTCCAAACCTACTATTGATATATAAACTTCAAAGTGAGTAATTTATTTTTTGCCTCTTTTAAAATTTATCAGGTCCATATTTAATGGTTCACAATCCGTTAAGTTTTTCGTTATTTAAATTTCACATCATCATTTATTTATATAATATTTTCTACATCATATCCAATTAATATCCTATTCATATGCGGACATAACAAAACAAAAACAAAATCAAACGCTATTCATATTTCCAAACGCACAAAAGAGTTTCAAGATCGAACTGTTGTCCCGTTTTCGAAAGAAAAAACAAAAAAAAAAATGAAGAAAAAAGAAAAAAGAAAAGAAAAGAAAAGAAATGCAACACCCATCAATTTTGTTGCAACAGTTCGATCTTAATAACGTTTGATTTTGTTTTTTTATGTCCGCATATGAATAGGATATGATGTAGAAAATATTATATAAATAAATAAATGATGATGTGGAATTCAAAAAACGGAAAACTTAACGAATTATTTGGAACCGTTAAATAAGGATCTGATAAACCTTAAAAATAAAAGTACAAGGACCTATTAAAACAAAATTTAGTAGAGGGACCTAATGAAACAAAAAATAAAAGTATAGGGACCCGAAGATGTGTTTTGCCTACCTTTTACTTTTAACAATATATTTACAATCTCATGTCTAAAAAAGACAGTACAATTAGTATCAGATGGAAGGAGTAAAAAGAAAAAGATTCATAATAATAAGGAAAAAATGCATTTAAAATCGTCAACATTATCTGACATACCGTTTTAACCGTTAAGTTTCAATTTTTTCTCTAAAATCACAAACTTTTTAATTTGTCCAATATTCCCTTAATTTTTATTTTTCCCCAAATCAAAGCTGACGTGGATTTGATGTGGCAGTTTGGAAATTGACATGCCCTCCACATAGATTATCCACATAATTATTTTTATTTAAATAATATATGCAATTAATTTTAGTTTCTAAAAAATTAATACACATTAAAAAAATTCAAATTCAAGCTATAGAGTATAGCTTTCATGGAGGTTGATCGTCTAAGCGCACTACCGTCTACCGTCCTTTGCCTTATGTAGCACATGCCCGAAAATCGACGAAATCCAAAGGTTCGTCGCGGAGGTTGCTGCTGCTCACAGATAAAGTCTCCCGGAAAGGCCTCACATCATATTCGGATACGACTACTTCTTTGCCTCCGACATCGATGCTTGGCTCGATTTTGCAGCGAAAAGCAGGGTCAGAGAAGTAGATATGCACCTGGAACTGATCGGAGAGCCGTATTTCAGCGAGGGCGGAGATTGATCTAGAAAAAATAAAATTATTTTCATATATTGTTTAAACAAAAATAATTATGTGGATGTATATGTGTCTTATAAAATCTACGTGCACAACATGTCAATTTCCAAACTGACACATCAGCTTTGATTTGGTGTCACATCCCGACTTAATTATAAGGGGAATTACGCCGACTAATGTGACCTAGGGACAAACAACGAATGAACTCAAATAAACACTTAGTTAATTTCGATATTCAAACCGAAACGCGCCTCAATTTACATCCAAAATTTTCTTATAACAAAGAAGAAAAATGAATTAATGATTAATTCAATAAAATTTGAGGCAATGTAGTGAAGTGGTTTTAACACAATCAGGGGGTCAAATGAATGTTTATCATAAACTTCTTCAAATTCAATACTTAATCACCATTAAACATTTTCAGAATGGCACAGCGGAAAGGATCGTCATAAGGATAACATGTATGAAGACATGAAATCCGAGAACTTGAATTTCTAACCTCAATACATAATATTAAAATAAAATTCGAACAACAACAAAGCCTTGCTCAGCAAGCTCCATCTTCATTCCAGCTATAACCTGCACATTTTAAAGAAAAACATGCAGGGCTGAGTACAAATAATTGCACTCAGTGGACACGTGCCGAAAACATTTAAAAACTTGTATAAATTTCATAACTCAAAAATAATCTTTATAACTTAACATGTACTTAAAACTTCTTCAAAACATAATCATAAGTGTTAGCCAACATTTTATCTTGCTTGATTCATCTACAAGTTCTTTTAAATATGTCGGAAGTAGGCCTCCTTACGACATACCGACCGGTCAACACGCAGTCGACTCACAGTCTCTTCAGTGTACACGATCACGTTTCTATACGTGACCCGAATTCGTCTATCAACATTTGACCGGTCGACACACAGACGACTCACGGTCTCATTTCTTATAAATATGTCGGGAGTAGGCCTCCTCCACGACATACGACCGGTCGACACAGACGACTCACGGTCTCTTCAGTGTACACGACCTTGTTCATTTACAAGGCCTGAATTCGTCTATCATCAAAATGTAGATGATCAAGCAAGATATGCAAATTATCATTTTCATATAAATCATGCTTTAACATAAACATAATATACTTCATATCATCAAATCATCATGCTTTAACATAAACATAATGTACATCATATCATCAATGCATCATATAATCATATACTTTCAATCAATAGATCGTCATATAATTTGCATAAAAGCTTCTTATCATTTTTGAGTTAGAAAGCCCACCTCATACGACGTTATTCTTACGCTTTTCTTACGTGTCTCGTTACTTCTTGATCAACTGCTTCCGTCCCTCGTTTCCTTGACTCGTTCCTTCTTCATTCATATGTAACTATATCGTATAAACATAACGTCGTAATTAGGAATTAATTACTTATGCGTAACTGTTATCAACTAAAAACGGCATAATGGTGACTGTTTCGGTAGTCCGTCTTTGAAAATTCATAACTTTTCCATCTTAGATCCAAATTGAGTTTCGGTCGTATCATTGGAAAGCTAACTCGATGAAGTTTCTTATACTATTCACTCTACTATAATTTGGATTATTATAGCATCTAAACTTGGCCTATGTTTCAGACCCCAAAACAGAACATTCCAAATTTCCAGTCACAGTTCATCGATGTTCAAAAATTCATTTAGAGCAATTCACATGTCCAAATCATGTGAAACCAGTGGAAGATCAAAGCTTGAGGAGTCTAGTTTATATATCAAAGCACAATTCCCAGCCGTTTAGGAGTTATAATAATTCGAATTTAGTCTACCGGAATAGTTACTTAAAATCGCAATCTATTTTCGAAATTCACCAAAAATTCATCGTAGCTTCAAAAATTCTGAAAAATTTTAAAAATATTCTTATCATCTCCGACCATCTTTCCTAAAAATTTCAGATCAAAATAAAATCATTTGCTATGTTAAATGAACCTCGACATTAACGTCTGAAACAGGGCAATTGCTGAAATTACTCAAACCCTAGCATATCATCACCAATCAACTCCAATACTTCACACTATAATTCTAATGATCCAATAACTCTATATTCATGCTCAATTACATCATATAAGTCTAAATTGAAAAGCCCTAATTCATGGATCTATATTTCAAATTCTTTGAAACCAAGCAAGATCAATGTTATCTACCACCATATATCATCTTTATGATCAATATCAAGCTCAATTATGACAAGAAAAATGGAAGAAAATTCATACTCCTTTATCTTCATGATGACCGAAAATTGAGGGGAAGAAAAGAGAGCTCATTTTGATTCATTTTTGCTAAAAATAAGATTAGAGTAGTGTAATTACCTTTCCTTCAAAATTTGGTGAAAAGAAAGTGAAGTTCTCTTCTTGAATTTTAAGATTGAAAGATGGAAATAGAGGTGAAGAATGGGAAGGGGAAAGTGGACGGCTCTTTCTTGAAGGAGATGGAATGTTTTAAAAAATTAAGTCCAAAAATATCTTATATGAAATAGTTTATAAACTTACACATGTACATACATGTGTACCATTTGAATTAGGCCACATCACTTAAAACTCACCACTATTATTCCTTATATTTATACGTATAGCTACAATTTAGTTCCTCTTTTTATTTTGTTCCGTCCGAAATATTAAACGGGTTATTCCAAATCAAGATTCATTCTATCTAAGTCTACTTAGATGTATAGTTATCAGATTGCGGCTTCGTGTACCAAACATTTCTATATTGCATTGCCGCATCTGATATTTTTGTTACGACAATGTAATGGAGAGTGGATGCGAAAAAGAGACTTTTCTCTTTTTTCATTAAATTCAATAAAAAAATGAAACTCTCTTTCTTTCTAAGAGATAAGATTCAATAGAAAAAAATTCGAAGTGTCTTTTTGACTTTGACTCGTGGGAAGATATACTATGGAATCTTCGATTTATCTGAAGGAAGAAAGAAAAGAAGATATAACAAAGAAGACATTCAAAGAAAATAAAAAAAATTCTGTATATGCAATTGGAATAGTTTAGTATACATAGAAATTCGAACAGTCTAGAAATATCTTTCTTTTTCTCAATCTCACAAACAAGATCTAAGAATATACCCCGTAATTCACTTATGGGGTATGTTTTCGGAAATTATACTCATTATACCAAAATATTTCTAAAAAATCCACTTTTAATAGAAATATTCCTTTTTCTCATAATGTCTTACTATTTATTCTAATAATAGTCGACATTTTCTTTCCTTTGTTTCGAAATATCGAAAACGAAATATTAAACTTTCAATAGGAAAATATGAAATTTTCCTAACTTGATCAAGATTTAAATAAAATCTTGAATCCTTCGAATAATTTCTTATCATTCATCTATTCCTCACATCTCATCATCATATATATTCGATATAAATCGAAAAATAATCGTATAGGAATTTATTAAATTCCTACAAATTTCGGGATTTAAATAAAATCCCTATTCACTTCTTCGTAATTCTTATTGTAATAGCTTAAGCAAAATAATTAAGATAATCTAATCTTAATTAATTAAGCTAATTAGAAGTCGGGATATTACAATCCTCCTCCCTTAAATAAATTTTGTCCTCGAAATTTGCTCGCCTTGTAAGGCATCTTGAGTCCTTCTTATTCCGCTTTTGAGATCTCATATCGTCTCATTTACATAAAACTCTTACTAAAACGATCGAGTTAATTCGTAGCTATAAAACATTCGAAATCAAGCGATCGAATTAACTCGAATACTTTTCGGAAATTCTTAAGCTTCCTTAACGACTCGTCTTCAATTGTTGACCATTGAGTGATGATCAACATTTTTCCATATAAAGTTTCATTAATAACTATACGTAATAGCGCTCGATAACTCTTCGAGTCTTATCTTTATTTGATCTTCTATTCGTATACGAAATTTTGCGCTAAACTTTAATCTCGAACTCGTTCATATAGAGCTGTATCTCGCTTTATTGCTTCCATCAAACTTTCATCACGTCGTTATCGTAATATCTTCCACGTTCACATTCATTTAAAACATGTGAGACGAGTGAGAATAAACTTAATTGAGTTCTAAAAAAAATAATCCGTTCAAACTTAGAGCAAATACATAATCTATCGAGACGCAATTACTTCAGCTAATAGTAGCCATTCTGGCAATCGTCGGATTTACATCTAATATTTATTCTCTTTCGATTTTTCTTTCCTTCAACTCGATCTCTCCTCTCGTCTCTTAAGTATACATTCTTCATCTTCGAAGTTCATGAACTTAGATTCTTATTAAATACTTATTCTAACACTTATAACATCATCTTCTTTTATCTTCCTCAACATACTGGGTCGCGATCGTTGCCGACGCCACGGCACAAGATTATGATCGTTATCGATGTCGTGGTGCTACCTCGTATCACAATCGCTACTAAAATTTGAGGGTCACAATCACTATCTAAATAGCGGTCATTACACCCCTACTTTCAACGTTCTTCATTTTTCGTTCCTTTGTACTCATCATTTCCTATCAATCCTACCTTGATAAATTCCTAACTCCCTCAATTTGGATTCAAAAGGAAATCTAAAAATATGAATGGAAAGCCAAGAAAGATATCTTTTTAATGGTGCATGTCACATCCCAGTTCCCGAAGGAAGGCACGTGTGCCGGGACGTGGCAAGGGGTTGCGAATAAGAAGCGGGGATAGAAAGGGGCCTGGTTTCTTAGGATAATCAACCATATTATTAATGAGTTTATTTAATTAATTATGGGATCGGGACGCACAACACGAACCACGGGGTAGGCAAACCACAATACCCATGTCGGTCGCCATGTCTGAATACCCATAGACTTTAAATAAAATACGGGATCGGGACGCTCAGCTCAAATTATGGGGTCGCCTGAGCTAAACAGCCCATAATGGCAGGCTTGTGTCTGAATACCCGTAACTAAAATAAATATATATATAATATATTCTTATAACGAGACTCAGGTATAGCATAGAGATTTTATTTCAAAACCTGAAATTTAACTTAGGAAGCCTAGTACATTGCAGGATCGTTACTAATGACCACTTTAACTATAAGCGTAGCGGAAGCTTTATTCTTAAATAGCACAACCACAACAACAATCCTCTTCAGCCACGTCTGCTCCACCAGCTCCTTAATCTGCAAAACATTTGGAAAGGAATTGCAGGGCTGAGTACTAAAGCACTCAGTGGGGTTATGCCAAAAACATTTACTATAAAAAGAATATCCATGATAATAAAGCATACATAGAAGGGTTTTGAAATCATTATACTTCCATGCACACCAAAACTCATTTTCCTTGATTGCGATGCGATGCGGATTACCATGTTACTCTTATACCGATCCCGGGACGTACCACTGCCGGATCCCTTTTCATGATGGAGCCATAGATTAACATATACCGATCCCGGGACGTACCACTGCCGGATCCCTTTCTGATGGAGCCTATAGTTTGGAGATAATGGAGTATTTCATCCACTAGTTCTCCCCTCGAAGTTAGAACCGATTGGTGATCAACCCAATGATATCTAACCGTGCGCACAACCCCTCGATTAGCGTGTTAGACCAACCGAAAGACCCGATCGTAAACATAAGAGCCTTAAACATGTAATCACGCATTAAAACATTTTTCATGGATAAACCCACATTTTAGAGCTTACTAACTCAAAATAATGTTTTGAAAAGAGAAACCCCACCTGATAACTTAGTATATCTCTTCACTTGATTATCGTAGCCACTTTATTTCTTATCATCGGTATCATATATGGTAACGTAAATATCAGGGGTTTCATGCAACAAGGCTCGACATAAAGAAGATTGGATGGAAAATCTGAGGGAAAGAACGGGCTTCTCGATCTTAGTATATATAGGCAGATTTGCATGCACACTCATCTAAGCTATATATTGCATATTCATAACTCTAGGTTAATGTAGATAAGCCACGTATAAAGTAAATAGTGTATTGGCTAACCATGACTTCTTTTCAATTCATGCACACACACGTATACACTTATCCATACAATTAGGCAAATATATATAATACACACATGTATATATATATATATATATATATATATATATATATATATATATAGGGAGTGGTTCGTGTGCAAATAAATCCTTGCGTGAGAAAATGAGAAAGATGCTTAAAACTATACAAAATCATGCTTAAGTCAGTATATATTTATGCTTACAACACCATTATGCTTTTTAATGTACAAATTCATGCTTAAACCTAATCATGCTTATAATACCTTATAATCATGCTTAAATCAATTACAGCCATAGATCAAATTAAGATCAACGGTTCAGATCTATTCCTATTTCTCACACCAGGACTTATTTCTATATGATCCATCCTCTATATATATATATATATATATATATATATATATATATATATATATATATATATATATATATATATATATATATCTTATAATTTTGTTATAAATTTAGTCATACTTTGCATGAACCCTTTTATGTTATTTATACATATATATCTTATTTCCCAAAATACATAATTCTAATATACATCCTAAATAATGCCTCGTGATTTGCAATAATATATTTAGATATGGAATATTAATAGTAATTATATTTAAAGATGAGAGTAATTAACACTACTTATAAAATTATTTGAAACTAGAATTATTATACCATATTATGGATGACAAATATTAGTAATTCATTTAATTCAATTAGCTAAATAAATAGAATTCTTTTTTTTTTACTAGATTTATTTCAACATTTTAATATCTTTATTTTTTTAGGGATATTACATTCCTCCCTCCTTATAAAAATTTCGTCCTCGAAATTTACATACCAACAAATAATTAAAAGGATAATCCCTTATGTTCTTTTCCCAACATCACGTAGTTTGTCTCATTTACATTTTTTTTAATGATAAATCAATAATTTAATACATGGAATATCTTGAATATTCATAATCCTAGGTATCTTATATTGTAATCTCTACTTTTCAAATTTTCAGTCTCCGGATAACACACGTATATAATCCTTTTGTTTTTCCTTTTACATCTAAATGTGAAAGATTTCATGAATGTACATGTTCTACTTTTAAGCTTGATGTTAGAGAAACTATCTTATAAACGACTATACCTTTCTTACTAATGCTTTAAGTCTTGGTCTTAACTTGTTTTGATTAAGGTCTTCCCTTAAGTATTATTCTATCACATGAGAAATATAAATTGACAAGAACATATCACTTCTATCATAAAGTATCATGCAACTATCATCGATATATTGAGATTTAACAATCAGGGGCAATGTAGTGAAGTGGTTTTAACACAATCAGGGGGTCAAATGAATGTTTATCATAAACTTCTTCAAATTCAATACTTAATCATCATTAAACATTTTCAGAATGGCACAGCGGAAAGGATCGTCATAAGGATAACATGTATGAAGACATGAAATCCGAGAACTTGAATTTCTAACCTCAATACATAATATTAAAATAAATTTCGAACTACAACAAAGCCTTGCTCAGCACGCTCCATCTTCATTCCAGCTATAACCTGCACATTTTAAAGAAAAACATGCAGGGCTGAGTACAAATAATTGCACTCAGTGGACACGTGCCGAAAACATTTAAAAACTTGTGTAAATTTCATAACTCAAAAATAATCTTTATAACTTAACATGTACTTAAAACTTCTTCAAAACATAATCATAAGTGTTGGCCAACATTTTATCTTGCTTGATTCATCTACAAGTTCTTTTAAATATGTCGGAAGTAGGCCTCCTTACGACATACCGACCGGTCGACACGCAGTCGACTCACAGTCTCTTCGGTGTACACGATCACGTTTCTATACGTGACCCGAATTCGTCTATCAACATTTGACCGGTCGACACACAGACGACTCACGGTCTCATTTCTTATAAATATGTCGGGAGTAGGCCTCCTCCACGACATACGACCAGTCGACACAGACGACTCACGGTCTCTTCAGTGTACACGACCTTGTTCATTTACAAGGCCTGAATTCGTCTATCATCAAAATGTAGATGATCAAGCAAGATATGCAAATTATCATTTTCATATAAATCATGCTTTAACATAAACATAATATACTTCATATCATCAAATCATCATGCTTTAACATAAACATAATTTACATCATATCATCAATGCATCATATAATCATATACTTTCAATCAATAGATCGTCATATAATTTGCATAAAAGCTTCTTATCATTTTTGAGTTAGAAAGCCCACCTCATACGACGTTATTCTTACGCTTTTCTTACGTGTCTCGTTACTTCTTGATCAACTGCTTCCGTTCCTCGTTTCCTTGACTCGTTCCTTCTTCATTCATATGTAACTATATCGTATAAACATAACGTCGTAATTAGGAATTAATTACTTATGCGTAACTGTTATCAACTAAAAACGGCATAATGGTGACTGTTTCGGTAGTCCGTCTTTGAAAATTCATAACTTTTCCATCTTAGATCCAAATTGAGTTTCGGTCGTATCATTGGAAAGCTAACTCGATGAAGTTTCTTATGCTATTCACTCTACTATAATTTGGATTATTATAGCATCTAAATTTGGCCTTCAGACCCCAAAACAGAACATTCCAAATTTCCAGTCACAGTTCATCGATGTTCAAAAATTCATTTAGAGCAATTCACATGTCCAAATCATGTGAAACCAGTGGAAGATCAAAGCTTGAGGAGTCTAGTTTATATATCAAAGCACAATAATTCCCAGCCGTTTAGGAGTTATAATAATTCGAATTTAGTCTACAGGAATAGTTACTTAAAATCGCAATCTATTTTCGAAATTCACCAAAAATTCATCGTAGCTTCAAAAATTCTGAAAAATTTAGAAAATATTCTTAACATCTCCGACCATCTTTCCTAAAAATTTCAGATCAAAATAAAATCATTTGCTATGTTAAATGAACCTCGACATTAACGTCTGAAACAGGGCAATTGCTGAAATTACTCAAACCCTAGCATATCATCACCAATCAACTCCAATACTTCACACTATAATTCTAATGATCCAATAACTCTATATTCATGCTCAATTACATCATATAAGTCTAAATTGAAAAGCCCTAATTCATGGATCTATATTTCAAATTCTTTGAAACCAAGCAAGATCAATGTTATCTACCACCATATATCATCTTTATGATCAATATCAAGCTCAATTATGACAAGAAAAATGGAAGAAAATTCATACTCCTTTATCTTCATGATGACCGAAAATTGAGGGGAAGAAAAGAGAGCTCATTTTGATTCATTTTTGCTAAAAATAAGATTAGAGTAGTGTAATTACCTTTCCTTCAAAATTTGGTGAAAAGAAAGTGAAGTTCTCTTCTTGAATTTTAATAGAGGTGAAGAATGGGAAGGGGAAAGTGGACGGCTCTTTCTTGAAGGAGATGGAATGTTTTAAAAAATTAAGTCCAAAAATATCTTATATGAAATAGTTTATAAACTTACACATGTACATACATGTGTACCATTTGAATTAGGCCACATCACTTAAAACTCACCACTATTATTCCTTATATTTATACGTATAGCTACAATTTAGTTCCTCTTTTTATTTTGTTCCGCCCGAAATATTAAACGGGTACCGATACCCCGTAATTCACTTATGGGGTATATTTTCGGAAATTATACTCATTATACCAAAATATTTCTAAAAAATCCACTTTTAATAGAAATATTCCTTTTTCTCATAATGTCTTACTATTTATTCTAATAATAGTCGACATTTTCTTTCATTTGTTTCGAAATATCGAAAACAAAATATTAAACTTTCAATAGGAAAATATGAAATTTTCCTAACTTGATCAAGATTTAAATAAAATCTTGAATCCTTCGAATAATTTCTTATCATTCATCTATTCCTCACATCTCATCATCATATATTTTCGATATAAATCGAAAAATAATCGTATAGGAATTTATTAAATTCCTACAAATTTCGGGATTTAAATAAAATCCCTATTCACTTCTTCGTAATTCTTATCGTAATAGCTTAAGCAAAATAATTAAGATAATCTAATCTTAATTAATTAAGCTAATTAGGAGTCGGGATATTACAATTGGGGAAAATTAGAAATTGACGGAAAATTGGACAAATTAAAAAGTTTGTGATTTTTGAGAAATTTTTTTGAAAGTTAACGGTTAAAATGGTATGTAAGATAATTTTCACAGTTTTAAATGCATTTTTTTTCCCTAAAAAGAGCCTTGTTTTACAAAATATGTATTGCCAATAATATCCTTATAATATATATTAAATTAAGGGTAATAATGTAATCATATATACAATTGGTTATAATAACTGCAGAAAAAAATTATATATATTAAATTTGCCAAATATAATTTATGTTTACCTAATTTAAAGATCTATTCATAGTTCTATAAATTACTTATGTATAGTATAGATGATTAATTTGATTTATTTATTCATTCTATATTTAAAGGATAGGGACTTAATTACTTTTGTTTTTGTTTGATTAGATTCACGTGGATTTTGATCTCTTTTTTTTTTTTTTTTTTAACTGAAGCGACTTTTAATTTAAAACAAAAAAATTTAATATTTTCAAAATACATAAAGTTGAAGAATTTATACCTAATATATTTTATTTTTGATATCCTTTAGTCTTTACGCATTAAATTAGACTTGAAAATTTTATTTTACTTTATTTATAATTTTTTATTTCATTCATTGAATTATTATTATATTTACAATCTGTTCATGAACATTAATTTGGACTTTAATTTTAATTTAATTTATTTCCTTATGTATTTTTCTTTCTGAGTTTTTGAATTGATGACTTGAAATAGTAACATGAGCTAATAAAATGGCCAAATTTTATTTTATATATAGTGTCAAATATAAAAGTTAGTTGGTCACTAGAATGCTGAGCTGTCGATTTTTTTTATTGCTACTTAGTACTTCCTTTGTTTCAGTGATAAAGAGTCCACTTAAAAAAAGTTATTATATTACTCCCTCCGTCTTACTTCACTTGGCTTGTTTCATTTCGGCATAGGATTTTATGTGCAACGTTAAAAGTTAAAAGTAAAGGATCCACATTGAAAAGTAGGGGTTAATTCTTTCCATTTTAAGTAACAAGTCAATTGAAGCGGGACGTCCCGATTATGAAAGAAAGCCGAGTGAAGTGGGATGGAGGGAGTATAATAATTAGTAGGCTATATATAATGAGATGAAAGGAATATATATAATTTAAATTAGAAATATTTTACTTTCCTATACTTTGTATTCCCCTATCCCACTTTATTAGTCCATCATTCATTTTTCGTTTGTCTCATTTATTAGTTTCATTTTCTAAAAGAAAACAAAAAAAAAAACAACAAAAACACCCTTTAATACCCCCAAGTCTATGTTTTTCTTTGTTATATATTTTGCAAAAAACAAAGTGGAATAATTAAGTGGAGCGGATGGAGTATATATATAAGTTTTAAAGTCAAATAAAAAACGATCTTTAAAATTCAGTAAGTCATAATCATGTTTTTTTCTCGCACAACTTATTCGATAAAATTTTTTAGCTTATGCAATACATATTTCGAAATAGATGAGTTATTTTAAAAATTATTATAATAACTTTATAATATAAATAGAATATTCTATCGTTCACAATCTATAGACATTATTTCCATATTTGGTTATTCACCTTCCGTATACCATTTTAATGATGAATGTGGACACTGCAATAAAAGTTACATTTATACCCTATAAATGAGACCAAAAGAACCACTTTAACACATGAAAAAAAAAAAAAAAAAAAAAAAAAAAAAAAAAAAAAAAAAAATACATAGGGTGTTTGGTTAAGAAGATTATATCATTTTAATCTCATTCAAGATACATTCACGTAGGATTACTCTTATTTTATCTTCCAATTTTTGTCATGATCTCCCCCTATGTCTAATTAGTCTTGCATGATTTCAACTTGGACTTATGTAAGATTGAATTTTATCATGCTAATCAAAATATACTATGATATGTAGTACAAGCTAGAGAATCACTTTGATGCACAATCACAAAAATATTAAGCTCCGCGCTTAAAAGTTTGGGTCTATAGATGACAAACTAGCGTAGTTTAAAATAATTTTATTATACTAGCAGTGACAACGTGCGTTGCACGTTACAATCAATCTTTTAATATAAGAAAACATAGTGAATTAATTATTAAGCATTTTAGATTCATAAACATCAATGTGTACATGCATTTTATGATCGACAATGATGTTATTGCTGATTTAATGTAACATGAAGTGATAAAATTAGAAACCAATCTATTTAATAGATGGATATGAAGTGAATTTTCTAAATTAGTCCGAAAATATTATTTTATTTAAATTCAAAGAAAGGAGTGAAACTTAAATTAAATTTATATGTATTTGTTAATGAAAATATATCCATGCATAATGTTTTCTTGTTCGACATCTACCTTCTTTTTCTTCCTTTTTTTTTTCTTTACCAGAGAATCTTGTCTATCTCGGGCGTTGATATCCTTTGGTTACACACAAGTCATCAAATTCGCCCTAATCAATTACTTCATTCGTTCACGGAAATCATAGCAATTTTTCTTTTCAATATGCCCGAAAAATTCGAACCACTTATTTTTGGACATGTACCATACAAAACAAAAAAATCTTCTACTCGTATTATTTATTACTCCCTCCGTCTCACTCTATTAGTCCTCCTTTTATTTTTTGTTTGTCCCATTTATTAGTCCACTTTCTTAAAAAAGAAACAGATTAACATACAAAATCACCTTTTAAACTCCTCAATTTATGTTATTATTGGTTACCAAATGTAAAGTGTACTAATTAAGTGTGATAGATGGAGTACTCCGTAAGATTTACTATAAAACTCCTTATGTGACATGCAAAACTCATTTACTATTCCTGATAAGGGTGAGCATTCGGGTGGTTCGGGTCTAACCCGAACCAAACCCGAAAAACCCAAGACCCGAATTTTTAATGTTTTATAACCCAAACCAAACCAAACTAACATCTAAACCGAACCAAACCCAAACCATATTCTACGGTTCGGGTTTGGTTCGGTTCGGTTCTAACCCGAATTTATACATGAATTTTTTTTTTTTTTTTTTTGAGCAAATACGTGAAATTTCTACTTTAAACACAAACATTTATCAGCTTTAATAATATCTAAACAACATAATAACATCAAACCAACACAAAATCCAACCATAATACAACAAAATTAATCCACAAATCAACCTAATAAATCCATAATCTAAGCATAATACACAAAGCTAATTCAATTGAATGAAATCAACAATTATGGCTTAAAGAATGTGTAGGAATTATGATATAAAATGAATAAATAAGGGCATAAAGAATTGAATGTGTAGGAATTAGTAGTATATATAATTAATAAATATTTAAATACACATAAATTATATAATATTATTTTAAAGAATTATATAAATTTGGGTTTTGGGTTAGACCCGAATTTTCTATGCAAACCCATACCCGAACCGAAATATTTTCGGGTCCCAAATTTCAATCCAAACCAAACCAAAAGGATATAGAACCCGGACCAAACCGCCTAATTCGGTTTGGTTCGGTTCGGGTTTTCGGGTCGAACCATATTTTGCTCACCCCTAATTCCTAACTTTAATTCCCATCACTTTATTTTATTGATGGGTAATTTTCATAACTTTAACAATCATCACATTTACTTGTTTATATGTTAATGGTCTAAAGAAGGTGAACATTGAATAAGAAAATAGTTTCTATAGATTGTGAATGGATATAATATTATATTTATATATTAAAATTATTTAATTTTTTGAAAATAACTCTTCAAATTTTAATATGTAATGCATTAGCTAATAATTAAACTTTATCAAATAAGTTGTGCAAGAAAAAAAACATGATTATAATTTATTGAATTTAAAAGGAGAATTTAAAATTTGCATAAATTTTTACTACCTCCATCTCATATAAGTAGTCCCATTTGCCGTTTTCGTACATCTCGTATATTAGTCTCATTTCTTAAAATGACTGATTGGTGTTTAGATGTTAGGATTTTCGTAGTGTTTTCGAGTCCGTTTTCGTTATGTTTTTGTGTCTTTTGTGTGTTTATGGCTATGATTTGGTTGTTTGGAGTTTTTGGTGCTTGTAGGTGTCTATAAATGGAAAAGGAGCGGAAACGGGTCGAAAAGGCAAAAAAGTCGAAGTTCGGATTATCGAGGTCAGATCGGAGAGTTGGACGACCGTCCAACTCATCTGGACGGCCGTCCAAGATCACGTCCAACTCTAGACGGGCGTCCAGCGTGCAAATCAAATTCATGCAGAACCGAGTTCTGGACATACGTCCAGAATAAGTTGGACGCACGTCCAACTTCCGGCGCCAGCTGTATTTCCTTATATATCTAGGATTTTATACCTAGTATATATATTACCTCTTGTGCACGAATTATGAACAACTTTTACCCTCTTTTAGCTTTAGTTCTTACATTCAAATACTTTAGTTTAGTTTTCCTTTGTTCGGATCCGGATTCCTTGTTCGTTTTCTTCGTTTAATTCAAGTTCTTCGTTCTTCGTTTAATTTCGTAAGTTATTTATTGCTTTCTTTTAATTGCTTTATTTGAGTTCCTTAGTTTTAGAATTACTTTCGTAATTGCTTCGTTTAATTTCGTTAGTTCAATTTCGTTCATTCGATTTCAAGTTCTTAGTTTAGATTCGTTTTTCTTAGTTTTCGATTACTTCGTTTTCCAAGTTCTTAGAGTTAGATTTATTTATTTAATTTCCAGATTTTCCGATTTAGTTTAATTCATGTCTAGATTCGTTTTCGTTTCTTTCGTTGCTTTCTTTATTGCTTTCTTTTCGATTCTTGCCTATGTAGTTTTATTGCTTTCTTCTAGTTTAATTCTTTAGATTAATTTGTTTAGATTTATTTCTTTGCTCTCTAGATTAGTTTATTTACTTGCTTTGATTTATTGCTTTGATTTATTTTATTGCCTAGGATTTAAAACAAAAACCCAAAATTTCTCTTTACTTGCTTTCTAAGTTTTAAGATAGATTAGGATTTTTGCTACACAATTATTTGGCCTATTAAGTTTTCCTTGAGATTCGACTTAGGGTTTTGCTTCCTAGTGCTACGATAGGATTTCGTTCTATTGCGAACACTTTTTGGTGAAACAAATTTTGGCGCCGTTGCCGGGGATCACTTTAGGCGATTTAATTGTGTAGTATTTTTATTTTTATTTGTTTTATTTTAATTTGTGTTTATTCGATTTCTTGTTTCTCCCACTCGGTGCGTTAAACCCTTTTGTTGAGTGTTGTGTATGCTTGGTCGCCGAAGTCTTCAAAGGAATTTAGCGCCCTACTTCGACAACATCCATCAAAGGAAATCGATTTTAGCCGCTAAGGAGAAGGAGGAGATCGATTCCCAAGACTTTTCTTTGGTCTTGTTATTTGCAGAGCCCGAAGCCATGGCAGCTAGAGTCATGGGCGATTTTTCTCGCCCCACATTCACGGCCACCACTTCGGCGATTGTCCTGACGGAAGCAGTCAGGAATCATGAGCTTAAACATTACCACATGGCGTTGTTCCCATCCTACCTAGGGCTGCCTAACGAGGATGCATTGACGTTCATCCGAGAGTATTGCACGGTGGTGCAATCTTTCCCACTCTCGGGTCTCACGGAGGACAACTTGAAGATGAAGTGCTTCCCGTACACCCTCAAGGATCGAGCAAAGTCATGGTATTTGTCTCTCCTGGCCAACTCTCTCACCACATGGAATGCCGTTTGTGAGAAATTCATGCTCAAGTACTATCCGAACCACAAGACTCAAGAGGTGCGGTCGAAGATTATGAACTTCTACCAAGACAATGATGAGCCGTTTCACGAAGCATGAGAGAGGTTCCAAGAGCTACTTCAACAATGCCCTCATCATCAAATGGCATCGGAGTTGCTTTGGCAATATTTCTACGACGCATTCAATCAAACTTGTCAGTTCATGGTGGATAGCTCGGCCGGAGGCAACATAGCGGTCAAGACAGCTGATGAGATGAAGAATATTTTCGAGACGCTCGCTGCGATTTCTCAACAAAAATCAGCTAGGCCGAGGAAAGTGGAGGCGAGTGCAATTTCGATGAGCCCCGATATGAAGAAACAAATTGCCGACATGTATAGGGATCTCGAGAATTTAAAGATGAAGCAGAGTGCACCGGCCCCGAAGGAGGAAGAGAGGAAGCCGGGCCAATGCGAGATTTGTGGAGAGTTGGGACACATCAAGGAGGTTTGCCACAACATGGGAGCATTCACTATGAAGGAGGAGCCGATGTCTATGCTGCCCAAGGTTACATGCCACACGGACCACCACCTCAAGGGCAAGGTACGACCTGAATTTTCAATATCGTCGCCCCCCTCCAAATAGCAATCCCTACCCTTCTCAAAATTCATACTACTCCCCTCTTCCACCATATTATCCACCTCCACAATATCCTCCCAATCCATACTATCCACCACCTCCTTACTATCCACCACACCCTACTTCTCGTCCTCAAGGACCTCCACAAAAGCCTCCCGTTGATGAGAGCCTTTCCACATTCCTCCATGAAGCAAAATTGGCCTAAGTGGCCCAAGATGCTACTATTAAGAGGCTCAAGACGGCCATTGGTCAAATTTCTGGTTCCATGCACTTGATGCAACAACCGGGTGGATTCCGAGCCAAGGGATTCAACCACAACAAGCTAACGAGGTGCAAGTTCCGTATCCCCCATACGTTCCTCCTTTTCCACCTCATCAAGCCCATGCAGTCTCGGTGTTGCGGAACGGAAGACAGGTGAACAATGGAGCTACGATGCCGCCTCAAGGCCGTTCAAGTGATAAGGGGAGCCCGAATCCACGTTGGAGCTCGACACAAAATCGGGCAGATCACAGAGTTGGACGTGCGTCCAACACAGTTGGATGTCCGTCCAACACTGGACGAGCGCAACATTCAACAGAACCGGAAATAGTTGGATGGCCGTCCAACCCTATTTTCCAGCGTCCAACAGAACCTGAAGTTGGACGTCCGTCCAACCCTACCGGACGGCCGTCCAACCCCAACGAGCCACGCATGGAGTTCAAGGAAGCCGAGAAGGAGGCCAAACCTCTTCACAAGACGCTCAACCCTTATGTTCCGCCTATTGAGAGTAGTGTGAGGAAGGAGAAAAAGGATCTCGAGCCTATCAACTCGTTTCCTAAAAGAGGGGATCCGGGAGGTTTCGACTTGAGTATTATTTTGGATAGCGGAGAGACCGTCTCGGGATTGATGGATTTAGGAGCTGCGGTGAATTTAATGTCGTACTCTATCTTCGAGAAGATTAACTCAAGAGTCCTTCAAGCCACCGACATTTGTATTGAGCTAGCGGATGGCATCGTGAGTAGTCCATTGGGAGTTGTGGAAGATGTCACTATCCTAGTTGGTGGGATTCGAGTCGTTACAGATTTTGTTGTGCTTCATGAAGGCAAGGGAGCTAAGAGTGCAACCGGACATCTACACTTGTTGGGACGACCATTTATGGCCACTACTCGAGCTCGGGTTGATGTAGGTACCGGCACATTGAGCATGGCCGGTGAAGGAGGTTCGGTAACATTTTCGGTATTTGGAAATTCACCTTCTATTCCTAGTTCCTCTCTTCATTCATGCTCTTATGTTAAGCTTGCTAACCCTCGTGTTGAGGAAAATGTTTGTGAGATTTCTAACAGGGTAGCAGCTCTTGAAGAATTCATTGAATATGAAGAGTCCATTGAAGATGATGAATTCTTTAGTTGTGTGGATGAGGAAGAGGACATAATCGAGCAATTTCTATGGAATTTGGAGGAGGTTGAAGAAGTAGAAGAGGAGAACTCAACACATGCATTGAATGAGGGAGTTGTCATTAACTCTTTTCTTTCTAACCTCACCAATTGTGAAACATCTTTTCTTGCAGAGTTTAACTCGAAGATGTTTGAGGAGGAGTTCGAACTAAGTGTGGGGGAGTCGAGAGTTGATGATGACCAAGTTCTTGATCTTCGAGATTGTTCGAAAAAGAATTGTGTGTATGTCGCAAAGAGCACCAACACGTCGCTTGGTGCAACGGGCTTTGGTTGATCACATCATACGTCAAGCTAATGACAATAAACAAGCGCTTGGTGGGAGGCAACCCACGTAAAAAAAATTAAATAAAAATGTAGAATAGGATTTATTTTCTTTATTTTTGTTTTCGTTTGTTTTCTTTTTTTATTTTCGTACAGGGAATAGTCTACAAGGATGGTATGATGAAGAGAGCCGAGAGGGGACGAAAAAATCAAGTTAGGCAGAATCGGGGGCTGGACGTACGTCCAACTCGTCCAACTCCAACCTCCGCTCCACCGAATCCCAATGATCCTCGTTTCCATGATCCCCGTTGGCAAGATCCACGGTTCCGAGGTCCATTCAACTAATAGCCTTGTTTTGTGTCTTTTTAATTTTGTTTTAAGTCTTTTATTTTGTTCTCTTTATTTTGTTCACTTTTACGCTTTTGTGTTTTGTTTTCGTGTTTGTTTTGTAGGTACTACTTGGAGTCTTTCGAGATTTGAGTGATTGGTCGTCATCTTGCGATAAGTTCCTTCTATCCCTTTCCTTTTTATTTTCTTGCAATGGGGACATTGCTTGATTTTAAGTGTGTGTGTGTGTGTGTGTGTGTGTGGGGGGGGGGGGGGGGGGGGGGGGGGGTCTTTGAACTTTTTTTGTTTTTGTGTCTTGATTGAGTTTTGTTTGGTATGATTGAGACTAGTTTGTGATCGAGTCTTCATGTTCCCTCACTTAGGAATTTGTTTGAAATTGAGCTTGTAAGCATGTGGCTTAGGATCAATGTGAATGATTCGATGATGGAGTATTTAGTTGTTGGAATTGATTTGAGCATGAATTAGGTTGGTTTAGTCTTGAGTTGTGATTGAGTTTGATTCGATGAATTGTGGGGTACGAATTGATTTGAGTGTGAGGAAATGATTTATGATTTTTGGATTATGAGTGAAAAATCTAGATTGTTGCAACTTTGGATTGCTAGTTTATTTTTCCCCTTATGTTAAAAAAAAAAAAAAAGTTGTGTTTATTTGAATAAAGAGTTGATAGGATTCTGCTCCTCTTACTTGGGACGTATGAAAATACTAGAGTAATGAGCATGGGAAACCACATGAAAAGGCTTCGAGGGACCCTCGAATAATCACATTTCATGAACTATGACCTAGATGATACTCATGTATGTTAGAATAATGTGTTCGTAGGTACTCTACCCCTCTTGACAATGGGTACGGGAAACCGCACTAGGAAGCTCGATGAGACCCATTGACTAGAGCTATTTCTAACCTAGCAATAATATCGAACTAGAGAAGTCCGAGTATCGAACACGAGGAGTGAATGTGTCGAGAGATGATCAAGTAGTTCGTCTCGTCTCTATTATCCTATTTGAGCACGTATTCATGGTTTGGTTTTTTCTAAACTATGCAAAGAGTAAAGTAAATGGTAAACTTGACAATGCGAAGTAAACAAGACAAGTAAAGTGCAAATATGAAGAATCAACAATAGTAAAAGGCATGGACCCAAGTGATTTCCAATATGATGATGATGAAGGCCTTAGAATCTAGATGCTTCAAACCAATTTAATCCACCTTGAATGGTTTCTTATATCATATATGCTAACCTACCTTACTAGGGTGATTAACAAGTAGATCAATAGAGCAATAAATGCTTTCTAAGCCTTTAAATACTCTATCAACTCCAAATAGCTCTAATTAGTCTAAGATAACCTACCAACTCTCATCCAACCCATCTAATTCTTTCTAGGAACTATATGAGATGAAATCAAGTAATATGGATATGGATTGATGCCAAGTGCTATGAATGGAAGCTTCCTAGGCATTCCATCAAACACCTAAGATGCACTCCTAGTGATCAATTATTCATGCATTCAAATTAAAGTCCCAATCCATAGGCAATTCAAGGGGAAGGTAAATCAACATCCTAAACTCTAGCACCCAACATCTAAAATCACATCATCCATTACTTGGAACCATAAAGATGCTTAGCTAGCAATTGATCTAGCAATCAAACCATCAAAAATAAGAGAAAACATAATAAAAATAACAAGGAAAGGAAAAGGAATTGAAATGCTCCACAAATCTTCAATATCCAAGCTTGATCATCCACAAATATTTGAAAATACCAAAAAGGAAAGAGGGAAATAGCCAGGGTTCTAAGAGAGTAGCACAAAAGTGAATTACAATTGAAATTAGATGCCAAATAAGGAAAATAACTAGCTATTTATAGTTTTCCCACAAATTGGGTCAAATTGCAAATAACAGAAACTTGAGTTGAGAAGGTGGGGTAAAATCTGTAATTTCCTGAAAGTTGATTAAAGGTTTGACTAGTGCATTCCCGTTTGACTTGTGCATTTCCGCCCACACTTCACAGTTTGCGCGCTCTCACGGTTTTGGCTCGTTCTCTCTCGTCCGGCATCGGAAAATTAATCCGCAAAGTGCTACGGCTTCCTCTCTCGATCCTCTTCGACATAGGATAAGTCAAACTTGCCCAGAAAATTGCCAAAGCACCTGAAATCAGCACGGAAACCGAGAGAAAACGCAAAGCATATAGAAAATGTATAAATTGTAAAAAACCTATCATTTCCTATTCATTAAAGCACATATCCTAACCAAAACACGCATCGAGACACACTCTAAAGCATGCTAAATATGTGGTTATCAAACTCCCCCAAACTTAAGCCATTGCTCGTCCCGACAATGGAACGAACAATCAAAGAACATAAGCACATTTAGGTATGCAAACCAAGATCATCGATGCCTTAAAGCTCACTCTATAAAGCATTTTCAAGCATGGAACTCCCAAGGTGCATTGAACAATCCACAATCACACAACACTCTCAACCATGAAATCAATCACTCAAGCAATAATGAAACTCCAAACCTCTCTAAGTGTAAGTGTATCGCTCTTTCTCTCAAGTGTAGAATGGGGTTTAACACTCAACGATCTCATACATGTATCCATACTTACCATATGCTTGCCTCAAGTCTCTAAATCTCCATCGCTTGGTTGTGTGCTATGACTAAGATCAATTAGGTCTTTGCTTAGGCTTGTAATGTAGGGACATTGGTTTAGGTAGGGAATTTTAGGCTAAGTGACTCAAAACTTCTTCTAAGTACTTCACCCTTATAACATCCTCAACAAGTATGGATTCCTCCATCTTCTACCTCACCATCTCACCTTTTCAATGAAACTCAAACCTTTAAAAGGAATGTTTCGAAAATTTCTAAAGACTACTCCTTTATGCTCTTTTTTTTTAATTTCTCTTTCACTTTTTTTCTTTTCTCTTTTTTTTTTCTTTTTTTTTTGTTTTCATAAGAACTATATTCTTATCCTTTTTCTTTCTTTTCATTTCTTTTTGAGAGAACTTCGTTCCCATTTTTTTTTTCTTTCATCACAAATGAGCTTATAGGAGTATCCTTTTATCAAACACCATCCCATATCATTAAAATCACAACACCATTTCAAGCGTATATTCAATTCAAATCAAGGATTCCCTTAACCAACCTTCACACCCCTATCATCCGGTTTAAGAATAAAGGCTTATTTAGGCTCAAAATGGGACCACAAGGATAACGGAATTAGGGTTAGTGTTTGGGAATAATAGGCTTCTCAAATGATGGCCTAAAATCATTTCAAAGTTCAAAACACACATATAGCAACCTCGATTGAGACTCAAAAGGCAAGTTCTAGAAGTGATGAATGCAATGCATGGCAAGCTCTCAAGAAGGAATAGAAACGCTATTTGATTCAACGTTTTTGGCTCAATCCTCACTAGCTTTTGTCTAGAGTTCATGTGCCTAAGATCAATCATTCCTAGTTAATCATGTTATGCAACCATTTCATGCTCAATACACACATGAGAAATTCCAAAAAATATGATGCAATTTCCGCTTAAATCATCATCGACATCTCTCTTGAAAGCAAATGAGTGATAACCACAATATCTAACAATATAAGCAAAAAGCACTACAACTCAAGTGATGCTTTTAAAATGGAACTTGAAAAATTTTGCACCTACGCAACTAAGCACCCTTATAAAGCATGGAAACATCACTTGAATCACTTGCACACACAAAATCAACTCATCCTTCAATATACACAAATTCCACTACCGATTCACTCCAAACAAAACATAAAAACTTTAAAACAAACAAAGAAAGAAATGCGATAAAAATAACTTGAAGAAATATGAAAAAGTAACTTGAATATCTTATCCCATCCCCCTCCCCCAAACTTATTTTTGAAAATAAAATCAAAAATAAAGTTGGAGGGACGAATATATATAAGATATTTAAGTTACTACTCACAAATGTCCAAGCTATTGAAGTGAGGGACGAGGCGGGGAATGATTCCCGTTTCCATGTGAGCCTCAAGACGGACCCCACAATCGTAATTTTTCTTTCGAAGGCGAATCTCCCGTCGTTCCCTTGCACGGTTTCCCCCTATCGTCACCCCACCAATCTTCCTTCTCATTACTATAAGCAACAAAACACAAGGAATTTTAGAAACTCCACAATGTTTGCACAAAAATTAGAAGAAAAGAAGGTGAGAGGGGAGAAATTATTCAATTAAAAATTGTAAAATATTTTTTAATTTTTTTCAGAATTTTTAGAATGTTTCTTAAAATTTTTTAGAATTTTTTTTTAAAATTTTTTTTCAATTTTTTATTTTTTAATAATAAAATTGGCGGACCGGCCCGTCACACCCGGCCCAGATCTGGCCCGAATCAGGCCCAGACCTAGATCTGGGCCCGAATTGAGCCCAGCCAAGCCCAGCCGCCATCTGCCGGAATATGCAAGTGCTCGCCGGATTCTGCTGCTGCCCACTGTCGCCGGCAGCTGCAGCTGCCTTCTCGTCGCGTCGCCGGCTTGAACAGGTAGGGGCGGCGCCATCGTCGCCGGAATCCGCGCAGGGGAGGATGCTCGCCGCCGGAATCGCGAATGGGGGAGGCCGCCGGAATCGCGAATGGGGGAGGTCGCCGGAATGGGGAATGGGTTGCTGCGCTCGTTCCGACGGCTGCTGCTCGCGAAAAGGAGCTGCTGCAGGTGAAGACTTCGACGGCGACCCACGGCTCGCCGTCGTGGGTCGCCGATTCGGGCAGGAGCTTCCCGGCGACCCACGGCTCGCCGTTTCGGGCAGGAGCTTCCCGGCGACCCACGGCTCGCCGTTTCGAGCAGAAGCTTCCCCGGCGACCCGCCCGTCGCCGTTCCAGCTCGCCGGCTCTGCTGCTCGCCGGAATCCGCGTCGTCCAGCCGCCCGTCGCCGGCGAAACCTGCAAAATTTAAAATTTTCATATATATATATATATATATATATATATATATATAGAGGAGAGATCATATAAAAAATAGATTTCTGGTAAGAAATAAGAAACAATCTAAGCCGTCTAGATTTAAAGATCAAAGGTCAATATATTAGTTTGTATTAAAATGTTTTTTTCCAATTATATTTATTAGGAGGGGTAGTTTTGTATATTTATTTTTTTTCGCTTCTAATAGTTGACGATTTCTCCCTACAATTATGGGATCTTAATCCATATTATTGTATTTCCTAAATTATGCATAAAAACTCGTAAGTTATTAATGTTTCATATGTTTTTTATAAGAGCATTTTCTAACACTTAAAATTAATTGTATCTCTTTTACAACATTCGTAATTTTTAGTACCGATTTAGTAATGCACTTTGTGTTAATTTATAATGCATTTTCTGCACTATGCCAATTAATAAATAATCTACTTAGAATATATATTGATGTAATGAAAAGATCGTATAAATAAGAAATTTAGTCTGAAAGAAATAAAATATTATATGGACTATTGATGAGCATTGTGTTGTGTCATCAACAGTTCATATTATCCGATGTATTATAATTGCATAGAAAATGTGCATTATAATAGTGTAATGACTGCATTATAATGCATGGTGCATTATACTATATATGCATAAGATGCATTATATTATCCGATGCATTATAATTGTATAAAAAATGTGCATTATAATGTATGGTGCATTATAATAGTGTAAAAATTGCATTATAATGCATGGTGCATTATAACCATGCATAAAATGCATTATAATTTTATATAAGATGCATCATTTTTTTCAAAAAAAAGTCTACCATTTATAGGATAAGGTTAGTGATATATTTACTCTTTTTTTTTTTTTTTTTAAATCCTGCATAAATTATATTGTTTATTGTCCTTCATAAATGATATTACCAACATTTTTTATTGAGATATGCACAAATATCTAATTCGTTAATATAAATATAGTAGGAATTAAAGTAAATTATAAGGTAAAATCCCCAAGAATCCGCTACAATCTCATTAATCATTAGTGATTGGTTACCAAAAATTCTATTTTACCCTTGTGCATTATCTCAACCTACGAGTTTTAGGAAACTAATTATAATGCACATTGAATCTTATCTGTTTAATTTAAGTTAATCTAAGGTTAGGAATGTTTCTTATTTCTTACCCAAAACCTCTTTTGTATGTGAACTCATCCCTATATATATATATATATATATATATATATATATATATATATATATATATATATATATATATATTATATATTTTTTTTAATATATATTTTCTAATAATATTCATATATTTTCCTTTTCTATTAATATTTGTTTTTTTTTTCTTACTAAAGAAAATACAAAGGAGACAAATACCACTCTCAATTTTCTAATTTTGCTCCTTTTCCATTTTTTTTTAAAAAATTCAATACTAATTTTAAACTAACTAAAACCATATTAGAACTATATATATATATATATATATATATATATATATATATATATATATATATATATATATATAGTACTTAAAGAAAATAAAAATAAAAATAAAACGAAATAAAATGACTAAAAGTAAACGAAAATAAAAATGATAAAAAGGATACATGTTAGGGTGCCTCATAACGAGCGCTTTTTTAACGTCGCTAGCTCGACGATACCTCAATGGACGACTCATGGCACATCAAACGAGGCCCTCTTGCCTAGACATTGGACTCTTCTACAATTCTCATGGAATGGATCGACAATCATTTCTTTGAACTTTAATCCATCAAAATTTGTGAAGTCTCCTCCTTGACATGGCTCATTAACTTTCTCCTCAACCTTCACTCCTACATGTTTGTCATGGAATGGATCTCCAATCTTCAATGGAGACTTCACTTCATTCATCCTCATCTTTCTCTTGTCCACATCCTCCAAGAACTTCTCATGATTTGGTATAGTTCTCAACAACTCAACCAAAGAAGCATTGATATCCAACTTCTTCGACATTTCCAACCTATCAAATCTCATCTCTACAACTTCCTCGTGAGGGACACTCTCTACAAGATCATCTCTCTTCTCACCCCCAAACTTAGCATGATTCTCATATCCAAACTCAAGAGGAAATGATACATCGTTCATGATACCATCATTCAACTCACTCACATCATCATTCTTCATAAAAGTTTGGGGAAAACGAGTAAGAGAGATACCTTCATCCTTCATTGAATATGGCAAATAGGGCTTTATTTCCTCTTGAGGCTCATGAATAGGCATGAAAAGTGGAGACATCAATGGAGCCTCATAACTCCAAGATTGGAGTGGATCATCTTCTACAAGTTGTTGAGAAACCGAGAGAGGTTGTTGGTTGATGTGAATCACCTCTTCTTTGCCAAGAATTCCTCCATTCTTAGGTCTTTGCCAAGCTCGTGCTTCCATCAACGCCTTTCTAATTTCTTCATGCTCCTTCTCGAGGTTGGTAATTTGGGAAACAAGCTCTTCATATTTATCATCTATCATGGAGGTGTCTTTCCTTGAATTCACCCTTTCCATAGGCCATTGAAAATAATTGGAAACCATTTCTTCAAGAATCCTCATGGCTTCCTTCACATCTCGATTTAGCAAGAACCTCCGGAGGTAGCATCTACAAGTCCTTGTTTGTGAATTCAAACCACCATAGAAGATGAAGATTTGTCGACTCTCATCTATGCCATGTGGGGGACACTTTCTCAAAAGCTCACGGAATCTCTCCCAAGCATCAACTATCGTCTCATCCTCATGTCAAATTGATAAATCTCCGAGATTAGGCGTTGTACCTTGGAAGGTGGAAAATATCTAGAGAGAAAAGTTTTTCATAAATCCTCCCAAGATTTGATTGACATCCCATTGAGACCTTTGAACCACTCTTTAGCCCGGTCACGAAGTGAAAATCCGAAGAGTCTCATCCGGATTGTGTCATTTGGCACTCCTTCGAGCTTGAGGGTATCACAAATTTCGAGGAATGAGTATAGATGATCATTTGGGTCCTCGGTGACTTCTCCTCCAAATTGATTTGCTTGAACCAAACGAATCAAACCCGGCTTGGGCTCAAAGTTGGGTGCTTCTATCGTGCCCCATTCTCTTCCTTGATAACTAGCCTTTGGAGGTTGGAATATCTCAATTATAGGAGTTAATTGAACCTCTTGGGTTCTTCTCCTTTGCTCGTCCAATTTTGCTTCCATAACCTCCAATTGCTTCCTAAGAACTTCCACCTCTCGATTGATTTCAACATCTTGCTCTTTGGAAGTTCTTTCTCTCTTCTCATAATCCAAAACGAAAGATTCCACATGTTTAACCTTGGATCTATGAAGTGTTTACCTATCAATCACACCAATAAAGAAATCAAAGATAGTCCAATAAAATGCTTGAATCAACAAGTACAATACCATCCTAACTATAAAAATAAAAACAAGCTAAAATTAGTAACAAGAAACTAAACAATCTATTGATCATCAATCTATTCACTCCCCGGCAACAGCGCCAAAAATTGACTAGGCTATTTCTAACCTAGCAATAATATCGAACTAGAGAAGTCCGAGTATCGAACACGAGGAGTGAATGTGTCGAGAGATAATCAAGTAGTTCGTCTCGTCTCTATTATCCTATTTGAGCACATATTCAGGGTTTGGTTTTTTCTAAACTATGCAAAGAGTAAAGTAAATGGTAAACTTGACAATGCGAAGTAAACAAGACAAGTAAAGTGCAAATATGAAGAATCAACAATAGTAAAAGGCATGGACCCAAGTGATTTCCAATATGATGATGATGAAGGCCTTAGAATCTAGATGCTTCAAACCAATTTAATCCACCTTAAATGGTTTCTTATATCATATATGCTAACCTACCTTACTAGGGTGATTAACAAGTAGATCAATAGAGCAATAAATGCTTTCTAAGCCTTTAAATACTCTATCAACTCCAAATAGCTCTAATTAGTCTAAGATAACCTACCAACTCTCATCCAACCCATCTAATTCTTTCTAGGAACTATATGAGATGAAATCAAGTGATATGGATATGGATTGATGCCAAGTGCTATGAATGGAAGCTTCCTAGGCATTCCATCAAACACCTTAGATGCACTCCTAGTGATCAATTATTCATGCATTCAAATTAAAGTCCCAATCCATAGGCAATTCAAGGGGAAGGTAAATCAACATCCTAAACTTTAGCACCCAACATCTAAATCACATCATCCATTACTTGGAACCATAAAGGTGCTTAGCTAGCAATTGATCTAGCAATCAAACCATCAAAAATAAGAGAAAACATAATAGAATTAACAAGGAAAGAAAAAGGAATTGAAATGCTCCACAAATCTTCAATATCCAAGCTTGATCATCCACAAATATTTGAAAATACCAAAAAGGAAAGAGGGAAATAGCTAGGGTTCTAAGAGAGTAGCACAAAAGTGAATTACAAGTGAAATTAGATGCCAAATAAGGAAAATAACTAGCTATTTATAGTTTTCCCACAAATTGGGGTCAAATTGCAAATAACAGAAATTTGAGTTGAGAAGGTGGGGTAAAATCCGTAATTTCCTGAAAGTTGATTAAAGGTTTGACTAGTGCATTCCCGTATGACTTGTGCATTTCCGCCCACACTTCACAGTTTGCGCGCTCTCATGGTTTCGGCTCGTTCTCTCTCGTCCGGCATCGGAAAATTAATCCGCAAAGTGCTACGGCTTCCTCTCTCGATCCTCTTCGACATAGGATAAGTCAAACTTGCCCAGAAAATTGCTACAACACCTGAAATTAGCACGGAAACCGAGAGAAAATGCAAAGCATATAGAAAATGTATAAATTGTAAAAAACCTATCATTTCCTATTCATTAAAGCACATATTCTAACCAAAACACGCATCGAGACACACTCTAAAGCATGCTAAATATGTGGTTATCACCCATCGATGATTAAACCTAGTGAATTATGTGCCAAAAACGTTCACTTTTATAAAAAAAAAATGAAAGAAAAAAAAAAAAAAGAAAAGAAAAGAGTTCTATTTATGTTTGAGTTGAATAAAAAGGGGAAGTAGGCTAGAGGTCTAAGTTGTGGTGATCTAGATATTTGTGAGATGTGTGTATCATTGTTTTTCCTCATGCTTGGATTTGGTTTATAAGCCACATAGTTTGTTGATGATTGGTTGATCATAACTTGGGATTAAAGTGACTTCGTTCATTGCTTGTCGATTCCGGTGATTAAATGTTCTATTATTTAGATTGTTTGAATTGAGTCTAAGTTGTATGTTTATATTGCTTGAGGTCAAGCAAAGTTCTAAGTGTGGGGGATTTTGATTGGTGTTTAGATGTTAGGATTTTCGTAGTGTTTTCGAGTCCGTTTTCGTTATGTTTTTGTGTCTTTTGTGTGTTTATGGCTATGATTTGGTTGTTTGGAGTTTTTGGTGCTTGTAGGTGTCTATAAATGGAAAAGGAGCGGAAACGGGTCGAAAAGGCAAAAAAGTCGAAGTTCGGATTATCGAGGTCAGATCGGAGAGTTGGACGACCGTCCAACTCATCTGGACGGCCGTCCAAGATCACGTCCAACTCTGGACGGGCGTCCAGCGTGCAAATCAAATTCATGCAGAACCGAGTTCAGGACGTACGTCCAGAATAAGTTGGACGCATGTCCAACTTCCGGTGCCAGCTGTATTTCCTTATATATCTAGGATTTTATAGCTAGTTTATGTATTACCTCTTGTGCACGAATTATGAACAACTTTTACCCTCTTTTAGCTTTAGTTCTTGCATTCAAATACTTTAGTTTAGTTTTCCTTTGTTCGGATCCGGATTCCTTGTTTGTTTTCTTCGTTTAATTCAAGTTCTTCGTTCTTCGTTTAATTTCTTAAGTTATTTATTGCTTTCTTTTAATTGCTTTATTTGAGTTCCTTAGTTTTAGATTTACTTTCGTAATTGCTTCGTTTAATTTCGTTAGTTCAATTTCATTCGTTCGATTTCAAGTTCTTAGTTTAGATTCGTTTTTCCTAGTTTTCGATTACTTCGTTTTCCAAGTTCTTAGAGTTAGATTTATTTATTTAATTTCCAGATTTTCAAATTTAGTTTAATTCATGTCTAGATTCGTTTTCGGTTCTTTCGTTGCTTTCTTTACTGCTTTCTTTTCGATTCTTGCCTAGGTAGTTTTATTGCTTTCTTTTAGTTTAATTCTTTAGATTAATTTGTTTAGATTTATTTCTTTGCTCTCTAGATTAGATTATTTACTTGCTTTGATTTATTTCTTTGATTTATTTTATTGCCTAGGATTTAAAACAAAAACCCAAAATTTCTCTTTACTTGCTTTCTTAGTTTTAGGCTAGATTAGGATTTTTGCTACACAATTATTTGCCCTGTTAAGTTTTCCTTGAGATTCGACTTAGGGTTTTGCTTGCTAGTGCTACGATAGGATTTCGTTCTATTGCGAACACTTTTTGGTGAAACAAACTTTGGCGCCGTTGTCAGGGATCACTTTTGGCGATTTAATTGTGTAGTATTTTTATTTTTATTTGTTTTATTTTAATTTGTGTTTATTCGATTTCTTGTTTCTCCCACTCGGTGCGTTAAACCCTTTTGTTGAGTGTTGTGTATGCATGGTCGCCGAAGTCTTCAAAGGAATTTAGCGCCCTACTTCGACAACATCCATCAAAAGAAAACGATTTTAGCCGCTAAGGAGAAGGAGAAGATCGATTCCCAAGACTTTTCTTTGGTCTTGTTATTTGCAGAGCCCGAAGTGATATAGGTGAAATTTACCCTGTTTTAATAGCCAAAAAAGAGTCGATTTTGTGTCTCGATTGTGTGATATTGTCTATAGTTTATATGGTTTTTAGTATATGAGACAATATTATGCTTGTAGGTGTTTTTCTGTGTTTTCAGGCATAAATCGATGATAAAACCCCGAGACGAGAAAAGGTGTGAAGATCGAAGCTTAAAATTCAAGATTTGAGTTCGAGTGAAGGCCTCTCGATCGACCTCTCGATCGAGAGAGGTGTCGAGAGGTGCCTTCTTCCGCAGCTATCGATCGAGAGCAAAAGATGATACCCTCTCGATCGACCTCTCGATCGAGAGGTCTGTCGAGAGGTGTCCAGCCGGGAATTTTTCTCCTTATTTAAATAGACTGCTTTTTGGTTTAGGTTTTCCTTATGTAAATTTCTCCTATATATACTCCTATTCTAGCATTGTAAACCTAATCTAGAATTCATAGCACTCTTTAGTTTTTCATAATTTTCTCTTTAAATTTCCAGCTTTTATTTTTGTTCAACATTGGAGCTTTATTCAAGTTTATTCAAGATTCAAGTTTCGAAGTTCTTCGTGTTCAAGATTCAATTCCAAGTTTTTCTTACTCTTACTTTTTAATTATGTTCTTCCAATTCTTTGTGTTCATGTCTACTTTAATTATGTCTAGCTAAATTCCTTAGTTGATTTTAGGGATTGAATGCCTAATTGAATTTATGTAAGTGTTCTTGTTTACAATTAACCTTCCAATCTAGATGCATGTTTCATGGTGCTTATTCTCATGCATAGTTAATTGGCCATTAATTGTGTATGCATAATTATGTGTTTATGCCTTGATAGGGTAATTGCATAATCGATCTCATGAATGCATGATATGATAGTTTGATTTTCTTGATTGATAATTGAATTATTATATGTTCATATATAATTGATTTGGTGTCTTAGTTGAGCCTAGTTGATTATATTATTGGTACTTGTTCTATTCTACACTTGATTCGATTCTTACAATTCGAAAGAATATTAGGATCTCGTTAGGTGACTACTTGCATTGCTTTAATTAGGGTGTAGGTTATTTTTGCATGTATCACATTTAGATTGGATTAAAGTGGTTAATTGTATTCATTAATTATTTGCATATGTTTGATTAGGTAGGCTTCCCTAGAATCAACACTTTTCCTTATTTGTTCACTTTCCTTATTTATTTAATTGCTTGTGTCTTAAGTTGTTTTATTTGACTACTTATTTCTTTATTTACTTATTTCATTATATGTTTATTTGAGTTCTTTTTATTAGTATAAATACCACATTCACTAAACCCTTCAAAGTCTAGACATCAGTTTAGTTCTATAGTAGAGGTATTGTGTGCGTTTTCGGTTTATCAGTCCCTGTGGATACGATACTCGTGCTTCATTATATTACACCTATTTGTGTGGTAGAAATAGTGCGATCAAATTTTGGCGCCGTTGCCGGGGATTGATTAGATTTCACATACATATTTTGAAATAGAATTAATAGGTGATTTAGGCGCTTTAATTTTCTGTTTTCGGTTTATTGATCTAACGTTCTTCTTTTCTTCTCTTTGATTTAATTTTAGGTAGTGCATGACCACAAGGTCTAAGGGGATAAATCCTATTCCGTTGGACTTGGAGTTAGAGCGCTCTCTAAGGACGTTGAGGCGAGGAAAGGAGACGAGAAAGATCGATACACCACTCTCTTCACCACCCGATTCACCAAGGAGTTTCGATTCAATGGGGGATCAAGTGAGGAGGACTTTGAACGACCGCTACAAGCCGGTCGTTGATCAATTTCAGCAAGGAGGATGGGGGACAACCGAAGCCAACAACTACGAGTTCAAGACGTCCCTCATCAACATGGTGCAACACAATCAATACGGAGGATCACCGGCGGAGGATCCGAACGCACACTTGAAGCAATTTCTGGACATATGTGCTACATACAAGGCCAATGGAGTGTCCTCGGATTACCTAAAGCTCAGCCTTTTCGTGTGGTCTCTCAAGGACGATGCTCGGGAGTGGTTAGATGGATTGGACAAGACGGAGGTCACTACTTGGGCTGACATGTGCACAAAGTTTCTCAACAAGTTCTTTCCACCCTCGAGGGCTCAAAAGCTTATCAATGAGATCATACAGTTTCAACAATTCGAGGATGAGCACTTCTACGAGGCATGGGGGAGATTCAAGAAGCTACTACGAGCATGCCCAAATCATGGAATTACCAAGGAGGATCAAATCACGAACTTCTATCGTGGTTTGAACAAGTTGTGTAGGAAGGAGCTCGACTACGCTTCGAAGGGAGGATTTCTGAATAATGAGTATGATGTTGCTATGGAGATCATTGAGCTGACCGTAAATTCGAGTTATGAGGAGGCTACTGACCGTCGTCTTGGAAGAAGGAGAGTTGCCAACATTGGGATCGATGCTTACGAGGACTTGATGGAGAAATACACAAAAACAGCGAATGAGTTGGATTCTATCAAGAAAGGAGTACTTCGGTGCGATGCTATCACGGACGATCAAGCAAACCCAACCGAAGAGGAAGATGCCAATTTTGTGCAACAAGGGGGCAAGTGGCAACCGAATCAAGGAACCAAGTGGCAAGGAGGGCAAGGAGGACAAGGAGGTTCGAACTATCAAGGAGGGTACAAGAAACCATATGTTCCCAACAACCGAAATCATCCGAACTTTTCCTATGCCAATCCGAACAACGCCTTGCAACCACCTCCCGGCTTCCATGTTGAGAACGGAGTCATCCAAGAGCCCAAGAAGGAGATGTCTACCGACGATTTGATTCGTCAATATATGGCTCAATCGGAGATGAGGATGACACAACAAGATGCAAAGTTGAGGACGTTGGAGCTCACTCAAAGTACCTCAACTAACAACTTGGCGAGTAGCATCTGCGTTGACCAAACAAATGCAAATGTTGGAGACACAAATGAGTCAAATAGCCAACGCTCAAGGAGGAGTCCATAAGCCCGGCCAATTCCCAAGTAACACGGAGCAAAACCCGAAGAACAACCATCATGTTCATGCTATTGAGCTTTGGAGCGGCACTACGTACACAAATCCATCCTTGGAAGCTGAGAAGAAAGGAGTCGGGAACTTCAAGAATGTGGTGCTCGAGGAAACGAGGATCCAAGAGCCGAGGCGAGAGCCTCTCAACACCTCTCTCGATCGAGAGGCCGATCGAGAGGTCCATACTGGAAGTCAGCATCCACCTCTCGACACCTCTCTCGATCGAGAGGAGGATCGAGAGGTCTACGACGAGGAGATTCAAATGGAACCTCTCGACACCTCTCTCGATCGAGAGGTCGATCGAGAGGTCAAAAACCGAGGTCAGAAGGGACCTCTCGACACCTCTCTCGATCGAGAGGTCGGTCGAGAGGCCCAGCAGCCGCACCAACTTCCGACTTACACTCCGAAGGCCCCCTTCCCGCAACGATTGACCAAGACGAAGCAAGACGAGAAGTATCAACGCTTCATGGAGATACTACAAAAGGTCAACATCAACATACCACTTCTCGATGCTCTCCGAGACATGCCCAGCCACATGAAGTTCATCAAGGATGCGGTTTCGGGGAAGAAGAAGTGGGGGAAGTTCGAGACGATCAATCTCACGGAGGAGTTGATCGCAATATTTTCTACCACACAAAAATAGGTATAGTATAATGAAGCACGAGTATCGTATCCACAGGGATTGATATACCGAAACCACACACAATATCTCTACTCTAGAATTAAACTAATGTCTAGGCTTTTAAGAGTTTAAAGATGTGGTATTTATAACTAGACAAATAAATAAAAGACTCAATTGAACAAATAAAGAAATAAACAAATAATAAAGCAAATAATAAATAAAGCAAATAACAAATAAGGCAAATAAACAAATAAGGATAAAACTCAAATAAGGAAAAGTGTTGATTCTAGGGAAGCCTACCTAATCAAATCTATGCAAGCAATTAATGAGTACAATTAACCAATTTAATCCAATCTAGACATGATACATGAAAATAACCTAACACTCCGATTAAGGTAATGCAAGTCGTCACCTAATATGATCCTAATATCCTTTCGGACGCATAGATATCAAACTAAGTGCAAAAGAGAACAAGTATCAATGATATAATCAACTAGGTTCAATTATGACACCTAAATTGACTATATGCAAACATATGATAATTCAATTTCAATTAAGACAAATCAAATCATCATACCATGTATTCATGAGATCTATTATGCAATATCCTATCAAGGCATATAAACATAACTATGCATACACAATTAGTGATCAATTAATCATGCATGAGAATAAGCACCATGAAAACATGCATCTAGATTGAAAGGCTAATTGCAAACAAAAATACTCACATAAATTCAATTAGGCATTCAATCCCTAAAATCAACTAAAGAAAATTAGCTAGACATAATTAAAAGAAAGGCAGAAGGAAGAATAAACATAATTAAAAGCATAAAGTAAAAAGAAAGGGATAGAAAAACTCTTGAATCTTGATGAATCTTCAATATTCAATTGTCTTCATACATAAAATAAATCTAAATCTAAAAGTATAAAAGTATGGAGAAAAGAATAAAAACTAATCTAAAGAATGTAGGAGAGTGGAGGAACTTGTTTACAATGATAGGTTTAGAGGTATTTATAGGGTAGAAGTTTACATCTAATACCTAATTGTACAAGGAAACCAAGAAAAAGGTCAAAAATTGCCTTTTAAAAGAAATCCCGTCTGAAACGGAGCGAGCGCTCCAGAGGGTTGGAGCGAGCGCTCCAATGCTGGTTCGCTGGGACTGCGCACGTCTTTCTTGTTTTGGCCGTAACTTCCTCGTCCGAACTCCAAATTGACCTCCGTTTTCGCCTACGTGCTCCTATCGAACTCCTCTTCAATACTATGCTTCCACTTTTCCAGAATAACTCTTTTAAAAAATCGTGAAAATTCAGAACTTGGGATCAATACTTCATCTCTTCCTTGGTTTCATCGCCTCTTGTCTTATCTTGGGTTTTCTCGACTCAAAAGCCCTAAAAACACTCAAAACAACCCAAAAGCGTAATCTAGCTCGAAATAACATAAACAATATAAATCATGAGCTAAACTGTCAAAATACGACAAGAAAACGATAATATAACACTTAGATGATAGGGTAAAAATGCACCCTATCAAAATCCCCCAAACTTAAACATTGTTCGTCCCGAACAATACCAAAAACGAAATAAACAATAGACTCAAGCATTGTGAACTATGTAGGCCTCAAAACTTTTTTCAAAAACAAGCTCATGATCATGATCAAGACTATGCATACAACCTTAGCATCAATAACACAACCTATTCAATAAATCCAAATCATGCTATTCAATCAAAGAACACTCTCAAACATGTGAAATTATATGTGTATAAGTGAACACTCAATTCTCTCAAAGATGTATAAGATAATGCACATCATAAGGGTTCACTCAATATCAATGCAATGCAACATGTTTACCATAGGCTTGCCCCTAATCTCAACATCTCCACCTAATGTAATACTCATAAACTAGGATCAAGAAGGACTTTATAAAAGCTTGTAATGTAGGGACATTGGTTAAGGTAGGGAATATATAGGCTAAGTGACTCAAAATGCTCTAAATCATCAACCTCTTTTCAACTCCAAACAAAGTATGGTTTTTCAACTCCATCTTCTACCATCCAACACCAACTACAATACAACAACATATCAAAGATGCAAACAATACCAACTATACAAATCAAAGCTAACTATCCCCTTATGCTTATATATTTTTTTCTTTTTTTCTTTTCATAGAGCTCATCTAAAGATATTCTTTCTAATGATAATCAAAAGCTCTATTTTTTTTTTCTTTTCCTCTTTTTAACATTTTTTTTTAAGCTCATAGGGATAGCTAACTACGAAAATCAAGCATCTAAAATTCTTTTCTTCTCCCTCTACACCACAACAAGATATTCTTTTCAACTCCTTCCATACTACCAACCACAACAAAGGATACCCATAATCATCCAAACCTCCTATCATCCGGTTTTACAAAGAACGGCTAATAAAGGCTCAAAAGGGGTAAACAAAGGATTATGAACAAGGTTAGTGTATAGGAATCATGTGGCTAAAGAAAGATGGCCTAAGATCATCTCCTAGTTCATAAATATACTAAGGTCTTGATGGAGAAATAAGGCAAGTTCTAGAAACAATGAAGAATGCATGATCACTCAATCAAAGAATAGGCATAAAAATGCACAAAAAGCTCAAATCTCACGGTTCAAACTAACTAGTTCCCGACATCATAACACAATTCAAATTCATCAAAATAATTGCGTCACTTCGCCAAGGTTCCATGCATAATAAAGATCATGAATTTTTCTCCAAAAATCAACAAAATTACTATCATCGGCCAAATTCACAACACTATCATCACATGCTTATTTGACTCAACTTAAATACCTAAGACTCAACAAAAATAATAACTACTAATAAAATATCCAAAAATTAAGCTACAATCCAAGAACCCATGTAAACGAGTTAACAAAGCCACACTTCTCCCTCCCCCAAACTTATTTCGAATCATGATGAAGGAATAAGTTTAAAAAGAAGGAGTGGATAAGTTAACGAGCGTACCTTTCACCGAAGCTAGCTTACTATCGATCTTCTCTTCTAGCCGAAACCTCATCGAGAAAACCTACAACTCACAAGCTTCGCAAATTCTTGGATAAAAAGCTTAATAAAAGATAAGACTCAAACAAAAACGAAAACAAATAAAACGAAAACTGAAAATTAAAGATAGAGTTGGGTTACCTCCCAACAAGTGCTACGTTTTACGTCTTTAGCCCGACGATACCTCTTATCAAGGTGGATCAAAATGAAAGTTCTTCTCTCCCCCATCATCGAGTTTCTTCATGGCTCCATCAATTGATCTCTTGAATTCGGCTAACTTCAATGATGGAATGGCTTCCAACTGATTTAAGAACTCGAGAATCTCCTCGCAAGCTCCATCCGGTGCCGGTGGTATAGGAGGTTCCAAAACTTGGACGGCAAACACATCTTCTCGATTATCATCGGGCCTCTTCATTACTTCATAAATGGAAATCTTCAATTCCTCTCCATTGACTCTAAATGTTAGATCTCCATCTTGAATATCGATCAAAGCTCTCCCGGTAGCTAAGAATGGCCGTCCTAAGATCAAAGGTTGGTTTGCATCCTCGGGCATATCCAATACCACAAAATCAGCCGGGAAAACAAGATTCTGAACTTGCACGAGCACATCTTCAACTATCCCCCTTGGATAAGAAACTGATCGATCCGCCATAAGTAGGGAGATAGTTGTCGGCTTCATCTTTCCAATCTTGAGCCGGTTGAAAATAGAGAGGGGCATCAAATTGATGCTAGCACCAAGATCACAAAGGACATTTTGGAAGACGTGATCACCAATCTTGCAAGCTAATGTGAACCTCCCGGGATCCTTTTGTTTCAACGGAAGCTTCTTTTGTAAGACCGCGCTACACTCCTCCTTGAGGTTGATCGTCTCGAACTTAGCCCACTTCTTCTTCCCCGCCACCGCGTCCTTGATGAACTTCATGTGGTTTGGCATGTCTCGGAGAGCATCGAGAAGTGGTATGTTGATGTTAACCTTTTGAAGCATCGCCAAGAAACGTTGATACTTCTCATCTTGCTTTGGCTTGGTCAATCTTTGCGGGAAAGGGGCCTTCAGAGTGTAAGTCGGAAATTGGGGCGGCTGCTGGGCCTCTCGACCGACCTCTCGATTGAGAGAGATGTCGAGAGGTCCCTTCTGACCTCGGTTTTTGACCTCTCGATCGACCTCTCGATCGAGAGAGGTGTCGAGAGGTTCCATTTGAATCTCCTCGTCGTAGACCTCTCGATCCTCCTCTCGATCGAGAGAGGTGTCGAGAGGTGGATGCTGACTTCCAGTATGGACCTCTCGATCGACCTCTCGATCGAGAGAGGTGTCGAGAGGCCCTCACCTCGGCTCTTGGATCCTTGTTTCCTCGAGCACCACATTCTTGAAATTCCCAACTCCTTCCTTCTCAGCTTCCAAGGATGGATTTGTGTACGTAGTACCGCTCCGAAGCTCGATAGCATGAACTTGATGGTCGGGCTTATGGACTCCTCCTTGAGCATTGGCTACTTCATCAACTCGAGCATCCAACATATTCATGTGCTTGGTCAAATTTGTGACTGCACTCTCGATATTAGAAACACTTGACTCCAAGGCTCCGATTTTATTTGTCGTCGTTGATATGAGATTCTTAATCAACTCCTCCAATGAAGGTTCCTTCTTCGGCTCTTGAACGACTTCATTCTCCACATGAAAGCCAGAGGATATGTTTGGATGGCGTCGATTGTTGGGATCATAAGTCTTCTTGAAAGCATCCAACTCCGTTGCCGTCTTGGTGTATTTCTCCATCAAATCATCATAAGCTTCGGATCCAATGGCGGCAACCTTCCTTCTCCCAACTCTTCTATCGGTAGCCTCCTCGTAACTTGCGTTGACGTTGAGCTCGATGATCTCCCAAGCTGTCTCTACATCGTTATTTAAGAATCCTCCTTTAGACGCATAATCGAGCTCCTTCTTGCATTGCTTGTTCAATCCTTGATGGAAGCGGAAAATTTGTTCCCCCTTGTCAAGACCATGATTGGGGCATACACGAAGCATCTTTCTGAATCTCCCCCATGCTTCGTAAAGGTACTCATCTTCAAATTGTTGGAATTTGTTGATCTCGTTTAGAAGCCTCTGAGCCCTTGAAGGTGGGAAGAACTTATTTAAGAATAGTTTGTACAGCTCGCTCCATGTCTTTATCTCGGCTCGATTCTCTATATCCTCAAGCCACTCTCTAGCATCATTCTTGAGAGACCACTCGAAGAGACTGAGCTTGATGTAGTCTGCAGGCACTCCATTTGCCTTGTATGTGGCACAGATATTGAGAAATTGCTTCAGGTGAGCATTAGGATCCTCCATCGGTGTGCCTCCATATTGATTTGCTTGCACCATGTTGATGAGGGAAGCCTTGATCTCGTAATCGGAGCCTCAACAGTCCCCCATCCTCCATTCTGGAATTGATCAACAGCCGGCTTGAACCGATCGTTGAGAGTCTTTTTCACTACCGAGTCCGCCATAAGAATTTAGTCCTCGACAAAGAAAGGAGACGGTTAGTTTAATAAAACAGAAAAATAAACGCCTAAATCACCTATTAATCTTATTTCAAAATATCTATGTGAAATCTAATCAATCCCCGGCAACGGCGCCAAAATTTGATCGCACTATTTTCTACCACACAAAAATAGGTATAGTATAATGAAGCACGAGTATCGTATCCACAGGGATTGATATACCGAAACCACACACAATATCTCTACTCTAGAATTAAACTAATGTCTAGGCTTTTAAGAGTTTAAAGATGTGGTATTTATAACTAGACAAATAAATAAAAGACTCAATTGAACAAATAAAGAAATAAACAAATAATAAAGCAAATAATAAATAAAGCAAATAACAAATAAGGCAAATAAACAAATAAGGATAAAACTCAAATAAGGAAAAGTGTTGATTCTAGGGAAGCCTACCTAATCAAATCTATGCAAGCAATTAATGAGTACAATTAACCAATTTAATCCAATCTAGACATGATACATGAAAATAACCTAACACTCCGATTAAGGTAATGCAAGTCGTCACCTAATATGATCCTAATATCCTTTCGGACGCATAGATATCAAACTAAGTGCAAAAGAGAACAAGTATCAATGATATAATCAACTAGGTTCAATTATGACACCTAAATTGACTATATGCAAACATATGATAATTCAATTTCAATTAAGACAAATCAAATCATCATACCATGTATTCATGAGATCTATTATGCAATATCCTATCAAGGCATATAAACATAACTATGCATACACAATTAGTGATCAATTAATCATGCATGAGAATAAGCACCATGAAAACATGCATCTAGATTGAAAGGCTAATTGCAAACAAAAATACTCACATAAATTCAATTAGGCATTCAATCCCTAAAATCAACTAAAGAAAATTAGCTAGACATAATTAAAAGAAAGGCAGAAGGAAGAATAAACATAATTAAAAGCATAAAGTAAAAAGAAAGGGATAGAAAAACTCTTGAATCTTGATGAATCTTCAATATTCAATTGTCTTCATACATAAAATAAATCTAAATCTAAAAGTATAAAAGTATGGAGAAAAGAATAAAAACTAATCTAAAGAATGTAGGAGAGTGGAGGAACTTGTTTACAATGATAGGTTTAGAGGTATTTATAGGGTAGAAGTTTACATCTAATACCTAATTGTACAAGGAAACCAAGAAAAAGGTCAAAAATTGCCTTTTAAAAGAAATCCCGTCTGAAACGGAGCGAGCGCTCCAGAGGGTTGGAGCGAGCGCTCCAATGCTGGTTCGCTGGGACTGCGCACGTCTTTCTTGTTTTGGCCGTAACTTCCTCGTCCGAACTCCAAATTGACCTCCGTTTTCGCCTACGTGCTCCTATCGAACTCCTCTTCAATACTATGCTTCCACTTTTCCAGAATAACTCTTTTACAAAATCGTGAAAAGTCAGAACTTGGGATCAATACTTCATCTCTTCCTTGGTTTCATCGCCTCTTGTCTTATCTTGGGTTTTCTCGACTCAAAAGCCCTAAAAACACTCAAAACAACCCAAAAGCGTAATCTAGCTCGAAATAACATAAACAATATAAATCATGAGCTAAACTGTCAAAATACGACAAGAAAACGATAATATAACACTTAGATGATAGGGTAAAAATGCACCCTATCAGGAGTGCAGCGCGGTGATCCAAAGGAAGCTACCATTTAAGCAAAAGGATCCCGGAAGATTCACTTTGTCATGCAAGATTGGTGATCAAATCTTCCAAAATGTGCTATGTGATCTTGGTGCTAGCATAAATTTGATGCCTCTCCCTATATTCAACCGGCTCAAGATCGGGAAGATGAAGCCAACCACCATCTCTCTACTTATGGCGGACCGATCAGTTTCTTATCCGAGGGGGATAGTGGAAGACGTTCTAGTTCAAGTGCACAACCTCGTCTTTCCGGCAGATTTCGTAGTCTTGGACATGCCCGAGGACACAAATCAACCATTGATCTTGGGGCGGCCATTCTTAGCGACGGGGAGAGCATTGATCGATGTTCAAGATGGAGACCTCACATTTCGAGTCAACGGGGAGGAACTGAAAATTTCTATCTACGAAGCTATGAAGAGACCCGACGATCAACGTGAGGATATCTTCTCCATCGAGACATTGACACCACCTACTTCGGAGGAGGCACTTAACCATTGTATCTCGAATTCTCTCTATGCCTACGAGGAGTTGGATGAAGCTTGCGACGAGATTCTCGAGTATCTCAATCAGTTGGAGGCTAATCGACCATCGAGTCACCACAAGGAGGTTTCATATCTCGACATCAACAAGAAGGTGGATGACAGATTTTTCGAAGAGGAAGAGAAGAAGGATGCAGCCCCTAAAGGTGGAATTGAAGCCATTACCCGAGCACCTCAAGTACAAGTTCTTAGGAGACGAAGAGACGTACCCAGTGATCGTGTCTTCTCATCTCACGGAGGCAAACACGGACAAGCTATTGAGGGTTCTAAGGGAGCACAAATCTGCAATTGGATGGACGATTGCCGACATCAAAGGTATTAGTCCTACGATTTGCATGCATAGGATCCTACTCGAGGAAGGTCATCGTCCAAGAGTCCAACCCCAAAGACGATTGAACCCAGCCATGCAAGAAGTTGTGAGGAAGGAGGTGCTGAAATTGCTTGATGCCGGCATGATCTATGCTATTTCGGATAGTGAATGGGTGAGTCCTACTCAAGTGGTGTCAAAGAAAGGAGGCATGACGGTCATCAACGACGAGAAAGGAGAGCTGATCGCGACAAGGCTCGTCACGGGATGGCGAGTGTGCATTGATTATCGTCTTCTCAACGCGGCAACAAGGAAGGATCACTTTCCCCTCCCGTTCGTAGATCAAATGCTCGATCGTCTAGCCGGCCATGAATATTATTGCTCCTCGACGGATACTCCGGCTACAATCAAATCGCCATCGCTCCGGAGGACCAACACAAGACGGCATTTACATGCCCATATGGAGTCTTCGCTTATAGGAGGATGCCGTTCGGATTATGCAATGCACCGGCCACTTTCCAAAGGTGCATGATGGCCATCTTCCATGGACTGATCGAGAATATCATGGAGGTGTTTATGGATGATTTTTCAGTCTTTGGTCCTTCTTTTGACCAATGTTTGGATAATCTCGCCACGGTGCTTCAAAGGTGCGAAGAGACGAACCTCGTTCTCAATTGGGAGAAGTGCCACTTCATGGTTCAAGAAGGAGTTGTACTTGGTCACAAGGTGTCTTCATATGGATTGGAGGTGGATCGAGCCAAAGTAGTAGCCATCGAGAAGTTGCCACCGCCAACCAATGTCAAATCGGTGAGAAGTTTCCTAGGACATGCCGGCTTCTATAGGAGATTCATCAAGGATTTCTCAAAGATCACGAAGCCGTTATGTGGATTGCTCGAGAAAGATGTCAAGTTCGTGTTCGATGATGAGTGCTTGGAAGCCTTCGAAACGTTGAAGAAGGCACTTATCTCTACTCCCGTTTTGGTTTCGCCGGATTGGAGTGCCCCGTTCGAGCTCATGTGCGATGCAAGCGATTGGGCGGTAGGAGCTGTTTTGGGGCAGAAGAGGGATAAGCTTTTCCGAGTGATCTATTATGCTAGTAAGACGTTGGACTCGGCTCAAGGGAACTACACCACCACGGAGAAGGAGTTACTTGCTGTGGTCTACGCTTTCGACAAGTTTAGACCTTATTTGGTGGGATCTCACACGATTGTGCACACCGACCATGCCGCCATTCGATATCTATTCAACAAGAAGGACTCAAAGCCAAGGTTGGTTCGCTGGATTTTGCTTCTTCAAGAGTTCGACATGGAGATCAAGGATAGGAAAGGATGCGAGAATGTGGTGGCCGACCATCTCTCGAGACTCGAGCAGCCCGTAGACGGAGAGGATTCGAAAATTGCAATCAAGGAGAGCTTCCCCGATGAGCAGATTTTTCAGATGGACGATTAAATACCGTGGTTCGCCGACATCGTCAACTACTTGGTGATACATCATGTGCCCAAGGATCTATCGTCTCACCAAAAGAAGAAGTTCCTCCACGATTGTAAGTTCTATTATTGGGATGATCCATACTTGTACAGGAGGTGTGCCGATGGAGTGATAAGGCGATGTGTTCAACAATCAGAATGGAAGAAGATCATCGAAGATTGCCATAGCGCTCCAAATGGGGGACACTTTGCAGCGAATCGGACCGCCCTCAAGATCTTTCATAGTGGTTTCTATTGGCCTTCGATCTACAAGGATTGCCACGAGTTCATCAAGTCATGTGATCGATGCCAAAGAATGGGGAATATCACGAAGAGGGACGAGATACCGCAACGAACTATCATGGAAGTGGAGCTCTTCGATGTTTGGGGGATTGACTTCATGGGTCCTTTTCCCAAGTCTCAAGGGTTCTCCTACATTTTACTTGCGGTGGAGTATGTTTCTAGATGGGTCGAGGCCATTCCGACTACAACCAACGATTCGAAGGTGGTGATCAAATTCCTCCAGTGAAATATTTTGACTCGGTTTGGAACTCCGAGGGCTTTGCTTAGTGATGGGGGGAGCCACTTCAACAATCGTTGGTTAGGATCGCTTCTTGCGAAGTATGGAGTCAAGCACAAGGTCACATCGCCCTACCACCCTCAAGCAAACGGTCAAGCCGAGTTAGCTAATCATGAGATCAAGCAAATTTTGGAGAAGACCGTCACCAACAAGAAGGAGTGGGCGAAGTACTTAGACGACGCACTTTGGGCCTATAGGACGGCTTTCAAGACACCAATTGGGAGATCGCCATATCAACTGCTATTTGGCAAGTCTTGCCACTTACCAATGGAGTTGGAGCATAAAGCTTATTGGGCGACGAGAAGGATCAACTTCGAGTTCAAGGAAGCCATGGGCCAAAGATGTGACGACTTGTTGGAGCTTGATGAATGGAGAAACGAAGCATTCGAAAATTCGAGGATCTACAAGGAACGAGCTGCAAGATTCCACAACTTGAGCATCAAAAAGCGTAAGTTCGAAATTGGTGATGATGTTCTTGTTTTTAATTCTCGACTTCGTTTGTTTCCAGGAAAATTGCAAAGTAAGTGGTCGGGGCAGTACGTCATTTACAAGGACTTGAAGAATGGTGCATTCGAGGTGTTGAAGAACGACGGTGAGAAATTCGTAGTGAATGGACATCGCCTCAAGCACTACTTCAAGCCGTTGCCGTTTTTTCCCAAGAAAGCGGCCACTTACCTCGATGACCCAAGTTAGAAAGGAGGTATCGTCGGGCTAAAGACGTAAAACGTAGCACTTGTTGGGAGGTAACCCAATATTTGTATCCCGTTTTTATTTTGTTTCGTTTTACGTTTTAGAGTCTTAGGTAGTTTATTTTTCGTAGTTTTGAGTCAAATTTCGTATTTTAGAGTCGAACCCCTTAATATACTAACGAATGTTAAAAAGTTGTGTAGAAAACAAAATTGAGCAGGTCCTCTCGACACCTCTCTCGATCGAGAGGTTGATCGAGAGGTGAAATTTTGGCATACAGTAGGGGTCTCTCGACACCTCTCTCGATCGAGAGGTGTATCGAGAGGTTTTGAATTTTTGATTTCCCAGGTGTGTCACGTGAAGCCTCTCGATCGAGAACCCCGTGTTTCGATCGAGAGGGGAGGTCAGAACGTGAAGTGCAGCACCTCTCGACACCTCTCTCGATCGAGAGGTCGATCGAGAGGTCAAATTTTGGATTCCAGTAGGCACCTCTCGACACCTCTCTCGATCGAGAGGTCGATCGAGAGGGTCGTTGACGGCGCAAATTCCAACTTTGACCAGGTTTATTTACTCCTTTAAATACCTCTTTTGCACACAACTCACATACCATACTCTCATAACTCACAAATTCTCTCAAGCATACACAAATACTCTCGATTTCTCTCTTCGATTCGTCAAAAGGTACTCGATTTCTTGCCCTCTTCTTATCAATTCTTGGTTCTTTACATGACTTCGCATGTTTTGACCGATTAAAATTCAATTTTGATGGTTAAATTCGTTGAATTGATAGATTGGGTATTAGATTGAGCATGATAGATTGGATTCATGGAATTCATTGAATTATTTGTATGAATTGAATTCATGGATGAATGCGGAGATAATTGTGTATTGATATTCGAATGAGTCTTTAAATTTGTCTATGAATTATTGAAGATTCGTTGGTATCTATATGCATGAGATAAAAATTGTGTGATGATAAGTACATGTTTGTGGAGGAGTAATGTGTTGATTGTATAAATTGGTGATGAAATTGAGTTGATAATGGGGGAGAATTGAATTTGGTTGAAGTTTGGGGGAAGATGATTTAAATTGCTTTATTCTTGCATCTCTTGTATTGATTTGTGATACTTTTAGGTACTAAAAATGGCAAGAGACAAGGGCAAGAATGTTGCTTCGACCTCTTCGGGCAAAGGCAAGGGGAAAGAAAAGGTCACCTCTTCGAGCAAGGGAAAGGAGACGTGGAAGAATGACAAGACTATCCCGGAGACTAGAATACCGCCGGCAAGGTCGATGCCCTCGAGTTTGGAGCCCAAGGCGTTCAAGCTTAAGCTCCCCACAGCGGAATCAAAGAGGAGATGGTCCCACCTTGTGCAACTCAAGCACAAGCATTGTCGTTTCCTACACCAAGAGACTATTGCGGCGATGGGGATAGCCAACGAAATCACCCAATTGATGCAACGAGGAGGCTTCACCAACATCTTTCAAGGGAATCACTTAACCTACCACATTCTCACGGTGGAGTTTCTCTCAACTTTGGTGGTGGAGCGAGTCAACCAAGTGCCCCACGTCATTCGTTTCCAACTCGGTGGTCAACCGAGGGAGCTTGATATGGATCAACTTAGTGACATCATCGGAGGAAACAAGCGTGGTGAGTATATTGGCAACAATCATCCGAATTTGCAAGATTTGTGGGCACAATTCGTGGATTTTGAGGAGGAAAGAACGAGATCCTACAACCCGGCGAAAGCAAAGGCCACCTCAATTCGGAATCCCACGATTCGCTACTTCCATAGGCTGATTTCGTCGACCATCCATTCCCGTCACGACTCCGGCACCTTCCTTGCCACCGACGCTCATCTCATTTGGACCTCATATCGAGGCCACTCTCAATGTGCAGCCCTTTACCTCGTAGATCATATGGAGAACCAAGCATACTTGTTCGGGGGGCAAAAGATCGAAATAGGAGCTTTCGTCACTCCCATTGCCCAACACTTCAACATTCCGATTGGAGAGCAGCCCGTGTCTACGTCCATCTTTGTGGATAGACGCACGTTGGAGCTTGCAAGGATGATTTCTTTCGATACGTCCGGGTGGTTCCTTAAGCTACATGGGAGGAGTGGAGTTCACCTTTTCCCGCTGCCGAACAATTACTTGACCGAGGTGATCGGGAACGAAAAGCTAAGGAGAGGAAAGGGGACGATGAACTCGCCTCAACACAAGGAGCTTATGTGGGCTGAGGGAGGTCCAAGGCCCGATGAAGGAGGTGATGATGATGAGGAGGACGACGCTGAAGACGAGGCCGAGCAATATGAGCAAGGTTTCGATCACGAGGAGGATGCGTATGCGCAAGGATACGAAGGTGTTCCACAGCCCGATTTCCACATGAGAGCTCCGGACTTCTCTACGATGCACGATTGGCATACAGAGTCAATGGAGGCAATGGACAACTACCATTGGGATGGTAGGGAGTTTGTCCAGTCTCAAGTACGAGGAGTTCGAGAGGAGGTTCAAACGTTGAGAACCGAGGTGGGGGATCTTCGTACATTCATTGGAGGTCGTTTTGATACACTCGACGCTTACTTTGAGAACGAGAGGAAATTTCGAGAAGAGGAGGAGAAGAGGCGTGAGGATGAATGAGCGTACTTGGAGAATTACAATAGGATGGTGCATGAGATGCACTACTTTTATCCTCACTACCCGGAGAGCCATCAACGATTCAACCCCAATAATCCCGACAACCCTCCCTTCCCACCGCCAGTTCAATGAGGTCAGTTTTTAACTTAGCCTACTTCTTTTCTTTAAACTTATTTCTTTGCTATGCTTTGAAATAAGTTTGGGGGAGGGGAAAGAGTGTCTAAGTTAATTACTTTTATTGTTTTCTTGCTTTGAGAGTCTTTTATTTGTTAGTATTATTTTGGGGTATGTTAGAGTCTTTTATTATTTTGAGTCTTAGGTTTAAATTGAGTCAAGTAAGCATGTGATGATAGTATTGTGAATTGGCCAATGATAGAAAAATTTTGCTTGATTTTTGAGAAAATTCATGATCTTTATTATGCATGGAACCTTGGCGAAGCGACGCATTTTATTCATTGAAATTGAAGCATGTCTTGATGTCGGGAACTAGTTAGTTTGAGCCCGTGAGTTTTGAGCTATTGGTGCATATTGATGCCTATTTTCTTGATTGAGTGATCATGTATGCTTCATTGTTTCTAGAACTTGCCCTATTTCTCCGTCAAGACCTTAGTATTATGAACTAGGAGATGATCTTAGGCCATCTTTCTTTAGCCACATGATTCCCATACACTAACCTTGATCATCATCTTTGTTTACCCCCTTTGAGCCTTGTTATGAGCCTTTCTTTCTTGAGCTTGGATGATAGGAGGATTGGATGGATAAGGGTATCTTTAGTGGATTTAGTTGGTGATATGGAAGGAGTTAATTAGAATATTTGTTGTGGTGTAGAAGGAGAAAAAGAAAAGAGATGCTTGATTAAGTATAGTTAGCTATCCCTATGAGCTTAGAAAAAGATAGTTGTGAAAAAAAAAGAGAAAAGAAAATATAGAGCCTTTGTTCAAATATTAGAAAGAACATTTATTAGTTGAGCTCTATAGTTAGAAAAAAAAAATAATGAGAATAAAATCATAAGGAGATAGTTAGCTTGGATTGTATATGTTGCATCTTGATATTGAGTTTTGTAGTTGGTGTTGGATGGTAGAAGATGGGGTAAAAACCATACTTTGGGTGGAGTTGAAGAAAAAAGAAAAGGGTAATGATTTGGAGTAATTTGAGTCACTTAGCCTACTACCTTAACCAATGTCCCTACATTACAAGCTTTTATAAAGACCTTTTTGATCTTAGTTTGTGAATATTACATTAGGTGGAGATGTTGAGATTAGGGGCAAGCCTATGGTAAACGTGTTGCATGGCATTGATGTTGAGTGAACCTTATGATGTGCATTATATTACATCTTTTCTTTGAGAGAGTTGAGAGTTCACTTATATACATAATCTCACATGTTTGGAGAGTGTTCTTTGATAGATTGACATGTTTCGAATTTGTTGGATAGGTTGTGTTATTGATGCTAAGGTTGTGTGCATAGTTTTGATCATGATCATGAGTATTGGTTTTGAAAAGTTTTGAGACCTATATAGTTCACAATGCTAGAGTCTATTGTTTATGTTTTGGTATTGTTCGGGACGAACAAAGTTTAAGTTTGGGGGATTTGATATAGGTGAAATTTACCCTGTTTTAATAGCCAAAAAAGAGTCGATTTTGTGTCTCGATTGTGTGATATTGTCTATAGTTTTTATGGTTTTTAGTATATGGGACAATATTATGCTTGTAGGTGTTTTTCTGTGTTTTCAGGCATAAATCGATGATAAAACCCCGAGACGAGAAAAGGTGTGAAGATCGAAGCTTAAAATTCAAGATTTGAGTTCGAGTGAAGGCCTCTCGATCGACCTCTCGATCGAGAGAGGTGTCGAGAGGTGCCTTCTGCCGCAGCTATCGATCGAGAGCAAAAGATGTCTGTCGAGAGGTGTCCAGCCGGGAATTTTTCTCCTTATTTAAATAGACTCCTTTTTGGTTTAGGTTTTCCTTATGTAAATTTCTCCTATATATACTCCTATTCTAGCATTGTAAACCTAATCTAGAATTCATAGCACTCTTTAGTTTTTCATAATTTTCTCTTTAAATTTCCAGCTTTTATTTTTGTTCAACATTGGAGCTTTATTCAAGTTTATTCAAGATTCAAGTTTCGAAGTTCTTCGTGTTCAAGATTCAATTCCAAGTTTTTCTTACTCTTACTTTTTAATTATGTTCTTCCAATTCTTTGTGTTCATGTCTACTTTAATTATGTCTAGCTAAATTCCTTAGTTGATTTTAGGGATTGAATGCCTAATTGAATTTATGTAAGTGTTCTTGTTTACAATTAGCCTTCCAATCTAGATGCATGTTTCATGATGCTTATTCTCATGCATAGTTAATTGGCCATTAATTGTGTATGCATAATTATGTGTTTATGCCTTGATAGGGTAATTGCATAATCGATCTCATGAATGCATGATATGATAGTTTGATTTTCTTGATTGATAATTGAATTATTATATGTTCATATATAATTGATTTTGTGTCTTAGTTGAGCCTAGTTGATTATATTATTGGTACTTGTTCTATTCTGCACTTGATTCGATTCTTACAATTCGAAATAATATTAGGTTCTCGTTAGGTCACTACTTGCATTGCTTTAATTAGGGTGTAGGTTATTTTTGCATGTATCACATTTAGATTGGATTAAAGTGGTTAATTGTATTCATTAATTATTTGCATATGTTTGATTAGGTAGGCTTCCCTAGAATCAACACTTTTCCTTATTTGTTCACTTTCCTTATTTATTTAATTGCTTGTGTCTTAAGTTGTTTTATTTGACTACTTATTTCTTTATTTACTTATTTCATTATATGTTTATTTGAGTTCTTTTTATTAGTATAAATACCACATTCACTAAACCCTTCAAAGTCTAGACATCAGTTTAGTTCTATAGTAGAGGTATTGTGTGCGTTTTCGGTTTATCAGTCCCTGTGGATACGATACTCGTGCTTCATTATATTACACCTATTTTGTGTGGTAGAAATAGTGCGATTACGAAGCCATGGCAGCTAGAGTCATGGGCGATTTTGCTCGCCCCACATTCACGGCCACCACTTCGGCGATTGTCCTGACGGAAGCGGTCAGGAATCATAAGCTTAAACCTCACCACATGGCGTTGCTCACATCCTACCTAGGGCTGCCCAACGAGGATGCATTGATGTTCATCCGAGAGTATTGCACGGTGGTGGAATCTTTCCCACTCTCGGGTCTCACGGAGGACAACTTGAAGATGAAGTCTTCCCGTACACCCTCAAGGATCGAGCAAAGTCATGGTATTTGTCACTCCCGGCCTGTTGGGAATTGTTAAGGACAAACATGTTAAGGGGGAACCAATATGGGACACTTTAGAAATGTTATATATGTTTTGATTTGATCCCAAACTCTCAAGTGTCCTATTCCCAAGCGACCCATTTTTGGTGTAGATAATAGGTTGGAAAATTTTCTAAGCCTACTATGTTAGGATGGCTTAATTTTGCTTAGGTTTTTAGAGTGCAGAAAATTCAAGTGAAAGCCACTCGCTTCAGTGTGTTTTTCAAGCGAAGCTAGTCTACCGAGCCGAAGTGAAGAGTGCCGAAGAATAGCGAAGCGAAGCGAGCGCTACAATGGAATCGAAGCGAGTCCACCAAAGCTAAGCGAAGCGAGCGCTACAGTGAAAAGCCAAAGTGAGTCAACGCGGGTCAACATTTTCTAAAGCAGTCACTAGGGAACTTTACCTCCCAAGCGACTCGCTACAAAATGACCCTGAAGCGACTCAACTCAAAGCGGACGCTACAACTTCAAAGCAAAGCGAGCCACTACCTACCAGAAAGCGACAGCCCAATTCCCGCTCCGATTTTGAACTCCAGTCAACTGAAGATCATCGCATTAATTACGAGATCTCCACGTATCGATTACGGAGAGGAGCAGAGGAGTTGACTGCCAGGCCGACAAGGGCGCCGCAACAGTACTGGGTCGCTCCAGTTACTGTTAAGTTTGGAACTTAGCCATTTCCGGCAAAGAGCCAAAACTGCGCGTCTGAAAAGCAGCCAACCTGTGCAAGGACTGACGAGAGGAGGAGGGACAAGGCCACCTACCAAGCAACGGATCTCGGCATCCCTCCACCAATAAATAGTGAAGGATGAAGACGAAGAGAAGAGAGAACACTACTTGAGCATTCGAGCGCCTACTGCAAACAAACACTCCCAGCTTTCTAAGGAATCTTCAAGTCTTTGTTTCCAAGTGTTCTCCGAGTTCCAGTCTCATCGGAACTCGTCTTCGCAACCTTCACACCTAGAATTCTAAGCCCATTCCATATCTCAGCTTAGAAGAAGAGTTCAAGCCTACTTTACACTTACTGTAAAGAGCTCTTCATAGTGTGTTCGTCGTAAACCAAAAACCCTAACCCTAAGTTCAGTTCATTAGGTTTTTGTGTTTGTCGTTAGGTTGTTTCGAACCAAGGCCCTACCTTCATCGATTGTAGAAGCCTCGATCATAGAGTCTAGATCCAAGCTTACACTTTCATTAAGTGAAGCTCGATCGAAACTAGGTTGTAAGGAGAACCCGCAATCTCCCTGTCGTCGGACTGAAGCGAGTGAAGCTTCCAGTCCAGTTTAGGTTTTAGTAGTGAACTCGCAATCACTGCTTCTGTCGTCAGATCCAAGCGAGTGAGGCTTGATCTCGACTAGGTTTTTGAAGGACCCGTAACCTTCAAGTTCTTGAGTGAAGAGAACAGTTGCCGAGTGCAACAAAGTGGACGTTGGAGCTTCATCTCTGAACCACTATAAATCTCTATGTCGTATCTCTGTAACCCTAAACTATTTATTTCCTTGTTTGATTATACATTGCACTTGCATCTAAACAAACATAACTTGGAACTTTAAATACTTAGGAAAGATTTAGCTCACCGAATTCCGCATTAAGAGTAAAGTCTCACTCTTGATCAAGCTTTAAGCTTAGGTCAAGAGAATCGTGATTACTTTAGATCTAGCTCTCGACTAGGTCTTAGTATTTCTAGCGAGCACTTTACTTCATACTCTGAGTTAAGGAAAAGAAGTTGAAAAACTTCAAAATACGTATTCACCCCCCCCCCCCTCTATGTATTTTCCTTTAACAAACCGGGACCAACAAGTGGTATCAGAGCAGCGGTTCTTTCGAGCCTCTGCTTTGCATATCCGAAGCGAGTCCCCTCTCGCTTCTGTTGTCTCACTGAACCGGATCCTATTTTCCTAAGTGCATCAAAATCTCACCCACGCATACTGCATCTACTACTGACAGTTTGCTATGTCTACATACAATGCATCTAGTCTTCCACAATTTTCCATAGAAGGCTATGAGATCTGGAGTTTTCGCGTAGAGAGCTTCCTATGCTCCATCCATGACCGGATGTGGGAGGTCATTGAAGATGGGCCGATCGAAATCAAGAAAGCTGTGTCTGTGGATGTTCCAGCCGCAGAAGGCCGTCCTGCTCACATCAGGCAGACATATGTCGAGAAGGACAAAGCTGAATACAACCCTACTAACTTCAAAATTGCCAACCTCGACAAGATCGCACGCCATGCAGAGCACCGTATCGGATGCCTATCTACATCGGATAAGGAAGTGCGCAACGGCAAAAGAGATGTGGGAAACTCTAGCTCTCATATCTCAAGGCACAGACAAAATCAAAGAAAACAAGCTTGCCGTATAGATGCGGGAGTTTGAAAGCTTGATAATGAAGCCAGGAGAGTCCATCGACGCCTTCGAGCTAAGAGTGACCAACATTACTGCAACTCTCAACTCACTTGGGAAGGAACTCACTGACAAAGAGGTGAATCTCAAGATTGTTCGTGCTCTCACACGAAAGTGGCAGACTATGAAGGAACTATACTTAGCCACGAAGGACTTGTCGCAGCTCACACCGGAGATCCTGTTCTCCGAACTCAAAGCTCATGAATTCGATCTAAATCGAATGAACCTCGACAAAGAGGATGAAGCTCCCACGACATCAAAGGGTGTAGCTTTCAAAGCTGCCGAAGGGCCAAGCGACCAGTCGCTAGCCAAGATGACAAGGGAAGAGCTGGAAGAGCATGTTGCTTTTCTATCAAAGAATTTCAACAAAATGAACTCATGTGTGGGCAAGTACAAGAGATTCTATAAGCTGTACAAAGGGAGGAGCACTGATGCTCGAAGGAAAAGGAAAAAGAGAAGAGATGACAAAGCCGATCCCACGCGACATGATGGATGTGGAGTGCTATCACTGCCATAAGATGGGCCATTACAAATCTAACTGCCCAAAGCTAAGTGCCAAAGAACGTGAGGAACTGAAGGCCAAGAGAGATGCTCCCAGACGAGTGCTCGTAGCAAGTGAAATGCCGGTCGCTTCAACTGAAGATCTATCAAGAGACTCTGATGCATTTACAGATCCTAACTCAAGCGAGGGAGAGGATCTGGGACTCATGGCGCTCACCGATGAAGACACTGGGGAGGTATTCTTCTACCCTTCAATCACTTCAATTACACTGGCACACACTGATCTTGAGGAAGTTCATTCCTCGACATGGAGTGAATCACTTGACAAACACAAGAAATTGTCAAGCGACCACGAAGTGTTGAAACAAGCTTTGTCTCAAATCGAGAAGGAGAACCGAAAGCTAGCCAATGAGCTTGACGAAGTCAAACTTAATTTAAGGGCTATGACTAGTAAGTTCGAGGATCTCTTTGCTAGACATCAAAGCTTGGAAGGAAGGTATGAAACCCAATCCGCTCTAGTTGCCAACTTGAACAAAGCTTCATATGCTAGGCAGGCACTAGAGAGCTCGCTTCTACCTTTTGGTAGAAAGGGAGGACTCGGATATGAGGGTGGACCTTCCAAGCCGACTGTCTTTGTTGGTGCTTCAAACACGACACCATCAATCACTTTGGATGTGCCCACTACCTCCAAAGCGACCACTAACAAAGATAAAGGCAAAGAGGCTGAGAACCCTAAGAAGAAGCCAATGAAGATGTCTATATCTTCAAGGGCAGAATCTAAGGGGAAGCAGAATTCAACAGTCCCTAGCACTAACCATGCTAAATCTTACCAATCCAAAGGTAAAGGGAAACCCGTTGAAGCTTCTAAGTTTCAGACCAAGACACCAGAGACAAAGGATCTCCCTTTCAAGAAAAGGAGTAATGTCTATGTGTCACGTTATCCGGACTGGAGATGGTCCAACCGGACTAACGTTGAGGGGGAAGAACTTGAAGCACCAAAGAGGTCGCATCAAACTTCCAAGGTTTCTCAAGCGAGTCGGGGTCAAAACCCTAGTTTGACCGCTTTGAGAAAACCAAGCGAGCCGCTTCGAAAGATTGTAAACCCTAAGTCAGTCTCTAAGCCTGTAGCTAACCCGAAGCGAGTCGCTTCTGGATACAAGCGAGTGGGTAAGAGCATAGGTATGCCTCAAGCGAGCCGCTACCCCTCTTGCACACACTGCTGCACGTGTGAAGCTGCTTTAAGGCAGAACTCACAGTTTTCAAAGGTCGAGAAACCCAAGACACAAGCTACCTTTCTAAAGAAAATGAAGCAAGTGTGGGTACCTAAGGGAACTAACCTGCAAGGACCCAAACTGATTTGGGTACCAAAATCTGTCTAAATGCAGGTGAGCGCCGTGGATCCCATGCCAAGTGAGGGTCAACAAATATGGTACTTGGACAGTGACTGTTCAAGACACATGACCGGCATGAGAGCTCTACTTCATGACTACATAGAGAAGAAGGGTCCACACGTAACCTTTGGTGACAACTCTCGAGGAAGCACCAAAGGATACGGCGCACTGAAGATTGGAAAACTTACAATAGAAGAAGTCTCCTATGCGGAAGGACTTAAGCACAACTTGCTATCCATTTTACAATTTTGTGATAATGGATACAAGGTGGAATTTATTTCCAACAAGTGCATTGTAAAGAGCAAGCTCACGTCCCAGATTGTGCTCACTGGAATTAGACAAAAGAATGTCTACATTGCACAATCGGACAGCTGCAAAGAAGAGATGTGCTTAGTTGCAAGAAGTGCTACAGAAATAGGATGGCTATGGCACAGACGCTTGAACCATCTCAACTTCAAGACTATCAATCGCATAGCTCGTAAAGGCTTGGTGCAAGGCATACCAAATGAAGTCTTTGTCAAAGACCATCCATGCTCACCATGCCAACGAGGGAAGCAGACGAAGAAGCACTTCGCCAGTCTTGAAGAAGCTTCATCCAAGCGAGTGCTCGAGCTGCTTCATATGGATCTGTTTGGTCCAGTCACTCCAGTTAGTGTAAATGGAAGAAAATATACTCTAGTTGTAGTCGACGACTTCTCTCGCTACACTTGGGTCGTATTTCTCTTCAGCAAGAAGGAGACACTGGCCAAGCTACCACAATTGCTCAAGCGACTAGCTGTGGAGAAGAATCAAGCGATTGCCACCATCCGTTCCGACAAAGGCACAGAGTTCCTGAACTCTACCATTGAAGCTTACTGCACGGAGCATGGTATTGCACATCAAACATCCTCAGCATGCACACCTCAACAAAATGGAGTTGCTGAAAGAAGAAATTGCATCATCAAAGAAGCCGTTCGAACTATGATTGCTGACTCGAAGCTTCCGATGAAATATTGGGCTGAAGCTGCCAATACAGCATGCTACACGTAGAACCGGACGCTTCTCAATAAACGGCACGACAAGACACCATATGAAATATGGACAGGGAGAATTCCTAACGTTTCTTATTTCCATATCTTTGGTTGTAGGGTCTTCGTCCATGATAATGGGAAGTCACAGTTGAAAGCCTTTGAAAGCAAAGCTGATGAAGGAATATTCTTAGGATATTCTACATCGAGCAAAGCTTACAGGGTGTTCAATTGTAAAACCCTAATTGTGGAGGAATCACCCCATGTCGTATTTGATGAATCTTCTTTGAGTCTTCCACAGGAACAGGTTCAATCAAAGGAAGGAAAGACAAGCGAGGAACCCATCAATTCACTAACTTGGGACATGCTTGAGGATGATGAAGAAATCAAGGACTCAAGCGAGCAGATTGTCCAAGGAAAAGTTGAAGCTGCCCACAAGGCTCTTGAAGCGAGTGCAAGTCAAGCACCCAATCCAGTCGCTTCAGAAGAAGAGCAAGCGACCACGAAGAAGATGAGACAAAGCTGGCGGATCAAAGCGTGCATGGCTCAAGGATCACTCACCAAGTCAAATCATTGGAGATCCATCCAAGGGTGTAGTGACCAGAAGTCAAGTGTTTGGAGAAAGTGCCATGTTCAGTTGCTTTCTCTCAAACATTGAGCCATCAAGCGTGGAGGAAGCCCTAGCTGATTCAAATTGGGTGATCGCCATGCTAGAGGAGCTGAATCAGTTCACCAGGAATGACATATGGTACCTCGTGGATCGTCCCAAATTCCAGCATGTTATTGGCACCAAGTGGGTGTTCTAGAATAAGACAGACGAGGACCACAACATTGTGAGGAACAAGGCCCGACTCGTCGCTAAGGGCTACTGCCAAGAGGAAGGAATCGATTTTGATGAGACCTTCGCTCCTGTGGCACGGCTCGAAGCGATCAGGCTATTACTTGCCTATGCAGCGACCAAGAAATTCAAAGTCTATCAGATGGATGTCAAGAGTGCGTTTCTCAATGGTGAATTGAAGGAAGAAGTATATGTGGAGCAGCCACCGGGTTTCGAGCAGGGAGATAAGGTGTATCGATTGAACAAAGCCCTATACGGGTTGAAGCAAACTCCCAGAGCTTGGTATGATACCCTATCCCAATTTCTAGTGGATAATGGATTCCACAAAGGGAAGATAGATCAGACTCTCTTCACAATCAATCATGGAGAAGACATGCTATGGGTCCAGATCTATGTTGATGACATCATATTTGGGTCACCAAACCAGTCGCTTAGCGAGAAGTTTGGAGAGCTTATGAAGACCAAATATGAGATGTCAATGATTGGCTTGATGAGCTGCTTTCTAGGTCTTCAAGTGAAGCAGCAGGATGATGGAATCTTCATCAATCAAGCCAAGTACATTCGAGATATGCTTGCCAAGTTCTGTGTTCAGCATGCCAAAGCTGTGAAGATCCCAATGAACACCAACTGGAAGATGGAGCCAGACCTAGATGGGAAGTCTGTGGATGCTACAGACTACCGAGCCTTTATCGGATCCCTTCTATATCTCACTGCAAGTAGGCCGGATATTGCCTTTGTAGTTGGAATATGTGCTCGCTTCCAAAGCAATCCCAAGCACAGCCATCTTGAAGCTGCCAAAAGAATTCTTCGATATTTAAAGGGCACTGTCAACATGGGGCTGTGGTATCCAACGGAGGACAATTTGGAGCTCACTGGATACTCAGATGCTGACTATGGAATTGATAGGAAATCAACTTCAGGCACTTGTCAGTTCTTGGGAAGCAAGCTGATCTCATGGTTTTCGAAGAAGCAGACGAGTGTAGCTACCTCAACGACTGAAGCCGAATATATGGCCGCTGGAAGCTGCTGTTCTCAAATTCTATGGCTTCGTCAGCAGTTGATGGACTACAGAGTTGAAGCGAATAAAATTCCAATATTCTGCGACAACAACAGTGCGATATGCATCTCGCAAAATCCAGTGCTTCACACCAGATGCAAGCACGTGGAAATCCGACATCACTTCATTCGTGATCATGTCGAGAAGAAGGATATCAAGCTCGAGAAAATTCATACCGATCTCCAGCGAGCAGATATCCTCACCAAGCCTCTCTAGCTGAGTCTCGTTTCAATCAGCTATACATGGAATTAGGGTTGCTAGACCCTGGTGAAGAATGCTAGATCCAGGATGCACGAAGGAGTGATCGCCTGTTCTTTAAGCGTCACTCGCTTCGGATCTTCACCAACTCAAGCGAGTCACTTCAAAATTCCACTCGCTTGAAGAAGGAGAAATAAGGTGGAGAAAGGTGGAGTGTTGGAAGACGTTCCCTACCCGCTTACAGGAATTGATAAGCCATTGGTTAAGGGGGAACTATTGTTTGCTCTCGGAGCAAGCTATTTCCAAAGCGAGCAAGGAAAGCTGCTACCTAGCCTAGGATTCCTAGCGAGTGGGTATAAACACTCGCAAGTGCCGTTTCTAGTAACGGTTGTGGGGTCTTGTATCGGGCCTTCCCACGTAAAAATGGTGAAAGCTTAGGCAGGGCTGGCACCTAGACCTTGCGTCCTCTTCCCATCTTTCCGCCGAAGAGGAGCAATCTTCTCATCTCCTTCATCGTGGATAAACATCCATTCCTTACTCACTCTTCATTGAGTTGAGCTGCCGGATGTCTATTCATTCCTCCCCCACTTTGAATTTTGCATCACTTCAATTAACCCTAGTCTGGGTCAAGCGAGTCGATTGCAAATTCATGCTGTAGCTTGTAGGAGGAAGCTTGAAGGGTTACCTTTTTCTTCAAAAGGTTGCAGGGCTGGTGACATACTTCTGCGTAAAATACGAGATTGTCTTGTCAGAGCATTCTCATTGTCATCCTGTCCTATTCTGCTCTGAGATAAGGACCTGTACTCATCTCCCATTCATCGTGAATAAGTACACTTATGTGAAGCTCCCCTCTGGGTTGTAGTAAGCTTGTGTACTATATTCATTTTCTCCCCCATTCACTTCGATGGAGGACTCTCTAATTCATAGAGGAAGATGAATGCCAAGAAGATCTAGTCCAACATGCAGTACTTAACAGGTGGTATCAACAAGCTTCAAGCAATATCATCAAGTGGATTCAACAAATGGTGTCCAAATCAAGTGACTTCAATAAGTGGTATCAATCTCCTACGATGTGAGATTGACTGGTAAGTGTTTCAATTTTAAGTACACTAAGTGAGCTGAAGCGTGCTACAAACCTTCACTTACTATGTGGAAAATATGAAATGAATCTGACACAAATACAAAGAGGAAAACATTCTTGTTTATCCTCGAAGTATGTAAGTCAGAAACATTTTAAATAATGTCAAAGAAATTTCATTTCTTATTCCAGTCGCTTCAGATGGCCAAGCGAGTGCTACGTCACTCCAAGCGAGCCATCGCAAGCGAGTGCAGAACAGTCACTCCAAGAGAGTACCTCTCAAGCGAGTAAAAGCCAAGCGGCCAAACTCAAGCGAGCGAGTACGAAGCGAGTATGAGCTGTCTACGCTCGAGTGCATATTTTACATTTTGCTTTACATTAAATGCAGGTTCACGTACAGCCGAAAATATCGGGCGCGTGCACTGCACTTTGAATTTGAAGCGGGAAAAGACGAACAAGATCCGACCATCGAATCTAAACAGTCCCTGATTTATAGCCGTTGGATCTTCAGCTGTATAAAGAGACGAATCACAGCAGGCCACGTGGAGAGCCGAGTCAACTTGGCAGTTCACTTTTTACTGTGATGACGCCGGACACGTCAATCACTTCGCCATTGGCCGCCGTATAACAACAGGATTCTCGGCGATATTACTGTCTTGCCCCTGCCACGTCAGTCGAATCCTACCTCTATATAAGGACGTCGTTGCAGACTGCAAAACCTTTCACAACTCTCCATATTTGCCATTCTCGTGCAAGATCTGCAATCTACTGCAACTCACGAGTCTCAACCTATTTTCATCCTTAAAACTCCGATCAAATTCCTCAAATCTTTCATCATGGGAAAGAAGAAGAAGGCTGAGACGATGGAGCAGTTTCTCACCAAGGTCGACAAGCACATCAACGTCGAGCCTCATCTCGACCCAACCGTTATTGAAGATCATGGATTCTTCCGTAAGGCGGTGACCACGGCTGGCTTATGGAAGTTTGTGACGGTGGTGCCGTCGAAGATTTTGGCCAAGGCGGTGGCCGAACTTCTTCTTAATCTAAGAAAAGGGCACAACACATCGTCATTCACTGACCCACAGACCGGAGAACTAGTGGAGGTGGACTTGATCCATCTCATCGGAATATTCGACTTGCCAAGGGAAGGTGGAAACTCCCTGTTGGGGATGGAGTTATCGGCCGGAGTCGAGTATGCTCAATTTGCCACTGTAAAAGCAGAGCCCAACTACAAGGAAGCCAGCATTCGATCAGATCTGAAGGCTCCCTTCAACCACGTCTGCGAGCTCTTTTCCAAGTGCGTCGCGTGCTACGTTGGGACTTTGGGCCAGCTTTCTGAAACAAAGCTTTTTGCCACCACAGTCATAGTCGACAGCCTTACCGGAACCAAGTTTAATTGGCATGGTTGGTTTCTCAACCAGATTCACGAAGCTGCAGAGGACTTCAAGTTCGTGAAGGGAAGCACCAATCAGATTCTCCGCAAGGGGAAGCTGAAATTTTTCTCCAGACTCTCCGTCGCACTGGAGGAACGGTATCCTAACAAGATATGGCAAGAATTAGACATCACCGACTACAAGAAGAACACGGTGTTCTATGACTTGTGGAGGTCGGACAAATCACTGATCGATACGGGACTTCTCGAGGTTGAAGTGCCCGCTGCAGTACCAGTTGCCGAAAGGCAAGGTGAAGCTACCCAAACAAAGCGAGCTGCTTCACCCGGGAAGCGAGCTGGGCCGAAGCGAGCCAAGAAAAAGATGAAGCGAGTCACTTCGCTGGTCAAGTCAAGCGAGGCTGAGGAGCAGCCGCTTGAAGAGGCCGAAGTTACTCAACCCCAGCCTTCACCCATCAAAATCCAAACTCCCCCACCTCAAACACAGACACCCAACCCCTAAACCCATACTAAACCACCACCAGAACCCCAAGCCTCATCATCAGCTAAACCCTAAACCCAGAAATCCCCCCTCTCTCCACATGAAGAAGAATCAACTTCTTCTTTCCAACTACCCCCCAGTACCTCTACTCAGTGCAGACCCTACTGCTGCATTCACCATTTTCCAACCAACCCAAACCCAACAGCCAGCCACTGAACCCATTCAAATCACAGAAACCTCCCAAGCCTCATCATCGTCCCAATCCCCTTCCTCATCGGCAGCTACAGCCGATACCGCCCAAACTACCCACAGTTCCTGCAGAAGTAAAGGCTATCGAAAGATATGTCAAGGATAGAGAGCAGGCTTCGGAAACAATCTCTACCCGCTACTCCTCAGTGCCGACCAACGAGTTTTTCACCAAAACCGTCGACTTTCTCACCTACATCACCTACCGCGGCACGGAGTATTACAAGGTCTTCAACCTCCTAAAGGCATTCAAAGAAGAAGAACTTATTCAGATGGAGGGAAAGCTGCTCGATTTCATTGGAGAGAATGGCTTCCACGCATTTCTCGATAGAACCAGCTTCTGGGACAAGCTGGATGCCAAAGTGAGGCGAACCTACCCAGACGCTTCAATTCCTGATCGAGTGCCAACCCTTCATGAGCAGCGGCTGATGAAAGACCATGCGGAGGAGGTAGAGGTGAAGGATGCGGAGATCTCAAATCTTCAGAGTGAGATCACCAGGAAGAATGTGGAGATAGAGAAGAAGGTTGAAGAAATCAAGAATCTTAGAGAAGATTTTGACAAAAAGAAGGGAGAGCTGGAGGGAAAGGTTGAGGAGAAGGCAAAGTTGTTGGAGGAGAAGGAGAAGGTGTTGGAGGAACAGGTGAAGCTGGTCGGAGACCAGGAGAAACCATCACTGAACTCAAGCACTCGCTTGACGCGGAAAGGAGTCGCTTGAGGGAAGTTAATGCCAAGCTGGTAACAGTTGGAGAAGCGAAGAAGAAGTTGGAAGAGGAGGTGAGAGTGTTGAAGGAGAAGGTGGAGAAGAAGGACGCTGATCTGATCATGAAGGGAAGTGATCTGACCAGAACCAAGAAAGCCCTCGACAAGCTAGAACAGGAGATGAAGGTTCTCAAGCTTGAACATGAGATAGAGACGAAAGAGCTCGAGAGCAGAAGGAAGAGTGCTAGAGCCACTGATATGAAGCAAGCTGAGCTGGCAATATAAGTTGACGAAGCTAAAAAGAAGGCCAGTGAGTTTGCTGGCAAGATTGTCGAGCTTGCTCAACTTCGTTTGACACTTAATAGCCAAGAAAGTGCTATCGCCACTGCATCTGCCGAACTTCAAGCGTCTCAGGATTTCTTCAATCTCCAAATGCAAGAGGAGCGCAAGGAAATTCGTGCAGAGATCGAAGCGGAGCTGGCCACTCGCTTCAGAAACGTCGAGTCGCTTGAGAGGTTGATGGCCTCTGTCAAGGAGAGGGAGAAGCAGTGCGAGTATCTGCTCGAGGAGATAAGTATAAAAACTGCCGAATTAGTGCTCTCCCAGGAGCTTCTTTTCGCAGGAAAGACCGAGTGGATGCTGCATGCCGTATTCAATGCTGTCAACAACCTTCACCAATCTATCACTGGAAAAATGATTGTTTCAGCCCCCGGCAGTGATGATGCCAAAAAGGGGGAAGGTATTGTGAAAGGAAGTGCAGAAATCCAGGAGATACAAGGAGGAGCAGGAGGAAGTGGAGGTGAAAGGAGGATGATTGAAGGAGGCAATAGTGAAGTTGGAGGAAGTGGAGTTGAAAAGGAGTTGGAGTTGGAGGATGAAGCTCGGGCCGAGCGTGCGAGGAAATTGGGCAAAGAAAAACTCACAGAAGAGCACCGCAGGCCGGCCGAAGGAAAGCTGCTTGGCTCTTCCATTGCTACTCACCCTCCCGTTGTTGTTTTGACCAGGGAACAAAGGGAGCAGCAAATAGCAGCAGACGAAGACCTAGCCCGCGACTTGGAAATGCAGTTTGATCTGAAAGCTCTGAAAGCTTTTACTGAAGTCCAAGTGCCCGCTTCAGCTCTGGCCGCTTCAACTCTGTCACTCACTTCATCATCCACTGCTGGAGCCACTTCATCCAGCCAAGCTGCTATTCCTCCAAGTGCCCAAGCTGCCATTCTTCCAAGTACCTCTGAGAAGAAGAAAGAAATGCCTCCACCGCCAGCACCAAAGCAGACACTGAAGCGAACCACACCCGAAGCGAGAGAAGATGATCCCGAGGCCAAGCGCCAAAAGATCAAACAGTCGGTCGCTTCACGAGCTGGTCAGATGGAGAGGAGAAGGAAGAGAGGAGAAGAGAGAAAGGAGGAAGAAGAAAAGGAGAGAAGGATCAAGGCCAAGCGTCTTGAGATCATTGACGGCCGGATCGAGGAACACTTCAACGAAGTGAGACTCATCCAGTCCACCCTCACTCGAAGCGCCTTCATTCCCTTCCTGCCAGAAGAGTCAGAGGCATGTGTCAGTCAAGCATGGATGGACGCTTGCTACGTTACTACAAAGGAGATGATTGACTCTGGCCGCTATCCACACAGAGAAGATCAAGCTTACATCCGCAGGCGACTAATTGAGATGCTTCCGAAGTGGAACACTGAGCTGTGTGCGAAATTCAACGCCATCATGAAGGAGATGTCGAGCAGGACAGAGGAGGAACTGATTGTGCGTAGGAATGAACATCCAGATGCCCGAGAAATCGAGCAATTCATTCCCAGTGATCTACTTGAGCAGTGCTGAATTATAAGAAAAAATTATCAAAGCTTACTACTACTGGGAAGTAGTGCCACTTCAGGATGAGTGCTCGAGGATCAACGCGCTCAACAACTTCCTTTGTGCCTACGACGAAAAATTCAGGCGGAAGGTCTTCACAATTGCAAAGCTTGCTGAGCCTAAACCTCTTATTATCAAAGTACCTGCGTCGAAGGACTTCCCCATGCCTTTCTTGCCCGGCACAAGAGTTCCTGATCGACGCATCATAGACGAAGAGGTGGATGAAGCTTTCAAGCTGGAGTATGTCTGGAGGAGACCGAGCATATACAACGTCGAAACTTTGGAAGTGAAAGTTCTTTCTACGTATGTTGTTGAAGAAGAGAAGAAAGAGGAGAAGAAGGAAGAAGAGAAGGAAGAGAAGGATGAGGCTGCAGGAAATCCTTGAATTTCAAGTCTCATATTTTGTGAACTGTGTTCATATATCTCATATTTAATTTCTGTCAACTCTTGTCATTTACATGCTTTGTGAATGAATTAATCATGCTACAAAACTCAAACAACTTAACCGAAAAAAAAGGGGGTAAGGAACTTAAAAGAAAAATTTCAAACGAACATGCAAAGGAAGCAGTCGCTTGAAGTTCCTTCCACGGTTAGGTAGGCTAATTCTCTTATTCTAAAAATCTTTGGGTTTTGGCATCATCAAAAAGGGGAAAATTGTTGGGAATTGTTAAGGACAAACATGTTAAGGGGGAACTAATATGGGACACTTTAGAAATGTTATATATGTTTTGATTTGATCCCAAAACCCCCAAGTGTCCTATTCCCAAGCGACCCGTTTTTGGTGTAGATAATAGGTTAGAAATTTTTCTAAGCATACTCTGTTAGGATGGCTTAATTTTGCTTAGGTTTTAGAGTACAGAAAATTCAAGTGAAAGCCACTCGCTTCAGTATGTTTTTCAAGCGAAGCGAGTCTACCGAGCCGAAGTGAAGAGTGCCGAAGAATAGCGAAGCGAAGCGAGCGCTACAGTGGAATCGAAGCGAGTCCACCAAAGCGAAGCGAAGCGAGCGCTACAGTGAAAAGCCAAAGTGAGTCAACGCGGGTCAACATTTTCTAAAGCAGTCACTAGGGAACTTTACCTCCCATGCGACTCGCTACAAAATGACCCTGAAGCGACTCAACTCAAAGCGGACGCTACAACTTCAAAGCAAAGCGAGCCACTACCTACCAGAAAGCGACAGCCCAATTCCAGCTCCGATTTTAAACTCCAGTTAACTGAAGATCGTCGCATTAATTACGAGATCTCCACGTGTCGATTGCGGAGAGGAGCAGAGGAGTTGACTGCCAGGCCGACAAGGGCGCCGCAACAGTACTGGGTCGCTCCAGTTACTGTTAAGTTTGGAACTTAGCCATTTCCGGCAAAGAGCCAAAACTGCGCGTCTGAAAAGCAGCTAGCCTGTGCAAGGACTGTCGAGAGGAGGAGGGACAAGGCCACCTACCAAGCAATGGATCTCGGCATCCCTCCGCCTATAAATAGTGAAGGATGAAGACGAATAGAAGAAAGAACACTACTTGAGCATTCGAGCGCCTACTGCAAACAAACACTCCCAGCTTTCTAAGCAATCTTCGAGTCTTTGTTTCCAAGTGTTCTCCGAGTTCCAGTCTCATCGGAACTAGTCTTCGCAACCTTCACACCTAGAATTCTAAGCCCATTCCATATCTCAGCTTAGAAGAAGAGCTCAAGCCTACTTTACACTTACTGTAAAGAGCTCTTCATAGTGTGTTCGTCGTAAACCAAAAACCCTAACCCTAAGTTCAGTTCGTTAGGTTTTTGTGTTCGTCGTTAGGTTGTTTCGATCCAAGGCCCTACCTTCATCGATTGTAGAAGCCTCGATCATAGAGTCTAGATCCAAGTTTACACTTTCATTAAGTGAAGCTCGATCGAAACTAGGTTGTAAGGAGAACCCGCAATCTCCCTGTCGTTGGACTGAAGCGAGTGAAGCTTCCAGTCCAGTTTAGGTTTTAGTAGTGAACCCGCAATCACTGTGTCTGTCGTCAGATCTAAGCGAGCGAAGCTCGATCTCGACTAGGTTTTTGAAGGACCCGTAACATTCAAGTTCTTAAGTGAAGAGAACAGTTGCCGAGTGCAACAAAGTGGACGTAGGAGCTTCATCTCTGAACCGCTATAAATCTCTGTGTCGTATCTCTCTAACCCTAAACTATTTATTTCCTTGTTTGATTATACATTGCACTTGCATCTAACAAACATAACTTGGAACTTTAAATACTTAGGAAAGATTTAGCTCACCGAATTCCGCATTAAGAGTAAAGTCTCACTCTTGATCAAGCTCTAAGCTTAGGTCAAGAGAATCGTGATTACTTTAGATCTAGCTCTCGGCTAGGTCTTAGTATTTCTAGCGAGCACTTTACTTCATACTCTGAGTTAAGGAAAAGAAGTTGAAAAACTTCAAAATACATATTCACCCCCCCCCCCCCCCCCCCCTCTACGTATTTTCCTTTAACAAACCGGGACCAACACGGCCAACTCTCTCACCACATGGAATGCTGTTTGTGAGAAATTCATGCTCAAGTACTATCCGAACTGCAAGACTCAAGAGGTGCGGTCGAAGATTATGAACTTCTCCCAAGACAATGATGAGCCGTTTCACGAAGCATGGGAGAGGTTCCAAGAGCCACTTCAACAATGCCCTCATCATCAAATGGCATTGGAGTTGCTTTGGAAATATTTCTACGACGCACTCAATCAAACTTGTCAGTTCATGGTGGATAGCTCGGCCGGAGGCAACATAGCGGTCAAGACAGCTGATGAGATGAAGAATATTTTCGAGACGCTTGCTGCGAGTTCTCAACAAAAATCAGCTAGGCCGAGGAAAGTGGAGGCGAGTGCAATTTCGATGAGCCCCGATATGAAGAAACAAATTGCCGACATGTATAGGGATCTCGAGAATTTAAAGATGAAGCAGAGTGCACCGGCCCCGAAGGAGGAAGGGAGGAAGCCGGGCCACTGCGAGATTTGTGGAGAGTTGGGACACATCAAGGAGGTTTGCCACAACATGGGAGCATTCACTTATGAAGGAGGAGCCGATGTCTATGCTGCCCAAGGTTACATGCCACACGGACCACCACCTCAAGGGCAAGGTACGAACCCGAATTTTCAATATCGTCGCCCCCCTCCATATAACAATCCCTACCCTTCTCAAAATTCATACTACTCCCCTCCTCCACCAGGTGCAAAGGCTAGGATTCTTCTTCTAATCTTAGGATAAGTATGTGGGCTTAGAGTTTAGAGTATAAGGTTGCAGAATGCAAGCTTCGATGGAACTTGAAGCTTGGAACACTTCGTCATGGACTCGTGAGAAAGATGGCTTTTGAACTCGTGAGTACATGCAATTTTGAGCGTTGAAAAATCTTAGAAGTGTTGAAGTGTTCTTCATCTGCATTCCTCTATTTATAGTGTGAGAGACATGTAGAAGTCGTTTGAAAGTTGGTGGCTTTGTCTCTCCACTCTCGATAATACTGGAGTTGACCGACAGCTTTTCAGAAGGCAGCTTTGTCTTCTTTCCCAATTTGGCTAATAGCCAAGCGTAACAGTAACTGGCTTGGGCCAGTACTGTAGCCAACTGTAGCAACCTATCCTTGATTTCCACGTGGAGATCCGCATTAAATGGCAGCTGATCTTCACTTTACTCGAATTCAAACTTGAGTTCGAACAAGGTTGGTAGTTGGTCTGTCACTATCAAGCTTTGCATCGTACTCGCTTTGCTTAATCAGAATACTCGCTTTAGCTTTGTTGTGTATACTCGCTTAGCTTTATTGAAAGTACTCATTTTCGCTTTATTGGGCAGACTCGCTTTAGCTTTAAAACACACTCAAGCAAGTGGTCTTCTCGCTTCGCTTGAAACCTGCAGTCTAGACCTAAAGCGACTAAAGCAAAACAAGCTTTCCTAACATTATAAGCTTGAAAAATTCTAACCTATCATACTAATCAAATAGGGTCACTTGGGAATAGAATTAGCACAGAGGGTTTTGGGATAGAATTAAAATACATAGAGTAATTTTATTAAGCGTCCCAATAGATTCCCCCTTAACATGTGAATTCTTAACTATTCCCAACAATTTTCCCCTTTTTGATGATGCCAAAACCTAACACTTTACCACAGCAAGAACTTCCAAGAGACTGAATCCTTCTCAGTCTTATCATTTTTTTTAAGTTCTTATGGTTTGTGTAGGTTTGTAGCAAAAAGGATAAAAATCATAAAGCTTAGTAAAATATAAGTAAATAAGGCACGACGCTTGACATAATGTAAATTTCATAGATTGTCCCAGCGCATAACATGAATCACAGAGAGATAGAGAAGAGAGATTACTCAACCAGATAAGCTGAAAGAACTTTCCGCTTCATGGCCTTGTGAGCTGATGTGTTTGGTTTGTCATTCCCAAGGAAATGCAGAGCTTCCCTGACTTCACGCTCTATTACTCCTCGATCGATGATGATCGATTCTCCGATCTTAGGTCTGGCAAACATTTCTCTCTCTGGGATTTTGATGATAATTTTTGGCTCTGCGCTTTCTGCTGCTATCAATATCTTTCTCCACAGATCTTCATCATGCACAACCATAAAGTTGTGCAGAGCATCAAGCTTCGAGCAGGCCGCTTGGTTGTAGACTACTTCCCAAAAGTAGTAGGCCTTGATCAACTTCACTCGGCACTACATCCATCTCTCTTTCAATTCCACTTCAATGAAGTCTTCAATTTTTTATCGTCCGGATGTTGTGCTCTTCTCTCTTCCGTTTCTTCTCGCTAAGCTCGCTGTAGAACATCGGCTTTCTGCTGTTGATGAGACTCCTCATGAATTCAAAGTCGTCTTTGGTGTAGCCTTCTAGATGTTCAATAAATAACAACGACTTTTTACAAGCTTGTACTCTCGCTTCGAGCTCGCACATCTCTGATTCTTCAGGGGTGAGAGGAATGTATCCGCTCCTAATCAAACTTCGTTGAATTAGAATATTCTCCTCGATTAGTGTATTCGTTTGATCCCTGAGGCGTTCGATTTTAGCTTCCCTGGCCGCTTGAGCTTTCTCTGCTCGCTTTTTATGGTCCTCCTTCTTCTTCTTTTCCAACTCAGTGCGACGCGCTTTCACTACTAAATCTTTCTTCATTTTCTGACGCTTGGCCGCGGGATCAGCTTCTTCAGTAGTTGGAGCGGGACGCTTAGTGATAGGCTTTGATGGCGACTGGGACGGCTTAGCTTGGGCTGGCTTGGTGGCTGGCACAACTTGAAGGGGTTGTGCTTGTTGAATTTCCACAAGTCCTTGCTCCATTAGCTCGAAAGACTGAATCGCTTCCAGGGTCGTTCCAGTGGTGATTGCCCCTCTCGACACGGCACTGTGGAAAGCGGCAGAGGAGGAAGCGAGTAGCTTGGTCGAGGGCTCGGCAGCTCGGGCTGCAGAGGAAGCTGGTCGCTTTGTGCCACTCCTTTGCCTTTTGATTGAACGGCTCCGCTTGGAAGGGGTTTGTCTTCCCCCCTTTTGGCATCATCGCCAGTGGGTGCAGGGACCACTTCTCTTTGTGTTGGGAATTGTTAAGGACTAAATTGTTAAGGGGGAACTACATGGGACATTTGATAAATGAAGTCATTTGTTTTGATTAGATCCCAAAACCCCAAGTGTACTTTTCCCAAGCGACCCATTTTGATGTAGTTAATAGGTTAGAATTTTTCTAAGCCTACACTGTTAGGATGGCTCCTTTATTTTGCTTAGATTAGGCTTCAAAAGTTCAAGTGAAGGCCACTCGCTTGAGTGTGTTTTCCAAAACGAAGCAGGTCAAGCAAATCGAAGTGAAGCGTGCCGAAGAATTACGAAGCGAAGCGATTGCTACAGTAGATTCAAAGTGAGTCTGCCAAAGTGAAGCGAAGCGAGCGCTACAGTTCAAAGCAAAGCGAAGCAAAGCGTGCGCTACGAAGAAAAGCCGAAGCGAGTCAACACGAGTCAACACTTAATTTAGTAGTGTCACGGGAAATTTATTTCTCAAGTGACTCACTACAAATATGACCGCGAAGCGACTCACTTCAGAGCGGCCGCTACAACTTCAAAGCGAAGCGAGCCACTACCTACCAGAAAGCGACAGCACAAATTCCCGCTCCGAATTTGAACTCCAGTCAACTGGAGATCTCCGCATTAATTACGAGATCTCCACGTGTCGAAAGCGGAGAGGAGCAGAGGAGTTGACTGCCAGGCCGACAAAGGCGCCGCAACAGTACTGGGTCGCTCCAGTTACTGTTATACTTGGAAGTTAGCCAATTTTGGCAAAATGCCAAAACTGCGCGTCTGCAAAAGCTACTGCCTGCGCAAGTACTGTCGAGAGGAGGAGGGACAAGGCCACCAACCAAGCAACGAATCTCAGCCAACCCTCCGCCTATAAATAGTGAAGGATGAAGACGAAGAAGAGCATTCGAGCGCATACAGCAAACAAACACTCCCCAGCTTTCTAGCAATCTTCGAGTCTTTGTTTACAAGTGTTCTCCGAGTTTCCAGTTCATCGGAACTCGTCTTCACAACCTTCACACTTAGAGTCTAAGCCCATTCCATATCCAAGCTTAGAAGAAGAGCTCTAGCCATCTTTGCACTTATTGTAAAGAGCTCTTCATAGTGTGTTTCGTCAACCAAAAACCCTAAACTCTGTCTGTTAGGTTTTTGAGTGTCGTCGTTAGGTTGTTCAGATCTAAGGCCCTTCTTTCATCGATTGAAGAAGCCTCGATCATAGAGTTGAGATCCAAGCTTACACTTACATCGTTTGTGTAAAGCTCGATCGAAACTAGGCTGTAAGGAGAGCCCGTAATCTCCCTGTCTGTCTGACTGAAGCGAGTGAAGCTTCCAGTCTTTGTTAGGTTTGTGTAGTGAACCCGCAATCACTACGTCTGTCGTTTGATCTAGGCAAGTGAAGCCCGATCCCGACCAGGTTTTTGAAGGACCCGTAACCTTCAAGTTCTTGAGTGAAAAGAACAGTTGTCGTCGTGCAACAAAGTGGACGTAGGAGCGTTATCTCCGAACCACTATAAATCTCTGTGTCGTATCTCTCTTACCTTAATCTCTTTACAGTATTCGATTATCCATTGCACGTGCATATAAACAAACTTAACTTGGATTTTCAATTACTTAGGAAAGATTATAGCTCACCAAATTCCGCACAAAGAGTAAAGTCTCATTCTTGATCAAGCTCTAAGCTTAGGTCAAGAGATTCGTGATTGCTTACGATCTAGCCCTCGGCTAGGTCTTAGTATTTCCAAAGAGCACTTTACTTTATACTCTGAGTTAAGGAATTGAAGTTGAAAAACTTCAAAATACGTATTCACCCCCCCCCCCCCCTCTACGTATTTTTCCTATAGCAAACCGGGACCAACACTTTGGTTGATGGCGTTGTGGAGGCTCGCAAATTCATCCGTCATGGCCTTCAAAGCTCCAATCGTTCGCTTTGAGAAGGAACCTTCTTTAATGAGCATCAGCTTCGCCGTCTTTTTAGAAAATTCATCCATTAGAATGAATGATTGTCTTTCACGTTCAGCGACGGCATACTCTCGATGTGCTACCTCCGTCATCAAGCATTCGAGAGGCTCGATATCCCTCTCTCTCTCTCTCCTCGACTGCTAAGAAGCGAGCCTCAAGCTCCGCTTCGATTTCTACTTTATACTCCTTCTTAATTTCCTACAAACGGAAATCAGAAAAATTTTGTGACAGAGCAAGCTCTGCCCCAAGGGAGGTTAGTTGGGATTCTTTGGCAGCGAGCTCGGCTGATAGATCATTGAGTTCTTCCTCCTCTATAGCAATCTCAATACCCTTCAGTGTTATTCTGGTCGCTTCATTTCGTCTCCAGCTTCAGATTTGCAACTTTAGTACGTGTAAGCTCTCCATTGAGCTTCATAACTTCATTGAGCTTCTCATCCTCAAGTTGTCTCCTCTTCTCCTTCTCATCAGCAAATTCTTTCTTATGCTTCTCCATCAGTGAAGCAATCTGCCTTCTTCTCTTTCAGTTCTCCCTCTTTCTCCTCAAACTTGGATTTCACTTCGTCCACCTTCTTCACTCCGTCCTCAATCTACGATTCCAGATCGCTTTCCCTCTCGACATTTGTACTCTTCTCTGTAGCAAGCTCCTCGCTTAGCTGCGATTTCTCTTCTTCGACCTTCTTGATAGAGTCTGCCAGACTGATAATTTCCTGGTTAATCCCATTCAGCACATCCTCATGCTTTGTTTTCAAGGCAAGCTCGTGGTCGGTGAGCTTCCTCTCTGGCAGTACGGCATCAGGTTACTCTCTCTTCACCACTGCATCAAGCAGCTCTAGATACTTAGGCTTGTTGATCAGGGCCTTGAAGCCGTCAACACCTATATATTGCAGCTGGATGGCTTCCTGCTCTGCCACTATGCTTTCACTGATAGCTTTGATCAGGCCGAAAAATTTGTAGTACTCCGTACCTCTGTACGCGACGTATGTCAAAAAGTCGGCATCTCGCTCGATGAATTCGTTGGACATGGGGACAGAAGGGTATCTCTTCCTTATCTTTTCCACTGACCACTCCCAGTCCTCATGGAAGATTTTTAGGGCCTCGGCTTGGGCTGATTTGGGGGTGGTCGCTTGGGCTCTTTGTGGGGTAATGATTTTGGATGGGTTGGAGGAGGTAGGGATAACTGGGTTGACTGTTTCTATGGTTTGGGCAGGTGAAGGTGTAGTGATTTCAAAAGGTATGTATTGGGGGGTAGGAATATTTGTTTTGGGGGGGGGGGGGGGGTAGCTTCAGACTCTTCATCATCATCATCATTGATGATTCGTCTATGGATACGGGGAGTGGGTGCTTGGGTAGGTTTTGATTTGGATTTGGTTAGGGGTTGCTCCACCTCTGCTCCTTCTGGTGAAGCGGCTCACTCTTCTCCGCTTAAGTTGAGTTCAGTAATATTAAGAGATGATGAAGTGGAGGCCTTCCTCTCACTTGGCTGAGCAAGCGTCCTAACTCGCTTGGTTTTCTTTTTGGTTGATTGGGGAGCAGCAGCCTTCGTCTTTTCTTTCCCTTCCTTCTTCTTCTTGGCAATGGCCACACCGGGGCGCACATCTATCTCGATCAATCTTCCATCGATTATCAGTGCGTCCTTCATCACTAGATCAAAGAACACACTGTTCTTTTTGTATGGATGGGTATTTTGCCAAGCTCGTCCGGGGTATAGTTTCTCCAAGGCAAATGAGAGCTTCCCAAGAAGGCGAAGCTTGCCTTTCTTCACGATCTTGTGGGGGTTCGCTATATCTCTCTCGAAATCTTTGGCAGCCTCTTGAATTAACTGGATGAACTAGTTGTTCCAAATAAACTTGAAGCCTGAGAGGCTGTCAGCAATTGCCAAGATGGCAAAATTTTTTGAGTCTGTAATCTGTCCTAGCCCACCAATGTGGCAAGTGACAGACTTGGTGTATAGTTCCCTGATGAAGTTGAATGGCTTCATCAGATCTTCCCTTATACTGTTTCCTCGCTGGCTCCACACAGCATCATCGTTGGCAGCGTAGCGTCGGTATTCGGCTTCGACCTTCAGTCCAACACTTGATATGCTAGTTTCTCCATCTGTCAGAAGCTTGAACACTCCAGCAACTGTCATCAAGCTTACGTACACGGGAAGCCCCGTGCTTGGATCTGAAATTCTCGTCGTGAGCTCTCCCTCTCGAAGATTGAGGAGAAACTCTGCTACAGATCTTGTGAGGATCTTTGATGGTTTAGCAGTTGCATACTCCCACAGACCGGCAGCAGTGACAGCTCATCAGAAAAATCCGGTGGGTTCAATGAGAGTCTCATCGAGATGAGGCTCTACAGATATGAAATTTTCAGGCTTGGCTAGGATTGAATCCATGGAAATGATTTATGTTTTCTTACCCAATGTGAGTGAGCGAGTGGTGTTTGAGAGGTGATTTATAAAGCTTCTGTGAAAGAAAGAGGGTTTGCAGACTTGCAAAAATTTGCAGAGGTAGACTTTCACATATTAGGAAATTTTGGGGGGTGATAGAGTTTTCTGCACAGTGCAGTTCCTGTATATATAGGTTTAGGGTTTGTACTAACATGGCGAAGCTTAGTTGGTGAGAGGCGATGTGGCGACGAGAGGGGTGGAGACGTGGCTGATGTGTCGCGGTAACTTATTAATCACCGTAGTTAATAAATGAACCATAGTGGTGGAAAGCGTAGCACGTGCCATGCCATGGTTTGTCCACGCTCTCGCCCATGATCTAACAGCTGTGATGAAGTGCTTGCTCAGATTTGACGCTCCGAATTGTTCTGCTTTTGGAGCTTCATTTTGTGCCGTAGTACTGTACACATTAAATGCAAAGTAAAAGTGAGATAGGCACTTGAGTGTACCCAGCTCGTACATCTCGCTAATTGTTACTAGCTTGCGATAGTAGCCGCTTGGCTATCTTAATCGCTTGCAAGGGTATTCGCTTGACGTGACTTGTATACACTCGCTTGCGATGGTGAGTTCGAGTGACGAAGAACTCGCTTGACCATTTTCGAAGCTATAAATACTGAAAATAAAATTTCTGACTTAATTTAAAATGTTTCTGACTTACATAGTTTGAGAATAAACAATAGTGTTTACCTCTTAGTAATTGTGTCAGATTACATTTATATTTTCCACTTAGCAAGCGAGGGTTTCTAGCACGCTCCGCTTTGCTTAGTGTACTTAGAATCGAAACTCATACCTGTCAGTCTAGCTTCGTAGTAGACTGATACTCATTGTAGACTTTAAGCTTGAAACTTCATGGCATTCATCTCTTCCATCTTCCTCCTCGCTGGAGAGTCCTCCATCGAAAGAATGGGGGAGAAAGAATGAATAAGAATCTTGAACCGCTCGACCCTTATGGGGAGTATACGGAAATGCTTATCCACGATGAATGGGGTGAGAGAAATGAATAAACACTTGGCAGCCCGACCCAAAGTTGAGTAAAAAGTGTTTATCCACGATGAATGGGAGATGAGAGACGTGCCCCTTTTCAACGGATTGTGGGAAAAGGATGCAAGGGTCATGGTGAATGTTCTTCCAAACATTCACGATTTTACATAGGGATATGACGCATACCCTACAACCTTTTCTAGCAAAGGTACTTGCAAGCTTTTATACCCACTTGCAGGAATCCTAAGCAAGGTAGCAACTTTCCTTACTCGCTTTGGTAGTAGATTATTCCAATAATAACCAATATCTCCCCCTTAACCATAGACTTAACAATTCTGTTAGTTGGTAGGGAACACCTTCCAATACTCCACCTAACTCCACCTAACTCCACCTTATAACTTCTTAAGCGAGTATAAAATGAAGTGACTCGCTTGGGCTTGGTGTAGACTTAAAGCGAGGGTTTCCCTCTTGCTTTGTGCTTCCTCATCAAGCATTCTTCACCTGGATCTAATAATCCTAACTCCGTGCATAACTGGTTGAAACGAGTTTCAGCTAAAGGCTTGGTGAGATGTCAGCTCGCTGGAGATCGGTATGAATCTTCTCGAGCTTGACGTCCTTCTTCTCAACATGTGCACGAATGAAGTGATGTCTTATCTCCACATGCTTGCACCTAGTGTGAAGCATTGGATTTTGTGAAATGCATATAGCACTGTTGTTGTCACAAAATATTGGGATATCCTTTCCTTCAACTTTGTAGTCCTTCAATTGTTGACGAATCCATAATATTTGAGAACAGCAGCTTCCGACGGCCATATACTCAGCTTTCGTCGTTGAAGTCGCTACGCTTGTCAACTTCTTTGAAAACCACGAGACAAGCTTGCTTCCCAAAAATTGGCAAGTGCCTGAAGTTGATTTCCTATCAATTCGGCATCCTCCATAATCAAATTCGGAATATCCAGTAAGCTCCAGGTTATCTTTGCTTGGATGCCAAAGGCCCATATTGATTGTGCCTTAGAGGTAGTGAAGGATTCGTTTGGCGGCTTCATAGTGGCTCTGCATCGGATTGCTATGAAAGCGAGCACAAACTCCAACAACGAATGTGATATTTGGCCTACTTGCTGTGAGATAAAGTAGTGATCCGATCAAAGCTTGATAATCCATAGCATCCACTGGCTTTCCTTCGAGATCTGGCTCCATCTTCCAGTTGGTGTTCATCGGAATCTTTACAGTTTTGGCATGTTGAACACCAAACTTGGCAAGCATATCTCGAGTATACTTAGCTTGGTTGATGAAAATTTCATCAGCTTGCTGCTTCAGTTGAAGTCCTAGGAAGCAACTCATCAACCCAATCATTAACATCTCATATTTGGTCTTCATAAGATCTCTAAACTTCTCGCTAATCGACTGGTTTGGTGATCCAAATATGATGTCATCCACATAGATTTGAACCCACAACATATCTTCACCATCATTGATTGTAAAGAGGGTTATATCTATTCTTCCCTTGCGGAATCCATTATCCACTAGGAATTGTGAAAGTGTATTGTACCATGCTCTAGGGGCTTGCTTTAAGCCGTATAGAGCCTTCTTCAAACGATACACTTTGCTTCCTTGCTTAAAGCCTGGTGGCTGCTCCACATAGACTTCTTCCTTGAGCTCGCCGTTAAGAAATGCACTCTTCACGTCCATTTGATATACTTTGAACTTCTTTGCTGCAGCATAGGCTAGGAATAATCTGATCGCTTCGAGTATGGCCACTGGAGTGAAGGTTTCATCAAAGTCGATAACTTCCTCTTGGCAGTAACCCATAGCGACTAGCCTCGCTTTATTCCTTATGATGTTGTGATCTTCATCTGTCTTGTTCTTGAACACCCATTTGGTACCAATAGCATGCTGGGATTTGGGGCGATCCACTAGATACCAAACGTCGTTCCTTGTGAATTGGTTGAGCTCTTCTTGCATGGCCAAAATCAAATTTGAGTCTGCTAAGGCTTCCTCCACGCTTGTTGGATAGAAAGCAGCTGAACATGGCGCTTTCTCCCATAAGTTGACTCCTTGTCACCACTCCTCTGGATGGATCTCCAAGAATGAGATTAGGTGAGTTAACTTTGAGCCATGCTCACTTGGATCCATCAGCTTCAGCATTCTTCTCAAGCTGGTCGCTTTGCTCATCATCTGAAGCTACTTGGATTGGCTCTTTGCTAGCTCCATTTTCTTGAGTCTTGACTTCATCCTTCATTTCTACACTTTGAGCTTCTTGTTCGCTTGACTCCTTGATCTCTTCATTCTCCTCAAGAGCATCCCAAGATAGTGAGTTGATGGGATTCTTGCTTGAAGCTTCACCATACGCTTGAGTTTCTTCAACCTGTTACTGTGAGAAATCTAAATTAGCTTCATCAAAAACAATATGTTGTGATTTCTCCAGAGTTTTACAGTTGAAGACTCGATTACCTTTGCTTGATGTGGAATATCCTAAAGAAGATTCCCTCATCAGCTTTGCCCTCGAAAGCTTTCAACTGGGTTTCCCCATTATTGTGAATGAAGACATGACAACCAAAAAAAATTGAAAATAAGATATGTTAGGAATTCTCCCTATCCATATTTCATATAGTGTCTTGTCGAAGCGTTTGTTGAGAAGCATCCGATTTAGGGTGTAGCAAGTTGTGTTGGCAGCTTCAGCCCAGTACTTCATCGGAAGCTTTGAATCAGCTATCATCATTCAAACAACTTCTTTGATGATGCGGTTTCTCCTTTTAGCTATTCTGTTCTGTTGGGGTGTACGTGCTATGGAGGTTTGATGTGCAATCCCATGCTCGGTGCAGTAAGCTTCAATCATGGAGTTGAGGAATTTTGTGCCTTTGTCCGAGCGAATGGTTGCTATTGCTTGGTTCTTCTCCACAGCGAGTCGCTTGAGCAGTTGTGGAAGCTTGGATAGTGTCTCCTTCTTGATGAATAAGAATACTACCCAAGTGTAGCCTAGAGTATATTTTCTTTAGTTGACGCTCATCGGGGTGACCGGTCCAAACAAATCCATATGCATAAGCTCCAGTACTCGCTTGGATGAGGCTTTCTCTAAGATTTGGAAGTGCTTCTTTGTTTGCTTTCCTCGCTGGCACGGTGAGCATGTGTGATCTTTGACAAAGACCTCATTCGGTATGCCATTCACCAGTCCCTTGTGAGCTATGCGGTTGATAGTCTTGAAATTGAGATGGCTCAAGCGACGATGCCAAAGCCAACCTATTTCAGTGGCACTCCTAGTAAACAAGCATGTGTCTTGCTTGCAGCTCTCCCATTGTGCAATATACACATCGTTCACCAGTCAAAGCGACTTGAGAAGTAAGCTTGTTCTTCACGACACATTTATTGGAAATGAACTCCACATTATATCCCTTATCACAAAATTGAGATATGTATAATAGGTTGTGCTTGAGTCCTTCCACGTACAAAACGTTGTCGATGCTTAGCTTCCCAATCCTTAGCACGCCGTAGCCTTTGGTAACTCCTCTTGAGTTGTCACCAAATGTCACATGTGGACCCTTCTTCTCTATATAATCTTGTAGAAGAGACTTCATGCCCATCATATTTATTGAACATCCACTGTCCAAGTACCATATAGCTTGATGACCTTCATTGGGCATGGGATCCACGGCGCTTGCATGCAATTAGAACAATTTTGGTACCCAAATCAGCTTGGGTCCTTGCAAGTTAGTGTTTTTGGGTACCCACACTTGTTTGACTCGCTTTGGAGCAGTCGCTTGTGTCTCGGGTTCCTTCACCTTTCCAAAGCGTGGACTCTGCTTGAATGCAGCTCCACATGTGCATTTGTGTGTGTGAGGTGGGAAGGTTCGTGAGGAGCTCGCTTGGGCAGTTCCCATGCTCTTGCTTTTATGCTTATGTCCAGAAGCTTGACTCTTTGGACTAGCTGTAAGCTTGGAGTCTGACCTGGGATTTGTTGCCTTTGCAAGCTTCTCGCTTGATTTCCTCTGCATAGTCAAATTTGGCTCTAGGCCTTGACTCGCTTTGGAAACACTGGGATTTTGAAATTTCCTTTTGGGAATTTCAATTCATTCCCCCTGAACGTAAGGACGATTGGACCATCTCCAATCGGACTCACTTGACACATGAACATTGGTTCTTTTTGGCAAAAGAACGTCCTTTGTTCTTGGTATCTTAGATTGAGAGCTTGACGCCTCAACAGTTTTCGTTCCACGTTTTGAATGGTGTGATGTAGCATGTTTTGTGCTTGAAACTGTTGTCATTGGCTTATCCTTAGATACTTCCCTTAAAGATATATACATCTTCATTGGGGTTTTCTTAGGTGATGCAGTCCGTGGATCGAGAATTTTAGTTCGTGGGCCCAAAATTAAAGATGATATGGGATAAAGAATGAAGACTTTATTTTAATTTTATTTTCGTCTGTTTTGGTTCAGGCCACATTTTTGGGCCTTAAAAGACTTGTTTTTGGGTTTTTATTATGTTGGTTAATGGGTTGGGCCATACCTTCGACTTTAGGTCAGTTATTTCCTAGTTAGATTAGGTTTAGATGGTTTTATTTGCCTCTCTATATAAGGGGGTCTTTGTGGACGAAAATTTGACAGCTTATCATTAATATTATTGTGAATTTATTCTCTCTTGAGACTTTATCGAATTTCTCTTGATTATTCCAAGACGAATTCATTATCCGGCGAATCAGCGAGTCAATCATCCCTCGTTGTGTGTCATTAGGTGTCTCAATCTTTCCCTTATCTTTGTTAGTGATCGCTTTGGAGGCAGTGGGCTCATCCAAAGTGACTGATGTTGTTGTGTTTGGGGCACTAACAAAGATTGTGGGTTTGGAGGGTCTTCCCTCATATCCGAGGCCAGCTTTTCTACCAAAAGGTAATAACGAGCTTTCTAGGCTTGTCTGGCGTAAGAAGCCTTGTTCAAGTTAGCAACTAGCTCGGATTGAGTGTTGTACCTCTCCTCCAAGCTTTTATGACGAGCAAAGAGGTCCTCAAACTTACTAGTCATAGCCCTCGGTTCTCGCTCATGCTATTTGTCATAGCTTTGTTTCAACATTTCGTGACTTCTTAAAATCTCATGGTGGTTGTTAAGTAGTTCACTACATGTCGAGGAGTATACCTCCTCTTCGTGCTCGTGTGCAATAGGAATTGAAAGAGATAAGGGATAGACGAATACCTCTCCTGTATCCTCGTCGGTAAGCGCCATCAATCCAAGATCTTCACCTTTGCTTGAGTTCGGTTCGGTGAAAGCGTCTGAGTCGCTTTCTTCGTCCTCGCTTAGCTTGGATGGTGACTCGCTTGCCACCAGCGCTCGCCTCGGAGCGTCTCTCCTCGCTTTGAGCTCTTCTCTTTCCTTAGCACTGAGCTTTGGGCACTCGGATTTGTAGTGGCCTATTTTGTGGCAGTGGTAACACTCCACATCCATTATGTCATTGGCAATCGGCTTTAATGTGTCATTACGCTTTCCTCTGCCATCACGTGCTTCATCCTTCTTCCTTTGATACTGCTTGTACAATCGCTTGTATTTTCCAACTCTGCAATTCATATTGTTGAAGTTTCTTGACAAGAACACATAGGGTTCTTCAAGTTCTTCTCGAGACATCTTTGATATGGGGGAGTCGCTTGATGTCTCGGCAGTTTTGAAAGCAACGCCTTTGCTTGTTGTGGGAGCTTCATCCTCTTCATCCAGATTCATACGATTGAGATCGAACTCATGTGCCCTGAGCTCGGAGAATAGGATTTCTGGAGAAAACTTTGACAATTCCTTCATTGTAAGATAAAGTTCCTTCATTGTTTGCCATTTTCTGGTGAGAGCTCTTACTATCTTCAGGTTAATCTCCTTGTCGGTAAGCTCTTTCCCAAGTGAGACGAGAGTTGAGACGATGTTGGTGACACGTAGCTCAAAGGCATCTATTGTCACTCTCGGCTTCATGGACAGGCTTTCGAACTCTCCCATGAGAAAAACAAGCTTGTTCCCTTTGATCTTCTCTGTTCCCTGAGAGATATAAGCGAGAGCTTAATATCTAGAGTGGCTCGCTTGCTGGAATGCGGAATTTGGTGAGCTAATCTTTCTTAAGTAATTCAAATCTCAGTTTTAAGTTTGTTTATAGTGGTTCGGAGATGAAACTCCTACGTCCACTTTGTTCCACACCGGAACAGTTTCTCTTCACACAAGAAACTTGGCGATTACGGGTTCCCCAAAAACCTAAGCTAGGATCGAGCTTCGCACAATCGATGAGGGTGCAAGCTTAGATCCTTAAAACAACTTGGAGATTACAGGTTCTCTAGAAACCTAAGACAAGAATCGAGCTTCGCACAATTGATGAAGGTGCAAGCTTGGATCCTCTCTACAACACTCGATCGAGGTTTTCGCAATCGATGAAAGCGAAACCTTGGATCTCACAACAACTTTACAAACAACACAAACACTAACACACTTGACTAAACAAGACAAGGGTTTTGGGTTGGGTTCGTGTGTACGCACACTCTAAGTGAAGAATCCTTTACAACAAGTGCAAAGGCTAGGATTGTTCTTCAAAGCTTAGGATAAGTATGTGGGCTTAGAGTTTAGAGTATAAGGTTGCAGAATACAAGCTTCGATGGAACTTGAAGCTTGGAACACTTCGTCAAGGACTCGTGAGAAAGATGGCTTTTGAACTCGTGAGTACATGCAATTTTGATCGTTGAAAAATCGTAGAAGTGTTGAAGTGTTCTTCATCTGCATTCCTCTATTTCTAGTGTGAGAGACATGTAGAAGTCGTTTGAAAGTTGGTGGCTTTGTCTCTCCACACTCGACAGTACTGGAGTTGACCGGCAGCTTTTCAGAAGGCAGCTTTGTCTTCTTTCCCAATTTGGCTAAAAGCCAAGCGTAACAGTAACTGGCTTGGGCCAGTACTGTAGCACTGCTTGTTGGTCCTCCTGGTCAACTGTAGCAACGTATCCTTGATTGCCACGTGGAGATCCGCATTAAATGGCGGCTGATCTTCACTTGACTCGAATTCAAACTTGAGTTCGAACAAGGTTGGTAGTTGGTCTGTCGCTATCAAGCTTTGCATCGTACTCGCTTCGCTTGATCAGAATACTCGCTTTAGCTTTGTCGTGTATACTCGCTTAACTTTATCTAGAGTACTCGCTTTCACTTTATTAGGCAGACTCGCTTTAGCTTTAAAACACACTCAAGCGAGTGGTCTTCTCGCTTCGCTTGAAACCTGCATTCTAGACCTAAAGCGACTAAAGCAAAACAAGCTTTCCTAACATTATAAGCTTGAAAAATTCTAACCTATCATACTAATCAAATAGGGTCGCTTGGGAATAGAATTAGCACAGAGGGTTTTGGGATCGAATCAAAATACATAGAATAATTTTATTAACCGTCCCAATAGATTCCCCCTTAAAATGTGAATTCTTAACAATTCCCAACAAACTAAAAAGGTCAGACTCTTTTTTCATGGTATGGTGCGCGTGTATCAAGATAAGTTAACTCTGAAATTACACTTTGGTTCCTGCCAAAACTCAATCTGATTGGGCAAGAAACCTTGTTGACCATAAAGCCCTCATTTTTCACATTTCACGTAGGCATTCTTCATCACTGCTGCGGAAACAACGAAGAAGAAACGGCGCTCTGCTTCTCGCCTGAGCTCGACGATTCTCCACTCTCCACACCGGGGTCGTACCGTTAAAACCTAGTCGGAGCGAAGAGAAAAAGGTCGGCTGAACCCGAAGGTATATATCTGAGAATTTGAAGGAGTGGCACTCTCCAGTTTAGGATTAATTTCTCATTTCATGTAGTTCGTATTTTACAGAGATATTCCCATGTATCTAAAATTTTCTGGAATGAGTTACTATGCCTAAGTGTTTTGTAACAATAAAATTTAGTCTGTGAGCATATTTCCTCTAATACAGGGGCCTGAAATTTGACGTTTTTATGAGTTTGAAATTTGTGTGTTGATGTTAATAGCTTACCTCAAGCATCATGCTCTTTAAATCTATTCCATCCTCACATTCTTGTTTTGGTATCTTATATGAATGCATTCTATTAACCAGACGTTTTAGGTTTCATTAATTACTTACGCACGACGATGTCGAAGAGAGAAAATAGGGTTGTAGTATAGGATGAAGATTCTCATTCTGGATGCGGTGAAAACGATGTGAGTGTAAGCAATCGTCATGATTCATTGCAATTAATTAAGTTGTTGTCAAACAAGGATGTATATTATTCCAATTCTTTAATGGAGTCCTTTCCTTTTGTGTCCATTAACTGTATGTAGGCTAATTGGTGTCTAGTTGTTAGGTTTTTAGTCGCCTTTTCGTGTCCGTTTTCCTTTAGTTTTCGTGTGTTTTCGTTGTTTGTGACTATGATTTGGTTGCTTTGGAGTCGTTGTTATTGTAGGATTAAAAGGGTGGAAACAAGAAGAAACGAGAAGAAAGAAACATTATATCGAAGAGGGGTTCGATAGGAGCATGTAGGCAAAAACGGAGGTCAATTTGGAGTTCGGACAAGGAATATATGACCGAAACAAGAAAGGTGCGCGCATTGTCCAGAACTGGTATCTGGACGAGCGTCCAACTTCTGGACGACCGTCCAACTTGACGCGTTTTGAGGATTTCTTTCATTTTTCGACTAGGTTTTGAGGCCTTATATATATGTAACCTTTTGGCACGAATTAGACAACCTCCTTAGTTAGTTTTTCCAGCAAAAATACTCTAGTTTAGATTTCCTTTGTTCGATCCGAATCTTTACTTAGTTCGTTTTAATTCAAGACTATTTCCTTTAATTCGTGTTCTTCGTTCTTCATTTTAATTCGTAAGTTCTTTATTGCTTTCTTTTGCTTGATTAATTGCTTCTTAGATTCTTAGATTTAATTCTTAAGTTCTTAGTTTAATTCGTTTGTTCGTTTTCAAGTTCGTAGTTTAGATTCGTTTTTCTCAATTTTCAATTCCTTAGTTTTTCAAGTTTTTCAAGTTAGATTTATTTCCTTAGATTTTTAGATTTAATTTTCTCTATGTTTAGATTTGTTTTCTTCGTTGCTTTCGTTATTGCTTTCTTTTCAATTCCATGCCTAGGTAGTTTAATTGCTTTCACTTAATTTCTCTAGTTTAATTAGTTTAGATTTATTTCTTGTTTCCTAGATTAGATTTATTTACTTGCTTTCGATTTATTACTTATTTACATTCTTGCCTAGGATTTTAAAATGAAACCAAACCAAATTCTTTTTACTTGCTTTCTTAGATTTTACATAGGAGTTTACATAGGTTTTTTACTTTCCTAGGATTCGACATAGGGTTTTTACTTACTAAGTGCTAGGATAGACTTCGTTCTATTGCGAACACTTTTTGGTGAAACATAGGCACCTAACAACGATGTTATCGAACGCATTGAAGAGATGTTACGGCTGCATCAACAAGATATCAACAAACAACTGACAAGTTTCTTGGCTGAGATGAAGAAGATTATGTCTTCATCACCTCCGAAAAATTCCATGCACACCCCTCCTACTCTTCCCGTTATGGCGATCTTTAACTACAATCCAACCATGAAATTTCAAACAGCTCAGCAGAATAGGGCTGCCCAATTCTCTCTTGACGAGCGATCACCAATTGTGGCTCATCAGTCAGCCGAGTTTGTGAAGGAAAGAAAGTTAGGAGGAGCGAACCTATATAAAGTCAAAAGGAAGTTGATTAACTCTGATAGGGACTAATATCAGCTTTACCGTATGGTATCCTCGAATGATAGTTAAAATTGAGTTTCAAAGGCATCAGATGCCATATCGGAAACATATGCCACACTTGAGGCGGGAAGTGCTAGGATCTGCTCAGAACCGACCCTTGTACACGAGGCTATACCAGATCCTTAGGCATCTTCAGATGCCCAGGGATCTGCTCAACACACTATCCGCATGACTCTATGCTCTCTAGGGTGAGGACCACTAAATTAATGACGGAAGGAATATGGTCTCCCTAAAAATTCCTTTTTTGTCCCTCATATGCATGTACACTTACCTTTTCGTCCTTTTCCTCATCTATAAATAGTGAGTGATCTCACCCTTTCAAGGAACTCAACTTTTACATACACCATTCCATTCCATTCACACTCTGCTTAACGTTCTTTCGAGCTAAGAGCGACCGGAGTCCTTCTTCGAGGGTTCTCTTCCATCTTCAGTTCATCGGCAAAAAGGGACATCCCTAACAGCTCAAACCGAAGGTATAATTCTCGTTGTTGAGAGAGGTCGAAGCATGAAGGCGTCTTGCTTTCTCTACTTCGCCCTCGTCTTTCTCCCTTGTTTTTCTGCCCAAACGAGCTCTACGTCTATGTGAAGGAACCATAATCTGATCGGTGAAGATAGGTTCACCCGAGGATCTATTTCTGATATCTAACTATCGATATAATCCTATCATGCTCCTATGAATTAAGTGCGGAATCATATGAGGTTATAGATCGATTACCTGAAGGTAGAAGAGAACTCGCGAATAGATCTTCTGATCTGTATCCCTGCTCGATTCTGACGTTGGATGGACAACGAACTTCGGAATCAGCTACAGAAACGGGACACCCTCGTTCTGCTATGAAAGCCAGCGCGCGTCTCTCTCTCTCTAACCCTAGCCTCCCTTTCTTGTTTAGAATATTTAAGTGCACTCGTATATTCTAACTGTTAGGTTAAACAAGACCTTGAGGGGGTATATATAGAGGAGACCAAGTGAGACTTGGGCTTAAGTTGCAGGCCAGGCCTGCAACACATGGACTAGCCGTCCATTAGCGCTATTGGCGCCCCATACTGGGCCCAATAATGTGGTGGCCCACTTATTCCTTATACTGTGGCCTATTGAGCTTTTTGGGCCAGATCAGGGATCTACTAGCTGGTAAAACCGAGGCCTCTCAATGGCTAAATTCTCCATACTCAGCCCAGAGTATAATTTAGTCCATAAGTACTAAAACATTCCACTAGAGTAATAGTACTGAATTACCTGTTTTACCCCTGTTGAGTTCAGGGCTAGTATTAGACTTAGCGACCCCCATATTTAAGATATCCCACATCCGTTGATTAACTTAGAGCTTCTAACTGCTCGTGTTATTCAACTTCTTTATTCCTGAGTAGTACCATTCATTCCTTGTTCATCATACCGGAAATTAATCCACCTGCAGGGTTTGGTATGATAATCCTTAATGAATTCCTCAGGGGATGTGATCAACTTGTTCTACCAGGATATGGTGCTCTGTTGCAGTTACACTAAGAGTCGTACTAGTTGTAGTTGTTTCCCATGATACGGAGCATATTGAGTTGCAGATACTCTGAACTCTCACCCATGGTAAGTCAAAGAAGCAGACTACAACTATACACCCTTAGGACCCAACTAGAGTTAAGGTTCATCTTAAGTCACCGAGGTCTTGATTCTTTCTACATCGGTCAGAATAGAAGAATACACCTCACCGTGATCCTATCAGTACACGCACGTACTAGCATAGACAAGTAGCCAAGACAAGCTACCTATGCAGCCTATACTACAGCCTAAACCGACAGTTATATCCAGAACTGTCTCGACTGTGATACTCGTTTATATCTCTAGAGGAACCGGCAACTATGGTCTTCTGTGATCTACAACACACCATAAAGCCTACAACTTTGAGATAATGGATAGATGTTTGATGCATAGATAACAATTTATACTTAATCAGATAGGAGATCGTTAGTGGTTATGGACAACACATGCATACAAGCTAAAAGGCCTGCTTTCTAGGATACAAATCCATCAATCTCCCAATTATATTAAAGCAAACTTTTAGTATATCATGTGACAAATAGGCAAAGTGTCTACAATCTAGCATCTATTACACATCTTCTCCTACTTATACTCAAAGTTTACTAGTATGGGAGGCACTCCTTGTGCATAGATCCGCTAGATCTACCGTTGAAGGGATTATCCCAACTTCCACTTCCCCTCTTTATACAATTTCTCGTATAATATGGTACTCTGTATGTTGTTACTTGCCTTGTGAGCTCTGTGTTCCTTGCAGTTTGCAACTGCTCCAACATTATCACAACACGGTGTGATACCTTTGGGCAAACTGGGAACCAGATCTAGCTCATCCAGGAAGTTCAGGAGCTTCACAACCTTTTTGTGGCGTTACAAGAAGCCACATACTCGGCTACATGGTAGAGTCTCCGTGACGCCCTCCTGCGTCACACCCTTCCAAGTGATAGCTCCACCTCCCAAGGTGAACACATAGTCCGAGGTAGATTTCCTCTCATCTCGATCACAGCCTGGAAGTCTGAGTCCGTATACCCTATTGGGTTAGACTGATATCTTGCCACCATGCCAACCGCATAGCAGATATCTGGTCTAGTACACAGCATTGCATACATGAGACTCCCAACCGCGGAAGCATACGGTATAGTCTTCATGTCCTCTATCTCCTCTTGTGTCTTCGGACACATGACCTTAGATAGAGGTATGCCATGTCTGAAGGGAAGAAAACCCTTCTTGGCATTTTGCAGTCTGAAACGGGCGATCACAGTATCTATATATGAAGCTTGGCTTAAGCCTAACATCCTCTTACGGCGATCTCTGATCACCTTGATCCCTAGGATGTAACCTGCTTCTCCCAAGTCTTTCATCTGAAACTGTTCAGACAACCAATCCTTTACGCCTGATAACACGTTCACATTGTTGCCAAGGAGAAGTATGTCATCTACGTACAGTACTAAGAATACCACGCTTTCGTCCGAACTGAGCCTGTAAACACAACTTTCGTTTATACACTGGACAAATCCAAAGGATTTTATCATGCATGGAATTAGGGTTACTAGACCTTGGTGAAGAGTGCTAGTTTCGTGATGCACAAGGAGAGTGGAAGCTTGCGACAAGCAACTGACAAACCGATATTTTATATGCATTTCAAGATGATTTTGGTAGGTTTTGGCTTTGATATGTGTGCTTAAATGGATAGAAAATGATAGGTTTTTACAATTTGTACATTTTCTATATGCTTTGCGTTTTTTCTCGGTTTCCGTGCTGATTTCAGGTGCTGTGGAAATTTTCTGGGCACGTTTGACTTATCCTATGTCGAAGAGGATCGAAAGAGGAAGCCGTAGCACTTTGCGGATTAATTTTCCAATGCCGGACGAGAGAGAACGAGCCAAAACCGTGAGAGCGCGCAAACTGTGAGATATGGGCGGAAATGCACAAGTCAAACGAAAATGCACAAGTCAAACCTCTAGTCAACTTTTCAGAAATTACAAATTTTACCCCACCTTCTCATCTCAAGTTTCTAGTATTTACAATTTGACCCCAATTTGTGGGAAAACTATAAATAGCTTGTTATTTGCCTCATTTGGCATAGGATCCAACACTTGTATTTCATTTTTGCACTACAACTTTTAGAACCCTAGTTTCCCTCTTTCCTTTTTGGTATTTTCAAATATTGTTGAATGATCAAGCTTGAAGATTGAGAATTATTGAAGCATTTCTTTTCCTTTTACTTTCCTTGTTATTTCTATTATGAATTTCCTTCTTTTTGTTGGTTTGATTGTTGGATCTATGATGAGTGGCTAGTTTTCTTAGAGGTTTCAAATGATGGATGGTGTGAATTCGGTTGGGATTTGGTGGCTATTGATGTGGATCTACCTTTCCTTTGAGTTGCCCTTGGATTTGATTGAATTTAATTGCATGAATGATTGACATTCATGAGTGCATACAAGGTGTTTGATGGAATGCCTAGGAAGCTTCCATTCATAGCACTTGGCATGAATCCCTACTCATATTATCTAGTATTGATTTGCATTGCTCCTAGAAAGAATTATGTGAATTGATGTTAGATTAATAGGCATTGTGCTTTTAGGAGTTGGTAATATGTTTAGAATGGTAAGCATGTTATTCAATCCACTAGTTATCAAGTCTTAGGAGGATGAGATAGCTTGATTTATGTAATAATGCCACTCAAAGGAATTAAAATGGTTTGATACATCACATGCCTAATCCTTAGCCTAATCACATCGGAAATCGTTTGAAACCTTATCTTCTTTACTTGTTCCTTTACATGTTCTTTACATTACTTGCCTTTACTTTTGCTTGTTATTTCATTTACTTATTGTTTGCCTAGTTATAAAATATCAAAACAAAGTCTATGTGCTCAAATAGGATAATAGAGACAAGACGAACTACTTGATTATCTCTCGACACATTCACTCCTTGTGGTTCGACCCGGATTACTAGCTAGTTCGGTTATTGTATTATTTATAGGCTAGAAATAGCCGAGTCAATTTTTGGCGCCGTTGCCGGGGAGTGAATAGATTGATGATCAATAGTTTGTTAAGTTTCTTGTTGCTAATTTGAGCTTGTTTTATTTTTATAGTTAGGATGATATTGTGCTTGTTGATTCAAGCATTTTATTGGGTTATTTTTGATCTCTTCGTTGGTGTGCTTGATAGGTACACACTTAAAAGATCCAAGGGTAAACATGTGGAACCTTTCGTTTTGGATTATAAGAAGAGAGAAAGAACTTCCAAAGAGCAAGATGTTGAAATCAATCATGAAGTGGAAGTTCTTATGAAGCAATTGGAGGTTATGGAAGCAAAATTGGATGAGCAAAGGAGAAGAACCCAAGAGGTTCAATTAACTCCCATAATTGAGGTATTCCAACCTCCAAAGGCTAGTTATCAAGGAAGAGAATGGGGCACGATAGATGCACCCAACTTTGAGCTCAATCCGGGTTTGATTCGTTTGGTGCAAGCAAATCAATTTGGAGGAGAAGTCACCGAGGACCCAAATGATCATCTATACTCATTCCTCGAAATTTGTGATACCCTAAAGATCGAAGGAGTGCCAAATGACACAATCCGGATGAGACTCTTTGGATTTTCACTTCGTGACCGGGCTAAAGAGTGGTTCAAAGGTCTCAATGGGAAGTCAATCAAATCGTGGGAGGATTTATGCAAAGTTTTTCTTTCGAGATACTTTCCACCCTCCAAGGTACAACGCCTAATCTCGGAGATTTATCAATTTGCCCAACATGAAGAAGAGACAATATTTGAGGCTTGGGATAGATTTCGTGAGCTCTTAAGGAAATGCCCTCCACATGGCCTAGATGAGAGTCGACAAATCTTCTTCTTCTATGGTGGTTTGAGTTCACAAACGAGAACTATTGTGGATGCTACCTCCGGAGGTTGCTTGCTAAATCGAGATGTGAAGGAAGCCATGAGGATTCTCGAAGAAATGGTTTCCAATTCTTTTCAATGGCCTATGGAAAGGGTGAATTCAAAGAAAGCTATCTCCATGATAGATGATAAATATGACGAGCTTGCTTCCCAAATTACCAACCTCAAGAAGGAGCATGAAGAGATTAAAAAGGTGTTGATAGAAGCACAAGCTTGGCAAAGACCTAAGAATGGAGGAATTCTTGGCCAAGAAGAGGCGATTCACATCAACCAACAACCTCTCTCGATTTCTCAACAACTTGTAGAAGAAGAACCACTCCAACCATGGAGCTACGGAGCTCCATCGATGCCTCTATTTTCAATGCCTTTCCATGAGATTCAAGAAGAGGAAAAGCCATATGCAAAAAAGGATGAAGGTATTTCTCTTACTCATCTTTCCCAAACTTCTATAGAGAATGATAATGTGAGTGAGTTGAATGATGGTATCATGAATGATATATCATTTCCTCTTGAGTTTGGATATGAGAATTATGCTAAGTTTGGGGGTGAGAAGAGAGATGATCTTGTAGAGAGTATCCCTTATGAGGAAGTTGTAGAAACGAGATTTGATAGGTTGGAAATGTCGAAGAAGTTGGATATCAATGCTTCTTTGGTTGAGTTGTTGAGAACTATACCAAATCATGAGAAGTTCTTGGAGGAAGTGAAGTTTCCATTGAAGATTGGAGATCCATTCCATGACAAACATGTAGGAGTGAAGCTTGAGGAGAAAGTTAATGAGCCATGTCGAGGAGGAGGCTTCACAAAATTTGGTGGAGTGAAGTTCAAAGAAAAGATTGTCGATCCATTCCATGAGAATTGTAGAAGAGTTCAATGTCTAGGCAAGAAGGCCTCGTTCGATGTCCCATGAGCTACATTGAGGTATCGTCGAGCTAGCGACGTTAAAAAAAGCGCTTGTTGGGAGGCACCCCAACACGTATCCTTTTATCGTTTTTATCGTTTTTGAGTAAAGTTTAGTTTGAGTCGTTTTATTTGAATAAGAGTTGAGAGTGGGTTGATATACTTGCATTAGGAAGGAATTTTTAAGTGTTGGGTATTTCCATGCCTTAGACAAAATTTTGAGAATTTTCAAGTTTGTATGCTTCAACACTTAGAAAAATTTTTGAACTTTTTTCCAACTTTGCGCAGGTCGGCGGTAAAATCGAAAAAAATAGCAAAACTTGTCGGAATTCGATTCCGTCGATTGGAATGGATTTGTAAGACTCGAGAGTAGGGGGAAGGACCAAAACGGCGAGTGGTTGTCGCCGGCAGAGCTTCTGCCCGAAACGGCGACCGAAACGGCGAGTGGTGGTCGCCGGATTGGGCAAAAGCTGCCGGTCGTGCGCAGTCTTGTCGTTTCGCCTCGTTCTCCCTCATACTAACTCCGAATTGCATTCCGTCTTTTGATATGGATTCCTATTTCGACCCTCTACAACATAGGATAGCTTTGAGTAAATTTTTTTTTTTTTTGGTGTAAATAAGTGGTCAAATTAGGGCTGGAACATGAGGAGGAAGGGGGTGACAAAGAGAAGCTAAGCATGACGAAGGAAAGGATTCAACTTAATCAAGCACGTACCGGAATGGGTAGCATTGAACTTGATATCCATCCAAAGCTTGGACCTTTGTGACTGTAGTTTAAATTCCTTTTTATTCTTCCCTCCAAACTCATTTTAGACTTTGTTTCTAAAATAAGTTTGGGGGAGGGGGGTAAGATAAGGTCTTTAAACTACTTTTCTTTCTTCGGTTTTTCATTAAGTTGTGTGCTTAGTGATTTATAAGCTTGTATTTGCTTGATAAAGTTAATTGTGCTTGATTTGGATGCTTGAAAGTGATGAATTTGTTTGAGTGTGTTTGGTATGTGATGAGAGTGTATAAGTTGGAATGTGATTCAAGTGATTCATATGTGTGTAAATGTATGCTTACTTGCAAATTTTGCAAAATTTTTAAAAAATTTCTTTCGAATGAATCACTTGAAGTCTTGATTAGATATTGTGGTTATCGCTCCTTTGCTTTCAAGAGAGATGTCGATGATGATTTGAGCGGAAATTGCATCATATTTTTGGGATTTCTCATGTGTGTATTGAGTATGAAATGATTGCATAACATGATTAACTAGGAATGATTGATCTTAGGTACATGATCTCCAAACAAAAGCTTGTGAGGTTTGAGCCAAAACGTTTAATTGATAACGTTCTTTTTCTTTCTTGAGAGTTTGCCATGTATAGCATTGTTATCTTCTAGAACTTGCCTTCAATCTCGATCGAGGTTGCTATATGTGCTACGAGAACTTAGAAATGATTTTAGGCCCTCGCTTGTTAGCTTCATTATTCCCTAAACACTAACCGAATGAAACGTTAACTTTGTGGTTCCCCTTGAGCCTTTGAAGCCCTTGTTGCTAAACCGGATGAAAGGGGGTGAAGGTTGGTTAAGGGAATCCATTGAGAGGTTGTGAAGTAGTGAGAAAACGAGGTTTGAGTAGTTTGATTGAAGAGGTCGTCTTGAGATGAGAATACTCCTATGAGCTCTAAAAAAAAAAAAAAAAAAAAAAAAAAAGGAAAAAATGAAAAAATGAAAGAGATGAGAATGGAATTCTCATAGAAAAAAAAATGATGAGAAAAGAAAAAAAAAGAAAAAAAGTTGAAAAGGAAAAAAAAAAAAGTTTGAATGAAGTTAGTTGTGAATGAGAGCATAAAGGAGTTATTCATGAAAATTTGAGAAGCTTCAATCGAGCTTGTGTAGTAAAGAGTGTAAAGAGGTGAAATGGTGAAGGTAGAAGGTGAAGAAATTCACACTTAGAGTGGACAAGAGAAGGTGAAAGTACTTAGAAGATTTCTTAGTCACTTAGTCTAAAAATCCCTATCTAAACCAATGTCCCCACATTACAAGCCTAAATAAAAGACCTAATCGATCTTAGTTCGAGTGCACAATCAAGCGACGGAGATCTTGAGATTGAGGGCAAGCTTATGGTAAGAGCGATGCATGCATGAGTTCGATGAGTGTAACCTTCATTCCATACACTTGAGAGAAAGAGTGATACACTTACGCTTAGTGAGGTTTGGAGTTTCATTATGCTTGAGTGAATGATTTCTTGGTTGAAAGTGTTGTGTGATTATGGATTGTTCGATTCACCTTGGGAGTTCCATGATGAAAATGCTTTGTTGAGTGAGTACTTTGAGACATCGATGATCTTGAATTGCATACCCATTCGGTTTGAGTGTTTTGATTGTTTTGTTCCATTTTCGGGACGAATAATGGCTTAAGTTTGGGGGAGTTGACAAACCGATATTTTATATGCATTTCAAGATGATTTTGGTAGGTTTTGGCTTTGATATGTGTGCTTAAATGGATAGAAAATGATAGGTTTTTACAATTTTCTGGACACGTTTGACTTATCCTATGTCAAAGAGGATCAAAAGAGGAAGCCGTAGCACTTTGCGGATTAATTTTTCAATGTCGGACGAGAGAGAACGAGCCAAAACCGTGAGAGCGCGCAAACTGTGAAATGTGGGCGGAAATGCACAAGTCTAACGAAAATGCACAAGTCAAACCTCTAGTAAACTTTTCAGAAATTACAAATTTTACCCCACCTTCTCATCTCAAGTTTCTAGTATTTGCAATTTGACCCCAATTTGTGGGAAAACTATAAATAGCTTGTTATTTGCCTCATTTGGCATAGGATCCAACACTTGTATTTCATTTTTGCACTACAACTTTTAGAACCCTAGTTTCCCTGTTTCCTTTTTGGTATTTTCAAATATTGTTGGATGATCAAGCTTGAAGATTGAGAATTATTGAAGCATTTCTTTTCCTTTTACTTTCCTTGTTATTTCTATTATGAATTTCCTTCTTTTTGTTGGTTTGATTGTTGGATCTATGATGAGTGGCTAGTTTTCTTAGAGGTTTCAAATGATGGATGGTGTGAATTAGGTTGGGATTTGGTGGCTATTGATGTGGATCTAACTTTCCTTTGAGTTGCCCTTGGATTTGATTGAATTTAATTGCATGAATGATTGACATCCATGAGTGCATACAAGGTGTTTGATGGAATGCCTAGGAAGCTTCCATTCATAGCACTTGGCATGAATCCCTACTCATATTATCTAGTATTGATTTGCATTGCTCCTAGAAAGAATTATGTGAATTGATGTTAGATTAATAGGCATTGTGCTTTTAGGAGTTGGTAATATGTTTAGAATGGTAAGCATGTTATTCAATCCACTAGTTATCAAGTCTTAGGAGGATGAGATAGCTTGATTTATGTAATAATGCCACTCAAAGGAATTAAAATGGTTTGATACATCACATGCCTAATCCTTAGCCTAATCACATCGGAAATCGTTTGAAACCTTATCTTCTTTACTTGTTCCTTTACATGTTCTTTACATTCCTTGCCTTTACTTTTGCTTGTTATTTCATTTACTTATTGCTTGCCTAGTTATAAAACATCAAAACAAAGTCTATGTGCTCAAATAGGATAATAGAGACAAGACGAACTACTTGATTATCTCTCGACACATTCACTCCTTGTGGTTCGACCCGAACTACTAGCTAGTTCAATTATTGTATTATTGATAGGCTAGAAATAGCCGAGTCAGCAACCCTCCCCTTGGATCTTCATCAAGTCAAGGGAGTGGCTTCAAATCATATTTGCTTGAAGAAGTTATAAGGTGGAGAAAGGTGGAGTGTTGGAAGATGTTCCCTACTAACTAACAGGATTGTTAAGTCTATGGTTAAGGGGGAACTATTGATTGCTCTCGGAGTAATCTACTTCCAAAGCGAGCAAGGAAAGCTGTTGTCTAGCCTAGGATTCCCTGCAAGTGGGTATAAACGCTTGCAAGTACCTTTTCTAGTAAAGGTTGCGGGGTCTTGTATCGGGCCTTCCCACGTAAAAACGGTGAAAGCTTAGGCAGGGCTGGCACCAAGACCTTGCGTCCTCTTCCCATCTTTCCGCCGAAGAGGAGCATGTCTCCTCATCCCCCGTTCGTCGTGAATAATCACTCACTTGTTACTCACTCTTAACTGAGTTGAGCTGCCGGGTGCTTATTCATTCATCCCCCTCTGTGAGTATTGCATCGCTCTACTTTTCCCTTTTCTTGGGTCAAGCGAGTCGAATGCTTACTCATTCTGTAGACTTAAGGTGGAGAGCTTGAAGGGTACCTTTTCTTCTTCAAAGGTTGCAGGGCTGGTGACATGCTTCTGCGTAAAATCGAAAATGGCTTGTCAGAGCTTCTCATTGTCGTCCTGGTCTTTTCCCATGCCCGTGAAAAGATCTTGTACTCATCCCCCATTCATCTTGAATAGAACCCAAGCGAGTCTCCCTTTGGGTTGAAGAAAGCTAGGGTGAATTATTCATTCTCCCCCTCATTCACTTCGTTGGAGGACTCTCTAATTTGTAGAGGAAGATGGAAGAGAAGAATGCCAAGAAGATCAAGCTTAAAAGTCTACATATGTGGTATCAATCTCCTACGAAGTGAGACTGACTGGTAAGTGTTTCAATTCAAGTACACTAAGCCAAGCGAAGCGTGCGAGAAACCTTCGTTAGCTATGTGGAAAATACAAATGAATCTGACCCAAATACATAGAGGAAAACATTCTTGTTTATCCTCGAAGTATGTTAGTTAGAAACATTTTAAATTAAAGCAAAGAAATTTCAATTCTTAAAATTATTCGCTTTAAGATGGTTAAGCGAGTGCCACGTCACTCAAGCGAGCCATCGCAAGCGAGTGTGGAACAGTCACGTCAAGCGAGTACTTCGCAAGCGAGTAAAGGCCAAGCGGATACTATCAAGCCAGCAAGTACAAGCGAGCCGTATGAACTGTACACACTCGAGTGCCTATTTTACCTTTTACTTTACATTTAATGCAGAACAGGAATAGGACCGAGTATCCGGGCGCATGGAGTTCACAGCGAAATTGAAGCGCCAAAACTGTTAGCAATCCAACTAGGGCTGCAAACGAGCCGAGCTACTCGGGACTTACTCGGTGCTCGATTCGGTAAAAGCTCGTTCGAGCTCGAACTCGTTAACAAACGAGCCGAGCTTCGAGCCCGAATTCGAGCTCGGTTAACTTAACGAGCCGAACTCGAGCAGTACGGTGTTCGGCTCGGTTTGCTCGCGAACGTGTTCGGCTCGTATATTAATCGAACATGTTCGCGAGCCTGCTCGCGAACTCTTAATCGAACCTCTAATCGAGCCTGTAAACGAGCTTTAGCATTTATGTGTAAAATTAATTGTAGGTAAGAGAATTTGAATTATTGTCAAATGTTCTTTTTGGATTATGTTTTATATTTTGGATGAATTTCATTTGATGGATTTTTATTTGATGAAATTCATTTTAATTTAAGTTCATTTGAAGTGTTAAAAGAAAATATTAAATATGATTATATCATGTCTTTTAAACGAGCTCGGACTCGAGCTTGGACTCGAGCTTTTCACGAGCCAAATTCGAGCCCAAGTCCGAACCGAGCACGAGCCGAACTCGAGCCGAATTCGAGCTCAAAATTTTTAACCCGAGCCGAGCTCGAGCCCGGATTTAAAGCTCGAATCGAACTCGAACCCGAGCCCGAGCCTGTCAAATGCTAAACGAGCCGAACCCGAGTAGACCAATACTCGATCAGGTTCGGCTCGTTTGCAGCCCTAAATCCAACCGTTGAATGACAACAGTCTTCAAACTTCAGCCGTTGGATCATCGCCGCTCAAGCAAGCGAATCACGGCAGGCCACGTGTAGTGCTGACGCACTTATGCGGTACACTTTTAACCGTGGTGACGCCGAACCTAACCGGACACATCAGTCACGTCGCCGATTGCCTCCGCCTACGTAGAAATTTCGAAGAAATTACCTCGCCTCTCTCCGCCACGTCAACTTAAATCCTAAAGCTATAAAAGGGCATCGTCGCAGAACTGCAGAAATTTATCACCCCCAAATTGCCATTCTTGTGAAACTTCTCTGCAATCTCTGCAATTCGCAAGTCTCAAACCTTTTATCTCTTCATTTAATCTCTTTCAAATTCTCAAAATGGTGAAGAAGACTGCAACCCAAACAATGACAGAATTCCTCTCCAAGGCTGAGGAGAACATCAACGTCGAGCCTCATCTCGACGAAGGAATTGTTGAGCCGAACGGTTTCTTCTGCAGGGCCGTGACCACGGCCGGACTGTGGAAACTAGTGACGCCCAAGCCATCAAGAGTACTCGTCCCTCAAGTTGCTCAGTTCCTATTGAACTTGAGGGAAGGCCAGACAGTTACGGCGATTACAGATCCAAACTCTAGAGAGTTGGTGGACGTGGATCTATCCGCCGTTGCAGAAGTCTTCAAACTGCCGAGAGAAGGAGTGGATACTCTCTCTAAACTTGAATTGTTAGTAGAGGTGGAATATGCCAGATTCGCCGCCGACAAGAAAGCAGAATGGAAAAGCAAGGGGACCAATATGAGGACTGATTTGGAGAATCCCTACAACTACATCTGTGAGTTGTACACCAAATCGGTGGTGTGCAACATCGGAATCCTAGGACAGGTTTCCGACACCAAACTTTTCGCCGTTAGTGCGATAGTGGACAGCCTGTCAGGAATCAAATTCAACTGGTTCGACTGGTTTATCAACACCGTCCAAGAAGCCGCCAAGGACTTCGAGTACGAAGGAGGCAGCACCGTCAACATAGTGTGCAAAGGGAAGCTTCGGTTCTTTGGAAAGTTGTCCTACGCGCTGGAGGAATTGTTCCCAGGAAGAAAATGGACAGGAACGCTCGAGTACAAGAAGGTGAGCGTCTTCAATGACCTGTCCAAATCTGGGAAGCTTGTAATCGATCGCGGGATGCTGCACAAAACTGCGCGCCCTGCAGTTCCCATTGCCGAAAGAAGAGGAAAGAAAACCAAGCGAGCCGCTTCCCCAGCGAAGCGAGCGGCTCCCAAGAAGCGAAAGTTGAAGCGAGTCGCTTCAATTGTCGAGCCAAGCGAGGAGCAGGTGGATCCGCTTGAAGACACCCTGCTGAGATCATCAGGAGGAGAGGAAGCTCGATCACCGGCGGGTGATGAAGTTGATCAAACCATCCCGCAAGCCTCCACCACCCAAATACTCCAAGCTCCCCAACCCCAGCCTCAAAAAGAGCCAAACCCACTAACCCAAGCTTCCGAGCATACATTCTTGCCAAGACCCCCTCATCCCAGAAATCCCCAGGGGATCTTCAGTCATCGTGGCGCCATATTTGAGCACGATGATGAAGAATCCGCAAGCACCAATCTCCTACCAGATCTCCCATTCCTACACCCTGACCCAATCCAAGCCTCTCAAATCTATGAGCCTACCCAAACCACCCAAGCCATAACCCAATCTATCATCCAAGTTTCTACCCCAAACTCCCCCACAAACACCATCGACTCCGTACTCACCCCCTCAAATAGCCTTGCCAACCCCTATATCCCCAGCCGAAAAGGCCCTCAAAAGGTATAAAGCTAATTGGGAGCAGGCCGCTGCGAAGTTGCAGAAGCGGTATCCCAACATACAGATGGATGAAGCCTTCCGCACAAAAGCCACTGATTTCTTCACCTACATTACCTACCACGGAACTGAATATTACAAAATATTCGCTCTCCGCCAAGCCTTTTTAGAGGATGCCATTGCAGTGAAGGAGGCGGGGATGCTCCAATTCGTCGGAGTAGACGGCTTCAAGGCCCTACTAAACAAGGCCAAGTAGTGGGAGCTGCTCGATGCAGCTGTGAAGCGTGCCTACCCAGACGCAGAGCTCCCAGGAAGAATTCTCTCTGAATACAAGCAAAAGATGGCTGAGCAACACAAGGAGGAGGTGTTGAAGAAAGACCAGGAGATTCTAAAACTCCAAGGAGATATAAGAAGGATGGAGGAGGATGTCGAGAAGGAGAAGGAGAAGGTCGAGAGTCTGCAGAGAGACTTCGATAGTGAGAAAGCCGAGTTTGCTGGAAAGCTCGAGGAGGAGGTGAAGCGAGCGGATGATGCCAAGCGAGCGCTTGAGGAGGAGATGAGCAGGCTGAAGGAGTTCACCACAAAGCTAGTCGCTTTGGAGGGTGATTTGAAGAGGACGGAGGATGAAAGGGCCTCAATGAGGAGGAGGCACAGAGAAGATATCTCCAAGGCCTATCAAGATGTTGAGAGGAAAGAGAGCGAGCTTGCCAATAAAGAAGGCCAGATCGTAAACTTGCAGAGTGAGTTCACTCGCACCAAGCTGGCCGCAGCTACTCTAGAGCAAGAAAAGGCGATTCTCCAGAGTAGATATGACAAGGATAAGAGCGAGTTGGAGAGTCGGAGAAAGGATGCCCGAGCTTTCTATTTGAAGCACGCCAAGCTGGGTGTCACTCTCGAAAAGGCGAGCAAGGATGCTGATAATCTTGTTGTGCGCATCAGTGCAGCTGCCCTGCTCAACACAAACCTCAACATTCGCGAAAGCGGCCTTGCTGCCCATGAAGCGGAGCTCGCCGCTTCACAAACTCACTTTGATCTTCTTTTGCAGGAAGAAAGAAGGAGAATTTGTGCAGAAATTGAAGCGGAGCTCGACGCTCGCTTCAAAGCGGTCGAGTAGCTTGAGAAGTTGATGGCGGAAGTAGCACACAAGGAGAAGTCAGTGAAAGAGTGAGAGGAGCAGTGCTCATACCTTCTAGAGGAGATATCAGAAAAGGAAGCGAAGATTGTGCTCGCCAAGGAGCAGTTATTTGCCGAGCGTGCCGAGGGGACGCTTCGCACCATCATCAACGAATTCACAAGCCTCCGCCAGGCCATCGACAAGAAAGCCATAGTCCCCATTCCCTCTGGCAGGATTGATGATGCCAAAAGGGGGGAAGGGAAGATGACAAAAGGGAAAGAGATCGTAGAAGGGAAGGTATCTGATGAGAAGCAGGACGAAGCTGAAGAGGAGATGAAGAAAGCAAAGGGAAAAAGCATTGCTGTCTTCCAAGAGAAGCCAAAGGAGAAATCGAAGCTGCTAGCTTCATCCTTTGCCGCTGCTGCCAGATCATCCGCACATGTTGAGCAGCAAATCGCAGAAGATGCTGCTCTTGCTATGACTCTACAGATGGAGCAAGCCCATGATTTGAGGGAGAAGGGAGTTACTGTTATTCCCTTGGTCCAGCCGCTTCAAAAATTGCCATCTCAAGCGGGTCCCTCATCTTCATCTGCAGCACTTGATCTCACTATACCTGCTGCTACTGCCACTACTGCTGAAAAGTCAACTCCACCGCCCACTGCTGAGAAGAAGCAGATGACACCATCACCACCACCACCTCCGGCACCCAAATCACAGCCCAAGCGAGCGGCTCCTACTGAAAAAGAAGAGGATCCCAAGGCCAAGCGCCAGAAGATCCAAAGAGAAATAACTGCAAAAGCTTCTCGCTTGGAGGAGAAGAAAACGAAGAAGGGGAGAAAAAGGAAGGAATCTGAGAGGCACGAGAAGCTCAGACTTGCCAGGACTCGGAAAATTGAAGAAAGAGTTGCAAATCTGTGGGATGAGAACAGGCGAATCCAATCGTGCCTTGTGAGGAGTGCATACATCCCGTTTACCCCAGATGAGTCAGAAGCTTGCGCTGTCCAAGCTGATATTGATGCGTGCCGTGTCACGATCAAAGAGATGATTGACTTCGTCCGATACGCTCCAGAAGAATTTGACATCATTCGCAAATTCATCAATCAGAGATCTCCGCAATTCAACTCTGTGCAGAGTGAGAAGTTCAAGCGAATGATGAAGGAGGTAACGGAGAGATCGGCCGAGGAGATTGAAGTTAGGAGAGCCAACCATCCCGAAGCTTGTGAAATCGAGAAGTTCATATCCGACGAGCTGAAGGACGACCGGAGCCTGTGCAAAGAAAAGTTCATCAAGGCCTACTACTTCTGGCAAGTAGTTTCCGGCCAAGATTCAGTCTCTAAGTTGGACGCTCTCAACAACTTCATGGTGATGTGTTGCAAGCCACTGCGAAGGAAGATTTTTATCGAAGCAGAGCTCGCTGAGCCAAAGAAGAAGATCATTATTATTCCTGAGCAGAAGCAGTTCCCAATGCCGACTATGCCAAACTCAGATGTTCCTAATCGGAAATTGCTTGAAGCAGAGGTCGACGAAGCATTGGAATTGGACAACTCTCACAGAGAAAGCACGGAGACTCTCAAGACCATGAAGCCGAAAGTTTACGCTGGTTATTTCTCTAAGAAACCATAACTGCTCTTTTGTGACATGCTTGGTTGATCTATTTATATTTATTTTCTGTCAAGCCTGTCTCATTTACATGCTTTATGTGTTTTATTCATATGCTACAAAACTCACACTTCAAACCATAAGAACTTAAAAATAATAATAATAATAATAATAATAATAATAATAATAATAATAATAATAATAATAATAATAATAATAATAATAATAATAATAATAATAATAATAATAAAATGGACAAGGACTGAAAAGGAATCAGTCGCTTGAAGTTCCTATCGTGGTTAGATTGTTGGGTTTTGGCATCATCAAAAGGGGGGAAATTGTTGAGAATTGTTAAGGATCATATGTTTAGGGGGAACTTAACGGGACGCTTTAAAATAAAATGCATATGTTTTAATTTGATCCCAAAACCCTCAATGATCGTATTCCCAAGCGACCCTATTTTTTTTTGATAGGTTAGAATTTTTCTAAGCTTATAATGTTCGGAAGGCTTGAATTTTTGCTTTAGACGCTTAGAATTTAGACTGCTAGATTTTCAAGTGAAGGCCACTCGCTTGAGTGTATTTTGAAGTAAAGCATGTCTGCCGAAGCGAAGCAAAGCTAGCGCTACAGTAAAACCAAAGCGAGTCTGCCGAAGCGAAACAAAGCGAGCGTTATAGTAAAATCAAAGCGAGTCTGCCGAAGCGAAGCGAAGCGAGCGCTACAGTAAAAGTCAAAGCGAGTCAACTTTTACTAAAGCGGACGCTCAGGAAATCTGTTTCGCGGACGCTCAGGAAATCTGTTTCCAAAGCGAACGCTACAGTATTACTTAAAGCGACTCATCCAAGCGTACGCTCAAGATTCTAAAGCAAAGCGAGCCACTACCTAACTGAAAGCGACAGATCAAAAATTCCCGCCCATTCAAACTACGAGTTCAAACTCAAGTCCAGTGAAGATCAAAAAATTAATTGCGGATCTCCACGTGGCAATCGAAGAATAGAGCAACGGAGTTGACCTCCAGACCGACAGAGCCGCCACAACAGTACTGGGCGCTCCAGTTACTGTTGAACTTGGCTCTTAGCCATTTTCGGCAAAGAGACAAAGTGTGCGTCTGAAAAGCTGCAGGTCAAAGGCGGGTACTGTCGAGTGAGGAGGGGCAAAGCCACCAACCATCAAACGGCTCATGTCCATCCCTCCCTCTATAAATAGTGAAGGTCGAAGATGGAGAAGAGTAGAACACTACTTGAGATTTCAGCGCATACTGCAAACAAGCACTCACAGCCTTCGAGCAAATTCTTCGAGTTCTTGTCTAGTGTTCTCCAAGTTTCAGCAACATCGAAACTTGTCTCCGCAACCTTCACTCTCCTAGATTCTAAGCCTACTTAATATATCCGATCTTAGAGAAGAACTCTCACCCTCTTTGCATTCACTGTAAGGAGTTCTTCATTTAGAGAGTCACCAAAACCAAAACCCTAAAACCTTGTTCAGTCAAGTTAGGTTTTTGTGTTGTTAGAAAGGTTGTTGTGTCAAAGATCAAAGACTCTACTTTCCTCGATAGTAGAAGTCTTGATCATAGAGTGTAGATCCAAGCTAGCACTGTCCACGACTGTTTGAAGCTTGATCTTAGCTAGGTTTTTGTGGAGAACCTGTAATCTCCCGGTTGTCGTAGTTTCGGATCTAAGCAAGTGAAGCTTGATCTAGTTTAGGTTTTTGGGGAACCCTTAATCCTCAAGGTTCTTAGTGAGAAGAATCTGTAGCAGCGAGCAACGAAGTGGACGTAGGTGTTTTATCACTGAACCACTATAAATTTCTCGTGTCGTATCTCTTTACTCAAAGCTTTCCATATTGTATTTACTTTGATTATTCATACTGCACGTGCATCGTAAACAAACTTAAATCGAAGTTTTAATTACTTAGGAAAGAATAGCTCACCTAATTCCGCATATCACAAGTGAGTCACTCTTGATCAAGCACTAGCTTAGGTCAAGAGACAAGCTTCCACTGTAGATCCAGCTTGCGGCAAGGTCTTAAGTTCTTGAAGCGACTACTCTACTTGTTACTCTGAGTTAAGGGCAAAAGAAGTTGAAAAACATCTTACACACGTATTCACCCCCCCCCCCCCCCCTACGTGTGTATCCCTTTAACAAACCGGGACCAACATTGTGGCAAAGTGAAAAAGGTTGAAGGTCATGAGGGAAGAGAGAGATCGAGGACGAGAATCATGTGGAGAGGGTGGAGGGCGCTGATGGCGGTGGGGGTGCTGATGGCGGTGGGGGTAGGGAGTTTCAAGTTCCAAAAAGGGAAGAAGAAGAAGAAGAAAACATTTTATTTTCTTATTTTTTATTTAATTTTTTATATTAAATTTCATCAAGGGTATACAAGTCATTACAGGTCAGGGCGATGCTGAATACGTCTTTAGCAATTTTTGTGCAGACGTCCAACCAGAGTAAGCCACGTGTATAATGTTTATTCTCCTTTATTTAATTTGTGTGTTGACTCTTTACTCCAGCCAGCCGAGAATTGTGGCTCGGCTCAGACTCTCTTTTCACACATCACATCATTACTTCTCTCATTTGATAATTTACTCCCTTTACTTTTTTTTTTTTTTTTGCCTTTTTTTTTTAATGTTTATTTTGTATTACTTAGATTAGTTGAATGTTTTATTTTACAAATAAATACTCAATACGTCCCACTTACAAAGCGGTAACATTTTTCCGACATGGGAATTAAGACGAGAGTCCCTTTTCTAATCTAATATGGTCTAGTAAGGTTCAACTATTAACTCTATTTGCCATAAGGATAGGTTGGCAAGATAAGTAGAGTTAAAGATCCGAGTATCTGGTCGAACAGTGGGAGCGTAAACGTCCACACGAACGTGGCTTGCGATCCGCATTGTTTGGGCTGTTGAAGGTTTCGAAATTATTGGTTTATCAAAAGGTTACAATAATTTTCGTTACGAATTGATGCATGATCTTTTCTTACGAGTGTCTACGTGTTTATTGCTTTATCAGATATGACTTTAGGCCCGTTGATAAATGTTCTCACTTCGAGTCCTCTCACGGATTCCAACTATTTGGAGTGAAGGAATAAATCTCGATATTGTCCTTGTTGATGAAGAGTACAAGTTAGTACTCACTACACCTTATCTGAAAGCTCTAGTATCATCGATTGAAGATAGAGAGTTACACAAGTTGTGGCATGAGAGTAACGATTCGACTATGATTAGTCAAATACTCTCTGACGCCAGGGTTGCAAGCCTTGTGTTCTCACTTGGCAGATATTGCAGATATCCCAGAACTCCTGGAAATCTTCTAGAAATTGGGTGATATGGAACTTGCGAGTCAAGAAGCTTGTGTGCTTATGTTTGCTCCTCAGACGGCATCGAAAGATGAAAGTGAAGAAGAAGGTGTCAAACACTAGCAAGTTAACAAGAGCTTGAAAGAAGATAAAGGTGTTGAGCCTACCGATGGCATGAAAAACCAAAGGTGAAGGGCAAGTGTTTCATATACAACAAGAAAGGACACTGGAAGGCTGACTGCCCTCTAAAGAAGAAGAATTTTGGTACGTCATGATCAACTGCATGTTCTACCCAGGCTGGGGTAGTAGATACGGGAACAATTGATCATATGCATTACACCTTGCAGTGTTTTCTGCGGATAAACGAGGTGAATGATGACGAGATTACCATCTCCTTGGGCGATGCATCGAGAGTTGCAGATGTTGCGGTTGGAGATATTCAGTTTGATTTTGGACATACAAGTTTGGTTTTAAGAGACATTTTATATGTGCCTGCCTTTTGGCGAAACTTTATGTTCACGGATATTCAGTTGTTTTGATAGTGGTGTTTCTATCATGGAAGACAATGAAGTTATAGTTTCTGGCACATTGTCCCGGTCTCTCTATACCATTACTTGTCCTATGAATGATTCTTCTTCTTATAATGCTTCCTCATCATTGAATACTAAAAAGAGGAAGAATCCGTCTCAAACGAACCAAACTCTATTATGGCACTTACGATTGGGTCACATCAACCTAAAGAGGATTCAAAGGTTGATAAAAGAAGGTGTTTTGGATTTCCAAATAGAACCTTTATCAACGTGTGAATCGTGTTTGGAAGGAAAGATGGTGACCAGACCTTTCAAGTCCATAGCCCAAGAGCTCTTACAGTTGGTTCATTCTGACTTGTGTGGACCGATGTCCGTTCAAGCTCGAGGAGGTTACGAGTATTTTGTCACGTTTATCGATGAATACTCAAGATACAGTTTCATCTACCTGCTCCACAAGAAATCCGAGTGCTTTGATAGATTCAAGGAATTCAAAGCGGAAGTGGAGAAGAGGACGGGTAGAAGTATCAAGTCACTTCGCTCTGATAGAAGTGGCGAGTACCTCAGAACTGAGTTTCGAACTTTCTTGTCAGAAAATGGGATTTCACCTCAGTTAACTACGCCCGATACTCCCCAATAGAACGGTGTAGCTGAGAGACGGAATCGTACTCTTTTAGATACAGTGAGATCGATGATGAGCTATGCATCCTTGCCAATTTCGTTCTGGGGATATGCCTTGGAAACAGCAGGTTATCTCCTCAATCTAATACCTACAAAGTCGACAGTTAAAACTCCTTCCGAATTATGGACAGGGCGTAAGCCCAGCTTGGGTCATATTCGGGTTTGGGGATGTCCAGCACACGTGCTGACTAAGGAGGCCGACAAATTGAGGTCTAAGACTGAGGTTAGGCTGTTTGTAGGATATCCAAAGGGAACGAAAGGAGGTTATTTCTATAGTCCCCAGGATCAGAAGGTCATTGTGAGCACTGATGCCCGATTCCTAGAGGAGGACTTTATTAGTAACCATCGGACAAGGAGTGAAATAATGCTCGATGAGTTGCGAGCATCAGCAGTAGCCAGTATTCCAGAATAGTCGAGTGTACAAGAGGTTATACCACTAACTGCACCCTTATCTGATACTGTATCTCCACCATCGCTTCGTCGCAGTGGGAGGGTTGTTCGTCAACCGGACCATTTCATGTTCGTGGGAGAATCCACTGAACTACTCTCGGATATCGAACATGATGAGATCGACCCCTGGACTTACAAGGAAGCGATGGAGGATGAGGATGCAGATTCCTGGAGAGTTTCTATGGATTCGGAGATATAATCCATAGTTAACATGGACTTGTACGACCTTGCGGAGCTGCCGGATGGGGTAAAACCCATCGGTTGCAAGTGGGTGTACTAGAGAAAGAGAGGACCTGACGGGAAGGTTTTAGCCTTCAAAGCTAGATTGGTGGCGAAAGGATTCACTTAGAAAGAGGGAATCGATTACGATGAGACATTTTCGCCGGTTGCCATGCTTAAGTCCGTCAGAATACTCTTGTCCATGGCGGCACATTTAGACCTAGAGGTTTGGCAAATGGACGTCAAGACTGCGTTCTTGAACGGGTACCTTGAAAAAGGTAGGGACATATATATGCGCCAACCAGAAGGTTATGTGAAAGATGGCCAGGAGCATCTCGTATGGAAGCTCAAGAAGTCCTTATACGGACTTAAGCAAGCATCCAGGTCCTGGAACATTCGTTTTGATGGAGTGATTAAATCCTACGGATTTGTCCAGTGCTTAAACGAAAGCTGTGTTTACAGGCTCAGTTCGGACAGAAGCGTGGTATTCTTAGTACTGTACGTAGATGACATACTTCTCATTGGCAACAATGTGAACGTGTTATCAGGCGTAAAGGATTGGTTGTCTGAACATTTTCAGATGAAAGACTTGGGAGAAGCAGGTTACATCCTAGGGATCAAGGTGATCAGAGATCGCCATAAGAGGATGTTAGGCTTAAGCCAAGCTTCATATATACATATTGTGATCGCCCGTTTCAGCATGCAGAATGCCAAGAAGGGTTTTCTTCCCTTCAGACATGGCATACCTCTATCTAAGGACATGTGTCCAAAGACACAAGAAGAGATAGAGGGCATGAAGACTATACCGTATGCTTCCGCGGTTGGAAGTCTCATGTATGCAATGCTGTGTACTAGGCCAGATATCTGCTATGCGGTTGGCATGGTGGCGAGATATCAGTCTAACCCTGGTCAGGGACATTGGACGGCTGTTAAGCACATTTTGAAGTATCTCAAGAGGACAAGAGATCATGTGCTTGTTTATCAGTCCAATGAGATGATCCCGATAGGGTATACGGACTCAGACTTCCAGGCTGATCGAGATGAGAGGAAATCTACCTCAGGCTATGTGTTTACCTTGGGGAGTGGAGCCGTCACTTGGAAGAGTGTGAAGCAGAAGTGCATCGCAGACTCGACCATGGAGGCCGAATATGTGGCTACTTGTGAGGCTGCTAAAGAGGCTGTGTGGCTCCTGAACTTCCTTAATGAGCTAGAACTAGTTCCCAGTTTGCCCAGAGGTATCACATTATATTGTGATAATGCTGGAGCAGTTGCTAACTGCAAGGAACCTAGAGCTCACAAGGCGAGCAAACACATAGAGAGAAAGTACCATCTCGTACGAGCAATCGTCGAAAGAAGAGAAGTAGAAGTGAAGAAAATCCCTTCAGCGGATAATCTGGCGGATCCATTCACAAAGAGCTTACCAGTCAAGGTGTTCGACAAGCATGTCGAAGGGATGGGACTTGAGCGCCTCCCACACTAGTAAACTTTGAGTATAAGTGGGAGAAGATGTGTAATAGATGCTAGATTGTAGACACTTTGCCTTTTGTCACATGATATACTAAAAGTTTGCTTTAGTATAAATGGGAGATTGATGGATTTGTATACTAGAAAGCAGGCCTTTTAGCTTGTATGCATGTGTTGTCCATAGCCACTAACAATCTTCTATCTGATTAAGTATGAATTGTTATCTATGCATCAAACATCTATCCATTATCTCAAAGTTGTAGGCTTTATGGTGTGTTGTAGATCACAGAAGACCATAGTTGCCGGTTCCTCACGAGATATAGAAGGTTATCACAGTCGAGACAGTTCTGGATATAACTGTCGGTTTAGGCTGTAGTATAGGCTGCATAAGTAGCTTGTCTTGGCTACTTGTCTATACTAGTACGTGCGTGTACTGATAGGATCACGGTGAGGTGTATTCTTCTATTCTGACCAGATGTAGAAAGAATCAAGACCTCGGTGACTTAAGATGAACCTTAACTCTAGTTGAGTCCTAAGGGTGTATAGTTATAGTCTGCTTCTTTGATTTACCATGGGTGAGAGTTCAGAGCATCTGTAACTCAATATGCTCCGAATCTTGGGAAGCAACTATAACTAGTACGACTCTTAGTGCAACTGCAACAGAGCACCATATCCTGGTAGAACAGGTTGATCACATCCCCTGAGGAATTCATTAAGGACTATCATACCAAACCCTGCAGGTGGATTAAATTCCGGTATGATGAGTAAGGAATGAATGGTACTACTCAGGAATATAAAAGAAGTTGAATAACACGAGCAGTCAGAAGCTCTAAGTTAATCAACGGATGTGGGATATCTTAAATATGGGGGTCGCTAAGTCTAATACTAGCCCTGAACTCAACAGGGGTAAAACATGTAATTCAGTACTATTACTCTAGTGGAATGTTTTAGTACTTATGGACTAAATTATACTCTGGGCTGAGTATGGAGAATTTAGCCATTGGGAGGCCTCGGTTTTACCTGCTAGTAGATCCCTGATCTGGCCCAAAAAGCTCAACAGGCCACAGTATAAGGAATAAGTGGGCCACCACTTAATTGGGCCCAGTGAGGGCGCCAATACTGCAGTTGGACGGCTAGTCCATGTGTTGCAGGCCTGGCCTGCAACTTAAGCCCAAGTCTCACTTGGTCTCCTCTATATATACCCCCTCAAGGTCTTGTTTAACCTAATGATCAGAATAATCGAGTGCACTCAGATATTCTGAACAAGAAAGGGAGGCTAGGGTTAGAGAGAGAGAGACGCGCGGCCGGGCGATTAGCAGTTCGGTGGTTCCCGTTTTCCGTGGCTGATTCCGAGGTTCGTTGTCCATCCAACGTCAGAATCGAGCAGGGATACAGATCAGAAGATCTATTCGCGAGTTCTCTACTTCTTCAGGTAATCGATCTATAAACCCCCTATGATTCCGCACTTAATTCATAGGAGCATGATAGGTTTAATTCGATAGTTAGATATCCGAAATAGATCCTCGGGCGAACCGATCTTCACCGATCAGATATGGTTCCTTCATGGATTCCACGTCTTCATCAACGAAGTCAGCTACTGGGAGAAGCTGGATGCGAAAGTAAAGCGGACATATCCAGATGCTGTTATCCCAGAGCGAGTGCCAACAGTGCATGAGCAGAGGTTGGTGAAGGCCCATGAAGCGGAGCTGATGGTGAAGCAGGACGAGATTGCCAATATTCAAAGCGTTCTCACGCAGAAGACTGAGGAGCTGGATAGGAAAGTTGTGGAGGTCAATAATCTGCGTGCATATTTTGACAAGACGAAGGCTGAGTTGGAAGGGAAGATAGAGGAGAAAGGGAGGCTACTGGATGAGAAGGAGAAGGTGTTGGAAGAAAAGGTAAAGCTGGTGGAAGACCAGGAGAAGAACATCACTGAGCTCAAGCAGTTGCTTGAAGCGGAGAGGAGAAGGCTGAGGGATCTCAACTCCAAACTTGTGAATTTGGAGGAAGAGAAGAAGGTGACAGAGAGTTTGGAGAGAAAGAGGAAGCTAGTGGAAAAGAAAGATGACGAACTGGTCAAGCTCGGGAGCGAGTTGACTAGGACGAAGAAGGCTCTTGACACGCAAGAAAAGGAAATGCAGATCCTTAAGTCAGAGCGTGAAGAGGAAAAGAGCGAGCTTGAGAGCAGAAGGAGGAGTGCTCAAGCCACCGACTTGAAGTAGGCAGAGCTGGCCATTCAAATCGATCGTGCACAGAAGCTGGCAAGTGAATTTGCTGTCAGGATCGCCGGAACTGCACAAGTTCGAGTAACATTGAACAGACAGGAAAGAGCTATTGCTACTGCTCTGGCCGAACTTGAAGCGGCCCAGAACCACTTCAACCTCATTCTATAGGAGGAGCACAAGCTAATCCGAGCCGATATTGAAGCGGAGCTGGACGCTCGCTTCAAGGCAGTGGAGCCACTTGAGAATCTGATGACCTCCGTCAAGGAAAGAGAGAAGCAGTGTGGATATCTTCTTGAAGAGATATCAGTAAAGACTGCCGAAATCGTGCTATCCAAAGAGCATGTTTTAGCGGAGCGAGCTGAGAGGATGCTCCATGCTGTCTTTAACAAATTCGATGAACTCCACCAATCCATCAGCGGAAAGGTGATGACCACCACCCCCGGCAGTCTTGATGATGCCAAAAGGGGGGAAAAATTGAGGAAACATCAACTGAAGCAAGGAGGGATGAAGTAGAAAGAGTAGGAGAGGAGAGAATGATCGAAGGAGAAAATTGAAGCAGGAGGGAGTGGAAGTGGAAGACAGAGAGTGGAGAAGCAGTTGGAGGATGAAGCTCGGGCAGAGCTTGCTCGAAAGAAAGGGAAGGACAAGGTTCTTGACGAACCCCGCAAGCCAACATCTGGGAAGCTGCTAGCTTCCTCTATGGTTGCCCATCCGGCTATTGCTACAATGACCAAGGAGCAGAAAGAGCAACAAATTGCAGCGGATGAAGCCCTTGCCCGTGCCTTGGAACAAGAGTTTGAACTTCCAAAGAAGGGATTGACTGGAAGCTTCCAAGCAGGCGCTTCAGGTGCGCCCGCTTCAACTGTTGCTGCACTCACTTCAACAACTGTTGACCCAGCTTCAGCTAGTCAAGCAATAGTCCCTTATGAGAAGAAGCAAATGCCGCCTCCACCACCTCCAGCACCTAAACAAACCTTGAAGCGGACTGCACCCGAAGCAAGAGAAGATGATCCCGCGACCAAGCGTCAAAAGATCAAACAGTCAGTCGCTTCGAGAGCTGGTCAGATGGAGAGAAGGAGGAAGAGAGGAGAAGAAAGGAAGGACGAAGCAGAAAAGGAGAAGAGGCTTAAGCTCAAGCTACTCAGAATCATAGATGGCCAGATTGAGTCACACTGGAATGAAGTGAGGCTCATCCAGTCCGCCATTGCACGAAGCGCCTTCATTCCTTTCACGCCGAAGGAATCTGAGGCATGTCAAACCCAAGCTTGGATTGACACTTGCCATGTCACAGTGAAGGAGATGTCCGATTCTGGTCGTTACTTGACTAAGGAATGTGATTACATTCGTAAACGAGTCAATGAGAAGCTTCCAAAATGGAACACTGATGCAAGTGCCAAATTCAACGCAATCATGATGGAATTGACGAGCAGGACAGAGGAGGAGCTAGTTATGCGGAGAAGAGATCATCCTGACGCTTGAGAAATCGAGGACTTCATCACCAGAGATCTTCTTGATCAGTGGCTTTTCTGCAAAGAAAAATTCATCAAAGCCTACTATACTAGGAAGTAGTGCCACTGCAAGATGAGTGATCAAGGCTGAACGCTCTCAACAACTTTCTCTGTGTTTACAACGAGCGGTTGCGGTGGAGAATCTTCACACTGGCGGAGGAAGCTGATCCTAAACCCCTCATTATCAAAGTGCCCGCAGTGAAAGATTATCCCATGCCATTCCAGCCAAACACAAGTGTTCCTAATTGGAGGATCATTGATGAGGAAGTGGATGAAGCCCTAAGATTGGGGACCAGATGGAGACCAAACATGTATAACATCAAGACCATGGAGGAGAAGGTCCTTTCTGCCTACGCTTGGAAGAGAAGAAAGAGGAGAAGGAGGAAAAAGAAGAGAAGATCAAGCCAGCTGAAGACCCTTAATTTTTGATATCCATATATTGTGAACTGCCTTGTTCATATATCCATTTTATTTTTCTGTCAACTTGTGTCGTTTACAAGCTTTGTGAATGACTTATTTTATTGCTACAAAACTTAACAATTTAACCGGAAAAAAAAAGGGGGAAAGGAACTTAAAAGAAAATTTTCAAACAAGCCTGCAAAGGAAGCAGTCGCTTGAAGTTCTTTCCACGGTTAGATAGGCTAGAGAATTTAGTCTCTAGTTTTTAAGTTGGGTTTTGGCATCATCAAAAAGGGGGAAATTGTAGGGAATTGTTAAGGATCATATGTTAAGGGGGAACTCATATGGGACATTTTAAAGTGAGTGTATATTTGTTTTGATTTGATCCCAAAACCCCTAAGTATCCTATTCCCAAGCGACCCATTTTGTTGTAGAATAGGTTAGAAATTTTTCTAAGCCTATATTGTTAGGGTGGCTTTATTTTGCTTTAGTCGCTTAGGTTTTTAGACTACAAAAATTTCAAGTGAAGGCCACTCTCTTGAGTGTGTTTTCCAATCGAAGCGAGTCTACCCAGCCGAAGTAAAGCATGCCGAAGAATAGCGAAGCGAAGCGAGCGCAACAGTAGATTCAAAGCGAGTCTGCCAAAGCGAAGCGAAGCGAGCGCTACAGTAAAAGATGAAGCGAGTCAACGCGGAGTCAATAAATACTAAAAGCGGACACTCAGGAATTTATTCTCTAAAGTACCCGCTACAGTATGACTCTGAAGCGACTCACTTAAAGCGGACGCCACATTTCTAAAGCGAAGCGATCCCCTACCTAACAGAAAGCGACAACACAGTTCCCGCTCCTATTTTGAACTCCAGTCAACTGAAGATCGTCGTATTAATTGCGAGATATCCACGTGTCGAAAGAGGAGAGGAGCAGCGGAGTTGACTGCCAGGCCGACAAGGGCGCCGCAACAGTACTGGTTCGCTTCAGTTACTGTTAAGTTTGGAACTTAGCCATTTTCGGCAAAGGGCCAAAACTACGCGCCTGAAAAGCTATCCGCCTGTGCAAGTACTGCCGAGAGGAGGAGGGACAAGGCCACCTACCAAGCAACGGATCTCGGCCAAACCTCCGCCTATAAATAGTGAAGGATGAAGACGAAGAGAAGTAGAACACTACTTGAGCATTCAACGCCTACTGCAAACAAATACTCCCAGCTTTCAAGCATTTCATCGAGTCTTTGTTTCAAGTGTTCTCCGAGTTCCAGCCTCATCGGAACTCGTCTTCGCAACCTTCACACCTAGAATTCTTAGCCCATTCCAAATCCAAGCTTAGAGAAGAGCTCTAGCCTACTTTACACTTACTGTAAAGAGCTCTTAAAATAGTGTGTCTGTCGAAACAGAAAACCCTAACCCTAAAGTCCAGTTAGGTTTTGTGTTCGTCGTCGTAAGGTTGTTTTCGATCCAAGGCTCTACTTTCCTCGATAGTAGTAGCCTCGATCATAGAGTCTAGATCCAAGCTTACACTCTCATCGATTGTGTGAAGCTCGATCGAAGCTAGGTTGTAAGGAGAACCCGTAATCTCCCTGTCGTCGGACTGAAGCGAGTGAAGCTTCCAGTCCAGATTAGGTCTTGTGTGGTGAACCCGTAATCACCCAGTCATCGTCAGATCCAAGCAAGTGAAGCTCGATCTTGACATAGGTTTTTGAAGAACCTGTAATCTTCAAGTTCTTGAGTGAAGAGAACGAGTTGCCTAGTGCAACAAGTGGACGTAGGAGTCTATCTCCGAACCACTATAAATCTCTGTGTCGTATCTCTAAACCCTAATCTCTTTATTTACTTACTGCTTGATTATCCACTGCATGAAGCATACTAAACAAACCTAAACTGCATTTTCAATTACTTAGGAAAGATTAGCTCACCGAATTTCCGCATTTAGAGTAAAGTCTCACTCTTGGTCAAGCTCTAAGCTTAGTACAAGAGAGTTGCGAATACTGTAGATCTAGCTCTCGGCTAGGTCTTAGTAGTTCAAGCGAGCACTCTACTTAGTACTCTGAGTTTGAGGAATAGAAGTTGAAAAACTTCAAAACACGTATTCACACCCCCCCCCCCCCCCCTCTACGTATTTCTCCTCTTACAAACCGGGACCAACAGTAACAGAGCCTGAGGTTCTCGGATTGGCTCTGTGATGATTCGAAATTATGTTCATGCATTTGAGTCATTATGATTATATGTGAGTGCTGCTATCCGGGATTTATGTGCGTTGTTTTATCATTTTTTGTTGTTTTCGTTGTTTTTAATAGGTGAGATTATAAGATGCCGATTAGAATAGGTTTCATTTTTCGTATTTTTTTTAATTTCGTATTGTAACTGTAAATCGAAAACTTGATGGAAGAACGAGATCTGAGGCGAATATGGACGAGGACGATGATGGCCGCAACGGTGGCGCGTCGGGATGCACGGCGACGGCGGACAACGGCTGCCCTTCCTTATTTTTCACGGCGGCTGAACCCTAGGGTTCAGGCGAGCCGGAGACGAGGGGCGGCGGCGTCCTAACCGGCGGCGAACGGCGGGGGCGGGCTGATGCAGCGCGGCGGCGAGAAACCCTAGGGTTTTTCGAGCCTGCTGGTGCTGCTGTAGGCCTGAACCGCGGCTGCTCGTTGTTCTAGCACCCGGCTCGACGTCGGTACGGAGCCGTGATGGCACCGGAATACCAGTGGTGGCGCGGCGATGGCGGTGGGGACGAGTTGATGCAGCGGTGGCCGAAACCTTAACGGGCCTTCGCCTGCACACTGCTAGCCTCGAACCACTACGGACCGACGATGGCTGAACGGCGACGGGGGCTCGGACGGAGGCAGAGGGAGGTCCGGTGGTTGCCTGACCACCGGCGGCAGCGGCAACGGCGGGATCAGACGGCAGCAGCGGCGGCTATGTATTTCCCTTGCGCGCACGCGGCTACCGGACCTCCTCGGGCTCGAACCCAGCACCTCCGACGGTGCTGGGGACGCCGGTGAGCCAGTGGAAGACGACTGGTGGCGTTCCAGCCACCGGTGGCGGCTCGCGGTGGTGGTGCTACGTTTTGCAGCAAAACGGCGACGACGATGGCATTTTCAGGCAACGACGATGAGCAGTGGCTTGGGCTAGGCTGCAACGGATGCACCCAGCCCAGACCAGCCACGTCAGGCTCGTTGTGAGCTGAGACGGCAACCCCGATGCGTGTTGCGGCGTCACGTGCTATGCACGTGTGGTTCGGCGGCGGCGCGTGACCTGAATTTCGAGCGACAAACTGTTCGTCTCTCGATGTTTAGTCCATGACGCCGCCGACAGCTAGGGTTTCCCGAAACCTTGGCATGATCGTCGACGGCTAGGGTTTTCGTACCCTAGTTCGTTCGAAATTAATTCGTTTTTAGTTTTTAGTAATTAGGGTTTTCCGCACCCTAGTTATTTTGAGCAGTTACTAATTTTGGAAGGAGGACTTGAAGATCGGGGTTGACTTCCAATTAAAGATTGAAGACCGGAGCTTGTTCCAGAATTTTATTTAATTAAATGTAATAGATAGGGCTTTCTATTCCCGGTCAGCAACCAATTTATTTATTTAATTATTCTGCATGTTATGGATGGATTTACATTGCGAAATGACATGATTAGCATGATTTGCATGTTAAAGTTGCTTTCATTATTTGCGTAACAGAAATAACATGCATAGGGGTCATAGCATGTCGGTTTTATGATTTCAATGCGAACATGTTTTATTACTTGCGCTTAGAAATCATGTGATAGGACTTAATTGTCTATGTGCTACGTTGTCACATAAACCCTTAAAAAGACTAAGCAGTATAGTTAATCGATTATTTGTTAATTGATTTAAAGGACCTCCATATTTGGTTTAAAAATGAAATAATTAGCATTCTTGCTGACCTCGGGTCTTCCTCCCTACGGAGATGCTAGTTATGGATTTCATTGGTTTAGACTTCATAAAACATAATTTGATTTAAAATGAAATAATTAGCATTCGCGCTGACCTCAGGTCTTCTTCCCTACGGAGGTGCTAATTATAGAATTCATTGGTTAATTCAAATTGATAATATTGAAAAATTATTTTATATAGGTAACACCTCCCTACGGTAGGGTTACTCTTTATGGAATTAATTTTTCGGAATATTAAAATATGGTTATAGCTTAGCTGCTTATTGATGAATCCTCCTACGAGGTCAATTCTCAATTTAGCAGGGTCCTGAGGCACGGGTTATTATTTCTTTGTTTCAAAAAGGTCCATGTGAAGGGATAGGAAATAAAATGACTGCGGTCATGGTCGAGAAATTTATGGGTAGCATCCGCCTACGTGGACTATTTATAAATAGTATCGGGCTACTTGTTTGTTGGTTTAATGTTATTTTCAAAGGGTTTTAACATTGATAACATAAATTATTTTTTGCTTGACGAGTTGTATGTTTACTTGTTATGATTTCAGATATGTCTATGGATTCTCTTCACGCGAAGATTTGTCATTTAGCTTATTCCGATAATGTTCCAGAATCCTTTCGGTCCCAACTACTTAGCTTCCTAGCACGGAAAGAGATGAATTTCCTAAGATTTGAGGATTTCCTCAACATGAAGGAATTTCATAGGAGGTTCAAGAACCTTGGAATGATGTATAAGTCATATGGTGGCGTTATATCGGGAAAGACAACATGTGAGGTTCTTCTTGCTTGTTTCCTGAAATGGTTTCTGGCTCTAAGAGAAGTAATTGTCCGAAACCATGTCATTCACGAGGATACAATTGCTCTTACGGAGGAGTTGCTCGTGGTTGACAAGGAGAGGATTGACCAATTGCAAGCTGCTTATGAGATGGACAGGATCTTCTCAGGATGTTCTCTTGCTAGAGATGTAGATTTTAATCTATATTATACAGCTGAAGAGAACGAGTCCATCATCGATGAGTAGCTCCAATCACTTAAAATCGTAGATTTTATGTTTGATGGACTTATTCATGATGTAAATGAGCTGGATTTTGATCAACGCGTTCAGAAGGTGAATAGTGCTGTAGAAGTTAATAGTAAGAATAGACTTCTAATAGAGAAAGTATATGTAAGGAGGAACAAGAAGTTGAAGTTAGATGGAGGTATGTCATACTCTTGTAACATGAACACCAAATTATACTAGTTTAGTCCTTTTGGACGGATTTAACTGGTGGATACTAATTATGGTTTGTTGCAATCTTTGTAGGTTCAACTACGAAGAAAGAGTAGGACAACTTCAAGTTCTTGAGCTCGACAAGCATTGTTCAGATGATGCAGTTGTCTAGAAGACTTGAAGATCTCATATTTTATCTTGTTTTGGATATTAGATTTTGTCTTATTACTTTTTCACTACATTGGTTGCCTTATTTTGGCAGATACTTATGTTTTGGATATTGATGGATGATTGATTTTTACATTGTATTAAGGGTCTATATCTTTAATACTAGTTGTTTAGATATATCATTCATAGTGGGTGTAATAATTGCGAATCTTGAAAATATTTCAAAAGATGTTTAACTTCTTGTTCAAGATCTCTTTAATTGTCTTTTAATAAAGTACTACTTCACTATGTCTTAAATCTATTCCTTATTTGCAATGAAGTGATTAGCATTCATGTTGATCATGGATTTCATTGTGATTTAAAATGAAGTAATTATAGATTTCATTGGTTAAATCTATTCGGAAATAAGGATACTTTGCACACGGTGTTGCAAATTCGATTTAGATTTAAAAAATTAGTTGGATAAGTAGTCACTTTTAGAAAAGACAAGTATTTATTCTTGATTAACGTCCAAGAATAAATGCAATTATGGATTGGAACATTAAAGGCCGAAAGTACAAGATAGATACCACAAGGATCTGCACAAGATTATTTAAGGATCCTTGTCACAGTGGGAGTATTTTCGAATGCGTCTCGAAAAATTGTAAATTGTTCATCTAGAAATCTAATTTCTTGGATAATGAACAATCCATGTTGACTGTTAAGGATTAGTTAGATGAAAGTGGTTGCATATCATTAGTCTATGAGTTTCAGACTCGGAAGACTTGTAGCATGTATGCTCATATTCGTTGAGGACATACACGAACACATTGAAATTGTGTAGTTCAATGATTGAAGCATTCATTTGTCAGACAACACATATAAACTCGTTTATGAGATGCGTTGACAAGTGGTACGTCTTTCATCTACAAAAGACGTTATATTGGTTGTCTTGTACATTGTATGATAATATTACTAGCACTTGGCAACAATGTGAAAGTATTATCTAACACAATAGGTGGTGATTATCCGAACAGTTTAGAATGAAGGTTAGGAATGATGTTGGATATATCCTACTCTAATGGATAGTATAACATTATTCAAGTACTCTTCATAAACTACTGTTTTGGCAAAGTTTGCAATACACCTGGATATTGCATAAAGGGTCAGATATCTGTTAATGCTCAGTGCATGGGAACAGATATAGTCCATCATTCTTAAAAGTTTGAGGACACGGATAATCGAATGGTAGCTAGAAATGACATTATTAACCTTATCTATGTATTCACGTAGGAAGCAGAATTATCTTGAGGATTCTCACGCAGTAGAATGTTGAGAGGGAGCTAGATAATTCAGGGCTTGGCTTCGTGAATTGGTAGTAATCTCAAATTTGCTGGAATTCTTAAAACCCCTAGAAGAATTCTAAGTGCAGTAGCAAATTACTGGGATTTGGAAATTCCGGTATTAAAATAGGAAGTACCAAATGGTTTTAAAACCATTAAGGCGATGTTGCGGGAAAAATAGAAACACTAGAGGAATGTACGATGACGGTTCCTTCACTAAGTGTAACATGTCAGGTATACTGTAGCACGTGGCTGATATTGTCTTAGTGAGCCTCCCACGGTAAAGTCTTTAAGTATAAGTGAGAGAATATGTATGATTGATAGGGACTAGTATCAACCTTGCCACGTGGCGTTCCCTAATGCTGACTGGATCGGCATCCCAGAAGCCTCTGGTGATGCCTCAGTACAGATGCATTGTATTAGGCAGGAGCCAAAAGCCCTGTGCAGATCCATTCCCATACAGAGGCTATCCCAGATCCTTAGACATCTGCTAAAGGCACAGGGACCTCCGAACACGCACCCCGCATGACTCTACGTACCTTAGGGTGAGGACCACTAAATTAATGATGGAGGGAATCTTGTCCCCCCAGAAATTCCTTTTATGTCCTTCCCTCACAGGTACATTCACCTTTTTACCCTTTTTCACGCCTATAAATAGATAGTGATTTCATCATTTTGAGGTATGAGTTCTATACTTTTCCACACTGTTCCATTGATATTCTCTCTTTGGAATTTTTGTACTCATACTACCTTGAGCGTCGGAGGTTCTTCCCGGAGGAACCTCCCGCTTTGTTCCTCCGGCTCTGTTTTGCAGGCGTACGATGGCGACTGTGGCGGAGCTCGAAGGTATCTCACCACAACTTTACGAGGATGAATGGAAGGACACCTTACGTTTACCATTTCATCCTCCACTCTTCTTTGTTATGTCTTTTCTTCGTGAACGGGGTTAGATCGATGGTTTGAACGCCTTGCGTTTTGCCTCTATCTTAATCACTTTCACAGAGGAAAGGTATTTCGTGGAGGCTAAGCTATGAAGATCAGCGCCTTACGCTATATTCGTAATAACTCAGTTCACATTCATCTATATTTAAGCACATTTAGTAAATATCTAAATGATATGGATAATTACACTATTGTTGTTAATCTTTGACTCATATCTAACAATGATGGTTGTTAATGATTGCAATTGTTAACATTGTACATGGATGATGTCATATGGTTTCTTGTAGACGCATTGGTATACTAAAAGGTTTTACTTTTGTATAAGTGGGAGATTTTTGGGGTCGTTGTATATCTAAAGCAGAACCGTTGTTTTAGTGGTTACGACGCCGGTCCACTATTAACAATCCCTATCTGAAAGAATATGAATAAGCAAGAATAAAGTCTATTATCTCATGTTTTAGACCACGTGTCGATCTGAGTTCGGAGGGGATCACGAATGTCGCTTTACAATGATGAGATATAAACATATCGCAGTCGAGATGGCTTGGGCTGAGCTATCGGTTTAGACTGCAGCTTAATGGTAGTGATGAGTCCCAATCACTAATTATGATGGTACGGTGGAACGTATTGAGGATCAAGGGAGATAATGCTCTTCTGATACTGACCTTGTATCAAAGGTGATATAGGTGAAGAGATACAGATCTCAGGCTTTAGTTGCTCGATCTTAACCTTGGTAAACCATTAGGTGTGTATGTATTCTTCAGTGTTACTTTGATTTACAAAGATATGAACTTTATCGCTAGTTCATCAAACTCATGTTGTACTTTGGGTAACACATAGATGCATATTATTTCTAATGAGTGTTGTTGGGAATTGTTAAGGATAACATGTTAAGGGGGAACTCAAAAGGGACGCTTTAAAACAAGTAAGTATGTTTTGATTTGATCCCAAAATCCCTAAGTATCCTATTCCCAAACGACCCTACTTGATGTAGAATAGGTTAAAATTTTTCTAAGCCTATACTGTTAGGATGGCTTCAGTTTTGCTTTAGATGCTTAGGATTTAGACTGCAGGATTTCCAAGTGAAGGCCACTCGCTTGAGTGTGTTTTCCAAGCGAAGCGAGTCTAACGAGGTGAAGCGAAGCGTGCCGAGGAATAGCGAAGCGAAGCGACCGCTACAGTAGATTCAAAGCGAGTCTGCTAAAGCGAAGCGAAGCGAGCGCTACAGTGAAAGTCAAAGCGAGTCAACGATACTTGAGTGAATACTCGGGAAATCTAATTTCTAAGTACTCACTACAGTATGACCTTAAAGTGACTCAATTTGAAGCGGACGCTACAAATCTGAAGCGAAGCGAGCCTCTACCTAACAGAAAGCGACAGTTCAATTCCCGCTCCAGTTCAAACGACAAGTTCAAACTCCAGTCAAGTGAAGATCGCCGCATTAATTGCGTATCTCCACGTGTCGATAGGAGAATGGAGCACCGGAGTTGACCGCCAGGCCGACAAAGGCACCGCAACAGTACTGGGGTGCTCCAGTAGCTGTTAAAATTGGAACTTAGCCATTTTTGGCAAAGGGACAAACTGACGCGTTTGAAAAGCAGCAGGCCTGTGCAAATACTGTCGAGAGGAGGAGGGATAAAGCCACCTACCAACAACGGCTCTCATCTATCCCACCGTCTATAAATAGTGGAGATAGAAGACGGAGAGAAGCAGAACACTACTTGAGCATTCAGCGCATATAGCAAACAAACACTCCCAGCCTTCGAGCAATCTTCGAGTTTTTGTTTAAGTGTTCTCCGAGCTTTAGCAACATCAAAGCTCGTCTCCGCAACCTTCACACACAGAAATCTAAGCCCATTCCATATCCAAGCTTAGAGAAGAACTCTAGCCTTCTTTGCATTCATTGTAAAGAGTTCTTCATTAGTGTGTTCGTCGAAAACCAAAAACCCTAACCCTAGTTTGTCTGTTAGGTTTTGTGTTTATCGAAAGGTTGTCAAGATCCAAGACTCTACTTTCTTTGATAGTAGAAGTCTCGATCATAGAGTCTAGATCCAAGCTAGCACAGTCCTCGATTGTCTGAAGACTCGATCGAAACTAGGTTTGTGTGGAGAGGCTGTAATCTCCCAGTTTCAGACTGAAGCGAGTGAAGCTTAGTCCAGTCTAGGTCTTAAGGAGAACCCGCAATCTCCCTGTCGTCGTCAGATCTAAGCAAGTGAAGCTCGATCTTGACCAGGTTTTTGAAGAACCCGTAATCTTCAAGGTTCTTGAGTGAAGAGAATCAGTTGCCTTGTGCAACAAAGTGGACGTAGGTGTTTTATCACCGAACCACTTTGATAGGGATTAATATCAGCTTCATTATGTAAATAACTTGAATCGATAAGAGGGCAAGCCTCCATAATCCTAAGGTATCACCTCGGAGAAGAGTTAACATTAATAGCGATATGTAATGACAGTCAAAAACCACTTCCCCAAAGCAATAGATGCTATTCTAACACGGAGACCTTACCAAGCTAAAAAGGAATGATAAGTTCTAGATAGAACTGGCCTCAAGATCATTACTAAGAGGTGTAGGCATTGATTCTGGCAAGGATCGACAGAAGTTGCTTCGCGCAACAGCATATTATCAAGAGATTCCATAGGCTTCAGGTGCCCCACGCGGATATAAGGCATGTCCTATGCAGAAGCTAGAAGTCTTATCTCCTCCCATAAGCCACCTGGGCTTTATTGGCATCTGTTAGGATCAAAGGATCTGATCAATGCCCCAAGCATCTGGCAGAACCCTAGGTTATGTGCAGCACGCCATCCGCGTGACTCTACGTACTCTAGAGTAAGGACCACTGCATTCATGACGGAGGGAATCTTACCTCCATAGGAATTCCTTTTCTGTCCTTTCCTCACACGAATGTTCACTTTTTCACCCTCCTCGCACCTATAAATACTAGGTGAGCACTCAACGATAAGGATCATAATCACAACTCAACTCTCCATAAAAACACGCACTCTTGCGTACTGTTTCATTCACTGGCACACTACTCCACAAGCTCCTCTGAGCTCGAGCAGTCCAGGCTTCCGAAGCCTCCTGTCGGGAATTTTCACCCACAATCACTCTCATTCTCCTTCCTAGGTACTCGGAAGAGTCTCTTCTGCTCACCACCTTGAGCCTAAGGTAAAACCCTCATTCTCTAAAGGGAATGAGGCTGGACAGAGCTCCGTGCTCCTCGTTTCTCTCTTTCTCTCCTTACTTCATTTCTCCATTATCTACTTGAACGAGTGTTAAACTCCATGGATTTTGCTAGTTCATGGCCAAATATGCCTTAATACGCCTTCTATTTAAACATATAGCTTGATTACTACTCGCCATTTCTGCGCAAACTATGCCCTGTACAAAATACATGTTTATAGCTCTCGAAATGTACAAATCTCTTGCTCTTTATCACTTTAACACTTTATCCATGGATGCTCCTTACAAAACATGATGAATAATCACTCAAATTGTTGTGGATCTTCAACCCGGATCTATCAACTGGCTCCGTCTGTGGGAAATTGAGTTTAAGATGTTGATTTCCCCTGTTTTATGTGAAATGCTCGCTTGCTGTTGCAATGTTGATTGATGTTTTTCTCTATCATTTCCTTACGCGAAGAATCTGAAAAAGCTTGGCATTAAAATGAATGGGTATGCTGTATTTGCTGATAGCCCATAGAAATCTGAGTACAGACATTATTGCTTGATTTTATTGAGCCCCTGTTATGATTGTGGGCACCAGAATGTGATATGGTTATTAGATTATACTCTGTGCGTAATAAAAACTGTGATAGATACCCTGCTAAAATAGAACCCAAATTTATGGGATATTTGTCCTTCCTTCTGGTATTTGTTTAGATCTGCTAATTGTAAGCACTGTAAAACCCGTGGATCTAGAAGGCTAACTTCTTACTTATCTCTGAAGCTCTAGCTGCTTTGATTGGCGTGTTTATGAACTTACCCTGTTATTTCCCCTGTTACGAGGGATGCTTGAGATGATGGTTAATATCATAGAATGGATATATATTGAACGCAAGATTGGTAATATTACCAGAGAATTTTAGCATGTATATTATGAATATGTTCGAGCTGCCTTGTTTACAGCAGATCAATTAGCTAATTAAAAGCGGTTTTAAGGGCCATATTTCCTTCATGGTATGAAATGTGACGACTAAATTGTTTTGTTTGCCAAAATCTTAAGGTTACCACGAATCCGAAGGAAAGCCAGATCAAAAGTTACTGCAATTTCAGAATACATTCAGTTCACCTTGTGTAATTGGTGAGTCTCCAACTCCTGTAACTATTTCAGAATGCTAAATCTGTTGGCGGGCTATAAGGGATTGATAACTATAGAAGAAGTACCATTACTCAAATCTTTCATATATGTCCCTACATTGCTATGAATCAAAAACTCACCTAATGAAAGCAAAAGCATCAAATAGTGGAGAGCTGAAGATGACAGAGTCACCCCATTCACTTTGATGAGGGGGCCCTGCATCTGAAAGCAGAACCTCCCATAAACCTTCAGAAGCCCTGTTTAGACAGGCAACAATCTCAGAAGCCCTGGCTAACAGGAAATACTTTCAGAAGCCCTGTTTAGACAGGCAACAATCTCAGAAGCCCTGGCTAATAGGCAATACTTTCAGAAGCCCTGTTTAAACAGGCAACAATCTCAAAAGCCCTGGCTAACAGGCAATACTCTCAGAAGCCCTGGCTAACAGGTAATATCCTCAGAAGCCCTGGCTAACAGGCAACCTCCGCATAAGCCCTATCTGATAGGCAGCACTATCATGAGCCCCATATAATGGGCAAGATCCGTCGTAAGCCCTATTTAATAGGCAGCACAAGCCCTATCTAATAGGCACACCTTCAAAAGCCCTATATAATAGGCATAACGTCATTAATCAAGCCCTATCTAATAGGCGACATCCTCGTAAGCCCCATATAATGGGCAGAACCTTCCAAAAGCCCTATTTAATAGGTAACATCCACATAAGCCCCATATAATGGGCAGAACCTTTCAAAAGCCCTATTAAATAGGCAACATCCACACACGCCCCCTATAATGGGCGGAACCGCACAAAAGCCCTGTTCAATAGGCTACATTTCCTTAAGCCCATATAATGAGCAATCTTTTCATAAGCCTGATTCAGTAAACAATATTTTCAAAAATCCTACTTAATAGGCGATATCTTCATAAATCCCATGTAAGGGGCAGAACCCTGAATAAACCCTACTCGACGGATGATATTTTTGCCAGCCTCCTTTAATAGGCGATACTCTCTCAAAACCCCCTATGATGGGCAGAACCCTTCATAAACCTTACTCAATAGGCGCCATTCTGGCAAGCTTTATTTAAAAGAAAAAGAGAGGCCGTATTCTTATGACTTCCACACAAGGGATACATTTCTCATTAAACATTGTCTAGCGGCGAACACCCCATTAAACAAGCCCTTTAAAACAGGCATCACATGAAAAAGCTCTCCATAGTAAGCATTATGCACAAAAGGTCTGGATGGCCAGACCCCTCGCATCGAGTCTTGAAAAATAGAACGCTATACAAGTCTTCAGGGACATCCCACCCTAATCATATCCTCTCCAATAACTTTGTAAAAAGTGCCTTGGGAGAATGAACACCTTAGTAATGGGTCTTGCGAAAGCAGGTTTTATTGACTTTGAAATAGTATTAGCAAAAGCTACCCCTTAAGAAGCCTTTTGGTAAACAGACAACGCTCGTCAAAACTACCTTGAAGGGTTTATGATTGCAAAAGAATCCACTAAACGCAGATTATACATACTTTAAGCTTCCTTCAAGGAGCATCTAAAACTAATTACTCTTAATATCCTTGAATATTTGCAGAACCTTGCAAAAATGAATACTGCTTCAGATGCTGCTTCAAAAGAAGCTGGCCATGCTACTGGAAATCCAGCAAATCCCCTACCGGGGAATAAAGAAAAAGGCACCGTGGTGACAGAGGCCAGTGTCAATATGGAGGCTCAGTTCTCTCCAGCCATGCTCCTCCAAATGAAAACGCTCGTAGAGGGCGTGGTTGAAGGGGCCATCGAGAAAAGACTCCACACCTTGGGAATGAATTCCCAAATCCTAGATCTCCCAGGTGAAACCAAGAGGGTGGAGGAAGCAAGAGCACCCCAGCAGTGCGCAAGCAAAAGCCTATAAATCCAAGCACAAATCAAGAACTGATTTCAAAGTTGCCTTTCATAATGAATGAAACAGAGGAGGGATTTTCGACTTATTGGGAATCCCCAGATGAAGAGGGACCTGAGGAAATTGAAGGGAACCCTAATGAGAACACCAATAATACATGGGCCAAGAAGTATGCCTAGCAACAAGAGCAGATGAAGCTCTTGGCAAAAGAAGTAAAGAAGATAAAAGAGCAAAAACAAGCCGCAGAAAGGGCCTCAAAGGAAATAGGGCAAGCGAAAGAGAAATTCACAACCTAGATGAAGAAGAGAACCATAAACCCTCTCCCAATAACAAGGGTAATGGGAACAAGTCAGAGCTTTTCTCCTTATATATCGATGAGAATAGTCCATTCTCTGCGGACATTCAAACTGATCCTGTTCCCAGCAACTTCAAAACAATCTCTTGCTAGTACCAAGGGAAGGGAGATCCTGAAGAACATTTAATGAAATTTGAGAGCTTATGCCTCCTCCATCAATATTCAGAGGGCGTTAAGTGTCGAGTATTCCTCACAACTCTGTCAGGGACTGCTCAACATTGGTTCAAGTAGTTGCCAAAAGCTTCTATCCACTCCTTTATGGATCTGAGGGAAGTTATCCTCCAACAGTTTGTCAGTGCTAAAAGAACTACCAGAAACTCACTGCATCTGACAACCATCAAGCAAGACGCTAATGAGAGTCTGAGAGACTATATGACGCGATTCAACGAGGCTGTCCTGGAAATACCAGGAGTAGAACCAAAGCTAAAGGTGCATGCCTGTGTAGATGGCTTGAAGCCGGGGCAATTTTTTGCTTCTCTCATAAAAAAGGAAGCTACCTCTTTTAAAGAGCTACTGACAAGAGTTCAAAAGTATATCCATATGGAAGAAGCCCTAAGCAGCAAGAGGGCCGAACTGACTTCTAAAAGAGAAAAGAAGCCTGAAGAAAGGAAAACACCAGCCCCAGATGCTAAGAAAGCTGACAAAAATGAAAGATTTTTAAGATCTTTTACGCCACTCATCAAGCAGCCCGTTGACTTGCTAGAGGTGGTCATGAAAAAACCAGGGGTCTAGATCCCTGCTGGGCACCGGCAGCCGCCAAGGAATCCACCTTCTGAAAGGTTCTGCAAATTCCACAATGACTTTGGTCACATGACCAATGACTGTAGAAATTTGAGGATCGCCATCGAGAAACTAATCCAAGAAGGAGAACTCTTGGAATATGTCAAAAGAGAGACAGAACAGAACAAAAGGCGCAAAGAAGCTCCTGAAAAAGCACCTGATGCTGGCCAAGGACCAGAGCTTAAGGGCGTTATCAAAATGATATACGGAGGAGGACCAACCATGGGGAACTCTAACAGAAGCAGAAAGGCATCTACTAGAGAATTACATATGCACGAAAGACACGGGGTCTGGAAGGTCGAGAAAGGCCTACCCCCGACAGAAATTTCATTCGGACCTGAAGATAATCAGAAAGTAACTCATCCACATGACGATGCCTTGGTCATCACAGTGGAAGTAGAAAGGTATCAAGTCTAAAGGGTCTTTGTGGTTACAGGGGCCGCAGTTAACGTTATATTTGAAAGCTGCTTCAATCAAATGAGTCTACAGAAGCCTTTGAGTGGTGTAGCCACAGCTCTGCATGGTTTCTCAGGAGACCCTATAATGTCGTTGGGATCAATTGACTTGATGCTCACCCTGGGTGAAGGACCTATGCGGGTATCCAAGCCAATCACCTTTCTGGTAGTACGGCAGCCATCTTCTTACAATATTATTCTAGGGAGAACTGCCCTAAACCCATTCCAGGCAGTGGTTTCCACTTACCACCTAATGATGAAATTCCCCGTGGAAAGCCAGGTGGGACAGGTGTCGGGAGATCAAGGAGTCTCTCAAAATGCTATATTCAATCGGTACAAGTAGGAGAGGCCAAGAAAAGGTCAATAGCAGAACCCGTTGGTGATGAAGATGAAATGAAACCTGGAGAAAAGAGGCTCAAGGCCTTGACTCCGGCAGAAGAAAGTCAAAACCTTTCCACTCCAATGGAGCACCTGCTGATCACCAACTCCAATTCCTCTGGAGAGTCTTTGCTATCCAAAGACTCAAACAAGCAGTTGCTCCAACAGATCAGTGAAAGCAAAGGATCTGTGTTGGGAACCCCTTGCAGTTTGATTTTGATGGTGTTTTTCGAAACCACACTTAGGCATATTTTCACTTGTTTAGGGTCAAGGCCGATAGATCGACCTGCTACCTGTTAGTGCAGGTCGATGCTCTTTAAAGTTTAAATACAAGTTTGATCCACTCTGTAAGAGAAAGGTTGTTTATCGACCTGCCTCATTCGGATCGAGCTGGTATATCTAGCTGTCTATCGACCTTCCTTATCAAGCTTCCAGCCTGCCTTGACTTAGAAGATTTCGAGAGCTAGATTATCATATCAAGGTCGTTGATCCACCTTCATGGAGCAACACGACCTGATCCTTGCCACATGGTGTGCCAGCAAGGACGAATCTCCCCAACGGCTAGAAGTGAGTCATGCCCCAACGGCTAGTGCCACATCATCCTGACTCCAACGGCTAGTTTTCAAAAACTGCCTATATATACTTCAAGCCATTATCGGATTCAAGCACGGGAAACTCAAGCTATCAATGCAAATACTCTGCCAAAATCTCTCTCAAAGTTCATATCCTTTCAAGTGTTCGAAATTCCATTAGTTTCCCAAACACTTGACGAAGAGAGATTTTCGACTCCGATAAAAGCCCTAACGACGAAGCGTTCACTGCTGCTTGTCGTTGATTCAAACAACTTCTTCTCCGACTTGTTCGAAGTTAGAAAGTCTGTTTTGTGTTCTTCACCATTATAGAGTTAGTCAAGCTCTGTTGTGAGTGAAAGGTTGTTTGTACATTTTCTGTACGAAAGGTTGTAAGGGTCACGACCCAAAACTCGTGTCTAGATATATTCAAGTTAGAGTGTATTTAGAACTGATACTCGGTCAGTATAAATAAGAGAGAAGTTGGATCCGAAGGTAAAGGGATTCTCAGGTCGAGTCGACCTGACGTGGACGTAGGAGGGTTTCTCCGAACCACGCTAAATTGCGGTGTCTCTCTCTCTCTCTCTCTTTATTTATTGCTCTTTCTTACTTTATCAATCTGACAAGCATCAAGCTGCATTTCATGAAACAACCTGCATTTGACTATCGACCTTAGATTTTTCAAAGAGTTAATCAACCTCCGCTTCTGCATAAACACAGTTTGATAAATCAAGCTTGTTATCAAACGAGCTTGATAGATCAATCTGCCTCTGATAGGATCGACCTTGACATTCGACCTCTTTATCGACCTGATTTTCAAAAACGTCAAAAACGGTTGGTATTGGTGTATTCCCCCCCCCCCCCCCTTCCCCCCCCCCCCCCCCAATACACCAATTACTCTTTTCCGGGACCAGCAAGTGGTATCAGAGCAGTGGTTCTTTTGACCGCTGCTTTGCATACTAAAAGTTTTTATCAAACTTTTGGTCATTTTGAACCGATCCTTTTGAAAAATCTTTTCATTCATACATATCATATTATTTGCAATGGAGGCTTCTCTTCTCAGGGTTTGTGAAGATTTCTCCATTCAAGGCTATGAAGACTGGAGTTTCAGAATCAAGATGTGTCTCAAGGCACATCACGTCCTCATGTGGGATATCATCGAAAATTGCCCCTCTCCCATTTATGCAGCGAAGATCATCGTTGAAGGAACGTCCCCCGGGGAGGCCACATACGAGAAGATCCTCAAAAATCCTCGCGACTATACAACCGAGGAAAGGAAGGAGGCCAGTCTCGATGATTATGTGAAGGGACTCATCTCCAGCACTGTAAAGGGCGTCTATCTTGCCAAGATCCGAAATCTTGAGACTGCCAAAGAAATGTGGGACACCCTCCGGTCCATCAGCCTGGGTTCAGAAGAGATGAAGGAGAACAAGCTGTCCATGGCGTGCAGCAAGTTCGATGACTTCAAGATGATTTCGGGTGAAACCATAGAAGCACTCGCTTCACCGAAATAATTCTCGAGATTGCTACGATCAACCCTTTCAAATACATGCAGCACGAGAAAAATCTTAAAGTGATGCGTGCTCTACCCGCAAACTAGCACGTATACACCGCCATGCATCCAGCCCGTTCCGACTTCAACTCCCTCACCACTGAAGATCTTTTCGACATTCTTGTCGGAAATGAATATGAGATGATCCGCATCCACGGATCAAACCAGCCAGAAGGCTGATGAAAAGAATGACAAGGAGGTAGCCTTCAAGGCCGAGTCAGCCTCTGTTGCTACCCCAAGCTCGATTGACGAATCCATCGTCAAAAAGTTCGAGAACATGACTCTCGATTATGCACTCGCTGCTAGGAGAAATGAGAAGCTCCTAGGAAAAGTTGTCAAATACAAGAAATTCTACCGTGACAACAAGCGAAATTTCTCAAACCGCAACCACGACCGCCCTGACAAAAAGGGAGAAGGTAAACCCTCAACCTTCAATTCTTCTAACACACCCGAGGGTGGTTGTTTTGGTTGTGGCAGGCCGGGTCACTACAAGACCGATTGTCCCGATCTGACAAAGGCCGAGAGAGACGAGCTCCGTGCAAAGCACGATAAGAAACTCAAGGATCAACGAGCTGCCATGATCGCCGAAGAATCAAAGGAAGCTCACCTCTCAGACAGCTCGTCAAGTGATGACGAGGGTTACATCGCTTTCGATGAGAGTGATGATGAAGAATGTTTTGTTGGAGAACACCAACAAACCGAGGGATCCTCAAAGGTAGATCCTCAATCCATTTCACTTTCTTTTTCTGACGATGAATGTGCAGAAGAAGCTGAAGAACTATCCGAGGCTGTGTCTTGGGAAGAAATCAAGAAACAGCTCGATGATTATGCCGATCTCGTGGATACACTCAAAGAGGTCGTTGAAGATAATGTTGAGCTGATGAACAAGAATGAAAAATACAAGCTAGCATTAGAAGAAAAATTCACTCCCTATGATGAAGAAAAGGAAAGGGAGATCGAAGCCCTAAAGTCAAAAATTGAAGAATTGACTTTCCAAGTAAATAAGTTCGATACCAGGGCGCTCGAGAAGGACGAGTCCCTCAAAATCAAAGATGCCGAAATTCACAGCCTTACATCAAAGTTGGCTGACTTGGTTATTCGACACGAACTTCTCGTGGAAAAAGAAGGAAAGCTTCAACTCACCTTGAGTCAGTTGAAGAAAAGCGGAAAGAAATTGGAAGAGGTCCAATCCATGCAACGCAATCCGCGTGATCACTCTGGTATTGGATTTAGTGGAAAATCCAAGGAAAGCAAGGATAAAGACTGCGAGATCAAGTTCGTAAAGGCGAAGTCAAAATCAAAGAATATCCGGAAAGCTCATCAAGCTTTGCCAGATAAGATGGTCAAGCTGAAGAATCCAGTTCGACAGCCCCAAGCCATTCTCTTAAAGCAACACAAGAAGGAACAGCCTGTTCCTCAAAAGAAAGTGAGTCGACCTGCCCAGCATCGTCGACCTGTCCCTACTCATCAAAAGCAGGCTGTTCATCAAGGGCGTTACGAGGCCAGTATTATCGAAGGCCGTATCACCCTCAGTTCTTCTACCCAGCACAACAAGGGTGTTACTGCCACTATCCACAACAGTCAAACTTTCAAGACTGGCAGTATCAACCTGGTTTTCATGAAGAGCATTATCAGCCTCGTCGCCCTCGCTCAAAGAAATCTAAGGCTCCCAAGCCCAAGACCGCCACTGCCTCGTCCTCAGCCTCGGATAGAAGCAGACCGGCGAAACAAATCTGGGTCCCAAAGGCCGTTCTCGCAACCGATGTAGCACCCAATCTCAAATGGGTTGCTAAGTTTAATTAATTGCAGGTCGGGAAGGCTCAAAGAAGGAGCCAAGCAGCTCGTGGAGCTGTATGGATCATTGATAGTGGATGCTCCAAGCACATGACGTGTGAAAAAACGCAACTATCAAATTATCAAGAACGAGACGGGCCACTTGTAACCTTTGGAGGAAATTCAAAGGGTCACACAAGAGGCCAGGGCGATCTAAAAGTTGGAAAAACAACTATTTCTAATGTCTCGTATGTTGAAGATCTTAATCATAATTTATTCTCTGTGTCGCAATTCTGCTCGAATGGTAAACGAGTAGAATTCACTACTAACAAATGTCTCGTGAGAAATGAGGAAGGATAAATAATTCTTACCGAAATCTTTCAGGATAGACTCTACATAGTCCAATGGACTGATGGGATAGAGACCTGCCTGATCACAAAGGCTGATTCCGAGACAAGCTGGTTATGGCACAAGAGGCTGAGTCATTTGAACTTCAAGGCCATCAACAAGCTCGCACGCAACAAACTGGTGAACGACCTGCCAGATCAAGACTTCGATCGTGATCACATTTGCAAAGCCTGTCAAGCTGGAAAGCAAATAAGATCATCCTTTCCAAGTGTGACGGCACAAGCTTCAAATCGAATTCTTGAGCTTCTCCATCTCGACCTCTTTGGTCCAGTCACTCCCTTGAGCATAAACGGTAGAAAATACGCTCTCGTTATTATAGATGATTATTCTAGATTTACGTGGGTTATTTTCATGTACAAAAAGAAGGAGACTTTGGAGAAGCTACCCGCGTTGCTGAGCAAACTGTGCAATCAAAAGGAGAAATCCATCATCTCCATTCGATCCGATCGAGGCACCGAATTTATCAATGCAATGATCGAAGAATATTGCACAAAGAGTGGAATTCATCATCAAACCTCAGCAGCTCGTACACCTCAACAAAACGGCGTAGTGGAGCGTCGTAACAGGTCGCTGAAGGAAGCAGCTCGTACCATGTTGGATGAAACCAACCTCCCAAAGAAGTTTTGGGCAGAGGCCATTAACACAGCCTGCTATACCCAAAACAGGTCGATCATCACTACCCGACATGGAAAGACTCCTTATGAGCTGTGGAACAACAAGCTCCCCAGGTTAAAGTATTTTAAATCTTTTGGATGCTTGTGTTACATCCATAACAATGGGAAATCTCAATTAAAAACTTTTGATAGCAAGGCCGATCTAGGAGTATTTTTTGGATACTCGGAGGTTAGCAAAGCTTATAGAGTTTTTAATAAGAAAACCCTAGTTGTGGAGGTAACACCTCATGTTGTGTTTGATGAATCTACTTGTCTGTACAGAGAGTTAAGTACAGGTCTAGATCATTCTGATACTAACAGATCGTCCAACTCCCCCATCGACGACCTGCTAGTATGGACTCCAACTGATCTAGAGGAAGAGGATCAATCTGATCCGAAGGTCACACAGCAAGGGGGAAATGATGCAAGTGATGTTCTTACATCTAGCTGTAATACATCAGCCGGAATTAACCAGGCTGATCCCCCATTCTCAGTTCCCCAGACTGATGCTGTTAACGACCTTACATCTCAAATCGAGCAGCTCGATGATACAATGGAGCAGCTCAATATTCAGTCCGATCAGCAGCTTGATCAACAGCCCGAGCAACAGCACGTGCTCACTGATCAACCTTCAACTCACCCAGAGTTTGACGAACCTATTAATGAGCCCGATCCAGTTATTTCAAACGAAGAAAGATCACGACGCAGACGATGGATCGATGATCATCCAAAAGAGCTCATTATTGGGAACCCAAACCAAAGAGTGCGGACAAGAAGAACGATTGGTGAAAGTGCGCTACTAAGCTGCTATCTCTCTCGTATAGAACCCAAAGATGCCATTGAAGCTCTTCGTGATGCTGACTGGATCCAGGCCATGCAAGAAGAACTCAATGAATTCAAAAGAAATGAAGTATGGTCTCTAGTTGATCGTCCTTATCATCAGGGCGTCATTGGAGTTAAATGGGTGTACAAAAACAAGAGAGACGAATCTGGAGAAGTTGTCAGAAATAAAGCCCGATTGGTAGCAAAGGGTTACTGTCAACAAGAGGGAATCGATTATGATGAGACGTTTGCCCCCGTCGCAAGATTAGAAGCTATAAGGCTGTTTCTAGCTTATGCCGCTCATCAACGATTCAAAGTCTACCAAATGGATGTAAAGAGCGCATTCCTCAATGGCGTTCTTGAAGAAGAAGTCTATGTGGAACAGCCTCTAGGATTCGAAGAGGGTGATTCAAGCAAAGTCTACAAACTTCACAAGGCCGTCTACGGACTTAAGCAAGCTCCTCGAGCTTGGTATGAGACGCTATCATCCTTTCTCATCGAATCTGGATTCAAGCGTGGTTCAGTCGACAAAATGCTATTCACTATCAAAGTGAATTAACATATCCTTTTAGTACAAATTTATGTTGATGACATTATTTTTGGATCTAAATCTCCCATATTATGCGAAAAATTTGGTAACCTCATGACAGACAAATATAAAATGTCTATGATGGGGGAAATGAATTTCTTTCTAGGGTTGCAGGTCAAGCAGTCCGATGAAGGAATCTTCATAAGCCAAACAAAGTACGCATACGAGCTGGTCGACAAGTTTGGTGTCAAAGACAGCAAGCCCGTCAAAATACCGATGCTCTCTGGTGGGAAGATCGACCCGGATCCCGAAGGAAAACCTGCCAACATAACACAGTACAGGGGTATTATTGGTTCATTACTTTATCTAACTGCGAGTCGACATGATATCACTTTTGCAGTTGGAGTGTGTGCTCGATATCAAGCTAATCCGAAGGAATCTCACTTGGAAGCGGCAAAGAAAATTCTTCGATACATCAAAGGAACCGTAAATTTAGCTCTTTGGTATCCTTGTGATGATAATTTGCAGCTTACAGGTTATTCAGATTCTGATCATGCAGGGTGCAAGCTCGATAGGAAATCTACCTCGGGTACTTGCCAATTTCTCGGAAACAAGCTGATATCATGGTTTTCAAATAAACAAACTTTAGTAGCCACCTCCACCACAGAGGCCGAGTATATGGCCGCAGGGAGTTGTTGCGCACAAATCTTGTGGCTCAAACAACAACTCAAAGATTATGAAGTTGAAGTCAGTAAAGTACCCATATTCTGCGACAGTTCGAGTGCTATCGCCATTACTCAAAATCCAGTTCTTCATACAAGATGTAAACACGTGGATATTCGACATCACTTTATTCGTGATCACGTGGAAAAGAAGAACGTGGTTATTGAGAAGATACACACTGATATTCAACGGGCCAATATCCTAACCAAACCACTAGCCGAAGAACGATTCAAAATGCTATGTGGAAAGTTAGGCTTATTAAACGCTGAGTCAACGGGCCGTTCATGAATCAACAGGCCGTCACTATTCAACAGGCCGTTCATGAATCAACAGGCCGTCACCATTCATCAGGCCGTTCATGAATCAACAGGTCGTCACCATTCAACAGGCCGTTTCTAGTGAACAGGCCGATGGTCAATCGACAGATCGTTCCCTATCAACAGGTCGTCGACTAATCAACAGATCGACCTGTGTTCCCCAATCACTTAACCCTGTGATCCATCAATTGAGGGGGAACAAAGGCCGATATCTGCCACCAGGTCGATATCACAGTCCAGGCCGTTCTCACTTCATCAGGCCGCTATCAACCTGAATGCAACCCGCATTAATCAAGGGAGAAATCAAAGGGGTAGTATCACCCTTTGTCTTTCATTTAACTTCTTTAATACGCATTAAATTCTCTCTATTATTGATATTTATTTCTCAATGTGTTACATTGTTTAAGGCTCTGTTGTGTTGCAGAAATTAAGGAAAAAGGGAATAATCATTGCTATTTTTGCAACCTATCTAGTCAAGTGTCAAATATTGACACATTGTGTTGGGAATTGTTATGGACCAATTTGTTAAGGGGGACTATGTGGGATACTTGATAAACGAAGTCATTTGTTTTGATTGGATCCCAAAACCCCAAGTGTCCAACTCCCAAGTGACCCACTTTGATGTAGTTAATAGGTTAGAATTTTTCTAAGCCTACTCTGTTAGGATGGCTCTTTTATTTTGCTTAGATTAGGCTTCAAAAGTTCAAGTGAAGGCCACTCGCTTGAGTGTGTTTTTCAAAGCGAAGCAAGCCAAGCAAACTGAAGTGAAGCGTGTCGAAGAACAGTGTAGCGAAGCGATCGCTACAGTAAATTCGAAGGGAGTCCGCCAAAGCGAAGCAAAGCGAGCGCTACAGTTCAAAGCCAAAGCGAAGCGAAGCAAGCGCTACAGTGAAGAGTCAAAGCTAGTCAACTCTAGTCAGCAGTTTCCAAAGCAGTCACTAGGGAACTTTATTTCCCGAAGTGACCCACTACAGAATGACTACGAAGTGACTCAACTAGAGCGGACGCTACAACTTCAAAGCGAAGCGATCCACTACCTACCAGAAAGCGACAGCACAACTCCCGCCCATATTTTGAACTCCAGTCAACAGGAGATCGTAGCATTAATTGCGAGATCTCCACGTGTCGAAGGCGGAGTGGAGCGGAAGAGTTGACTGCCAGGCCGACAAGGCGCCGTAACAGTACTGGGTCGCTCCAGTTACTGTTGAAATTGGAACTTAGCCATTTCCGGCAAAAATCCAAAACTGCGCATCTGAAAAGTAGCCAGCCTGTGCAAGTACTGTCGAGAGGAGGAGGGACAAGGCCACCAAGCAAGCAACGGATCTCAGCCAACCCTCCGCCTATAAATAGTGAAGGATGAAGACGAAGAAGAGTAGAACACTACTTGAGCATTCGAGCAAATCTTCGAGTCTTTGTTTTCCAGTGTTCTCCGAGTTTCCAGTTCATCGGAACTCGTCTTCACAACCTTCACACTTAGAGTCTAAGCCCATTCCATATCCAAGCTTAGAAGAAGAGCTCTAGCCATCTTTGCACTTATTGTAAAGAGCTCTTCATAGTGTGTTCGTCAACCAAAAACCCTATACTTTGTCTGTTAGGTTTTTGAGTGTTGTCGGTTAGGTTGTCCAGATCCAAGGCTCTTCCTTCATCGATTGAAGAAGCCTCGATCATAGAGTCTAGATCCAAGCTTGCACCTACAACGTTTGTGTAGAGCTCGATCGAAGCTAGGCTGTAAGGAGAGCCCGTAATCTCCCTGTCGTGTTTTGACTGAAGCAAGTGAAGCTTCCAGTCTTTGTTAGGTTTGTGTAGTGAACCCGCAATCACTACGTCTGTCGTTTGATCTAGGCGAGTGAAGCCCGATCTCGACCAGGTTTTTGAAGGACCCGTAACCTTCAAGTTCTTGAGTGAAAAGAACAGTTGCCGTCGTGCAACAAAGTGGACGTAGGAGCGTTATCTCCGAACCACTATAAATCTCTGCGTCGTATCTCTCTAACCCTAAACTCTTTACTTTGTTTATCCATTGCACGTGCATCTAAACAACTTAATCTGGATATTTTAATTACTTAGGAAAAGATTTAGCTCACCAAATTCCGCACATACGAGTAAAGACTCCCTCTTGATCAAGTGTTCACTTTGGTCAAGTAGGCAAGCTACGTACTGTAGATCTAGCTTCAGCTAGGTCTTAAGTTTCAAAAAGAGCTCTTTACTTGTTACTCTGAGTTAAGGGATTTGAAGTTGAAAAACTTCAAAATACGTATTCACCCCCCCCCCCCTCTCTACGTATTTTTCCTATTAACAAACCGGGACCAACACATTGACCGAGGTCGCATTTAATTCCCTGCAAACCTTTCTGAAAAAGTGCAAGTATACGCACGTTTCTATTTAATTCACGCGCGGATGTGAATCGTTTCACATTCCACGCGCTTTCATTGTGCGGACGAGAATCAAAGGGAAAACTTTAACCCTTTCAAATTCGAATGATCCCAACCATTCAATATGTCTATATATATCATGAAGTTTTCATTCGAAAAGTTACTTTCTTTCTCTGCAAAAACCCTAGTTTCTTCAGTTTCTGCTAAAATCATCAGCCGCTGCTCTCTTCGCCATTTTCTCCCTTCTCCGTCAACATTCTTACTCATCTACTCATAAAATGGCAGGAAAATCATCCTCTGGCCCTTAGGAAATGGAGTGGGATGCGATTGCTGCGTATTTGAACTCCCGCATCAAATACGAGCCGTACATGGTTCGTGAGACCTTCGGGTTTCGCGATTTGGAGTCTATGTACGCCCTGGTGGAAACCTGTCTTCCGTTCCACCGAATTATATCTGCCCGGCCGCCGAAGCTTCTCACAAAGGTCGTGAGTGCTTTCTTCTACAACTGGAACAAGGGCGATTCCGTCTCCACCCATACAGTGTCTCTCGGAAGTCAGAAATCCGTCCACCACATCAACGTCCTCGACGCCGTGAAGGTCGCCTTCAGCATTGGGGAGGGTGGGCCGCTGAAACTTTCCAAGATCTCGCGCGATCATTTGCAGGAGGTTTCAGACCGCGTTCTAATGGAGCCAAGGCCGTACTTGGCAAGTACGTTCAAGAGGAACGAGCTCCGTCCCAAGTACCGTCTTCTAATGGATTTTGTGCAGAGGTGCTTTCTAGGGCACCTCGGGAATCATGACCAAGTCACGCCGTTGAAGTTCCAAATCATGACGGCCGTGATTCTCAACCTGCCAATCAGCTGGGCCAAGCTGGTGGTCACCCTGCTGTGGCATGAGGCCAAGCAGATTGATTGCTCCATGGATGGAGAGGCCGTGGTGGGAGTTCGTCTCCACAGTGAAAAGAGGCCGCTTCGTCTTGGGACAAAGGCGACCTGCATCATCACCTCCTTCTTCAAAAATAGGAGGTGGAAAGACGAGCCGGCCTTCCCCCACAACTTCATTCCAAACGATCTCCATCAGATGGAGATGGCTTTGGGAGTCGCGCCGCAAATCTTTTATGGGTCGCCAGACCACGTAAGGCCGCACCTTGTTAAGACTGGTGAATCCAAGGTCGGTTGGAGGGTGCCGCCTCGTCCTGCGCAAAAGAAGAAACGAAAGGCCGACGACGAGCCGTTGCCCTCTCGCCCTGCCAAGAAGACTCCCCCTGCCAAGAAGACTCCTCCAAGGAAGCAATCTGCTTCTACAGAACCGGTCAGGCCGTTGCACCGCGTTCTTCCAACGGAGGTCGAGAAGTCAGCTCCTGGCAGGCAGCCTTCGCCCTCCCCATCGCCCTCTCCTTCGCCGGAACGGACTCCTTCGCCAGTCCGTACCGCAATCGAGCCGTCCGCCTCTCAGCAACGACCTGCATCTCCCTCCCCCCCCCCCCTCCCTCAGGTCGACGTCGTTCGCGCTGGTTCAGTGGAGATCGAGGATCTCACTGAAGACGAGCCCCAACCTTCCCCCTTCCGGCATGTCGCCATGGAGGAAGACGTCGTCCTGCCCCTCCAGCCGATCACCGAGCATCCCGTGTCTGCTGCTCACTCTATGGTGGCTTCTTTGAAGACCGAAGCCAGGTTGAGGGTGATCGACCTGATGCCGGGGATTGAGCAACTCCCCATGTCCCTAAATCTAGCAGCCCGCCTCCAGTTTTATCTGGCTTGTAAGTCGAGCTACTACTATGTCTTTGAAGCGTTGCTGCAGGTCGTTTCCCTCGACGATCTGAAGGTTGAGGAGCTGGAGCTAGAGGCCGAATTCAACTTCTTCAGTGTAGAGGATGCGGCCGCCAACTTTCAATCCCTCGTGCTGCGGCGCATGAAGGTTGAAGCCAAAATTTTGGGCATCGACCTTCGCCCCCTCTACACCAACTCGCGTGTCCTCTACAACTCCGCCTCTATTCTTGGAGATGAGTTTGATTCCATTCAAACTCCGGAGCAATCACCACCCAGGAATGAAGGTGGTGATCAAGCTCTGACTGCTGCTACTGCTCCATCTCCCCAAGTATCAAAGGTTGATGTTGAGGCCGAGCTCAATTCCCTCTCTGCCAAGCTCGAGTCTCTCAACCTTAGCATCCCGGAGCAGATCAAGCAGGCCGTAGCAGAGGCCCGGGTCGACATTTTGAAAGAGGCCAAGACCCAGGCCGATGAAGCTGCCAGGGAGCAGGTCACGAAGTTTGCCGTGGAGCACTTGAAGGAATACACGGACAAGCTTCTGCCGGACCGGACCAGCTCGAGGCTCTCAACATGGCGTCCCGAGAGCTGGTTGGAGAAGTGATGGAGGACGTGGCCAAGGTCGATCATCGAGTGACCGACCTGACTTCTTCTATTGCCAATTCGGCATCGGCCTCCAACACTCAAATTAATGGCATCCTTGACACCCTCACTAGCCTGCTCAACGGGCATCAGCAATTGAGGGATGCCGTTGGCAAGCTGCAGGAGGAGGACGCTTCCCTTCTTTCACTCATCAAATCCCTTTCTGATGATGTCGAAAAGGGGGAAGAAGCAACGACCGCTGCCAAGAAGAAGAGGACCAGCCAAGCCAAATCCCCTCAATCTTCTTTGGCTCATCCCCCTCCTCCTCCGCCTCCGCCGCCAAGGAAGCAAGTTTCCGAGGCTGCCGCCTCCAAGCCCGTTTCCGAGGCCGATTCTGCCAAAGCTCGTTTGGCTCGCGAGGCCGAGCTGATTACCGCCATGCATCTTGCCGGAGCTACTCCGGAGCAGGCCGTGAACCCAAGCGAGCAAAGGCGTTTCATCGCAGAGCGCCGGGCTGCCGAAGCAAGGAAGAAGGCCGAAGAGGACTGGATCAGCCAGTCGGCCTCCGAGCTAATTTTGGAAGCTGGACTCCAGCAGCAGGCCGTGGAGTGGCTCGACGAGAGCCAGAACGCCCTGTTAAAGGAGCTCAACAGCTGTTTTATCCTCCTCTTTTACTGGATCCATGACCCCTCCCTCCCTGAAGATGCCGATGCTGCCTATGCGGCCTACATGATGAAGTTTCCTCACCAACAATTTGTTGGTGAACTACGTAGGAAGGCTGCAGAGGCCCGGTGCGATTTTGAGGGCTCCAGCCAAGCAATACTTCACGCCCTTGCTTATCGGTGATTCGTCCTTCTTGGACTATTCTCGAATCGACCGATACATCGCACTGACGGCTATCGGCATGAATGTCAATGTCTCCAATTCCGATCCCGCCTACTGCCGTATCAGGGATGGAATTTATGCGAGTATGAAGGCTAAGTCCAGGGAGCAGATCCAAGAGGAAAGAGTGGCAGCCAGTGCCCAGCAGAAGAAGTAGTAGAATAGATGATTTTGTATATGTTTTTTATATTCATTTAAGTTCATAGCTTGTATTGTAAAATCCCTATGTAATTTCGCTATCGAGCTGAATGAAGCAAAAATCATCTATTCGACTGACGACAATATCTCTTTGTCCAGGCAAACTGCCTTTACTACATTATTTTCATTATGTCTCTTAACTGCCTTTCTTATAATTCCGTATCAACCTTTATGGTTGATCGATCTTTCATCGTTTTATATTCTTAGGAATTATTTGTAAAGTGTATGGTTTCGACATCATCAAAAAGGGGGAAATTGTCGGGAACCCTTGCAGTTTGATTTTGATGATGTTTTTCGAAACCACACTTAGGCATATTTTCACTTGTTTAGGGTCAAGGCCGATAGATCGGCCTGCTACCTGTTAGTGCAGGTCGATGCTCTTTAAAGTTTAAATACAAGTTTGATCCACTCTGTAAGAGAAAGGTTGTTTATCGACCTGCCTCATTCGGATCGAGCTGGTATATCTAGCTGTTCGACTTCCTTATCAAGCTTCCAGCCTGCCTTGACTTAGAAGATTTCAAGAGCTGGATTATCATATCAAGGTCATTGATCCACCTTCATGGAGCAACACGACCTGATCCTTGCCACGTGGTGTGCCAGCAAGGACGAATCTCCCCAACGGCTAGAAGTGAGTCACGCCCCAACGGCTAGTGCCACATCATCCTGACTCCAACGGCTAGTTTTCAAAAACTGCCTATATATACTTTAAGCCATTATCGGATTCAAGCACGGGAAACTCAAGCTATCAACGCAAATACTCTGCCAAAATCTCTCTCAAAGTTCATATCCTTTCAAGTGTTTGAAATTCCATTAGTTTCCCAAACACTTGACGAAGAGAGATTTTCGACTCCGATAAAAGCCCTAACGACGAAGCGTTCACTGCTGCTTGTCGTTGATTCAAACAACTTCTTCTCCTACTCGTTCTAAGTTAGAAAGTCTGTTTTGTGTTCTTCACCATTATAGAGTTAGTCAAGCTCTGTTGTGAGTGAAAGGTTGTTTGTACATTTTCTGTACGAAAGGTTGTAAGGGTCACGACCCAAAACTCGTGTCTAGATATATTCAAGTTAGAGTGTATTTAGAACTGATACTCAGTCAGTATAAATAAGAGAGAAGTTGGATCCGAAGGTAAAGGGATTCTCAGGTCGAGTCGACCTGACGTGGACGAAGGAGGGTTTCTCCGAACCACGCTAAATTGCGGTGTCTCTCTCTCTCTCTCTCTTTATTTATCGCTCTTTCTTACTTTATCAATCTGACAAGCATCAACCTGCATTTCATGAAACAACCTGCATTTGACTATCGACCTTAGATTTTTCAAAGAGTTAATCAACCTCCGCTTCCGCATAAACACAGTTTGATAAATCAAGCTTGTTATCAAACGAGCTTGATAGATCAATCTGCCTCTGATAGGATCGACCTTGACAGTCGACCTCTTTATCGACCTGATTTTCAAAAACGTCAAAAACGGTTGGTATTGGTGTATTCCCCCCTCCCCCCCCCCCCCCCCCCCTCCCCCCCCATACACCAATTACTCTTTTCCGGGACCAACAATCTGGAATCGAAACAGCAAGCACATACCACGCTCCAATTGTGAAGGGGCAGTGGGAAACTTTGATGGCCAAGGCAAGGGTAAAAATCAAAAGCACAATCGAACTGCCAGATTGGGAGAAGATTGAAGGAACAGCACGCAAAGAAAAGGATAACAATTCCTAAAAAGATGGGAGTATGGCTGACCATAGCTTTTATCTATTTTGTAGTTTTCTTATCTTTTAATTAATCGATGTGCGAAAGACACAGGATCATGCCTCCTTACTTTTAAATCGTATTCCACAGATTGTTAGCTCTAAAATGAGAAGTAATTCCTTCGTTTTCTTACGCCTCACTTGGGGGGGGGGGGGGGGGGGCTAGGGGATACCCTATATCCCAAAGTGCGTACTCCATTATCTTAAAATGCTTTTTAAACCTATATACTATTATCCCAAAATGCTTCAGCAGAAGGAGCATGACAAGTAAAAAACAAGACAGGAAGTCGTATAAATAGAAGGAAAATATTCTAAACTGATAATAAGTAGCAGAAGCATGGCAAAAGAGAGGCCCTAAGAAGCATCTGGCCAAAAGAAGAAAGAAATAATATTGTTTGTGCTTCACCAGCATGATCTCAGGGTCACAAAAAGCACCCCATCGCAAAAACCAAAAATAGATTGTTTTAAAAAGTATCTTATCAAAAGCAATAGGATCAGAGAGAGGAATTAGGGATAAAGGCTAAATCCTTAGAACTCGATGAATGAGAAGAGGAAGACCACTCCTCGATAGCAGCCAAAGCTGAAGTAGTAGATGGACCACCTTTGGATGAGCTCGTTGGAATCTTCAAAGCATTCTCTTCCTCAGAGCCCTCCTTCACTTCTCCTGGAGTAGGTAGCAACGAAGTACCTCCCCCGCTGGCCAATGGGCTGGAAGCCTCTCTTTCTCTCAATTCCTAATAAGAGGAAAAAGATTAAAAAAAAAAAAAAAAAAAAAAAAAAGAGAGAGAGAGAAGAAAGAGGGAAGGAAAGAGACAACAACAATAAAAGAAAAAGAAGGTACCTGGTCAAAAGCTTTCCGTATCGATCTCATAACCATAGTATTATGAGAGGAAAGGGGAAACAAAAGAGCATCCCAAGGAGGGAGATCTGCCATGACCCCAGCAGGCTGGCGGAGGATTTGAGATGTTTCTCTTAGCACGTGCATAAACCAAGGCTCCTTAGGAGAAGCAAGGCGATTCTTCCGAAGAGAATCAGGCTCTGTGTCAAACATCCTTACTATGGGCCCTGCATTGATGGTGGCCGCGCGATCAGGAACGCCTAGTTGTTGACAACATTCATGGATGGCAGAGACCGTCCACTCGGTAAGGGGGTCGAACATTCGAAGCCAAAAATCCTGAGATCGGAGATAAGCTTCTGGTAGACGCTTAACCAAAAAATCTAGGAAAGCTTGACCATGAGGGGTCATCAATAAATTGGACCTACAGTCCTTAATCCCAGAGGAAATGCCCTGATTTACCCCTGCCCTTTTTCCTTCAGTAAAAGAGGAAACTTGGGCTCGTGCTAGCTCCCACTCATGAGTAAGCGTTAACTGCCCCACTTCCGCTGCGTAGATTTCTTGTAATAGCTCCACTCTATCTGATGAGGCTTTCAAGGCTCCCTCAAGTTCCCTTACTCGTTCAGAAAGGGAAAGTGCATTCTGCCCGATGATAGAACAATGCTCCTCCTTATCCCGCAGGAGGCATCGAAGTTGATGAGCCTCAACTTGAAGTTGCTCTCTACTCTTTTCAGATTGGGAAAGATGCTCCTTCAACTGGTCTAGGCTTAGTGCTTGGGCAGAAGGGGGATTCTCCAACATTTTACCTTTCTTCCTGACTGGGGAAGAGGGAGAATCGCTTTTCCTTTTTAGGGAGGAAGAGTGAGGCTCTAGGGCAGCCAGGGTGGAGGTACCAGCATCCACATCAATAAGAATATGAGAAGATGAAGTTGGCCGGTTGGAAGCAACCAAATGCGGATAGAAAGGTTTCAACCGAGGTTTTGCAGTTTTTACCTCTCGGAGATTTTCTTGAGAAGCTTTAGGGCTTTCAGGCTCTACAGGCACCAAAGAAGGCGTATCGCCTACTGGCTGAACAGGGTTGGGACTGCTGTTCTTCGCCCGTTCGATTCTCTTCAGCAACTTTTCATGGATCTTCTGCTTCATATTCAGCTTTGCAGTATCCATGGCTACAGAATAGAAATAACTACCGGTAAGGGAAAGTAAAAGAGTGGAATCTCAGATAAACATGAATAAGTCCAAATCTAAGAATTTTTGATTGATCGATAGTTCTAAGGATAGAGCATCAACTACATTCACATCGTGATCAGTTCCACGGTCCAGGAAAACTGGCGCTAGCGATATTCTCTCAAAGATACAAAATGAGAACAGGGGAAACAGTAAAAGTTGCCCCAAACCTCAAGAAATCCAAAGGGAAACCTACGCAAGAGCACAGAAAAATAGAAAGGTAATGGAATACCTAAACGGGGACGGCGGCAAGGGGGTCGTCGGAGTAATCGTTGGGAACGGCAGATGATTTGCAATATCACCTTTCTCTTTCCGAAGCACAGTGCAAAGAGTGAGAAATGGAGAAGTTGAAAAGAAGGAGTGAGGTAGCTCCCTGCTTATCACCCCACGTTGTCCCAGGAAAAGGGGAGCGCCTTTTCGTCCGCAAATGAGACAAAGTAATAATGCACATTTCAAAATATATTTTAAATAGCCCCATATTCCCTTGCCCTAGATAAAGGAGTAATGATGAGCAACGGAAATAGGCCCAACTTTATTCTCGGGAGAATAACCGCCGTTTCAACTTCCTATGTAACTAGACATCTAAAAAAAAAAAAAAAAAAAAAAAACCACTATTATTTCCCGCCTAAGTACTAAACTAGAAGCTTATTAGACGCGCTTCTGGACCTGGGGGGGGAGTAGCTGATAGGGATTAATATCAGCTTCATTATGCAAACAACTCGAATCGATAAGAGGGCAAGCCTCCATAATCCTAAGGTATCACCTCGGAGAAGAGTTAACATTAATAATGATATGTAATGACAGTCAAAAACCACTTCCCCAAAGCAATAGATGCTATTCTAACACGGAGACCTTACCAAGCTAAAAAGGAATGATAAGTTCTAGATAGAATTGGCCTCAAGATCATTACTAAGAGGGGTAGGCATTGATTCTGGCAAGGATCGACAGAAGTTGCTTCGCGCAACAACATATTATCAAAAGATTCCATAGGCTTCAGGTGCCCCACGCTGATATAAGGCATGTCCTATACAGAAGCTAGAAGTCTTAACTCCTCCTAGAAGCCACCTGGGGTTTATTGGCATCTGTTAGGATCAAAGGATCTGATCAATGCCCCAAGCATCTGGCAGAACCCTAGGGTCTGTGCAGCACGCCATCCGCGTGACTCTACGTACTTTAGAGTAAGGACCACTGCATTCATGACGTAGGGAATCTTACCTCCATAGGAATTCCTTTTCTGTCCTTTCCTCACAAGAATGTTCACTTTTTCACCTCCTCGCACCTATAAATACTAGGTGAGCACTCAACGATAAGGATCATAATCACAACTCAACTCTCCATAAAAACACGCACTCTTGCGTATTGTTTCATTAACTGGCACACTACTCCACGAGCTCCTCTGAGCTCAAGCAGTCCAGGCTTCCGAAGCCTCCTGTCGGGAATTTTCACCCACAATCACTCTCTTTCTCCTTCCTCGGTACTGGGAAGAGTCTCTTCTGCTCACCACCATGAGCCTAAGGTAAAACTCTCATTCTCTAAAGTGAATGAGGCTGGACAGAGCTCCGTGCTCCTCGTTTCTCTCTTTCTCTCCCTACTTCATTTCTCCATTATCTACTTGAACGAGTGTTAAACTCCATGGATTTTGCTAGTTCATGGCCAAATATGCCTTAATACGCCTTCTATTTAAACATATAGCTTGATTACTACTCGCCATTTCTGCGCAAACTATGCCCTGTACAAAATACATGTTTATAGCTCTCCGAATGTACAAATCTCTTGCTCTTTATCGCTTTAACGCTTTATCCATGAATGCTCCTTGCAAAACATGATGAATAATCACTCAAATTGTTGTGGATCTTCAACCCGGATCTATCACACTCTAAACCCTGGTGTTTGTATTTCTTGCTCAAACTTTTCATTTGTTTACTGCTTTGATTATCCATCTTGCACATGCATCGTAAACAACTTAATCCGGAGCTTTAAATACTTAGGAAAAGATTAGCTCACTAAATTCCGCATTCGAGTAAAGCCTCACTCTTGATCAAGCATTCGCATAGGTCAAATAGTTAGCTAACACTGTAGATCTAGCTCTCGGCTACATCTTAGTATTTGAAGCGAGTGCTTTACTTGTCACTCTAAGATAAAGGAAAAAGAAGTTGTAAAACTTCAACACACGTATTCACCCCCCCCCCCCCCCCCCCTCCCTCTACGTGTGTTTCCCTATCAAAATCGGGACCAACAAGTGTTATCAATAAGTCGGGTCCTATGTATATAGGTTGACGTATCCCCTCAGGGAGTTCACAAGGTTTATTATACCAAGTCATGCATGCTGATTAAGTTCATGTATAATAAGAAGGTGTGAACGGGTACTACCTGAGGATTAAGAGGTTAATTAATTAGGAGCAGTCATGGTAGCTCTAATTAATTAATGGATACGGAAGGTCTTAAACACGGGGGTCAAACTAAACAAAATACCAGCCCCAATCTACATAATTGGGACAGAGCGGTGAATCAGTTATGACTCTTTATTGGAGTGACATCATAGCTCTAATGAGATGGATGTTCAGGGGTGGACATGGAAATATCTTATTAGATAAGGCCCAACTCTGTCTGGTATCCGATCCCTAGGATGGCCCACATAAACCTCGGGAATCGATCTAAATTGTATTATTGAGTTTGGACTTAATAATTGTACTCACGCCCAGTATATGATATATATTGGATTTATATCTGGTGAATGGATATTAAATATAATTAATTTAGATTTATATCCTAAGGGATAAGATTAAATCTAATTAGCTATTATTTAATTTTCAAGGATAGGATTTAATCTAATAAGATAAGATTTATTTATTTAAATCTTATGGGGATAATATCATATTTATTTATTTGTTCTACTGATATTAGGATTAATTCTATCTGATAGAATTTGTTCCGGTAATACAGTTGCATAACGGTACAAATTAATTCCTAATTAATTTTGTATTAATTAAAGGAATAAAATTTAAAGTTATGGAAAAAGAATAAATAAGAGATTGGCGGCGGTTATGGTAAGAGATAAATAAGGAGTTAAATCTTCTTATTTATGTACCATATAAATACTCTCTAGTCTCTATTCAAAACCCTAGTTGACACTAGTCGTCATTTGCGTTTTTCATGAAACCCTAGACGAGAGAGAGAGAGAGAGAGAGAGAGTGGCCGCCGGGACTCTGAGAAAGGAGATCGAGGTTCCACGGATCTCGAGATGCCCACCAAGTCTCGGATCTAGAGGTGTGGGATCACATCCTATAAGATCATAGTTGTAGATTCGTCCGAATTCGTCTCAACTCCTCCGTCTACGATAATCATACGGTATGTTCTCGAACTTTGTATGAACGTGTGTGCACGATCGAATCATCGCACCCAATCCAGATCTGGGATTCGGGTCGCTTTCGAGTACCCAACCCAACACCTCCATATATCATCTTGATTACTCCCTTAGGTCCAGAAGCATCCTCAGCATCTGGTGCTTTGTCATTGGTTTCTTTGCGCCTCTTGTTTTGCCCTGATTCTCTCCGGACGTATTCTAAGAGCTCACCTTCTTGGATGAGCTTTTCAGTGGTTATCTTCAAATTCCTACAATCATTGGTAGTATGACCATAATCATTGTGGAATTTGCATAACTTATTAGAAGGAGGGTTCCTTGGCGGGTGCCTATGCCCCATAGGGATCTGCACTCCGGGCTTTTTCATGATAACTTCCAGCAAATCAGCAGGTTGTCTGCTAAGAGCGGTAAAAGATCGAAGGAATCGTTCATTCCTATCAGCTCTCTTGGCATCTGGGGCAGGCCCTTTCTTTTCATCGGGCTTCTTTTCTTTCTTGAAAGCGATTTCAGCCCTTTTGGTATTCATGGCCTCTTCCATACGGATGAAAATTTGCACCCTTGTCAATAGCTCTTCGAACGAGGTTGCTTCCTTTTTTATCAAGGAAACGAAGAATTGTCCTGGCCTCAAGCCATCCACACAAGAGTGCACTTTCAACTTTGGCTCCACTCCTGGTATCTCCAGTACAACTTCATTGAAGTGGGTCATGTAGTCCCTCAAACTTTTGTTGGGGCCTTGCTTGATCGTTGTCAAATACAATGAATTTTTAGTCATCCTTTTGCATTGACGAACTGCTGTAGGAATACCTCTCTCAGATCCTGGAAGGAATGGATTGAGAACTTAGGCAGCTGTTGGACTGGTCCTGAGAGAGTAGTGAGAAATACTCTGCATTTGACACCTTCAGAGTACTAGTGTAACAGGCATAGGCTCTCAAATTTCATCAGGTGCTCTTTAGGATCATCCTTTCCTTAATATTCGCAGGAGATTGTTTTGAAGTTCTTTGGAATGGGATTTGTTTGAATATCCGCAGAAAAGGGGTCGTTCTCATCAATATAAGTATGAGAGAGCTCGGATCTACGCCCTTTGTCTTTCTGGGTTATAGAATGCTCCCCCTTTCTCATCCTCATCAGGGATCTTAATTTCCTCCATATTCATTTCTGCCCATTCAAGGGCTTTCTCAGGGATCTGCTGGTTCTTCTTCAGCTTCTCTAATTCTCTCATCATGAGTTTCATTTGCTCTTGTTGGTAAGCAATTCGTTTAGTCAGGGTATCTGTGTCGCCTTCTTTTGGATTATTTCCCATTCCTCAGGATTTTCTTCATCTCCTGACTCCCAATCAGTGATGCAGCCCTCTTATTGCACTGATTTCATCAGGGGTAATTTGGTAGCCAATTCTTGAGCTATTTTTGAACTTTTGAGAGCAGGCTTCTGCACCCCCTTTTCGGGGGTGCTTTTACTGCCTCCTCCTTCGTGAGCGTCATTAGCGGCATCTGCTCCTTTGGGGTTTACTCCCAGGGTAGTAAGCTTCTTATCGACGGCTCCGTCAATGACGCTCTCTATGAGGGTTTTCATTTGCTGCAGCATTATGGGAGAGGGAGTAGCTTCAACATTAATGCTGGCTTCTGTTACCACAATATTTCTCCCTTCATATCCGGGCGGAGGAGTCTCAGCATTTCTGGGATTTTGGGAGCTCCCCTTTTGAGTAGCGTCAGAGCTAGGATCCATTTTGGTATGGTTCTGCAAATTTTCAAGAGTTCAGAACATCAGTTCTAGATGCCTATTGGATAGGGCTTAGAAAACGTTGCTTATTAGATAGGGTTTATTGAGTATTTGCCTATTAGATAAGGCTTATTGAATATTTGCCTATTAGATAGGGCTTGATAAGTGTTGCCTATTAGATAGGGATTTAGCAAGCGTTTTAGCTTGTTTGCCTCGCCTTTTAATGTGGGGCCCCCTTATCATGGTAAGGGGGGAGACCTCGTCATTTTCGACTCTCTGTTCATTGAGTCTCTTGTGGTTTTCGGTTCATGATAGCACAGGGACCCATGATTTTATCATAGTATTTCCTCTGTCCTTATCAATTCCTCATAACCAACAGAATTATTTATGATTAATGACTTTTGGCGGAACTCTGGACTCACCAACTGTCACTTATGGGGGTGTGCGTTTCTGAACTTCTCCAAATTTGATTTGAACCTCAATTTTTCTCTGAGGAAAAAGGGATCAATCAAGTTTTGTGAGTTCGAGCACTATATTATTCATTCATCTCACGCTTTAGGTATAGATCTTAGTCTATGTCCTTAGCTATGTGAGGAAAATATTCGAATCCCGATGGAACTTTATTCTTACGAGTATTCGAGGATGATGATAGCTTCTATCGTCTTCACTGCTTTTTGCTTGTAGCGGGTTTCAGCAAGTTTCTCAGCCACAAACTATCATCATAAGAAACATTGTTAGCAATCAACAATACTTCACAGTCTGAATCACAAGAGAATAAACAGGGATTGTTTAATATTACTCACATCCAAACTTCGGCAGATTGTTCAGCAAATATAACTTACCCACTTACTCTATTGATCGCTTTTTCATAACTCTATTGGAAGAAATTAGAGAAAATCTTATCAGTAACATCATAACTATAAGTTAAAGGTTTGTTCGTAAGGAAAGAATCGATGCCTTAGACTCGATTTTCCCACAGACGGCGCCAGTTGTTAGATCCGGGTTAAAGATTAACAACAATTATATGATTATCCACTTTATTTATATATTTATTAAATTTATCTCAGTGCGAATGAGTGAGGGCAGAGCTATAACAGGTTCAACGCAAGGCGCTGATCCGTATAGCCCATTTCCCGTGAAACACCCTTCTTCCATGGAATTAGCTAGGACATATATAGAACGCAAGGAGTTCACACTATCAATCCAACCATTTCCACGAAGAATGGCTGTAACAAAGAGAAGAGAGGTGAGATAGTAGATGCAAGGCGTCAATCCACTCATCCTCCCAGATCGAGGGGAATACCTTCCAGCTCCGTCGAAGCCGTCGTCGCGTGCCTGCAAAACAGAGCCGGATGAACAAATGGGGAGGTTCCTCCGGGAAGAACCTCCAATGCTCAAGTCAGTATGAGTAGAAGAATTCTAGAAAATATCAATGGAACAGTATAAAAAAGTATAGAAACTCGTACCTCAAAATGAATGGATTACTCTCTATTTATAGGTGGGGAAAAGGGTGAAAAAGTGAATGTACCTGTGAGGGGAGGACATAAAAGGAATTTTTTGGGGGACAAGATTCCCTCCGTCATTAATTCAGTGGTCCTCACCCTAAGGTATGTAGAGTCATGCGGAGTGCGTGTTTTGCATATCCCTGTGTCCTTTGGCAGGTGCCACGGGATCTGATTTTGCATAGGCTTATGCTTAAATTTGGGGATCTGCATGAGATTTATGGCTTCTGCTATAGGCGAGGCATCTGCACCATAGCAGCACCTGGGGTACCGTAGGGCAGGTCCCTGTGGCATTAGAGGGAACCACGTGGCAAGGCTGATACAGGTCCCTATCAGTTTAGATACTATTAAACTCAATAAATATTCGTGTTTAAAGTATAAATTTCATGTATTTGCTCAAAAATAAAAAGAAAGAAAGGATTTTATTTCATGTATAAATTTTTGGTTTAGAACCGAACCGAACGAACTCAAACCATAGAATATGGTTTGGGTTTGGTTCGGTTCAGATGTTAGTTTGGTTCGGTTTGGGTTATGAAAAAATGTAAATTCCGGGTCTTGGGTTTTTCGGGTTTGATTTGGGTTAGACCCGAACCACCTGAATGCTCACCCCTAAAATTAACGGCTATAGCATGTCATTAAATGCTCCCTCCGTCTTATTTCGGTTGACTTGTTTTATTTTAGCACGTGATCCATTTCAATTGATTTGTTTTATTTTAACACGTGATTTTAAATGCAGTATTAAAGTGAAATATAAGGATTTTACATTAAAAAGTAAAGATTAGTTCTTTCCATTTAAAAAAACAAGTCAATTGAAATGAGACTTTCCGATTTAGAAAAGGAAGTCAAGTGTGGAATGGTGAAAAGTAAATAAGTGAGTCTCAAATCCTTTGAGAAATAAAAATGTATTTAATCTTTTATTAATTAATTTGAAAAGATTACTGCATATTCCTTCCCCTTCAGTTTGTCAACTGAACATTCAACGTTGACATTTAAGAAACCGACACCTCATGGAATTCAAAATAAAAGTACTCAGAGATGGTCAAAAAAAATTATTTGTTACAATTGTCTTCGCATCTATCGTACCTTAGGTTAACCATAACTAATTAATAACAATATTGAAATATTCAACTTTGGTCCAGCTATAAATAACAATTATGAAGATTGCAACTGTTGGCATTCATCAATGCTAGTATTATAGGAGGCAATGTTTGTTCACATTTTGATTGATTTTGTATGTAGTTTGAAATGCCTGCGAATTTAAATTAAAAATTGAAACTAGACATGATCTTTAAGTGATTTTAATAGTCAACAGAGCGCACTCTAGTGGTAAGAAGCTCCGCCTCCAAACCACGACGTTGGAGCTTCGAGACACATTAAAGGTTGGGACACATTAAGAGGGAAATGGAGAACCATTATTGATTCTCCTTTTTAAAAAGGAAAAAAAAAAATTGATTTTAATAGTTTTAATTTATTCCATTTTCTACTTCTATCAAATCAATTTAAATAACTATTGTGTGAAGCTTAAGCTTGTAGCTGAGAAATTATGTGAAAATGGTAAAATAAAATACACATAGGTGACAATATCATTATCAATGTATAATTGAATTGAACCTATGGTATGGATTGTATAACTTTGAAAGAAAAAATTCATACAGTGTCGTTCTTGCAATATAGTAAGATATATATTCGTATCATTCTCTTCGTCTCATTTGAAATGTTTTATTTATATTTTGATATAGAAATTAAGGAAAGAGTGTAAACTGTGAAAAAATTAGAAGGGTCTTAAACATGAACTCTTCTCTACAAAAATGAAACAAAATGTTTTAAATAGGACAACTCAAAACGAAAATGAAACAATATGAGACGAATTGAGTATAAAATAAAGACGTAGGCATACATAAACTTTGGCTAAGCAAATTGCAACTAAACACGACTTTATTCATTTCTTTTCTGTTGTAAGGGAATAATTAATTCGTTCACTATATTCTATACGAAATACGAAATTTAAATACTATAGGCTTCATGTCGGCTACAATTTTTTAAGAAGTACGTATACAAGTGATAGCCCAAAATAAATACATGTGAGTCAAAGCTGCATAAAAATCCAAGCTTTTTTCCTCTGGAAAAAACTATATAAGAAGCCTCGTTCCTACGCATATTTGAAAAGTATCTCCCACCAAACACCTTCCCTTTCCTCCCTTTCTCACTCACACATAAGATCATACTCAGACGAAGGGGAGACAGAGAGAGAGAGAGAGAGAGAGAGAGAGAGAGAGAGAGAGAGAGAGCATTTAACTATTCAAACTTTTGCTGTAAATCTGCCTTGGTTTCCACTTTTGTGGAGAAGTTTAGATTAACTATAATCAGAATCTTGAACATTTTTTACAAATTCAGACTCTCATCTTTCAAGAATGGAAGAGCTATACAGTCACGGTTCGTGCGATAAAGTGCTCAAACTGCCCCCGGGTTACCGTTTCCATCCTACAGACGAAGAGCTCGTGACATATTATTTATCTCCAAAGATACTCGACCGTAACTTCAGCTCGAAAGCTATTGGAGAAGTGGACTTGAACAAGGTCGAGCCTTGGGATTTGCCATGTAAGCCATATATAGCCTAGCTACTTACAAGAATGGATTTTCTCGATTCGTTCGCGTTCTTTGTAACAAAAACGAGTGAAAGAAATATTTTCTACCATTTTCTCTCGTTTTCACTTCATTATATGATAAAACTCGATTCATCTTACGTTTCTTCATCTCCTTGTAGGGAAGGCGAAATTTGGGGAGAGAGAATGGTACTTTTTCTGTTTGAGGGACAAGAAGTACCCAAGTGGTACGAGGACTAATCGAGCTACGGATGCTGGATACTGGAAGGCCACCGGTAGAGATAAGGAGATTTTTCGAGCAAAATTATTGGTCGGAATGAAGAAGACCTTGGTTTTCTATAGAGGAAGAGCCCCTAAAGGCATAAAAAGCAATTGGGTTATGCATGAGTACAGATTACATGGAAAATATTCTAATACTTTTCCAAAAACTGCCAAGGTACGCAATTCTTCCCCTGTTTTCCTCTGTTTTCAGTGACCATTTCATTATTGGGATTTTCCCTTCAATTTTGCAGAAAGAATGGGTGATATGCAGAGCCTTTAAAAAGGGTTCAGGAGGAAACAAAGTGCACATATCAGGGCTCTTGAGTAGCGTCGATTCTTGCCTCGATTTTTCTCCGTTGACAGACTTGTCGTCTGGTGAAAATACGAGGCATGCGAATGCTGCAGAAGAATCTCATGTGACCTGCTTCTCCAAACCCATACAGGATCATCAGGATAAATCCCTCGAAGAATGTACATCTTCTTCAAACGCCGATTTTCTTTATCCGGATTCAGTTTTTGGCATAAACCAAGATATGCATCCGACGTATGATGCTGGGCTCGGGCCTTACGACGATGATGTTCAAGATTTTCCGATCATTTCGAGTGAGCAAATAGACTTAGATTTCTTGTGGAACTACTGAAATTTAGACAATGTAGATTGGTAATAACAAAAGCACAAGATTTGGATCCAGAGAGGTTTAGGCTTTATTCTCTAGCAAAGATAAGATTGTTGTTTCTGTCTGGATTTCTCGGCTCAAGACATGTATAAAAAAATGATCAAATTAGTCATTTCTTTAATAAGGTCATCATATTCTAAGGCCTTTTATCATTTTCACCATTGTGCTTGATAAGTTTTAGAGAATGATAGCCGTACTCCAAACTGTGAGCACCTTCGTGGGCATCTAGCGCCGTTTGTTCATTTTAACATTATTTTGTTCGATTTTTGCAATTGTCCAATATGTTAAACATGAATGTTAAAATCATAAATTTATAAAATTCGAGACTCGATTTGTGTTTTTATTGATTTTTGAAGTTAGAGAACAAAAAACACAAATCAAATCTCAATTTTTATATATATTGTAAACTTAATGTTTTCAATATTAATCGTTTAGGTATTAGAATATAATCTAACTAAAAAGTCAAACAAAATCTATATACTAATAACAGCACCGGGTTTCTATATATAGTAACTCCTACAATTTATAAATAGTAACTTTTATATTTACCAATTTTTAAGTTTAATTATAAATTGACAGTTAAATCATACACTTATAATATTTTTATCCAATTCAAATAATTGAAATATGGTAATATACATAAGGAAATAGTACGTTGAATAGTGTACTATTTATTATACTTCCATGTTTAATTTATAGAAAAAATTACCTTATATACCTTATTATTGCCGTTACCATGCACATATACTGTAATATGAAGTCAACCACCTCCCATAATTAGGTGTATATGCTTAAAAGGGATTCTAACAAAATAATTTTTATTTCCAATTAGCTATAACAATTAAGATTCAAAATCCTCTTATAAATACATGCATTCTTATTGGTTCTCTCAAAAAACATTTTCTATATTTTCTCCTCTCTGCAAGAAACTTTACTCTTGCTGGAAGCACAGAAAACTTTCCATTATATTGCACATTATAATGGAAACACTCTAAACTTGTATTTTTAAAGATGTTTTTGCTTATAGGATCTAATGTTGGATGTCGTTGATCTCCACACTCGTGTAGCCGGGTCCACATTCCGGTTATCAAAAATCCATTTTCCGGAAAGAAGAAGCGATGAAGATATGAAGGGTATTCTTTATATAAACAGCGACGACGGGTTTCATAGATTGAATTCTTTCTTTCTTTCATAAATGTCAGATATCTGTATTTTTATTTTCCCATGTGCATAACCACATGGTGATAAGGATTTGTCGTTTCTTTTTTTGTTCACTACACATATTTTATCTCGGAACTATTTATTAATTTTTCAAATAATTCAATTAGTGATTTATTATATAGCCAATTATAACTTTTATAGTTCGTATGTTTGATAATATTTACTCATTACTTTACGAGGAGCTGGATTGAAACTTATCTTCAAAGGTTGTACTATTTCAATGGCTTGGCAAATAAAAACAAGAAAAGGAAGGATCTATAGCGCATTGCATGCAAGACACAATGAATTTGGCTAAATCCATGCATCTTTTATGATCAACAAAATATATATTCGTGAATTAAATAATTTTTAAATTTGTATATAATAATAACATTCACGGCCAACCATTTTTGATAAATTCATTATTCTTTTATTTCTTTCAATTAACTTTTTCATCTATGTATGTAAGTACTTTCTATAATTCACAATTTTATATCAAAATGAGTACACTAATCGTAGTGCCAATGTTTGATAAGTTCATTTGGCGCTACTTCCACATATGAGTACACTAATCTTTCTAAGTAAGCAATCATCAATTTTATACTGTATATGTAAGTACACTAATCTTTTTATATTATATAAAATTTGCCATAGTTATATGCATATCATCGTAAATATATTAATGCCTATGTATTAACGTATTATACATATGTAGATTAAAGTGTTATGAAATGATGGTAAATATGTGTTGAATATTTATTTTTTTTAGGAAATAACTTAGTTATAAATCCTTTCTAAAGATAAAATAATATTTCCTTTCTCCCATAAACCTTATTCGCATTTTTTTTAGCCACGGTCAATCATACGCGATATTATTTTAAGGGGCTAACTCATGTCAGCTTGATCGCAAGATTCAGTTGAAGACCTTAATATTAATGGTAATTAACATATTTTAATTGGAATATGCTCAAAATGAGACTCTAAATATTCTACATACTTAAAATCAACTAATCATATAATGTGTAAAATCCCCACGCGTCGCGTGGGTGTGTTACTAGTAATGCTAAAGTGAACAACGACGATTAGTCTCCATGAAAGTGCTCACATGGTGGAGAACATCATATCATTTCTCAAGTTTTAGATACCTAAATTTTAATACCTTGGAATTTCTCATTTTTTTCAAGAAAAAAATAGCTATAGTTATGTAAATAATCGATCCGGTTTTTGCGGCAACACAACCCTACAAAAACCTAATAGGACGAATTTAGAATTATAAGTTTTACTTTTCAAATCGAAAATTATACAATAACATGGGTCTATGACTTTTGAAAGTGCTGTTTGTGCAAAAACTAAAAACGATCTTAATTCTGTTCTTAGATGCAATAACAGAAAAGCAGTAAAGAACACAGAACTTTGGTAACCCAGTTCGGTGATAACGCACCTACGTCTGGGGGACAATATCCAAGAGATTCAATCCACTATAAGTAGTAGAGAGACTTACAGGACTTTACACTAAGGACTCCACCTTATGTCACCTATTCGTCTCGATTACAACTCCCTTACAATGAGATCGAATACAAACTACGAGATGAACTCGTGTAGTGATAAAACACTAATATGGTTCTAAGCAACACGCTTAGATCTAACTGAACAAAGCCAGGGAAGCTTGTCCAGAAACACACGCTCGCTCAAAAACAAAAACTTGCAAAACACACGTTGCAAGAACAACAAAAACTCACGAATGATAATCTCCAGGAGTGGCAGAGCGTGTCTAGGGTTTTCCTTAATATATATACTCAGCGCAGGAAACCCTAGAAGATCTTCAAGCTGATCTTCTGTGCATGGAAACTTTCCATGCAGAAATAATCTTCCTTCTCGAATAATAATATATAATAATATATATATAAATATTTGATTCATGCATTTATCCAGTCAGCAACGCAGCAGAAGACTTAAGAAGAAAATCGCCAATACAAATCTGAGATGCATGCAACGCATGCACTAACAATCTCCCCCTTTGGCATTTTCAAACACATCATGAATTGCATGAATCAACTCACAGCAGAAGATCAGCAAAACAGGAGCAGATAGAAGTACTCACACAGCAGACAATACTTCATAAACAGATCAGATCATAAACCATGCTCCCCCTCAAATCAATATCCATATCTTGATAAAAACAGTGGCAAGGAGCTCACCCACACTACCAAACTGTTCACAAGATACACAAACACAAAACAGATTTTGAAAAAATGGTGGCAAGGAGCTCACCCACACTACCAACCATTATCAAAATCACACAGACCACTGCCAGCAACACAGAACAACCACAACAGCAAGAGCCAATAACTCTGTTACCAAGAACAGATCATAAACAGAGAGAACCAACACATAACAGAACCAACCAGCAGATATCATGCCTACCATTACTATTACAGGCCATGATCAAAAGTTCAGAATTCCACAAACACCAGCCAAGAAATCCAGAAGACCAGAATTCCACCTACTTACTATTACAGGCCAGAAGAGAATATCCATATCCACAAAGAGAGACAAATAAACAGAGAGAGAGAATCAACATACATCTTCTGCATTCTACTCCCCCTCAATTCATGCTACCTGCCAAAGGACTACAATGTAGGCTTGCTGGTGACATCCTCACCACGATTAGCAGCCTTCACTTCCACAGTGTGCTCTAACTCCACTGTGCGCTCAGCCTCCTCATCATTAGCAGACATGAAATCAGAGTCTCCATGAGCAGACTCAGAAGCTGCAGCTTTGTCTGGAGGAGCCTCCACTTCACCACCAACCTGCACAGCTGGTTCCTCATCAACAATATGGATGGACTCATCCACCTCTTCAGACACATCCTCATCAACAAGAGGAGCAACAGCTGTCTTTTCTGCAGGTGTCAACCCAGAAGGACCTGCAATGTTCTCAACAGAGGGAGCTCTGGCAAAGAAACCAGCCCCTTCATCATCCTCTGCTGAAAGAGAATAAGCTTCATCATCAACAGTTGGGAGAGCATCGAGCATATTTTGCACCAGCTGCCTTTGTAAACTTATATGCTTCATCATCTTGTGGAGGGATGCCAACTGAGCTTTAAGCCCCTCCCTCTGCTTCTCCACAGCATCAGCATCAAAAGCATGCACTGCCTTATTTGAAGATTTAGCAGGCCCTTTCTTTGATGGCCTAGCAGGACCCTTTCTGGTAGGCCTAGTTCTGACCTTGGCAGATTTTGAAGCACCCTTAGAATGCTTCCTTGCATACATTTTAGAGAACCTAGCAGCAGGCCTCCCTTCACCGTCTAGAGCATCATTCTGATCACCACAACCATCAACAACATCATTATCAGACAGATTAGCATCAAACTCAAGCTCACTGTCAGCAAGATCATCATCCAGGTTTACACCATGAACAGGCTTGAGGAGCTTGGAACTGAACCTCATTGCTTTGAGCTTCACAGGTTTAGAGTCTGACCTCCTAGAGGGCACTCCCTGTGATTTCAGAATCCTTCCAATCAGCCTTGGGAAATACATTCTCTTCATCTTGCCAATGTTTTTGATGAAGGAACAAATCTTTTCAAAGATTAGTTGGCCCATGTCAATGTCCAACCCTTTGCCAATAGCATAGAGCAAAGTCCCCTCTCTTCTGCTTACTGAATCCCTGTGGCAGGTGGGAGTCCAGTTCCTCACAGCCAAGCTGTGCAGGTTAGCATACTGGGACTGCAGCTTGATAGCATGGTTCAAATGTTGATCATTTGGCCACTTCACAATCTGGCCTTGAGTTAGCTCGACAGCAACTTCATCAAAGTTCAAATCCCACAAAACATCTTCAATAACAGGCTCTCTCCCTAGAGCTCTTTCAATCACATCAGGACTGAAATCAATCATCCTCCCCTTCACAAAGACCTTGTGAAAATCTTGTGACCTCTCATCAGTCAAACCATCACTCAGATTAGCATAAAATTCCCTGACTTGCTCAGGAACATAGGTGTGACCCCTCAACACAGCTTCAAGCAAATTTGCTTGCTCCAACCATTCAAAGATCTCCCCTCTATGGAGATAATGTTCAGTCACAAACCTATCATCTAGAAAACCTCTGTGCTGCAGGAATTCCCAGCGCATATAACCATATATAGTGACATGCGTGTTGGGATCAAACTTCCCAACCAGGTCAGCTTCCACATCATCTTCAGAATGTAATGAATCAGAGGGAGAAGGAATATCATACCCATCAGAACGGTAGCTATACAGAGCTTCCTTCTGTGCAGCAGTGAGCCTCGTTCGAGCAGCAGGGGCCTTCACCCGCCCTTTGCCCTTTGAAGCTTTGGCAGTGGCGCCTTTTGTAGCACAAGAAGACCTCGCGGCCTTGATGGCGTTGTCCAGCAACTTCTGAACAGCCGCACGAGTGCGCGCACGAGAGGGAACATCAACAACCTTCCCTTTTCCTTTTGCGGCTCTCATAGCCATCCGCTTCTCATCATCCTCAAGATCCACAATGGGCTCTTCAGATGGAGCCACACACTTTTTACCACCTTTCTTCCTACTGTCTTGCACAGCAGCTTTCGTCTTCCTCTCAACAAATTTCACTGAGGAAGCTTTCTTAGGGTTCACAGATTTTGATACAACCCTAGGCACAAGCTGGATGGGAGGATCAGTAATGACAACCTGCTTGCTTTGAACACGACGACCTCCTCTTTCGGCATTTTCACCGTCACTGGAAAAATCACCAAGCTCGGGGTCCATCTCCCTTATCTTGCTCTCAGTAGCACTTCCTCTTTTCCTCTTAGAAACACTGGAGCCTCTTCTCTGACTCACGGAAAAGAGAGGACAATATTTCTCGCTCAAAGGGTTTTGCGAAGAATCGCTGGAGGAGTTGTTAACCGACATTCTTGTAGAAACAGTAATCTCAAGCACACACAAGATTGCAGAGAGAATGCTAGGGCTACAAGGACGAAGAGGAATGAGAGAAATAAACTCCCTCCTCACAATATTTGAATAAATACCTGTCAGATTCCACTTATTTTCTGACAGTTGTAACTGTTCTACACGTCATGCTTCAATAGCCCATTCAAGAGCCAAAAACAAGAGCAGATGCTCTTTGTGCACAAGATCACCAACAATAATCAAAATAGAATACTGCCAATTGCAGTACAACCAGAAAACCAAGATAAGCATATCACCATCCACAATCTCCCAGATGAGAATTAAATCATCATCCTCCATAAGCAGACAAGAAATCCAAGAAAACCAGTAAATAAAATTATTGTACATATATACACTAACCTTCAACAAATCAGGAACGGTTAGTCATAAGATGCAGAGCCCAAGGGAGGCTCTCAAAAGCTCAAATCTAGCAGTATCAAGAGCTTTTGTAAAGATATCAGCCAGCTGATGTTCAGTGTGAACATGCTCAATCTTCAAAGTACCCTCTTCAACCAGTTCTCTCAAATAGTGATATCTGACATCTATATGCTTTGTCTTGGAGAACTGAACTGGATTCTTGGCTATATTAATAGCACTCTCATTGTCACAAAGAATGTAGATAACATCTTGCTTATAGCCATAATCAGCAAGCATCTTTTTCATCCAAACAAGCTGAGTACAACAGCTGCTTGCTGCAATATATTCTGCCTCAGCAGTAGAGAATGAAACTCCAACTTGCTTCGTGCTGTACCAAGAAATGAGATTGCTTCCAAGATAGAAGCATCCACCAGAGGTGCTCTTTCTGTCTACCATGGAACCAGCATAATCTGCATCACAGTAACCATGCAGCTGAATAGATGTGTTGATAGAGAACCAAAGACCAATATCAGCTGTCCCTTTGACATATTTGATAATATTCTTGACAGCATTCAAGTGACTCTCCTTTGGATCAGCCTAAAACCTAGCACAATCGCCAACACTGTGACAAATATCAGGTCTGCTGGAGGTGAGATACAACAGACTTCCTATCATACTTCTATAAAGAGTATGATCAACAGAAGCACCATCTGGATCCTTGTGCAGTTTCACTGTATTACTCATTGGAGTTCTCTTGGGCTTAGCATTCTCCAGCCCAAACCTCTTAACCAGATTTCTGGCATAGGTACTTTGAGTAACAAAGAATCCTTCCTTTGATTGCTTAACCTGGAGACCAAGAAACAGATTCACATCACCAAACATACTCATGTCGAACTCTTCCTTCATTAGCTGCACAAACTCATTCACAAGCTTCTCTGATCTAGATCCAAATAGAAGATCATCAACATAGATCTGCACTAGAAGCACATCAGAATTCTTCTTCTTCACAAAAAGAGTTTTATCTGCACTTCCTCTCTTATAGCCTTTCAGTAGCAGATATTCAGACAACCTATCATACCAAGCACGGGGGGGTTGCTTCAGACCATACAGTGCCCTTTGCAGTCTGTACACATGGTTTGGAAATTCAGGATTTTCAAACCCTTTTCGCTGTCTAACATACACCTCCTCTTTGAGAATTCCATTCAAGAAGGCACTCTTAACATCCATCTGGTACAGCTTGAAGTTCAGATGGCAAGCAATTCCAAGCAACAGTCTAACAGACTCCATCCTTGCCACGGGGGCAAAGGTCTCATCAAAATCCACTCCTTCAACTTGGGTGTATCCTTGAGCTACCAGCCTTGCCTTGTTCTGATCTTTATCATTCAACACATAACAAGTACTGCCAAAGATGTGGAAATGCTTCACATTTGGCTTCCTACCTCTCCAGAGCTCATAAGGAGTGACAGTCATTTTTGGCCTAATATAGATTCTGTTGACAATGTAGCAGGCTGTATTCATAGCTTTAGCCCAAAACTTGGCAGGAACCTTAGTGGCTTTCATCATGGTTCTCACCATTCCCTGCAACGTCCTGTTCTTCCTTCCTACAACACCATTCTGTTCAGGAGTGATTGGTGCAGAGAATTGATGCTCTATCCCTTCCAGAGCACAAAATACTTCAAACTGAACATTGTCAAACTCTCTACCATGATCACTTCTGATATGTTTGACATGCTTCTCTTTCTCCCTGGTAACACGTTTATGCAGCTTCCTAAAGGATTCAAAAGCTTCAGACTTCTCCCTTAGAAAATCTACCCATGCATACCTTGAATAGTCATCAACTACCACCAAGACATATTTCTTCTTACCAATACTCTCAATTTGCATGGGCCCCATCAAGTCCATGTGTAGCAATTCAAGAATACTGCTGGTGGTGACTGCTGAAACAACTTTGTGAGTAGCATGAATCTGCTTCCCACTCATACAGGGACCACACTGCCCTTCATGATCCATATTCAGCTTAGGCAACCCAACAATCACATCATTCCTCATCAATGTCTTCATGTGCCTGAAGCTAGGATGTCCCAACCTTTGATGCCATATCTGGAACTCACTCATAGAAACACTGAAACTTTTGAGATTGCATTCAACTTGATAACAGCTGTCAGATGATCTTTTGTCAATGAAGTACACCTTCTGGTTCTCATACACAGTGCATGTACCTTTATCAAATCTGACATCCATCCCTTGATCGCATAGCTGACTTATGCTCACAAGATTTGCTTTCAGCTGATCCACGAGGAACACATTCTTCAGCCTTGGCATACCAGAAACAACTAGATCTCCACATCCAAGAACTGGAACTTTAACACCAGCAGCAAACGTTACTGTTTGACCATTTACAGGCTTGATGCTAGTCGAACTTTCTCTTTTTCCAGTCATATGTCTGGAGCAACCACTATCAAAATACCACGTATTCTCAATCTCAGCTAGAAGAGCAGTATGAGCTGCATATCCTCTGTAAGGACCTCTTCCCCCATAAATTCCAGGAGCATTTCCATAAATTCCAGGCACTCTATGATATGAGTTGTATCCAGGATGATTAGGAAAAGGTCTTCTAGCCATACTGAACTGTTCTTCTTGCAGCTTCTTGCAGTGGGGCCTGATATGCCCAGGAATCCAGCAATAATGACATATTTGAGAACTAACTTGCTGAGAATATCTTGTATCTGCTCCCCAATCTTCATGCTGATATCCTTGAGGAACAGAAGGATAGGCTTTAGTCCGAGTTCAAGGCTGTTTCTGTTTACCTTTGCCTCCATCAAAACCAAGACCAGACTTATCCTTGCTAGATTTTCCACCAATTTTGAGAATCTCATCGAGTTTGGCAGATCCAGCAGTCATCATTTTCATCAACTTAGTCAAATGATCCATGTCACTTGGTTGTTCAGTTTCTTCCACTTGAGTTGAAACACATTGCTTCTCTAGTTGATCAAGCCTCAAGACCAATTTATCTCTTTCTTCCTTCACTTGCTTTAGCTCATCACTGAGGGATTTATTCATCTCAGCAACTAAAAGACACTTGTCATACATCTCTTTGTATGCAATCTCAATCTGATCTCCAGAATTATTCTCTGTGTCTTCATCTTCATTTCCATTAAACAGATTATCAACATCCTCATCAGATTTGACATCATCAACTTTGACTGCATAAGCTTTGCTGGGACCCTCAGGAAACACATTGTCCTCAACTCCTGAATCATCACACTCATTATCACTATGAGAGGCAGCATAAGATTTCCCAGCTTTCTTTTTCAAATTAGCACATTCTGGCTTGATGTGCCCATTTCCTCCACACTCATGACAGATAATGGGAGCCTTATTTCCACTTCCAGCAGCGCTGTTTCCACCTCCAGCAGCACTCCCCCCTTGATTTCTTTTTCCTCTAAACTTCTTCATAGCTTTATTGAACTTTCTTGTGAGAAGAGCATATGACTCCAGCAGATCTGCTTCATCACTAACACCTTTCTGGGAACTTGAATCAGTAGCAGCAACAAATGCTATCTCCTTCTTTTTAGGAGCATCTTCTTCACGCATCCCCATTTCACGTGGAGAACCAATTAACTCATCAAGAGTCATGGAGGTAAGATCTCTGGCCTCCTCAATAGCAGCAACTTTGAAGTCAAACCTCCTTGGGAGAGATCTCAAAACTTTGGCACATAACTTCTCCTGTGACATCTTCTCCCCAAGCATAAAGCACTCATTTGAAATATTCTTCAGCTTGGCATGAAACTCAGATATAGTCTCATCCTCTCCCATTCTCAAAGCCTCAAACTTGGAGATCAGCTGCTGAAGTCTTTGAGCCTTCACTCTGCTATTCCCTTCATAAGCATTCTGCAGAGTATCCCAGGCTTCCTTAGCTGAAGTGCATGTGGAAATCAAGTTGAAATTTTCCATATCAACTGATGACAATATAGCATTCAGGGCCTTCTGATTCAATCCTGACAAGAGGACATCATTGTCATCCCATTTTTCTCTCGGCTTTTTGTCACCTTCGGCATTTGCAGGTTCAGTCCAACCACTTAGCACCATACCCCACGCCTTCTCATCAACATATCGAATATACGAGGTGACTCTGACTTTCCAATAACTGTAGTTCTTAACATCCAATATGGGTGGTCTGTTCACAGAACCTCCATCCTTCAGAAAGTCCATCTTAGTTTGCACAGCTTTAGCACACGAATCCCAGGATCTCCACAAATCCAAACCTGCTCTGGTGCCAATTGAAAGTGCAAGTTTGTGCAAAAACTAAAAACGATCTTAATTCTGTTCTTGGATGCAATAACAGAAAAGCAGTAAAGAACACAGAACTTTGGTAACCCAGTTCGGTGATAACGCACCTACGTCTGGGGGACAATATCCGAGAGATTCAATCCACTATAAGTAGTAGAGAGACTTACAGGACTTTACACCAAGGACTCCACCTTATGTCACCTATTCGTCTCGATTACAACTCCCTTACAATGAGATCGAATACAAACTACGAGATGAACTCGTGTAGTGATAAAACACTAATATGGTTCTAAGCAACACGCTTAGATCTAACTGAACAAAGCCAGGGAAGCTTGTCCAGAAACACACGCTCGCTCAAAAACATAAACTTGCAAAACACACGTTGCAAGAACAACAAAAACTCACGAATGATAATCTCCAGGAGCGGCAGAGCGTGTCTAGGGTTTTCCTTAATATATATACTCAGCGCAGGAAACCCTAGAAGATCTTCAAGCTGATCTTCTGTGCATGGAAACTTTCCATGCAGAAATAATCTTCCTTCTCGAATAATAATATAATATATATATATATATATATATATATATATATATATATATATATATATATATATATATATATATATATATATATATATATATATAAATATAAATACTTGATTGCATTTATCCAGTCAGCAACGCAACAGAAGACTTCAGAAGAAAATCGTCAATACAAATCTGAGATGCATGCAACGCATGCACTAACAACTTTAGAAAATAATAATATGGATCTAATACGTAAAGAAATCGATTTTCTTCTTCTTACAAAATATTGATTCTTCGTATTTCTTAATTTTTAGTACAAATTTAAACAAAAATACGAAGCATAAATTGATAACAACCGTAACAACCATAAAACATACTACCAATTGAGATAAGAAGTGATGTGACTATATCTCACAAATAGTGTGTAACTATCAACAAATTAGTTATATAATTTTACATTTTACAAATGTAACATGAGAAATACGATCTTCGACAATCGATAACACACAAGGCGTAAGCGGAAGACTCGAAATTGATAGAACAGATGGAATATTTAAATATATCTAAAGTCTAATATCACAAATGATATAGAATCGGTCTAAACCTATACCCCAAGTAGTGATCGCCTTAGTCACACGTAGACGATGAACGACACACGAACGAGGAATGATTGACTCGTCGATTCACCAGATAAAGAACTCAACTCTTGATAAACAAGAGGAATTCGAAATTTCTCTTAAAAGAGAGAGATTAAAAACTCAAGAAAATATATTAATCAAAATTGTTCTAATTTTCATTACCTATGAATAAGCCTTATTTGTACACATTAGTTAGATGGTCCTAATTCCACGAGAAAACTACTTAAAAACTTATCCTAAAACATACCAAACCAAATCCTAGTCTAAAAAGGAATAATAATACCAAAATAAAGTTGAAAATTCACCTACCAACTATAGTTTCATAAAAAATGAAAATTAATAAAAAATAAACTACTGAATAATGTCTTCACTCCTCAGCCCATATCATCTTTAATTCTTGGCCGATGAACTGAAATCCACGATCTACGGGCTGCATCAAGTAAGAACTTAAATGGAAATATGATAAATTATCCCAAATTCTTATGCAACAAAAATATTGTTGGATATTATTGGCATTTTGATCAATAAATGTGGAGTGGATATTTAATTCTGTTGTGAGATTAAAGATCGTAGTATTAATCTTGTCGAAGAGTAGATTAAGGTGATATATCTATATGCTCAAATCCAATATATGATGAGTGATATATAATATATCAAAGTGTTGGTGGAGTGACTTCATTAAGTTATGAAGTGTTGTTGTCCCATATCGAAGAATTAACTTTATTTAATCTTGTTTTAAAGTAACTGAACAAGTGGAGTTAGAATCAAGTGGGTTAAGTGACTAAAAGAAAGGTCCTCCCGTGTTTGGGCTTGGCCTTGAGCCTCGATTAACTTTTGTTTTAGGCCACAAAAGTAGAGTGTTAATGGGCCAAGTTCGAAGCTCAACAGAATGATCCAGCTGTTGTAACTACCTCCACGCCAGGCACTGTAACGACCACTATATACACTACTTCGATGGTAACCGAGTAACAACCCACTAATCTAGGAGTGACAGTTGTAACCGTCCACTACTCCACTAATGGGCCACAAAATAGAGTTATTGTAAATAAAAAAAAATGATGCATTTTATGCATAACTGTAATGCACGTTATGCATAATTATAAAGCATTGTGCATTACAATGCACGGTCTATACTATTATAATGCATCAACCATCATAATGCATTTTCAGTATAATCATAATGCAACAGTTAATCTGGACCATAGATCACACTTGAGATCAATGGTTCAGATCAATTCTCATTTCTTATTGGACTTGTCTTTTGTACGTGATCTCTCCGATATATATATATATATATATATATATATATATATATATATATATATATATATATATATATATATATATATATATATATATATTAGAGAGCATTCATTGATACTTGAATGATGAGATCGCTGTTAGGGTTGTATATACTGAAAAGCATATTTTTTATGCTTAGTTGTATACTACTTCTTCCCGTTTTATGAAATAAATAAAGTCATATGTTTTGTATATTTATTCGTGTTATGGTTATGCAAATAATCGTCCTGTAGTATGTATTATAGATAATATGGTGTGGTTGGTCGCATGGAAGATCATATTATCAGTTTCTTATATACTTAAATAGTGTTTGCAACCTAAGTAATCATGGATAAATTACTTGTTAAGGTTGTAGTATAATGCTTGATATTTGCTGGTCTTGGCTATTAGCTTATACTAATGCATCCAGTTGCATTGAACAGGATCGCGGTGAGATTAATCCTTTTGTACTGATTTAATGAAGGATTTAAGATCTCGAACGATTATTATTTCTTAATTCTAGTTGTATAATATTCAATTATATATTTATGATAATTATTACTTTGATTTATCAATGAGTGAGAGTTATTGCAACTTAAAATTCATTTCTTATATGCACATAAATACATAATTAATACAAGTAATGTAGAAAGTCTTAAAATTTATTTCTTATATGCACATAAATATATGATCACTACAAGTACGTCTTTCACAAAATCACTCACTATTTTCTACTCCAAACAAATGGCACCAGATAAAAGAACTCAAATTAGTGAAAAAATTCGGGTTGAGCTATGCAAAATGAAAGAATTGCACCCTACTTGGAAGCAAAAAGATTTTGCAAAGTGGCTGGAGGATACTCATGGTCTGAAATTATATATATATTTATATATATTGCAATTTATTCTTATATGGAGGTATAAATCCTTAAGACGGGATGTGAAAAAAATATGTTATATTACGATGTAGAGGTTATTCTTAAATATAACTGGTCCCGAGTCGGGACCATGACTTTTTATTACTATAGGGAGGTTATTCTTATATAGAGTATTACTGTAGGGAGGTTTTACTGTATAAATATGATAATTAATATTATAGCTCGAAATCGTGTCTCGGCTGAGTCCGAGTTGATGATGTCCCCTTGAGGCGCTCTAAAGATTATTATATCAAACCCTGTAGGTGGATTAAGTTCCGATATAATAATAAGGTCGAGCGGGTACTACTCTCGATTGAGATATTAATTAATAAAAGCTACCAGTAGCTTAATTAATTAATGGACATGCGATATCTTAAATACGGGAAATAATTTAATTCAAAAAGGAGCCCGGTATGTAATTTGGGAAATGGACGACAATGCAATATTATTTCTTTAGTGGAGTGAAATAATATTAATATAATTAATTAAAGTATTCAGGCCTAGAGAATACTTGGATTATTAATTATATTGGGAGGCCTAGTTCAAATCCTCCTTAAGATCCCTAATGTAGCCCAACAGAAGCAGGCCTGGCCCAGTAAGGAAAACCATAACCCTAATCTACTCTATATATAGATGATGAGATGGGATTCTGTCATAAGTGTGACATACGAGATTCACGAGAATCGAGAGTGATGACTAGGGTTTTACTGTGAGGGAGAAAAGAAAGTTTTTCGTCCATCAGGGATTCTTCTCTATGCTCGGGAATACTCTAGAAGAACTTGGGGTTTACGAGAAGAGCTAGATCTCGTGTGCAGAGATCTAGTGCGTGGAATTCTTCACCGAAATCTCATATTCCGGCTGGATCTGCCCAGCAAGGTATACGATTCTAGATCTGTTTCCACTTTAGGATCTAGGGTATTGTATGTTTATAATTTTGTTTAATTGAATAACATCCAAGTGATCTTCACGGATCCAATAATCGCCTCACTCTAGTTCGCCGGAGCTCCGAGGTCTTGTGGTGTTATAACTAAGGAGACAAAGTCGTTTTATCTTTGAGGACGATATGTCAAAATCGTGAGCACTACTGGGGCATATCTCATCTTACGGAAGAGGATCTTTCTTCGACTCGACTATATCATTATTTCAGTTTTTGTTTCATTGTAATTAAGTTCGTCATTTCTATTTCCGTTGTAATCTGATTCCATCCTATTTTGTTTGAATAAAGGATACAAATTTCATCAACAATCGCAAGACAAGATATTGTCCAACAATCACAGCACGAGATAGTACACTTGTCAATCCAAGGAGATGGCGATTGCATCCGCATCCACAGATTCCAGCACCGGCATAGCCACCATGCCTTCGACGATGCCCACTTCGTCGTCATGCTTAAGTCCATCAAAATACCCTTGTCCATGGCAACACATTTAAACCTAGAGGTTTGGCAGATGGGCATCAAGACTGTGTTCTTGAATGGCTACCTGGAGAAGAGTAGACATATTTATATGCGCCAACCAGAAGGTTATGTGAGTAATGGCCAGGAGCTTCTCGTTTGGAAGCTCAAGAAGCTCTTATATGGATTTAAGCAAACTTCTAAGTCCTGGAACATTTGTTTTGATGGAGTGATAAAATCTTACGGTTTTATCCTGCGCTTAAAAGAATGTTGTGTTTACAGGCTTAGTGCGAACGGAAGCGTGATATTCTTAGTATTGTACGTGGACGACATACTTTCCATTGGCGACAATGTGAACATGTTGTCAGGCATAAAGGATTGGTTGCCTGAACAGTTTCATATGAAAGACTTTGGAGAAGTTGGTTACATCCTAGGGATCAAGGTGATCAGAGATCGTCCGAAGAGGATGTTAGGCTTAAGCCAAGCTTCATATGTAGATACTATGATCGTCCGCTTCAACATGCAAAATGCCAAGAAGAGCTTTCTTCCCTTCAGACATGTCATTCCTCTATCCACAAATATGTGTCCAAACACACAAAAGGAAGTAGAGGACATGCGGACCGTACCGTATATATGTTCTCGCGATTGGGAGTCTCAAGTATAATATACTGTGTACTAGACCTGATATATGCTATGTGGTTGGCATGGTAGCGAGATATCAGTCTAACCCTGGTCAGGGACATTGGACGGCATTTAAACACATCTTAAAGTATCTCAAGAAAACTAGAGATCACGTGCTAGTATATCGGTCCAATGAGTTGATCCCGATAGGGTATACAGACTCAGAATTCTAGCATGTGATCGAGATGAGAGGAAATCTACCTCGGACTATGTTATCACCTTGGGAGGTGGAGCTATCATACACTCTACCATGTAGGCCGAGTATGTAGCTTCTTGTAAAGCTACTACAAGGTTGTGAAGCTCATGAACTTGTTAAATGAGCTAGATCTGGTTCCCGTTTTGACCAAAGGTATGACACTGTGTTGTGATAATGCTGGAACAGTTGCAAACTGTAAGGAACACAGAGTTCAAAAGCAAGTAAAAACATAGAGAGAACATTGTATGAGAAATCGTCGAAAGAGGAGAAGTGAAAGTTGACATAATCCCTATAACGGAGATTCTAGCGGATCTATGCACAAGGAGCTTACCAGGCAAAGTGTTCGACATGCACATCGAAGGGATGGGGCTGGAACGCCTCCCCCACTAATAAACTTTGAGTATAAGTGGGAGAAAGATGTGTATATATAGACAATTGCCTTTGTCACATGATATACTAAAAGTTTGCTTTAGTATAAATGGGAGATTGATGGATTTGTATACTAGAAAGTAGGCCTTTTAGATTGTATGCATGTATTGTTCATAACCACTTACAATCTCTTATTTGATTAAGTATGAATTGTTATCCATGCTTTAAACATCTATCCATTATCTCAAAGGTATAGGCTTTATAGTGTGTTGTAGATCACAAAAGACCATAGTTGTCGGTTTCTCTAGAGATATAAAAGGGTATCACAGTCGAGACAGTTCTGGATATAACTGTAGGCTTAGGCTGTAGTATAGATGGAGATGTAGCTTCTCTTAGTTACTTGTCTATGCTAATACGAGCATGTACTGATAGGATCACAGTGAGGTGGGGTGAATTTTCTATTCTGACCTAAGTACAAAGAATCAAGACATTGGCGACTTAGGTTGCACCTTCACTTTAATTGAGTCCTAAGAGTATAGTTATAGTCTGTTTCTTTGATTTATCATGGGTGAGAGTTCAAAGTATCTGTAACTCAATATGTTTTGTATTTTGGGAAACATTATAACTAGTACGATATTTAGTGCAACTGCAATAGAGCACTGTATTCTGGTAGATCAGGTTGATCACATCCCCTAAGGAGGGATTATCATACCAAACCCTCCAGGTGGATTAAGTTAATCAACGGGTGTGGGATATCTTCAATACGGGTGACTAAGTCTAATACTAGTCCTGAACTCAACAGGGGTATATCAGGTAATTTAGTACTATTACTTAGTGGATGTTTTAGTACTTATGGACTAAATCATACTCTGGACTAAGTATGGAGAATTTAGCCATTAGGAGGCCATTTTACCAGCTAGTAGATCCCTGATCTGGCCCAAAAAGTTCATCAGGCCACAGTATAAGGAACAAGTGGGCTATCTAGCTAATGGACTCAGTATTGGGCGCCAATATTAGTTAATGGACGCCTAAAGCAATGCTGCAGGCTTAGCCTGCAACTTAAGCCTATGTCTCACCTAGTCTCTACTATAAATACAACCTCAAGGTCTCATAAATCTAAAACTTAGACAAGTGCACTCATATAATTCTACGAGAAAAATGAGGCTAGGGTTTTAGGAGAGTAAAGCTTGGTCGACGGCGGTGGTCTTGTGATAGGGTGTATTTTTACCCTATCATCTAAGTATAATAGATTAGTTTGCATGTCCTATTTCGATAGTTTAGCTCATGTTTTGTATTGTTTACATTATTTTGAGCTAGATTATGCTTTTGGGTTGTTTTGAGTATTTTTAGGGCTTTTTGAGTCGAGGAAACCCAAGACAAGACGAAAGACGACGAAACCAAGAAAGATGATGTATCATTAACCCCAAGTTCTAACCTCTCACTATGTTATTGAATATATATTTTGGAAGTAAGGAAAGCATAATATCGAATAGGGGTTCGATAGGAGGATGTAGGTAAAAATGGAGGTCAATTCGAAATTCGGGCGAGGAAGATACTGCCGAAACAAGACAGATGCGCAGGGCCTCTCGACCAGCCTCTTGATCGAGAGGGGGTCGAGAAGGTCGTTCTGGAAATGCCTCTCGATCAAGTTACACAGAATCACTAGACCCAGCCTCTCGACCAGCCTCTCGGTCAAGGGGAGCTCTCAGTAATGCTCAATTTTATGTTTTTTATTCTTTTATTCGTGTCCTTGTACACTTATGTTATTATTTTTGTTTCCTACCTTATATATACTCCAAAACTCATCATTTTATCGTACTTAGTACTTAGTATTCAATTTCATTCTAGATCTTGGATTCGTTTCATATTTTAGATTCGTTTTACATTTATGTATGACGATTGAAGATGATTGAAGATTTGTCAAGATTCAAGAGTTTTTTTTTTTTTTTTTTTTCTCTTTATTTATGTCTTTACCTATGTTTAATCTTCTTTCTACCTTTCTTTTAATTATGTCTAGCTAATTTTCCTAGTTGATTCTAGGGTTTATATGATTTATTGAATCTACATGAACGTTTTTTAGATGTATTGTAGTCTTTTACTTAGATTTATGTTTCATGGTGCTTATTCTCATGCATGATTAATTGACCACTAATTATGTATGCTTAATTATGTGATTTTTACCTTAACAGGATAAATTGCATGATAGTTATCTTAAAACATAATACAATTCAATCTTATCTATCCTAGCGGAATTCGAATAAATCATAGGTTTGCATGTGAATTGATTTAGGTATTGTAATTGAACCTAGATTAATCATATATTTAATACTCAAGCTTTTGGTAACTAGGTTAATTCTTATGAAACCTAGTGATGATTAAGTTTAGACTAGCTTACTATCTAAGTTATCCTAGCTGAAACTTTAGGTTATATCATGAGTATTTCATCTAAGTGGATTAATTTGGTTAAGTAGATTGATTGAATATTTTTGTATGTTTGATTAGATTTTACTACCCTAGGATCATTGTTTTCCTTTATTTGTTAAGTCTCGTATTTTCGTTTATTGTTTGACTTCTTATATTCGTATTTTATTACTTGTTATTTCGTTTATTTACTTTCTTGTTATAAAAACCCCAAATTCTAAAGTTTTGTTTACCTAGACATCTTTGAGAAGCTTTAGTAGAGGTAACTCTTATACGTTCGGATATCGGTCCCAGAGGATACGACTCCTGCTTCCCTTTATTACACTATTTTTGGGTAGTGAAAACAGTAGCGGTCATCCTGCTAGCAGCATCGACGACGGATCCATTTCCGTGGCTGACTCCGAAGTTTGTTGTCCATCCAACGTTGAAATCGACCAGGGATATAGATCAGAAGATCCTCAAGAGAGTTCTCTCAAACTCTCAAGGTAATTGATCTAGAATCACCTTATGTTTTGCATTTCAATTCATAGGAGCACGATAGGACAATTCAATAATTAGATTTCTAAAATAGTTCCTCGGGTATGAATTGATCTTCACCGATCCGGTTCTTTCAAAATGAATGGTATTACTCAGGAATGATAAAAGGAGTTGAATAACATAAGCAGTTAGAAACCTTAAGTTAATCAACGGATGTGGAACATCTTCAAAACGAGGGTAAAACATGTTATTCAGTACTATCACACTAGTGGAATGTTTTAGTACTTATGGACTAAATTATACTCTGGGCTGAGTATGGAGGATTTAGCTATTGGGAGGCCCATTTTTACCAGCCAATTGATCTCTAATCTGGCCCAAAAAGCTCATTAGACCACAATATAAGGAAAAAGTGGGCCATCTAGACATTGGGCCCGTATGGGGCGCCAATTACAGCTATGGATGCCTAGGCCCAAGTTGCAGGCTTGGCCTGCAACTTAAGCCGATGTCTCACCCAGTCTCTCCTATAAACACACTCTCAAGGTTTCACAAACCTACGAGTTAGAATTTACGAGTGCACTCATATAATTCTACAAGAAAAAGGAGGCTAGGGTTTAGTGAGAGAGGGCTTGGTCTGCGACGGCGGTTCAGCTAAGGTAGGAGACGACAAATCCCTTTCCGTAGCTGATTCCAAAGTTTGTTATCCATCCGACGGTTGAATCGAGCATGGATACAAAGCAGGAGATCTTCAAGCGAGTTCTCATAAACTAAGGTAATCGATCTAAAAACACCCTATGTTCCGCGTTTTAATTCATAGGAGCATGATAGGATGAATCGATGATTAGATAACATAAATAGTTCCTCGGTGTATGAATCGATCTTCACCGATCCGGTTCCTACACAAAATTTTCTCAACAATCCTCTAAAACTAACGACGTGAAGTTCGACTTTATAATGAGCAACGGGCGACTTTATATTTGAATGAAAAAATACGCGAAAAATATTACCTAACATGACCTATTTTTCTATTTTTTTTCGAGCAAAGAAAATTTTGATATGATAGAACCATTTGAACAATGTTCATCAGGTCATCAATTTATTCTATATATTACTTACACTTCAATGTGGGAAAGGAGATTTTAGAAAAAATAAAATAAAGGATGTAGGAGACTTCATGTAAAGATGACGATCGGCGTGAAATATTTAAATGATTTCACGTTCACGGAAAAATTATACAACATCAATTTTTTTCGTAGTTGATTATAAATATAAAGGATGTAGGAGACTTCACACTTCACATAAGGATGACGATCAACGCTAAATATCTAAATGATATACGAATTACATTTTTTCTTAGTTGGAACGGGCGGATACGAAAGTTTATATATATATAGTTTTGCGAGCATTGCTTGAGAAATGCTACTCTAATTAATCCATTTTTCTATTACATATGAACAACTGACGAATTGACATTAAATTTGTGTAAAGTTAAACGAGAAATATTATCCCTCAATGTTGTATTTTTGTAATATAATTCATTATTAATGTTTGGTGTTTATTTGTGTAATTTTTAGTTGTGTCTCGAGTCCATTTTTCTTTTGTTTTGTTTGTTTTCGATGGCTATGATTTGGGTATGTTTTTGGTTCTAGTGATTGTACGAGATAAAGGGCGGAATTGATGAAGAAACAAGAAGAAAAGGGTCAAGAAGAAAGAAACGGAGGAAAGACAGAATCTGCTAGTGGACGATCGTCCACATCTGGACAACTGATAGTTGTGATATTTACATGTTTTCATTAGTCTAAGCATGTTGTTTTCTTGTCTCGTTTGAGTGATATTGTTCGCATTTTGTATGGTTTATTGTATATGGAACAATGTTATGCTTTTGGGTATGTTTGAGTGTCTTCAGGTCAATATGAGTTGAACCCGAGATGAAGCAAGAGACGAAGTATCGAGTGAAGAATCGAAGGTCGAAGTCAAGATAGGGACGTTTTGAAGGCCTATCGATCACCCTCTCGGTCGAGAGGGTGTTGATAGGTACCTGCTGGGCAAAGCTTTCGATTGATAGAGATTTAAAGCCTATCGACCAGCCTATCGATCGAGAGGTCTGTCGATAGGGCTTGGTCAATAGGGCTTGGTCGATAGGGTGAAGATTCCATCCGAAAATAGAGTTATTCTTAGACTAGGTTTCCATGTAAATTTGCCCCTATATATTCTTTGGGCCTTAGGATTGTTTAGATATCATCATATATCATATTTTAGAGTACTTTTTACATTCAAGTTTTTAGAGATTCGTTTTCCGGAATTCGTTCAAGTTTACTATTGATGATTCAAGATTACAAGCTTTCATTCAAGATTATATTCCAAGTTTCTTATACTCTTCCTTTTTAATTATGTTCTTTAGATCTATTATGTTGTTCTTTACTTTAATTATGTCTAGCTAATTTTCTTTAGTTGATTTTAGGGTTTTGTATGTTTAATTGAATTTGCATGAGTTCTTTTAATTCCAATTAGCCTTCCAGTTTAGATGTATGTTTCATGGTGCTTATTTCATGTGTGAATACTTGATCACTATTTGTGCATGTTTAGTTGTGTAATTCATACCTTAGCAGGATAGTCGCTTAATTGATTGCATGAAACATACTACGATTGATTTATCTATCTTAGCAGAATTTAGATTAATTGTAGGTTTTGCATGTAATTGATATAGGTATCGTAGCTGAACCTTATTGATTATATTCCCGATACTTGCGCTTGTTACACTTATTTTAATTCTTATGAGACCTAACGGTGATTAAGGTTAGATTAATGATTATCTTGATGGATTTGTATACTAGAAAGCAGACCTTTTAGCTTGTATGCATGTGTTGTCCATAACCACTTACAATCTCTTATCTGATTAAGTATGAATTGTTTTCCGTGCATCAAACATTTATCCATTATCTCAAAGTTATAAGCTTTATGGTGTGTTGTAGATCACATAAGACCATAGTTACCGGTTTCTCTAGAGATATAAAAGGGTATCACAGTCGAGACAGTTATGGATATAACTGTCGGTTTAGGTTGTAGTATAGGCTGAATAAGTAGTTTGTCTTGGCTACTTGTCTATGCTAGTACGTGTGTATACTGATAGGATCACAATGAGGTGTATAGTTGTAGTCTGTTTCTTTGATTTACCATGGGTGGGAGTTAAGAGGATCTGTAACTCAATAAGCTCCGTATCTTGGGAAACAACTACAACTTGTACGCTCTTAGTGTAACTGGAATAGAGCACCGTATCCTGGTAGAACGTGTTGATCACATACCCTGAGGAGCTCATTAAGGATTATCATACCAAACCCTGCAGGTGGATTAAGTTCTGGTATGATGAATAAGGATGAATAGTACTACTCAGGAATGATAAAAGAAGTTGAATAACATAAGCATCAGAAGCTTTAAGTTAATCAACGGATGTGAGATATCTTAAATACGGAGGTCACTAAGTCTATTACTAGCCATGAACTCAACAGGGGTAAAACAGGTAATTCAATACTATTACTTTAGTGGAATGTTTTAGTACTTATGGACTAAATTATACTTTGGGTTGAGTATGGAGAATTTAACCATTGGGAGACCTCGGTTTTACCAGCTAGTAGATCCCTAATCTGGCCCAAAAAGCTCATCAGGACACTAGTATAAGGAATAAATGGACCATCATGTAATTGGGCCCAGTTGGGGCGCCAATTCTGCTCATGGACGCCTAGTCCATTAGTTGCAAGCCCTGCTTGCAATTTAATCCCAAGTTTCTCTTGATCTCTCCTAAAAATAATGTCTGAAAGTCTCGTTGACCTAGTTGTTGGAATTTACGAGTGCACTCAACATATTACACGAGAGAAGTGAGGCTAGAGTTTAGGAGAGTGATATCAGCGGTGGCTTTGAGCACATCGACGACGGTTCCCTCTTCCGTGGCTGATTCCGAAGTTCGTTGTCCATTCGATGTCGGAATCGAGCAGGGATACAGATCAGAAGATCTATTCGCGAGTTCTCTCTTAATTAAGGTAATCGATCTGAAACACCCTATGTTCCGTAGTAAATTCATAGGAACATGATAGGTTCAATTCGACATCTTCGATAACCGAAATAGATCCTCGGGGTATGAATCGATTTTCACTGATTCGATTATTTCATATCTTAATTTACCTTACCCGGATTCTTTGATTATAAATACGTGTATCGCGTCTAGATTGAATTAAATTGGTTAGTTGAGTTAATTGTTTATTGTGTAGATTTAGTTATATTTACTTCCCTAGAATCAACCTTGTTGCTTTATTTGAATTTCATAATTTCTTTATTTGTTTTTGTTTCCTTATTATTTTCTCTTATTTAATATTTGCTTAGAATTTTAGAACCATAAGCCCAATTATAGTGTGCCTAGACAATTGTCCAAATCTAAAGTAGAGGTAACTTGTATGATTTGTGTATATCAATCTCTGTGGATACGATAGTCGTAATTTCCTTTACTATACCTATTTTAGGTGGTGAAAATAGTGCGATCAATGACCGTCCACATCTTCTGACGCGTTCTTACTGATCATGTATGTTGACGATCGTCCACAACAACGTATCTTTGAAGACTTATTTCCTTATTAGATTAGGTTTTTGTACCTAGTAATATATAAGGAGAGGTTTATGACAAATTTGATACACTTTTTATCATTCCTTTAGCTTTAGTTTCCCATACATTGGTTTTTAGATTCGTTTTAATTTCATTGTTTGTTTTGGATCCAAGACATTTCGTTCATCAATTCAAATATTTCAAGTTTTTCTTCATTCAAGTTCTTCGTAAGTTTATTTAATTGTTTTTACTTGTGTTTAATTTATTGCAACTTTATTGTTCTTCGAGTTCTCCGTTTTTTAATTCTTAGATAATCGTTCGCTTCAACTTTCGTAGTTAGAGTTCTTTTCGGAAATCGTTTTCTTAGTTTTAAAAGTTCTAGATTAAGATTTGTTTTCATAGTTATTAGATTTAATTTCGATTATGCTTAGATTCGTTTTTACTTTCGTAATTTTTATTGCTTTCCTTTCAATTTTATGCTAAGGTAGTTTGATTATTTTAGCTTAAGTTTATTAGGTAGATTAATTTCTTGTTTATTTTATTTAGATTTATTTAGTTGTTATTTTCATCTTTACATATATATATATATATTTTTTTTTTGCCTAGGATAATAAACAAAAACCCAATAAATTCTTTTACTTGCTTTCAAAATTATGTTTTATTTTCTTGTTTTTACTACACAGTTATTTCCCAGGTTAAGTTTTATTTGAGAATCGACATTTGAGTTTAACTTACTAAAGCTACAATAGATATCGTTCTATTACGAACAAATAATTTTTATTTTTTTTAATTATCATAATATTTGTTTTTTTATATCATTTAATCATATTTTATGGGAAAGTTACAACATAATTTAAATTCCATCAAATTTCGACAGGCCATGCATTATTAGATTATTACAAGAAGTGTAATTTGCATCATCCGAGAGAATAAGTTTGCTTCTTTGGTCTTTTCTTAAACGACAATAATTTGGGAAAAGAATATTCCCCCAAGCAGCAACCCGCAACAAGAAACGCAATAGCAGCGAGCGTAGCGTGTCAACAAACTCTGAGCCTGCAAGTTATTCCTCAAGTTCCAAACCAAATTCTCCACTTCTTTTCAACGTTTTTGTTCCTTTTGAAATGTGCATAATTGGATTTGGAGATTAAGATCACCGTCGCCGGCGAAGCAATAATTATGAAATTCGGGAAAGAATTCAGAATTCATTTGGAAGAAACCCTACCGGAGTGGAGGGACAAGTATCTGCAGTACAAGCCCCTCAAGAAGCTTCTCAAGAACATTCCGGCAGCCGCAACTCCGCCGCCCGACGGGCCCTTGCCGGAGCTCCACGAGTGGTTTGTCGGGATTCTCAACGAGGAACTCGAAAAGTTCAACGATTTCTACGTCGATAAGGAGGAGGACTTCATCATCCGCTTCCAGGTTTTCTTTTTTTCATTTTCTACTCATATTGTTTCTTGATTACATCGAGATATTCATAAAAATTAATTTATGCCCAAGAATTATGTGATAAGGTTTCGATCTCATCTCATCACTATGCTGAAGATTGAGCCTCTTGATTTAGCTTGTTCGGATTCATAGTGGTGGTATCTAATCGAATAAAAGCTTGGTTGACTTTTTTTTTTTTTTTTCTTTTCAAAAGATTGCCGATGATTATGTATGTGAATTCTGGGTTGATGGGTAGCTGTAGAGGGGAAGTTGGTGGAACGAAGCTTATTAGAATCGGGGCATCCACCCCTTAAAAAGCGCGACTTTTCCTGAGTCGATGTGGGTCAAGTGGGTGGCTTCAACAGCTTTCTGTTTATGAGATTAGAGATCGTGATCCTGCGTATCGGTTGTAGAACTTTTTCTGAACCAAGAAGTTGCCCTGCATAATGAATCCACATATAGTGTAGGTAATAGCTATTTAGCAAACCTGATGTAGATAATAGAGACAACGAAGTTCTGTTGGAGATAGCTGTATGACTGGTTAGCAGCGAGGAAAAATTATGAACTATAGAACTATAATTATCAAAGTGGCAATGATTCTTGTAGATTGATGGTTTCAAACTTCAAAAGAATCTCCTGGCCATGCTCCATTTTTTCCTGGCATTTGTTTATAGTTTGCCTAACCAGAATTTGCCAAGTGTAACACATGTCTATGAACGAGAATCAGCTGCGTCAATGTAGTAATTGTTTAATGGATGCTATTCAAGAAAGCGAATGTCGATGTAGAAAGGAGAAACTAGCTTTTGTTTTATGTTAATGGGGCAGTGTCAATATTCACCAGGGTTGTTTTCTAGCTTTCATATTTTCTGAATGCAGTTGGTTTTTATATATACGTGGAGAGTGGAGACCCTATGTTTGAGAACATTTTTGGATTTGCCTTTGTAAGTGCTTGGTCACTTCATGTAAGTTATGGAAAAGAGCTTAAACTCATGAAGTCGGCTGCACAAAGTTATGTTACGTTTGGTGTATGTTTTATGCTTCAGATAGTGACATAGTCACTTTTAAGTCGCTACATTAAAGGTCTCGAAATATATGGGCTTCGCCAACGAAAGCAGCTATTGAAAAGGCATGAGCAAATAAATACTCATGTAGTATTTATGTAAGTACAATGATATATTGTACATATATTAAGTTTTTCTACTCCCATTGAAATTCTGTTGGCCCATTTGTTCTAGTGGTATGCATAAGCAGCTACTTAAGAGTGCGAATAAACCCAAGATTGAATTTAGACGTGAACTTTGAATTATTGTCATTTCGATTTCTTGGGGTTATGGGCATTGTTCCTCTCATGTTCAGCTGTTATGGAATAGAACAGCTACAAAGAAGTGGTTCACAGCATTTTGTGCTGTTATTGATTTGCCAATAAACATAAACATTTGGAACGGGTACATGTTTGGTTGACATTTCAGGCCTTGAAGGAAAGAATCGAAAGATTGAAGACAAGAGGATGTACTAATGGGGTATTTACATCAGAGACGGAATTTAGCGAAGAAATGATGGAGATTAGGAAGGACTTTGTCTCTATTCATGGAGAAATGGTCCTTTTAAAAAATTATAGCTCTCTTAACTTCGCAGGTAAAGCAGCTGATTAATTTCTTCTTCGTATCTACATGTATTTTATTTCTCTGATACTAACTTAAATATCCTGTATTTTACTAATTAGGCCTTATCAAGATCTTAAAGAAATACGATAAACGAACTGGGGACTTGTTGAGTTTACCCTTTACTCAGCTTGCTCTCCACCAGCCTTTCTTTATAACTGAACCAGTTACGAGATTAGTCTATGAGTGTGAAGCGAATCTTGAGGTCCTCTTCCCATTAGAAGCAGAGGTTATTGAGTCAACCTCTGTTGAACAGAAGGACACAAAGAAAAAAACAAAGGCTGATTTACCAAGTGCTTCTTTGGGAACAAGAACTCCACTTGGTGAAGAAACTATAGATGTATACAAGAGCACCCTTGCAGCAATTAAAGCTATACAATGCCTTAAGAAGGCGAGCTCTACCTATAATCCTTTGTCATTATCGTACATCTTTGGAAACCAAGATAACAACATTGCAGGTGCAGTTACGGCAGAATATTCTCCATGCGATTCTCTTGTATCAGTGTCTAAAGGAGAGGATACATACGAAGACGCTCATTCCCCAATGTAAAAACTTTCTACATTTTCGATTTGACCTCTATTCCTATTGAATTTTCTGTTGTGTTGGTTTCTGAGAATAATAGCAATTTCGTTATACTGTCAATTAGCTGCCAACTTATTGTGAAGTTTATATTTGCATATTCTTGTGTTTTTTGAAGATCCTCCTAGTTTTTCGTGTGAAACTTCCCAGATTTTTCGCTGATTGATTGTGTTTAGATCACCTAAAAAATGGTTTACATGGAATGTAAATGTTGACATAAAAGTATTCATAGGCTAACACATGCACACGACATGACGACCTAGGCTTGTTTATAGTAGAACGGCATAGGTATAGACTTGAACGCTCGATAATTCTCCACGTTGCTAAAATGCTCATTCTCCAACCTACATAGTTTAAACAATGTTATAACCATGGAAGAATGTCGTTATCTGTTTCAAAACCTATTGCAATTGGCATTTCATTTCTTGCATTTCGACCGTAAATGTATTAAATGATCTTCTCAACAAAAAATTATGTACTTTGGCGGTTGAAACATAAGTTTTACGTGGAGTAAGGGTGGTCGTGAACATACCTAAAGAAGTTCCAAATGCCCCGACGAAGTATCTCCAAGGAGGCAACAATAGCAATCATGGCATTTCTGTGGAGAAATGGAAGATTGAAATCGAGAATAAGCTGCATCCATACAAGCCTCAGAAGAACGTTCAGCACCTGCAGTCGAGTCGAAAAAAAGATCTCTGTAAGTACTGCTGTTCCCCCGAGAAGCAACGAGGAGGAAAACGAAGATGCTACTTACTATAGCTACCACGTATACAGCTTTGTTTGATATCAGAAGCTTATCTCTCAACCATCTATTTTTGCTATTCTTTTGCAGTAGACCCCAATCTACAACAATATCCCAGTAAGTGTTGTAAATGGTCGTGATTCCTGAGGTTGTTGCGGCCATGATTCTCCATAACGTCGATGGGCTACCATTTTGTCTCGTGATGTCATACAATGATCGCAGCACGAGAGCCACGACTGTTGAGAAATATTTTAGGGCATTGAGGCCTTGCATGGTGTTTTTCTCCTCAAACACACGACGGAGGCACTGAATTTGTATGAGTAACCGAAGGTTAGTTGATCGAGAGTACATCGAGTTGAAGGGTTATATGATCAGATGCAGTTTATTTTACCTGAAGGAGGCGCAGCCAGAATGGTATAACAACTACAGCTATGTATAAGGACTTGTAAGTAATGCTTTCTGAGCACTTGTTTGATCTCGCTCGGAAGTTGCCCCATACATAGTAGCATACGCAGAATTGCAAACTGTTGGGAATTGTTAAGGACTAAATTGTTAAGGGGGAACTACATGGGATATTTGATAAATAAAGTCATTTGTTTTGATTAGATCCCAAAACCCCAAGCGTCCTATTCCCAAGCGACCCATTTTGATGTAGTTTATAGGTTAGAATCTTTCTAAGCCTACTCTGTTAGGATGGCCCCTTTATTTTGCTTAGATTAAGCTTCAAAAGTTCAAGTGAAGGCCACTCGCTTGAGTGTGTTTTCCAAAGCGAAGCGAGCGCTACAGTTCAAAGCAAAGTGAAGCGAAGCGAGCGCTACAGTTCAAAGCAAAGTGAAGCGAAGCGAGCGCTACAGTGGAATCAAGTGAACCCACTAAAGCGAAGCAAAGCGTGCGCTACAAAGAAAAGCCGAAGCGAGTCAACACGAGTCAACACTTAATTTAGTAGTGTCACGGGAAATTTATTTCTCAAGTGACTCACTACAAATTTGACTGTGAAGCGACTCACTTCAGAGCTGACGCTACAACTTCAAAGCGAAGCGAGCCACTACCTACCAGAAAGCGACAGCACAAATTCCCGCTCCGAATTTGAACTCCAGTCAACTGGAGATCTCCGCATTAATTACGAGATCTCCACGTGTCGAAAGCGGAGAGGAGCAGAGGAGTTGACTGCCAGGCCGACAAGGCGCCGCTACAGTACTGGCTCGCTCCAGTTACTGTTGAAATTGGAACTTAGCCATTTTCGGCAAAAGTCCAAATCTGCGCATCTGAAAAGTAGCCAGCCTGTGCAAGTACTGTCGAGAGGAGGAGGGACAAGGCCACCAACCAAGCAACGGATCTCAGCCAACCCTCCGCCTATAAATAGTGAAGGATGAAGACGTGAAGAAGTAGAACACTACTTGAGCATTCGAGCGCATACAGCAAACAAACACTCCCAGCTTTCATAGCAATCTTCGAGTCTTTGTTTTCCAGTGTTCTCCGAGTTTCCAGTTCATCGGAACTCGTCTTCACAACCTTCACACTTAGAGTCTAAGCCCATTCCATATCCAAGCTTAGAAGAAGAGCTCTAGCCATCTTTGCACTTATTGTAAAGAGCTCTTCATAGTGTGTTTCGTCAACCAAAAACCCTAAACTCTGTCTGTTAGGTTTTTGAGTGTCGTTGTTAGGTTGTTCAGATCCAAGGCCCTTCTTTCATCGATTGAAGAAGCCTCGATCGTAGAGTTGAGATCCAAGCTTACACTTACATCGTTTGTGTAAAGCTCGATCGAAGCTAGGCTGTAAGGAGAGCCCGTAATCTCCCTGTCTGTTCGACTGAAGCGAGTGAAGCTTCCAGTCTTTGTTAGGTTTGTGTAGTGAACCCGCAATCACTACATCTGTCGTTTGATCTAGGCAAGTGAAGCCCGATCCCGACCGGGTTTTTGAAGGACCCGTAACCTTCAAGTTCTTGAGTGAAGAGAACAGTTGCCGTCGTGCAACAAAGTGGACGTAGGAGCGTTATCTCCGAACCACTATAAATCTTCGTGTCGTACCTCTCTAACCCTAAACTCTTTAATTAGATTATCCATTGCACGTGCATATAAACAAACTTAATCTGGAAATTTTAATTACTTAGGAAAAGATAGCTCACCAAATTCCGCACAAAGAGTAAAGTCTCACTCTTGATCAAGCTCTAAGCTTAGGTCAAGAGATTCGTGATTGCTTTAGATCTAGCCCTCGGCTAGGACTTAGTAATTCCAAAGAGCACTTTACTTTATACTCTGAGTTAAGGAATTGAAGTTGAAAAACTTCAAAATACGTATTCACCCCCCCCCCCCCCTCTACGTATTTTTCCTATAGCAAACCGGGACCAACAAGTGGTATCAGAGCAGCGGTTCTTTCGAGCCTCTGCTTTGCATATCCGAAGCGAGTCCCCACTCGCTTCACGTTGTCTCACTGAACCGGATCCTATTTTCCTAAGTGCATCAAAACCTCACCCACGCATATTGCATTTACTGCTGATAGTTTGCTATGTCTACATACAGTGCATCAAATCTTCCACAGTTCTCGATCGAAGGATACGAGACATGGAGTTTCCGAGTCGAAAGCTTTCTTTGCTCCATCCACGACCGGATGTGGGAAGTCATTGAAGACGGACCAATCGAAATCAAGAAAGCAATATCTGTGGAGGTTCCAGCCGCTGAAGGTCGTCCAGCCCACGTTCGACAACAGTACGTGGAGAAGGATAAGGATGAGTATACTCCAAATGACTTCAAAGTTGCCAACCTCGACAAGATTGCACGCCACACGATGCAGAGCACCGTGTCGGACGCCTACCTTCCAAGGATTAGGAAGTGCGCAACAGCGAAGGAGATGTGGGAAACTCTAGCCCTCATTTCTCAAGGCACAGACAAAATCAAGGAGAACAAACTCGCCGTTCAGATGCGGGAGTTTGAAAATCTGGTGATGAAGTCAGGAGAGTCCATCGACGCCTTTGAGCTGAGAGTTACCAACATTACTGCAACTCTCAACTCGCTTGGGAAGGAACTCACAGACAAGGAAGTAAACCTGAAAATAGTCCGTGCTCTCACAAGGAAGTGGCAGACTATGAAGGAGTTATATCTAGCTACCAAGGATCTAACGAAGCTCACGCCAGAAGTGCTGTTTTCCGAGCTCAAAGCTCACGAGTTTGATCTGAATCGAATGAGCATCGACGACGAAGATGAAGCGCCCACTACGTCAAAAGGAGTAGCATTCAAAGCTGCCGAAGGGCCAAGCGAGCAGTCGCTTGCCAAGATGACAAGGGAAGAATTGGAAGAACACATTGCGTTCTTATCCAAGAACTTCAACAAGATGAACTCTCGAGTGGGCAAGTACAAAAGATTCTATAAGCAGTACAAAGGGAGGAGCACTGATGCTCGAGAAGGAAAAGGAAAGAGAGAAGAGACGACCAAGCCGATCCCGCGCGACATGATGGAAGTGGAGTGTTACCACTGCCACAAGATGGGCCACTACAAATCCGATTGCCCAAAGCTAAGTGCCAAAGAGCGCGAAGAATTGAAGGCCAAGAGGGATGCCCCAAGGCGAGCGCTCGTAGCGAGTGAAGTGCCGGTCGCTACAACTGAAGATCCACCAAGCGACTCAGATGCATTCACCGATCCAAATTCCAGTGATGGTGAGGATCTTGGATTTATGGCGCTCACCGACGAGGAAACAGGAGAGGTATTCTTCTATCCTTCAATCACTTCAATTACACTAGCACACACTGTCAATGAGGAAGAACAATCCTCTACATGGAGTGAGTTGTTTGACAAACACCAAAAATTGTCAAGCGACCACGAAGTGGTAAAACAAGCTCTGTCTCAAAGCGAGAAGGAGAACCGAAAGCTAGCCCGTGAGCTTGATGAAGTCAAACTTAATTTAAGGGCTATGACTAGTAAGTTCGAGGATCTCTTCGCTAGACATCAAAGCTTGGAGGGAAGGTATGAAACCCAGTCCACTCTAGTTGCCAACTTGAACAAAGCATCATATGCTAGGCAGGCACTAGAGGGCTCGCTTCTGCCTTTTGGTAGAAAAGCTGGCCTTGGATATGAGGGTGGACCTCCCAAGCCGACTGTCTTTGTTGGTGCATCACACACTACACCATCAGTCACTTTGGAATTGCCCACTGCATCCAAAGCGACCACCAACAAGGATAAAGGCAAAGTGGCTGAGAACCCTAAAAGGAAGCCAATGAAGATGTCTATATCTTCAAGGGCAGATCCTAAGGGCAAGCAAAATTCAACAATCCCTAGCACTCAACATGCTAAGTCTTACCAATCCAAGGGTAAAGGGAGAACTGTTGAAGCTTCTAAGTCTCAAGCCAAGACACGAGAGACAAAGGATCTACCTCCTAAAAAGAGGAGTAATGTCTATGTGTCACGTTATCCGGACTGGAGATGGTCCAACCGGACTAACGTTGAGGGGGAAGAACTTGAAGCACCCAAGAGGCCGCTTCAAACTTCCAAGGTTACTCAAGCGAGTCGGGGTCAAAACCCTAGTTGGACCGCTTCGAGGAAACCAAGCGAGCCGCTTCGACAGACTAGAAACCCTAAGTCAGTCTCTAAACCCAGAGCTAATCCGAAGCGAGTCGCTTCAGGATATAAGCAAAGTGGGAAGAGCATAGGTAGGACTGAAGCAAGCCGCTACCCCTCTTGCACACACTGTTGCACGTGTGAAGCTTCTTCTAGGCAGTACACCAAGTTTTCAAAGGTCGAGAAGCCCAAGACACAAGCTTCATCTCAAAAGAGAGTGAAGCAAGTGTGGGTACCTAAGGGAACTAACCTGCAAGGACCCAAACTGATTTGAGTACCAAAATCTGTCTAATTGCAGGTGAGCGCCGTGGATCCCATGCCAAGTGAGGGTCAACTAGTTTGGTACTTGGACAGTGGATGTTCAAGACACATGACTGTCATGAAAGCTCTACTTCACAACTACATAGAGAAGAAGGGTCCACACGTAACTTTTGGTGACAACTCTAGAGGAAGCACCAGGGGATACGGCGCACTGAAAATTGGAAAGCTCACAATTGAAGAAGTCTCCTATGTGGAAGGACTCAAGCACAACCTGTTATCTATTTCACAGTTTTGTGATAAAGGGTACAGGGTGGAGTTCATCTCCAACAAGTGCATTGTGAAGAGCAAACTCACATCCCAGATTGTGCTCACTGGAGTTAGACAAAGGAATGTCTACATAGCACAATGGGACAGCTGCAAGGAGGAAACTTGTCTAGTTGCAAGAAGTGCTACAGAAATTGGATGGCTGTGGCACAGACGCTTGAACCACCTCAATTTCAAAGCTATCAATCGCTTAGCTCGAAAAGGTTTAGTGCAAGGCATACCTAATGAAGTCTTCATCAAAGACCATCCATGCTCACCATGCCAACGAGGGAAGCAGACGAAGAAGCACTTCGCCAGTCTCGAAGAAGCCTCATCAAAGCGAGTGCTCGAGCTGCTTCACATGGATCTGTTTGGTCCAGTTACTCCAGTTAGTGTAAATGGAAGGAAGTACACTCTAGTTGTAGTCGACGATTTCTCTCGCTACACTTGGGTTGTATTTCTATTCAGCAAGAAGGAGACACTAACCAAACTGCCACAACTGCTCAAGCGATTGGCGGTGGAAAAGAATCAGGCTATAGTGACCATTCGCTCCGACAAAGGCACAGAGTTTCTGAACTCTACAATTGAAGCATACTGCACGGAGCATGGCGTAGCACATCAAACTTCTTCAGCACGCACTCCTCAGCAGAATGGAGTTGCTGAAAGAAGGAATCGAATCATCAAAGAAGCCGTTCGCACCATGATTGCTGACTCGAAGCTTCCGATGAAGTATTGGGCTGAAGCTGCCAACACGGCGTGCTACACACAGAATCGGACGCTTCTCAACAAACGGCACGACAAAACACCATATGAAATATGGACAGGGAGAATTCCTAACATATCTTATTTCCATATTTTTGGTTGTAGGGTCTTCATTCACAACAATGGGAAGTCACAGTTGAAAGCCTTTGAAAGCAAAGCAGATGAAGGAGTATTCTTAGGATACTCTACATCTAGCAAAGCCTACAGAGTATTCAACTGTAAAACCCTAATTGTGGAAGAATCACCCCATGTCGTATTTGATGAATCTTCTTTAAGTCTTCCACAGGAACAGGCCCAAGCGAATGAAAAGGATCAAAGCAAGGAACCCTCAAATCAACTCACTTGGGACGTGCTTGATGAAGATGATGAGATCAAGGACTCAAGCGAGCAGGATCCCAAAGGAGAAGTCGAAGCTGCCCCCAAGATTCCTGAAGCTAGTACTGGCCAAGCACCCAGTCCAGTCGCGTCAGATGGTGAAGCGAGCGACATGGAAGCGGATGAAGATGAAGCTGGCGGATCAAAGCGAGCGTGGCTCAAGGATCACTCACCTAGCCAAATCATTGGAGATCCATCCAAGGGTGTAGTGACCAGAAGTCAAGTGTTTGGAGAAAGTGCCATGTTCAGTTGCTTTCTCTCAAACATTGAGCCATCAAGCGTGGAGGAAGCCCTAGCCGATTCAAACTGGGTGATCGCCATGCAAGAAGAGCTGAATCAGTTCACCAGGAACGACGTATGGTACCTCGTGGATCGTCCCAAGTTTCAACATGTTATTGGCACCAAGTGGGTGTTCAAGAACAAGACGGACGAGGACCACAACGTAGTGAGGAACAAGGCGCGACTTGTTGCCAAAGGCTACTGCCAAGAGGAAGGAATCGACTTTGACGAGACCTTCGCTCCAGCGGCACGGCTTGAAGCTATCAGATTGTTTCTAGCCTATGCAGCAGCCAAGAAATTCAAAGTGTATCAAATGGATGTGAAGAGCGCGTTCCTCAACGGTGAATTGAAGGAAGAAGTTTATGTGGAGCAGCCACCGGGTTTCGAGCAGGGAGATAAAGTGTATCGCTTGAAGAAAGCCCTGTATGGGTTGAAGCAAGCTCCCAGAGCTTGGTACGATACATTATCTCAATTCCTAGTGGAAAATGGATTCCAAAAGGGAAAGATAGATCGGACTCTCTTCACCATCAATCATGGAGAAGATATGCTTTGGGTCCAGATCTACGTGGACGACATCATATTTGGGTCACCAAACCAGTCGCTTAGCGAGAAGTTTGGAGAGCTAATGAAGACCAAGTATGAGATGTCGATGATTGGCTTGATGAGCTGCTTTCTAGGTCTTCAAGTGAAGCAGCAGGATAATGGAATTTTCATCAACCAGGCCAAGTACACTCGAGATATGCTTGCCAAGTTTGGTGTTCAACATGCTAAAGCCGTGAAGATCCCTATGAATACCAACTGGAAGATGGAGCCAGACGAAGGAGGAAAATCTGTGGATCCTACAGATTATTGTGCCCTAATCGGGTCACTTCTCTATCTCACTGCAAGTAGGCCAGACATTGCTTTTGCAGTCGGTGTCTGCGCTCGCTTCCAAAGTAACCCCAAGCACAGCCATCTTGAAGCTGCCAAAAGGATTCTTCGATATTTGAAGGGCACTGTCAATATGGGGCTGTGGTATCCAGCAGAAGACAATTTGGAGCTCACTGGATATTCCGATGCTGACTATGGAGGCTGCCGAGTTGATAGAAAATCAACGTCGGGCACGTGTCAGTTCTTGGGAAGCAAGCTAGTCTCATGGTTCTCAAAGAAGCAAACAAGCGTAGCCACTTCAACAACTGAAGCTGAATATATGGCCGCTGGAAGCTGCTGTTCTCAAATTCTTTGGCTTCGTCAACAACTGAAGGACTACAAAGTTGAAGCGAATGAAATTCCGATCTTCTGCGACAACAACAGTGCCATATGTATCTCGCAGAATCCAGTGCTTCACACCAGGTGCAAGCATGTGGAAATTCGACATCATTTCATTCGTGATCATGTCGAGAAAAAGGATATCACGCTCGAGAAAATCCATACCGATCTCCAGTGAGCAGATATCCTCACCAAGCCTCTAGCTGAGTCTCGTTTCAACCAGCTATGCATGGAATTAGGGTTATTAGACCCTGGTGAAGAATGCTAGTTCCAGGATGCACGAAGGAGTGTTCGCTTGTTCTCTTGTGCGTCACTCGCTTCGTATCTTCACCAACTCAAGCGAGCCACTTCAAAACTCACTCGCTTGAAGAAAATGAAGTTAGGTGGAGAAAGGTGGAGTATTGGAAGAAGTTCCCTACCAACTTATTGGAATTGTTAAGTATATGGTTAAGGGGGAACTAATGCTTCTCTCGGAGAAAGCTACTTCCAAAGCGAGCAAGAATGCTGCAATCTTGAATTCTGCATCGCTTCAATTTGCCCTAGCTTGGGTCAAAGCGAACCAACTACAGATTCATTCTCTAGAATGTAGGAAAGCTTGAAGGTTTACCTTTTTATACAAAAGGTTGCAGGGCTGGTGACATGCTTCTGCGTAAAATACGAGATTGTCTTGTCAGAGCATTCTCATTGTCATCCTGTCCATTTCTGCTCTGAGATAAGAACTTGTACTCATCCCCCATTCGTCGTGAATAAGTACACTTACGTGATGCTCCCTTCGGGTTGAAGTAAGCTTGTGTACTTTATTCATTTTCTCCCTCATTCACTTCGATGGAGGACTCTCTAATTCGTAGAGGAGGATGAATGCCATGAAGATGAATGTCATGAAGATCTAACTCAACGTGTAGCATTCAACATGTGGTATCTATTTCAAGTGAAGTCTTCAATTTGTGGTATCAATCTCCTACGAAGTGAGATTGACTGGTAAGTGTTTCAATTTTAAGTACACTAAGTGAGCCGAAGCGTGCTAGAAACCTTCACTCACTACGTGGAAAATATAAAGTGAATCTGACACAAATACAAAGAGGAAAACATTCTTGTTTATCCTCGAAGTATGTAAGTCAGAAACATTTTAAATTAAGCAAAGAAATTCAATTTCTTATTCCAGTCGCTTCAGATGGCCAAGCGAGTGCTTCGTCACTCAAAGCTAGCCATCGCAAGCGAGTGCAGAACAGTCACTCAAGCGAATGCCTCTCAAGCGAGTCAAGCCGTAGCGGCTCAACTCGAAGCGAGCGGGCATGAAGCGAGTATGAGTTGTCTGCACTCGAGTGCAATTTTACTTTCTGCTGTGCATTTAATGCAGGTGCAGGAACGACGGAAAATAACGGGCGCGTGTTCACACGTTTGAATTTGAAGCGGGAAAAGGCGGAGAAGATCCAGCCGTCGAATCTCAACAGCCCCCAATCTGGAGCCGTTGGATTAGCGCCGTATACGACAAGCCAACCGCAGCAGGCCACGTGGCGACGCCGAGCAAGTGGCGGTTCACTTTTACTATGATGACGCCGGACACGTCAGATCCATCACCGCACGTCCGCCGCCTACCTACAGGACTTTCGGCGTTATTACCGTCCTACCCCTGCCACGTCAGCCATAACCTAATTCTATATATGGGACGAGGCAGAACTGCAAACCTTTCACAGCCCTCTAAATTTGCCATTCTCGTGCTAGATCTGCAATTACTCTGCAACTCACGAGTCTCAACCCTTTCTACTTCATTGTTAAAATTTTCTTCAAGTTCTTTCAAAATCCACCATGGGCAAGAAAAAGAATACTGAAACAATGGAGAAGTTCATGACGAAAGTTGGCGATCACATCAACGTCGAGCCCCATCTCGACCCTATTGTCGTCGAAGTAAATGGTTTCTTCCGTAGAGCCGTGACCACGGCCGGTCTATGGAAGTTCATAACTTTGATACCGACGAAGATTCTGGCGAAAGCCATTGGAGAGATTCTGCTGAATCTGAAGAAGGAACAAAATACATCTTCCTTCACTGATCCACGGACCAGGAAGCCGGTGGAGGTTGATATGAGTAAACTCATCGAGGTGTTCGATCTGCCAAGAGAAGGAGGAGATTCTCTGCTAGATCTAGGTCTTTCGGCCGGAGTGCAGTATGGCCGATTTGCAGTCGCTGGAGCAGATCCGAACTTCAAGGAGGCCAACATTCGCAAAAGTCTGAAGGAACCGTTCAATCTCATCTGCGAACTCTTTACGAAGAGCATTGCATGCTATGTCGGTTCCCTCGACACGCTGTCAGAAACGAAGCTGATCGGCACCACCGTGATCATCGACAGCCTCACTGGAACGAAATTCAACTGGCACGGGTGGCTTCTCAAGCAAATCCATGAAGCTGCTGACGATTTTGCATTCGTACCAGGAACTCCAGACAAGATTCTGCGCAAAGGAAAATTGAAATTCTTCTCAAGGCTGTCTGTCGCACTGGAAATGAAGTATCCAGAGATGATATGGCCAGATTCTGACACGATCATATACAACAAGCACACCATCTTCTATGAAAAGTGGAAGAAAACAAAAATCCCAATGGATCAGGGACTTCTAGTTGTAGAAGTGCCCGCAGCAAGGCAAGTTGTGAAAGCACAAGCTGAAGCTTCCCAAGCAAAGCAAGCCGCTTCATCCTTGAAGCAAGTGGCTGCAAAGCAAGGAAAGAAGAGATTGAAGCAAGACACTTCACCTGTCAAAGAAAGCGAGGCGGTGGAGAAGCCGCTTGAGGACACTGAAGTTAACAAATCTCAATCCTCACCTACTAAGCACACCCCAACCATTCATGAGAAGAAACTGATGAGGGATCATGCAGAAGAGATGGAGGTTAAGAACGCAGAGATCTTAAGTTTACAAGACGAGATCACTAAAAAGAAGATGGAGTTGAAGGAGAAGGAGAAAGTGCTGGAGGCACAAGTAAATCTGGTGAATGATCTCAAGGACTCGCGTGACGCAGAAAGGAGCCGCTTGAGAGTGGTGAATACCAAACTGGTCACAGTTGGTAAAGAGAAGGAGACGTTGGAAAAGGAGGTGAAGGAGCTGAAAAAGAAAGTGGAGAATAAGGAGGGAGAGTTGGTGATGAAAGAAAGCGAACTCCTCAGTACCAAGAAGACTCTTGACTTACTTCGAACCCAATTGAAGAAAGTCAAAGAGGAGAGTGCCATTGACAAGAGAGAGCTTGAAAGTCTAAGGAAAAATTCACAGCCTCTTGACTTGAAGAATGCTGAATTGTCGGAAAAGCAAGTCTTCGCGTCTCGAACGGAAGAGATGTTTCATGCTGTACTTGACAAGATTGAGGTACTTCACAAGTCTCTTACTGGAAAGACAATCGTCCCAACCCCTGGTTTTGATGATGCCAAAAAGGGGGAAGGGATGGTACTGAAAAATGTCAATCTGTTGGAGCCACAAGGTGGAGTAATTGGAGCTGTTGAAGTAGAGAAATTGTTGGAGGAGAGTAGTGGTACTGGAGAAGAGGAGAGAGAGGCGAAGTCTGCAAAGAAAGGCAAAGAAAAGCTCACTGAGAAGGAACCGCTGAAAAAGCCTGAAGAACCCCGCAAGCCACTTGGAGATAAAGTGCTTGCCTCTTCCATTGCTCGACATCCTCCAGTCACTGTGCTAACAAAGGAGGAAAGGCGGAAGCTAGCAGAGGCAAGCGAGACTATGGCTTGGGAGAGCGAGCGCCAGTTTAATTTAAAAACTCTTGCAGGTACTTCAAGCTCTCAAGCGCCCACTTCAGACGAAGCACCCACTTCATCTCCCCCATCATCAATAGTGAAGCGAACTGCTCCAGAAACTAAGAGAGATGATTCAGCAACCAAGCGCCAAAAAGTTGAGAAGGCAGTTGTTCCAAGGGCAGAGAAGGAAAAGAGGATGAGGACAAAACGACTGCAAGTTATTGACGAACGAATTGAGAAACACTTCAATGAAATGAAAGTCATCCAGTCCGTCTTAGTCAGAAGTATCTTTGTTCCAATCACGCCAGAAGAATCCGATGCATGCCTAGATCAGGCTATGATCGATACATGTCACAAGACTGCGAAAGAAATGATTGACTCTGGCCGCTACCCTCTCAGAGAAGAACGCAATTACATTCGCAAGCAACTCAACAAGAAGCTTCCTTCCTGGAGCGGCGAGTCAGGAAAGAAGTTCAAAACGATCATAGCACAGATGTCCAGCCAGTCGGAGGAGGAGTTGGCTGTGCGCAGAAATGAGCACCCTGATGCCCGTGAGATCGAGCAATTCATTCCTGACGAACTACTCGAGCAATGGCTACACTACAAGGAGAAGTTTATCAAAGCTTACTACTATTGGGAGGTAGTGCCATTGCAGACTGAATGCTCAAGCGTCACTGCGCTCAACAACTTTCTTAGTGTCTATGATGAGAAATTTAGGCAAGAAGTCTTCGCTCTTGCACAGCTTGGAGAGCCTACACCATTAATCATCAAGGTACCAGCCAAGAAGGAATTCATCATGCCATTCCTACCTGGCACCAGTATCCTCAATCGCAGCATCATTGACACTGAGGTGGATGAAGCCTTCCAACTGGAAGAAACTTGGAGGATACCAAGCATCCACAGTGTTGAGTCGATGGAAGCAAGGGTTTTCAGTGCATACACCATACCCGAAGAAATGATTGCAAAGGATTTGGAGGCAGATGAAGAAGGAAAGGAGAAGGAGGAAGAAGGGAAGTGACGGAAGAAGGAAAGTAGGATGACAGGGAAGGAACTGCAGGAAACCTCTGAGTTTCAAGTTCCTTACATAATTTTTGTGTGAACTTCTTGTTCATATATCCACTTTTATTTCTGTCTCTTCTTGTGTCATTTACTCGCTTTGTGAATGACTTTACATTTTTGCTACAAACTCATTAATTTTAACCGAAAAAAAAAAAAAAAAAAAAGGGGGAAGGAACTTAAAAGAAAATTACAAACGAAACTGCAAAGGAAGCAGTCGCTTGGAGTTTCCTTCACGGTTAGATGGACTAGATTTATTTTTATCTAAGTCGTATGGGTTTTGGCATCATCAAAAAGGGGGAAATTGTTGGGAATTGTTAAGGACTAAATTGTTAAGGGGGAACTACATGGGATATTTGATAAATAAAGTCATTTGTTTTGATTAGATCCCAAAACCCCAAGCGTCCTATTCCCAAGCGACCCATTTTGATGTAGTTTATAGGTTAGAATCTTTCTAAGCCTACTCTGTTAGGATGGCTCCTTTATTTTGCTTAGATTAAGCTTCAAAAGTTCAAGTGAAGGCCACTCGCTTGAGTGTGTTTTCCAAAGCGAAGCGAGCGCTACAGTTCAAAGCAAAGTGAAGCGAAGCGAGCGCTACAGTTCAAAGCAAAGTGAAGCGAAGCGAGCGCTACAGTGGAATCAAGTGAACCCACTAAAGCGAAGCAAAGCGTGCGCTACAAAGAAAAGCCGAAGCGAGTCAACACGAGTCAACACTTAATTTAGAAGTGTCACGGGAAATTTATTTCTCAAGTGACTCACTACAAATTTGACTGTGAAGCGACTCACTTCAGAGCTGACGCTACAACTTCAAAGCGAAGCGAGCCACTACCTACCAGAAAGCGACAGCACAAATTCCCGCTCCGAATTTGAACTCCAGTCAACTGGAGATCTCCGCATTAATTACGAGATCTCCACGTGTCGAAAGCGGAGAGGAGCAGAGGAGTTGACTGCCAGGCCGACAAGGCGCCGCTACAGTACTGGCTCGCTCCAGTTACTGTTGAAATTGGAACTTAGCCATTTTCGGCAAAAGTCCAAATCTGCGCATCTGAAAAGTAGCCAGCCTGTGCAAGTACTGTCGAGAGGAGGAGGGACAAGGCCACCAACCAAGCAACGGATCTCAGCCAACCCTCCGCCTATAAATAGTGAAGGATGAAGACGTGAAGAAGTAGAACACTACTTGAGCATTCGAGCGCATACAGCAAACAAACACTCCCAGCTTTCATAGCAATCTTCGAGTCTTTGTTTTCCAGTGTTCTCCGAGTTTCCAGTTCATCGGAACTCGTCTTCACAACCTTCACACTTAGAGTCTAAGCCCATTCCATATCCAAGCTTAGAAGAAGAGCTCTAGCCATCTTTGCACTTATTGTAAAAAGCTCTTCATAGTGTGTTTCATCAACCAAAAACCCTAAACTCTGTCTGTTAGGTTTTTGAGTGTCGTTGTTAGGTTGTTCAGATCCAAGGCCCTTCTTTCATCGATTGAAGAAGCCTCGATCGTAGAGTTGAGATCCAAGCTTACACTTACATCGTTTGTGTAAAGCTCGATCGAAGCTAGGCTGTAAGGAGAGCCCGTAATCTCCCTGTCTGTTCGACTGAAGCGAGTGAAGCTTCCAGTCTTTGTTAGGTTTGTGTAGTGAACCCGCAATCACTACGTCTGTCGTTTGATCTAGGCAAGTGAAGCCCGATCCCGACCAGGTTTTTGAAGGACCCGTAACCTTCAAGTTCTTGAGTGAAGAGAACAGTTGCCGTCGTGCAACAAAGTGGACGTAGGAGCGTTATCTCCGAACCACTATAAATCTTCGTGTCGTACCTCTCTAACCCTAAACTCTTTAATTAGATTATCCATTGCACGTGCATATAAACAAACTTAATCTGGAAATTTTAATTACTTAGGAAAAGATTATAGCTCACCAAATTCCGCACAAAGAGTAAAGTCTCACTCTTGATCAAGCTCTAAGCTTAGGTCAAGAGATTCGTGATTGCTTTAGATCTAGCCCTCGGCTAGGACTTAGTAATTCCAAAGAGCACTTTACTTTATACTCTGAGTTAAGGAATTGAAGTTGAAAAACTTCAAAATACGTATTCACCCCCCCCCCCCCCTCTACGTATTTTCCTATAGCAAACCGGGACCAACACAAACCTCTTATAGCCTGAATCTGATGTATAAATGGAACATAATGCCATGTACTTATAAGTTATGCTCCTAAGAAGATAGGTGCCACATAACACAGTACGTACCTGGCTCGTCAGTTGATCTGCCAAGAAGAAATCGATGAAAGTAACCTACGAATGGCAGCTCGAAATCAGATGGTAAAGAGGTAACAGTTTCATTTAGAGGAGAGAAGGAATCCATTATGCATAATTTTCTGCTCTTTCCATCCTCTGCATACCTTGTAGAGAGGAGCGCAAATGCAGCGCCATGTGGCACAAATGAGGAAAAAACGGCTCGAACGACATATGATATTGAAGGGACAAAAGGTTATAAGAAGCACAACCTAAAAACAAATATCCATAAATTTATGAGTCAAAAACTTGCATACCATTAGTAATGCATCAAAGAACAGCTGCATATATATACTTACAGTTACTAGGCCCAGTGGAAGAACTTCTGTTAGTAACCTGAATCTCTCTGTCTCGGGATCCATCTGAAAGTCGAGATGAAAGAGAACAGCAGCCATGGTGAGTACTGAGAGCCCAGAAGTGAGAAGCAACACTTCTCTAAAGCCAAGCGACGTCCCTTGTTTGCAACCGAATATGAAAGGGTAATTCACACGTAATCGCCTCCACAAGTAAATGTTTCCCCCATACATGGCCATGTGTAACAGTAGGTATCCAAACAAGCTACATAGAGAGAAGTTATCACTTCATCGCGTATTTCACCTACATCGATGGTGGATTTGAAATTTAGAAATGTTTAAGAGAGGTGTATAGTACCTATAGAGCGGAAATATGTTCGTCATATACTGTATTCCCCCATGATGTTCAAGAAGATTGCGAGCATGAACAGAGACGATGATAGCAGCGATCAGAGCCACACAACAACCGGTAAATAAACCTGCATGAAAAGTAGTTACATTTTACATGAAATCAGTGAGGATTCGATGAGGGATTGGTTCATTCTCATAATTTTACCAAGGAAAAATGTGGTTCTGTGCCTCTCCGTCTTTTTTCCCGGTCTCAAGAACTTCATTCCTTCTCTTCGGTTCCCATATGCAAAGTGTTTGATGAACGAGGCCTCTAGTTTTAGGGTGAGCTTGTTTATAACCTAGCAAAATTAGAACATGTAGAAATCTTGAAACTAAACTTGTATGCTGCTCCTTTCGACTAAAAGAAAAGGAACTGCACTGCAAACCTCATTGGAGCTGCCTAGAGACGACGTATCCAATATCTGTAAGTAAATTTTCGAAGCATTTCTTGAAGTGATCTGCAAATAAAATTCAAGAAACTGAGATACAAAAAAACCAAAGACTTTAATTTGAAGGTAAAAGTGCAATGCTATAATAACCTTGTCGTATTTTTTCATAACCTTGGAGAAGGCGAGCATGTTCAAGAAACTGCAAATATTCGATAATTCATGTTAGAACAAAGCTGATTAGGAGGCTTATTCGGAGACGAAAAGAGTCCTTACCTAAAGCTCTTGAGAAGGCGAAGCTGTCCATGAAACTCAACGAAAGCCTTGCGCAACTTATTCTCTGCTTTCCGCAAACCATCCTTTCTGAAAGTTGGCTCCGATTTCGTACTCATTACTACGCTTTCCATAGTCGAGACTGGAGTCTCAGGATCAATATTGATCTCCACATTATCTAAAATTTGTAATGGAGCAGGCCTATAGCTTTCACCACCATTCTTCTCTCTCGCATCGCCTTCACCACTCGTCTCAACTTTTTGAATCACATTCATCGGCACCCTCCCTTCAAAATTGCCAGTTAAAGTACACTTTACTACATTATTAAAGAGGACGTTTTTCTACATTTAAGTGGACTTCTCCCTCCATTTTCTACATTTACCCCGTGTTCCGCCAGTGCGGTGTCTAGGCGTTGGTCGATCCTGGAAGCCTAACTAATGTATAATCTGCTTAGGTATTAAGTGAATAAGCGATATCCCCTCGATCCAAAATTGATGCCTAATCAATACTATCTACTACCTCTATCTCATTAAATTAGCCACATTTGATGTTTTGACTTTTTCGGCACGCGTTTCCACCGAAACCTAGTACGGGTTTTACGATATAATTTTGAAATATTATTTCTTTTACGGGATAGCCCGACACTCGTAGTATCCCGTAAAAGAAATAATATTCCAATATTATATCGTAAAACCCGTACTAGATTTCGGTGGAAACGCGTGCCAAAAAAAGTTACTATTCAATATGTGGCTAATTTAGTGAGATGAAGGTAGTATGTGTTAGCTAATCGACATCTAGACAAACTAAGCTGCTATATGCATGGTTTTGAAGGATTATAAACATTTATAACTAAATATAAATATTGCATATATCTTGATAAATATGAATATCATGTCGAAAATTAGAAATTTTGATTTAGAGTATGAAGTTTATATAAAAACTACGAAGTTTATAAAATTATCAAATTATCCTATTAATTGTAATATTATGTGTATTTATCATAAATTTAGCAATAATATTATAAGAATAGTTAAAATAAACATTTCAGTTCAATAGTCAAGACTCTAGTCACCCCTTTACAATCCGACTAGCATCTAACCATATTAGAGCATCACCCTTACCTAACAATAATTAAAACTCATGTCATATTAAATATGCCTGCTCACCTTGATCTCCACTGTCCGCAGTAGCAGCAACCGCCGGAGTCCTAGTAGCACCCGAAACGACGGCGTTAACGGCATCAGTGTCGGCCGGTTTCTCCAATCTTCGCCTCAGAGCAATCAATGCATCCATCTGTTTGCTAAGTTGCTCGGCGTTATCCTTCATCTCTTGAACCTTCATCTCGTGGAACAGCCGCACCTTATCAAACTCGTGGTCGAGGGTCTTGAAGAATTGGAGCTCGTGCTCCGCGCCTTCTTGGGACAGCTGCAAAACCAATGCATTGTATGGAATCCTTACATCCTCTTCTTCTTCTTCTTCTTCTTCTTCTTCTTCTTCTTCTTCTTCTTCTTCTTCTTCTTCTTCTTTCACCGTGGGGGAGCTCCAACCAGTTAAGCCGCTGAACGCCCTGTACAGCGTCGGCTTCCGCTTCGGGCGGAAGCCGGAGCTGAGCTGCTTGGACTTGTCGATGATCTTGAGCTGTTTCTTGAGGTGGTTGTAGTCCATGTACGCGCCCTGCCATTCTTGCACCAATTGTGAAGCGAATTCCTTTCCGAACTTCATCGATCGATTGGTATGTGGGAGAGGCTTTTCCTTTATTGGTATGGTCGCTTACGTTTTGACAACATTAATTCCGCGCGCTGCTTAAAAAGGAGGAATGAATCTGGGAAGGAAAGGGTCCTCTTCATCAACACTTTTTTTTTTTTTTCTTTCAAATGTGGCTGCTGCTGTGGGCCGTATTGATAGTGAGTATAATTATGGTGGCAGTCCCAATCTTGATAAAGGATTATGCCCCACTTGAGCTGTACGGTGCACCACTTGAGTAGTAACACAAGGAAAAAAAAAAAAAAAAAAAAAAAAAAGGGAAGAAGAAGTGCGGCAGTTTTCTACCCCCACCTTCCCAATTCGCATATTAGGAAAAATTAATAACACTGCATCATACCAAAACAGAACTACAGTATTTCAGAGCTATTTTAGTTTTATTTTGGAACATAGGTGGTATGAGAAGAAAACCCACGGTGGCGGTGGCAACTGCAAGTCCGGAAACCACGTATTTGCGCCGTGCTTTCGAACAAGTTGGGGTAGAGAGAGAGAGAGAGAGAGCGATGACGGCCATCGTTCCCCTCGTTGTTTCAATGTTTGTACCACAGTGCTAGATTTCGTCGCCGTTATCGTCGAAAGCACGTCTTGTAGTTGTAGGGATATTTTTGCTGGTTTTCATTAATTTGTTTGACATAATTTTACAGGAAGGAGGCACTAAGGATGACTTTGAGATACTAACAAAATTAAAATTCACCTGAGGAATTGAAGGCAACATTGATTTCCCAACGAGTATCACTGAAAGAAGTTGTATTGTATGTCTCTCACTCATATTGATTTACATATCTTATAATGATCTGTCTTTACTGGGTTCCATAATTTTGTGCTAAGAATCAAGGGGGTGAAACATATTTTTTTGATCCGTCTTATTCTTCGAATAGGAAGAAGGTAAAAGTCTAAAGAGGAATCAGAGAAAAAGAAATTCTCTGTGACTGCACCGATTCTGCTGTAGAAAAAGAATAAAATCAAGGGCAGTAAAGCTTCTTTATATCTGAGATATTTTAAAGGTTGGTAACATGGAATGGTTCACTTATAATTTGTGCGTGTGTTTTATTTATTTATTATTTTTTCAATTTGTGAGAATAATTTCATGAATTGTGTTCCATTTATCATAGCAGGGGAGTTCATAACAAAATTAACAAACTCGGAAGGGGCGAGATTAGTGTAGATATTTCAATCTTGGTATATTTTATTGCTTCGTACTTATCACAATCAATAATATACAAAATTGTACAATCAATAATAACGATTGCCTAAACTATTTAAGTCTATAATAATACTTATTTTAATTTTTAAATACCAAATTGTATTAAACATAAAATTGTTATCCATATGACTTCTATATTTATCCACACATACAAATTTCTATGTCATTGTCATATCATTTCCATGACATCATTAAATAATGGCATAAATATTTTTACCCACACATATAACATACAGTTAAAGACAAATATATGTGCAGGTAAAATTAAATTGTTTTTCCCACACGTATATATAAGTGTGGTTAAAAACTTTTATTTGCGAGGAGATATCGACACATGCTGACACTTAACTTATGTGTGGAGAAATGTCGATTGTCACATAATCATACTTTCAGCGATCCATCCATGTGTGGCAAAAACCTCAATTTCCTGTAGTGATACTTAGTCAATCTAAATAAGAGAGATGTAGAATACAAAGGTTAAACGGATTCATAGATCGAGATTGATTCATCGTGGACGTAGGAGAGTTATCTTCGAACCACGTAAATCTGTGGTGTCTCTATCTCTCTTATCTTGCTCTCAATCCCATATTATATATATGTCTGACTAAATAGCTCATACTTGCATATCATACAACGAGCTTGCTTTTAAAGGAAAAAGATTTTCATAAGAGTTAAGAACAACTTCCCCATCATATTATGCATTTACACAGTTTGATAAATTAAGCTTATTCTCCAACAAGCTTGATAGCTTGATAGATCAACATGTCTCTGATAAAATGACCTCGACCAAGTCGCTCAAAAATCTGTTTGTTTTAAAATAAAAAAAGGTTGGCTATCCCCCCCCCCCCCCCCCCCCCCGAATATCAATCTAATACCAAATTAACTCTTTTTGGGACCAACATAAATTAATAGATTTCTTCCCTCTCTAGCTACAAGATTGAGTTTTTAGATGAGACGAAATTTTACCATGTTATCAAAGCCTTTAGCAAACGCCAAGGTGTTGAAGATTATGGTGCAGTTCTTATGATTTCTGCTCGTGTGTGTGGTGTGAAGATGATTGAAGATGAAGATGAAGGAGTTTATATTTTTGCTACTTGTGGGATTCGATCCCTTGAACTGCTTATTATTCAGTATTTATTTTTCCGCTTTTAATCTCGTCCGTCCACGTTATGTGGCGGATGTAGTCAGTTAAGAGTTAGTTAGTTAGAAGTCGTATTTCTATATCACAACACTTTTGGCTGTGTTAACCTAGCTATAAATATAGTTGTAATAGTGCAGCAGCTTTGCATGCTTAGATCTATAAAAATATATTGAAGTAAAGACTCAATCTTTTTGCTTGTTCCTTTCCTCTCTTCTTCTTACATACTCAAACTCTTTTGCCATACATTTCTTCATGGTAACAAGAGCCAGGTTAGGATTTTCTATCTTATGGTAAAAATAAACCGAAAAGAAACCGTTGAAGCCATGGTTCGAAGCACAGAAAATGAAGATTTTAAGCCTCACAAGAAAGGAGGAGATGATGCAACTTCGGATGATGAAGATAGCAAAGGAAATGAGATAGATCCAGAGATCAAGCTCAAGCGACGTCAGATCGAAGAGATTCTGCAGCTTCCAGCGACCGATCATTCAGGCATGGTGCTAGTCACGACATCTCTCATAGGTTCTAACTTCTTAAATTGGAGTAGATCTATTAGAAGGGCTTTAGCTGCTCGTAGCAAGATTGAATTTCTTGATGGAACATTTATGGAACCTAGTACAGATTCGAGGTATTACAAGCGTTGGGTTAAAGTTGATTATATGGTCTCTACATGGATCACTAACTGCATAAGCAAAGAATTGGTTAATGCTTTCAATAACATAGAAACTACCTACAAGTTATGGTGTGCTTTGAATCAACGCTTTGGTGGAGCTAATGGACCTAAGATTCTAAAACTTCAGAGAGAAATAATTCGTTTCTCTCAAGGAAATCTAAGTGTTATGCTATATTTCAACCAACTGAATGCTTTATGGGATGAGATGGACATGATGCATGCTCCTTTAAATTGTACATGTCCAGCTAAGGATCTGCTAAATAAAAGACAGGATGAGCAGAGGCTGTTGACTTTTTTGATTGGTCTAAACGACAGTTATGATGCTACAAGGACTCAGATCATGTTGATCAAGCCACTGCCAAGTCTAGATGATGCTTATTCCATGATCATACAGGTGGAGGATTAGAGGCAATTAAGTGGAGGATCACAAGATGGGAGGAATATTATGTCCATGAATGTGGTTGCCCAACAACCAGTATACACCAATCAAACTAACTCACAGCAGTATTTTGGTGGTACAAAGTCAGGGTCTCAAGGTTTTCAAAAGCAGGGACATTCCACAAATGGAAACTTCTTCAAGAGAAGGATGAGTAAAGAGGAGAAGAAGAAACTTAAGTGCACTCATTGTCAAGGCATGGGTCATGATGTTACTGAGTGTTTTAAGCTTCATGGAGTCCCAGAGTGGTACATCAAAATCAAAGAAGGCAAAGGACCACAACCCAAAGCCCATTATGTGGAATCTGGCCAATCAGCAGAGGGATACACACCACAAACTGAACAGAGAGAACCTACCACTGATATTAGTAGGATGATACAGTCAGAAATTGCAAAGTGCATGGGAAATTTGATTCAGCAGCAAGGTGGATCAAGCAATGTCAAGAGTGACACAAATCTGGTGCATGGTACTCCACAAAAACAACATCCATTTGATGGATATTTTGCATTCAATGTTTTATGTCTAGCATGGGGAACAGAGAATGGATTATTGTTTCAGGTGCAAGCTCACACATATGTTGTTCTCCATATCTGTTATACACCACTTACCAACTTGATAAACCAACTGTCATTTACTTGCCTGATGGTTCATCAAGGAATGTAGCTTATGCTGGAACTGCAAAGATAAACAAGGATGTGGTCTTGGAAAATGTTCTCTATGTGCCAGGATTTACTAGTAATCTGATTTCAGTTTCTCAGCTCATCAAAACACCCAAGTTTAAGTGTGTTTTCCATCCAACTCACTGCTTATTTCAGAGGACAGGGAATGATCAAGTGGTTGGTATTGGAAAGATGAAAGATCATCTCTACTACATTGAATCACTGGTTGAGGATTTTTACTATAGTTTCTTGAACACAGGAAAGATGTCACCCAAGGAGTGGCACATCTTTCTTGGCCACCCTTCCATCAGCACTATGAGGCATATGCAGATTAATGGAGGAAAGTTTAGTGTTGCAGATCTGGCAGAAATTGAAAACTGTGAAATTTGTCTGAAGTCCAAACAGACAAGAGAACCATTTCCACTCCTCAACAGAAGATCCAGCTTTCTTTTTTAGATGGTTCATGGAGATCTATGGGGTCCATACTCAGAGCCTAATATCTGTAATGTCAGATATGTTCTTACACTTGTTGAGGATCATAGTAGAGTCATTTGGACTTATCTATTGCAAACCAAGGATCAAGTCTATGGAGTCATTGCAGGTTTTATACAAATGATCAAAACACACTTTCAGAAGGATATTCACTACTTTAGATCAGATCATGGTTCAGAATTCCTCAACAGGAAGATAACTCAACTCTTCTCAGACAATGGGATTTTACACCAACTTTCTTGTACCTACTCTCCTCAACAGAATGGCATTGTGGAGAGGAGGCACAGAACACTCTTGAATTCTGCCAGGGCACTTATGTTTCAAAGTGGATTGCCATTAAAGTTTTGGCCTTACTCAATATTAACTGCTACATGGCTTGTTAACAGGATTCCCTCAGAAGTCTTAGGCTGGAAGACACCATTTGAAGTTCTCTTTGACTTACAGCCTGATTATCACATTGTACATCCATTTGGATGCTTAGCTTATGCAGCTAATATCTCTCCATCAAGAGGTAAATTTGATCCCAGAGGAATTAGATGTATATTTTTAGGTTATGATTCCTCTCACAAAGGTTTCATTTTATTTGATATGGAAGCAGAAAAGGTTCTTATTAGTAGGGATGTTAAATTTGTCCCACTTGTTTTTCCTTACATCAATCCTTCTGTTGAGCCAACTGTTGATTTAGATCTTGAATTTCCTGCAGTGGACACATCTCCACATATAAATGTTCCTATTGTGGACCATCACACAGATTCTCCCATTTCAGTTCAGCATGATGTTGACTCCTCTTCTACTCCACCACCTCTTGAAACACTCACTGATGATCACATATTACCTTCCACTGCAATTCCTGATCCTGATCCAATACCTAGGAGGAGTACTAGAGTAGTGCAATAACCATGTTGGATGAAAGACTATGTTGGTTCTATTCATAAGACCCATTCCATTTCTTTTGCTAATTCCATTACCCCCCATACTTTTCCCTATGTTGTGAGTCCTTGCCTCACTGATTCCCATGTCACTTATCTCTTCAATCTCACTATGTTGAAGGAACCAACATCATACAGAGAGGCCTGTCAATATCCTGAATGGATCTAGGCAATGAATACTGAATTGGATGCTCTCATTACAAATGAGACTTGGGATGTTGTTGATCTTCCCACTTGCAAGAAACCCATAGGCTGTAAATGGGTCTATAAACTCAAACTCAACTTAGATGGATCTGTAGAACGTTGCAAAGCCAGATTAGTGGCAAAAGGCTATAACCAAGAGCTGGGGATTGATTATACATAAGTGTTTTCTCCAGTGGCTAACTTAGTCACAGTGAGATTATTTATTGCCATTGCTACTGCATTCACTTGGCCCCTGCATCAACTTGATATTAATAATGCCTTTCTGCATCGTTATTTATCAGAGGAAATCTATATGACATTGCCTCCAGGTCTTTCTCATGCTAAAGCAGGTCAAGTTTGCAAACTGAAGAAAAGTCTTTATGGGCTTAAACAAGCATCAAGGGAATGGAATGCTGAGTTCACTAGGCAACTCAATTCTTATGGTTTTGTGGCCTCTGTACATGATCCTTGTTTCTTTACTAAAGGAGAAGGAGATCAGTTCATCTGCATTATTGTTTATGTAGCTGATATTCTTGTTACTGGGCCTTCTCTAACTTTGATTGAGCATTTCAAGCAGTTTTTACATGCCACATTTACCATAAAGGATTTGGGATCTGCTAAAATTTTTCTTGGCATGGAAATTGCCAGAGGTCAAGATGGTACCTCACTAAATCAGAGGAAGTATATTCTAGAGATACTCTCTAGTCATGGAATGTTATGCTCCAAACTTTGCTACCCCACTGCCACCAGGTCTTGTCCTTACACAGGGTAAAGAGGAAGATGAGCTCAAAGAACCTGAAGTCTATAGAAGGCTTGTAGGTCAATTACTTTATCTGAACCTCACAAGACCTGACATTACTCATGCTTCACAGCAGCTTAGTCAGTTCATGGCTAAACCCACCACAGTTCATTGGAATACAACACTTCATGTGCTCAGATATTTGAAGGGTTGCCCATCTTTGGGAGTATTTTATCCTATTGCTCAGACTTTTGATCTAAGAGGTTTCTCTGATGCTGATTGGGGTACTTGTTCAGACACTCGAAAGTCTTTAACTGGGTTTTGTGTTTATCTTGGTGATTCCTTACTCTCTTGGAAGTCTAAAAAAATAGACCACAATTTCTTCTTCTTCTTTTGCAGAAGCAGAGTACAGAGCTTTGGCTATAACAACTAGAGAGTTGGTTTGGATTGCAGGATTGTTGAAGGATTTCCACATTGCTGTTAAACTCCCTGTTACACTTTTCTGTGATAGTAATGCAGCTATCCAAATAACTAAGAATCCAGTTTTCCACGAACGAACCAAACATATCGACATAGACTGTCATGTTGTTCGTGAAAAGTATGTTTCTGGTTTTCTCACCCCAGTAAGTGTTTCCTCTGCAAATCAGCTGGCGGATTTCTTCACCAAGCCCCTCTCCAGTCCTCGTTTTCGTGATATACTCTGCAAGATGGGAGTGTTGGATATTCACCACTTCCATCTTGAGGGGGAGTGTTGAAGATTATGGTGCAGTTCTTATGATTTCTGCTCGTGTGTGTGGTGTGAAGATGATTGAAGATGAAGATGAAGGAGTTTATATTTTTGCTACTTGTTGGATTCGATCCCTTGAACTGCTTATTATTCAGTATTTATTTTTCCGCTTTTAATCTCGTCCGACCACGTGTATGTGGCGGATGTAGTCAGTTAAGAGTTAGTTAGTTAGAAGTCGTATTTCTATATCACAGCACTTTTGGCTGTGTTAACCTAGCTATAAATATAGTTGTAATAGTACAACAGCTTTGCATGCTTAGATCTATAAAAATATATTGAAGAAAAGACTCAATCTTTTTGCTTGTTTCTCTCTTCTTCTTACATACTAGAACTCTTTTGCCATACATTACTTCACAAGGTCCTGTATTCAAATCTCGTTGATAACAACTCTGTGGGAATTGTTAAGGATTCATATGTTAAGGGGGAACTTAATGGGACGCTTTAATAAAATGATTATATGTGTTTTGATTAGATCCTAAAACCCCTTATGTAAATCCTATTCCCAAGTGACCATATTTTGATTAGATAGGTTAGAATTTTTCAAGCCTATAAATGTTAGGAAGACTTAATTTTTGTTTTAGTCGCTTTAAGATAGACTGCAGGTTTTTCAAGCGAAGCGAGAAGACCACTCGCTTGAGTGTGTTTCAAGCGAAGCGATTCTACCGGACGAAGCGAAGCGAGAGCTCCAAACAAAGTCAAAGCGGGTCAACTCGACTATGCTAAAGCGGCACTCAGAACTAAAGCGAAGCGAGCCACTTCCTATTGAAAGCGACAGTTCAAACTTCCCGCTCAATTCAAACTCGGAGTTCAAACTCAAGTCAAGTGAAGATCAAAGCATTAATTGCGGTTCTCCACGTGGCACAAGAAGAATGGAGCACGGGAGTTGACCGACAGACCAGTAGAGCCGCCGCTACAGTACTGGATGCTCCAGTTACTGTTGAACTTGGAATTTAGCCATTTTCAGAAAGAAGACAAACGGGAGACTGAAAAGCTGCAGGTCAAAAGCAACGTACTGTCGAGTGTAGAGGGACAAAGCCACCAACCTTCAACGGCTACAGTCCACTTCTCACACTATAAATAGTGGAGGGCAGAGACGAGAAGAAGTAGAACACTTACGTGGTTTCCAGCGCTCAAGCAAACAAACACTCTCAAACTTCCAGCAAATTTTCAGAGTTCTTGTCATAGTGTTCTCCAAGTTTCAGTCACATCGAAACTTGTCTCTGCAACCTACACTCTCCTAGATTCTAAGCCACTTCATTCATCCAAGCTTAAAGAAGAACTAAACCCTTTACTCTAACTGTAAAGAGTTCTTCACTTAGAGAGTTTTTCTAACCAAAACCCTAAACCCTTATTTTGTCAAGTCTGTTAGGCTTTGAGTTGTTGTAGAAAGGTTCTTGTAAAGATCTAAGGTTCTACTTTCATCGATAGTAGAAACCTCGATCGTAGAGTGTAGATCCAAGCTTACACTTTCCTCGATTGTGTGAAGCTCGATCTTAGCTAGGTTTAGTGGAGAACCCGTAATCTCCTCATCGTTGTTTCGGATCCAAGCGAGTGAAGCTCGATATCCAGCCTAGGTTTTTGAGGAACCCGTAATCCTCAAGGTTTCTTAGTGAGAAGAAACTGTTGCAGCGTGCAACAAAGTGGACGTAGGTGTTTTATCACCGAACCATTCTAAATCCCCGGTGTCATATTTTTTTCTCTAAGCTTTCATTATTTACTTGCTTTGTATATCTCATTGCACGAGCATTTAACAAACACAAAACGAAGCTTTCAATTACTTAGGAAATATTAGCTCACCTAATTTCGCATAACTGCAAGAGATTTACTTTGCGATCAAGTGTTCGCTTTGGTCCAAAGTTAAGCTTATCGGCAGATCAAGCTTGCAGCTTGTTCTAAAGATCTCAAGCGACTCAATCTTGCACACTCTGTGATAAGCCGAAAAGAAGTTGAAAAACTTCTATTGCACGTATTTAACCCCCCCCCCCCCTCCACGTGCAATCTACTTATCTTCTCCGGGACCAACATGTGCTATCAGAGCCAGGTTCTTTTGAGCCTCTTCTTTGCATACCTGAAGCGAGTCCCCTCACTTCACGTTGTCTCACTGAACCGATCCGTTTTCCTAAGTGCATCAAAACCCTCATTCACGCATACTGCATTGCTACTAATTCATCATGTCTAGTCACAGTGCTTCCAACCTACCGCAATTCTCGATCGAAGGATACGAGACATGGAGTTTCCGAGTCTCAAGCTTTCTATGTTCTGTCCACGACAGAATGTGGGAGGTTGTGACAGAAGGGCCGATCACTATAATGAAGATTAACACTATCAATGTCCCAGCTGCTGAAGGAAAAGAAGCCACCTTCCGCCATGACTATGTCGAAAAGTCAAAAGATGACTATACCACCAACGACTTCAAAGTGGCTAATCTGGATGGTCTAGCGCGTCACATCATGCAGAGCACCGTCTCAGATGCATACCTTCCAAGGATAAGGAAGTGTACTACTGTTAAAGAAATTTGGGACACTCTTGCCCTAATTTCACAAGGGACTGAGAAAATCAAGGAGAACAAACTTGTTGTACTAATGGGAGAGTTTGAAAGCTTGACGATGAAGCCAAGCGAGACGATCGACACCTTTGAGCTACGCGTCACCAACATCATCTCAACGCTTGCTTCACTGGGAAATGAGCTAACAAACAAGGAGGTCAATCTCAAGATCATTAGAGCTCTCACCAGAAAGTGACAAACTATGAAGGAGCTCTACCTCACCACAAAGGACATGTCAAAGTTCTCTCTGGAAATTTTGTTTTCCGAACTTAAGGCGCATGAATTTGACCTCAACCGCATGTCCCTTGATGATGATGATGGAGTTCCTACAACGGGTAAAGGAGTTGCCTTCAAAGCTACCGAGTTGTCGGGCGAGTCATCAATATCAAAGATGTCTCGAGAAGAATTGGAGGAGCACTACGCATTCCTATCTAGGAATTTCAACAAAATGAACTCAAGAGTAGGGAAGTACAAAAGATTCTAAAAGTAGTATAAAAAGAAGAGCACTGAAGCTCGAGATAACAAAGGGAAGCGTGAGGAGACGACGAAGCCGATCGCCAGGGACGTGATGGATGTGGAATGCTATCATTGCCATAAGATGGGCCATTACAAATCCGAGTGCCCTAAGCTAAGTGCTAAAAAGATAAAAGAATTGAAGGCTAGGAGGGATGCTCCACGTCGAGCGCTTGTTGCAAGCGAGTCGCCATCTTCTCCAAGTGAGGAGCCTGCAAGCGACTCAGACATATTTACAGATCCAAACTCAAGCGAGAGTGAGGATCTGGGTCTCATGGCGCTCACCGACGAGTACACGGGAGAGGTATTCTTCTATCCTCCACTCAATTCAATTACACTAGCTCACGATCACGATGAGGAAGTGTATTCCTCTACATGGAGTGAGCTGCTTAACGAACACCATAAATTGTTAAGCGACCACAAAGTGTTACAACAAGCCTTGTCTGATAGCAAGAGAGAAAACCGAAAGTTAGCCATTGAACTTGATGAAGTCAAGATTAATCTAAGGGCTATGACGAGTAAGTTTGAGGACATCTTCGCTAGACATAAGAGCTTGGAAGATAGGTATGAAACCCAGTCCAATCTAGTGGCCAACTTAAACAAAGCCTCATTCGCTAGGCAGACACTAGAAAGCTCACTTCTGCCTTTTGGTAGGAAAGAAGGGCTTGGATATGTGGGTGGACCTATCAAGCCTACTGTCTTTGTTGGTGCTTCTAACACCACACCATCAGTCTCTTTGGAAGTGCCCACTGCCTCCAAAGCGACCACTAGCAAAGACAAAGGCAAGGTTGAGATCCCTAAGAAGAAACCCATGAAGATGTCTATATCCTTGAGGGAAGTCTCTATGGGAAAGCCGACGACAACAGTCCCTAGCACTCAAAATGCTAAAGCTTACCATTCAAAGGGTAAAGGGGAAACTGTTGAGGCTTCTAAGTCTCAATCTAAGACACCAAGGACAAAGGATGTTCCCTTGACAAAGCGAACTAATGTCCATGTGTCAAGTGAGTCAGATTGGAGATGGTCCAAGCGTACTTACATTGAGGGGGAAGTAATTGAAATTCCCAAAAGGAAGTTTCAATCCTCAAAGGTTTCCCAAGCGAGTCATGGTCAAAAGCCAAAGTTGACTTCGCAGAAGAAATCAAGCGAGAAGCTTGCCGAGACAAGTAAACCTAGGCCAGTCTCCAAGCCCACGGCTAATCCTAAGCGAGACGCTTACGGATATAAGCAAAAGGGAAAGAGCATGGGTTGGTCTCAAGCGAGTACTTCTCGTACCTTCCCTCCGTGCACACACCATTGCACATGAGGAGCTGCACTTAAGCAGAGTTCACAATTTAAAAAGGCCGAGGAACCCGAAACTCAAGCTAACACTCAAAGGAGAGTAAGCAAGTGTGGGTACCAAAGAAAGCTAACCTGCAAGAACCCAAACTGATTTGGGTACCAAAAATGGCTTAATTGCAGGTGAGCACCGTGGATCTCATGCCCAACAAAGGTCAAGCAATATGGTACTTGGACAGTGGATGTTCAAGACACATGACGGGCATGAAGTCTCTACTTCAAGACTATGTTGAGAAGAAGGGTCCACAAGTAACTTTTGGTGACAAGGAACCACCAAAGGCTACGGCGTGCTGAAGATTGGAAAGCTAAGCATAGAGAATGTTTCCTATGTTGAAGGACTCAAACACAACTTGTTATCCATCTCACAATTTTGTGATAAAGGATACAATGTGGAGTTCATCTCCAACAAGTGTGTTGTGAGAAACAAGCTTACATCCCAAGTCGCGCTAACTGGAGAAAGAAGAAGAAACGTGTACATAGTGCAATGGGAGAGCTGCAAAGAAGACACATGCTTGGTCGCTCGAAGTACAACAGATATAGGATGGCTTTGGCATCGCCACTTGAGCCACCTCAACTTCAAAACAATCAACCGCATAGCTCGTAAGGGCTTGGTGAAGGGCATACCGAATGAAGTCTTCGTCAAAGATCACACATGCTCACCATGCCAACGAGGAAAGCAAACAAAGAAGCACTTTGCAATCCTTGAAGAAGCATCATCCAAGCGAGTGTTGGACCTTCTGCATTTGGACTTGTTTGGACCAGTCACCCCGTAAGCGTCAATGGAAGGAAGTATACTCTAGTTGTAGTCGATGATTACTCTCGCTACACTTGGGTTGTATTCCTATTTAGTAAGAAGGAGACGCCGTCCAAACTCCCACAACTGCTTAAGCGACTCATTGTAGAGAAGAACCAAGCGATAACAACCATTCGCTCCGACAAAGGCACAGAGTTTCTCAACTCAACCATCGAAGCATACTGCACGGAGCATGGTATTGCACATCAAACGTCCTGCAACTCGTACGCCACAACAAAATGGAGTTGCTGAAAGAAGAAATCGAATCATCAAGGAAGCCGTTCGAACAATGATAGCAGACTCAAAGCTACCAATGAAATACTGGGCTGAAGCGGCCAACACCGCTTGCTACACCCAGAATCGAACGCTTCTCAACGCTTCGACAAGACACCATATGAAACATGGACAGGGAGAATTCCTAACATATCTTATTTCCATATATTTGGTTGTCGGGTATTCATTCACAACAATGGGAAGTCACAGTTGAAAGCTTTTGAAAGCAAAGCGATGAAGGAATATTTTTAGGATATTTTACATCTAGCAAAGCTTAAAGAGTGTTTAACTGCAAAACCCTAATTGTGGAGGAATCACCCCATGTCGTATTTGTTGAATCTACTTTAAGTCTTTCCCAGGAACAAGTTCAAGCGAATGAAAAGATTTCAAGCGAGGAGCCCGTCAGCCCACTGACATGGGACACGATTGAAGATGATGAAGAGATGAAAGATTCAAATGATCAAGATGATCAAGAAGATGAAGCTGCCCCCAACACAAAGGAAGAGATAGCAGGCCAAGTACCCATACAGGTCGCTTCAGAGGATGAAGAAAGCGACTAGCTTGACGAAGAAGCCGAAGCTGGAGAACCCAAGCAAGCATGGCTCAAAGATCATTCACCTAGCCTTATTCTTGGAGATCCTTCCAAAGGCGTGGTGACCAGAAGCCAAGTGATTGGAGAAAGTGCCATGTTCAGTTGATTTCTTTCCAACATCGAGCCGTCAAGCGTGGAGGAAGCTCTAGCAGATTCGAATTGGGTCATCGCCATGCAAGATGAGCTCAACCAATTCACCAGGAACGACGTATGGTATCTTGTTGATCGTCCCAAATTCCAGCATGTTATTGGCACCAAGTGGGTGTTCAAAAACAAGATGAACGAGGACCACAACGTCGTGAGGAACAAAGCTAGGCTCGTCGCTAAGGGCTACTGTCCAGCATGTTATTCGCTCCAGTGGCTAGGCTCGAAGCAATTAGACTTTTTCTTGCCTATGCAGCGGCCAAGAAGTTCAAAGTCTACCAGGTGGATGTGAAGAGTGCGTTCCTCAATGGAGAGCTTAAGGAAGAGGTCTATGTGGAGCAGCCACCTGGATTTGAGCAGGGAAGCAAGGTGTATCGCTTGAAGAAAGCTCTCTATGGATTGAAGCAGGCCCCGAGAGCTTGGTATTATACACTGTCCCAGTTTCTTGTGGATAATGGTTTTCACAAGGGAAAGATAGATCGAACCCTCTTCACTATCAATGATGGAGAAGGCATGCTATGGGTTCAGATCTATGTGGATGACATCATATTTGGATCACCAAACCAGTCACTCAGCGAGAAGTTTGGAGAGCTTATGAAGACCAAGTATGAAATGTCGATGATCGGGTTGATGAGTTGCTTCCTAGGTCTTCAAGTGAAGTAGCAAGATGATGGAATTTTCATCAACCAAGCGAAGTATACTCGAGATATGCTTGCCGAGTTCGGTGTTCAGCATGCCAAAGCTGTGAAGATTCCGATGAACACCAGCTGGAAGATGGAGCCAGACCTTGAAGGGAAATTTGTGGATGCTACAGATTATCGCGCGTTGATTGGATCCCTTCTCTATCTCACTGCAAGCAGGCCAGATATTGCATTTGCAGTTGGAGTATGCGCTCGCTTCCAAAGCAATCCCAAGCTTAGCCATTACGAAGCTGCCAAGCGAATCCTTTGCTATCTCAAAGGCATCGTCAACATGGGCTTATGGTATCCTGCAGAAGATAATCTGGAGCTTACAGGATACTCAGATGCTGACTATGGAGGATGTCGAGTTGATAGGAATCAACGTCGGGCACGTGTCAGTTCTTGGGAAGCAAGCTTGTCTCGTGGTTTTCAAAGAAGCAGACAAGCGTAGCTACTTCAACGACTGAAGCCGAATATATGGCCGCCGGAAGCTGCTGTTCTCAGATTCTATGGCTCCGTCTGCAGTTGAAGGACTACAAAGTTGAAGCAAAGGAGATTCCTATATTCTGCGACAATAATAGTGCAATTTGCATCTCGCAGAATCCAGTGCTTCACACCAGGTGCAAGCATGTGGAGATTCGACATCACTTCATTCGTGATCATGTCGAGAAGAAGGATATCAAGCTCGAGAAAATTCATACCGATCTTCAGCGAGCCGATATTCTCACCAAGCCTCTAGCTGAATCTCGCTTCAACCAGCTATGCATGGAATTAGGATTGCAAACCCCGGTAAAGAGTGCTAGTTAATGGGTGCACAAAGCGAGGGGGAACCCTCGCTTTGGGTCTTCACCAAGTCAAGCTAGTCACTTCAATTTCGCTCGCTTGAAGGAGATATAAGGTGGAGAAATGTGGAGTATTGGAAGATGTTCCCTACCAACTAACAGGATTGTTAAGTATATGGTTAAGGGGGAACTATTGATCATTCTAGGAATGATCTACTTCCAAAGCGAGCAAGGAAAGCTGCTACCTAGCTTAGGATTCCCGCAAGTGTGTATAAACGCTTGCAAGTACCTTTACTAGTAAAGGTTGTAAGGCTGGTGACATGCCTCTCTACGTAAAAACCGTGAATGTCTTGCCAGAGCTTCACATTGTCATCCTGATCTTTTCCCACGTCTGTGATAAGGTCTTGTAACTCATCTCCCATTCTTCGTGAATAGCACTCAAAAGCGAGTCTCCCTTCGGGTTGAAGAAAGCTAGAGTGTATTATTCATTTTTCCCCACCATTCAATTCGATGGAGGACTCTCTAATCGCAGAGGAAGATGGAAGAGATGAATGCCATGAAGACACAAGCTCAAAGTCTACAATGAGGTATCAGTCTCCTACGAAGCGAGACTGACTGGTGACTGTTTCAATTTTAAGCACACTAAGCAAAACGAAGCGTGCTTGAAACCTTCGCTTGCTATGTGGAAAATATAAATGAATACGACACAAATACTTAAGAGGAAAACACTCTTGTTTATCCTCGAAGTATGTTAGTCAAAAACATTTTAAATAAAGCAAGAAAAGTTTAAGTTCTTAATTTCTAATCGCTTTAAAATGGTCAAGCGAGTGCCACGTCACTTGAACTCACCATCGCAAGCGAGTGTGCTCCAGTCACGTTAAGCGAGTGCTTCGCAAGTGAATGATATAGCCAAGCGGCAACTCTCGCTAAGCGAGCAAGCACAAGCGAGTCGTACGAGCTAGATACACTCGAGTGCCTATTTTTCCTTTTACTTTGCATTAAATGCAGAACAGTACTAGGTTCAATTAACCGGGCACGTGGAACTCACGTCGAAATTGAAGCGCCAAAAACGCAAGCGATCCAGCCGTTGAATCGCAACAGCCTTCAAATCTAGACTGTTGGATCTCGACCGCAAGTGCAAGCGAACCAGAGCATGACACACACTACGCTGAGTCACCTGTGCGGTTCATCTTTAACCATGGTGACGCAGCTTTTAACTGCGACACGTCAGCCACGTCGCCACTCGCTTGCGCCCACGTTGAATTTTTATAGTCTCTCTCCGCCACGTCAGCACAAACCCTAAACTATAAAAGGGCGACTGTGCTCACTGCAGAACCTTTATCACCCCCAAAATTACCTCTTTCGTGCAAACTCTCTGCAATCTCCCTGCAATTTGCCAGATCTCAAAATCCTTATATTTTCACCAAATCTCTTATTCCTTCATCATGGTGAAGAAAGAAGTTACCCAGACCATGGAGGAGTTCCTGGAAAAAGCCGAGAGTAACATCAACGTCGAGCCTCATCTCGACGAAGCCATTATTGAACCTGCCGGATTTTTCCGCAAAGCAGTGACTTCCGCCGGTCTATGGAAGCTTGTCACAGTCAAGCCTACTCAAATCCTTGCCAAACCAGTTGCTGAGTTCTTGTTGAACTTGAAGGAGAATCAGATAAGATCTAGCATCACCGACCCAAGCACTGGGAAATTGACGTATGTTAGCCTCATCAAAATTGCATAAATTCTTGATCTTCCAAGAGAAGGAGTAGTCTCTTTCTCAAAATTGGGATTATCAGTGGAAGTGGAGTACTCTCGTTTTGCTGCAAAACGAACTGTTGCGTGGAAGGATTGTGGCAAAAACATGAGAACAGATTTGGAGAAGCCGTACAATCTCATTTGTGAGCTATTCACAAAATCTGTTGTGTGCCACATTGGAGTACTAGGGCAAGTCTCCGACAACAAATTATTCGCCGTGTCTGCAATTGTGGACAACATTACTGGAACCAAATTCAACTGGTTCAACTGGTTCATCAGGAACATTCAAGATGCTGCCAAGGACTTTGATTTTGAGGAGGGCAGCAATGTCAACATCGTCAAGAAGGGGAAGCTTTACCTTTTCGGGAAGTTTTCTTATGCTTTGGAGCAACTGTTCCCCGGCCGGAACTGGACGGAGACGGTAGCATACAAGAAATCGAGCGTGTTCAATGACCTGGTCAAGCCAGGGAAGCCGCTGGTCGATAGAGGAGTAATGAACGTAAATGTGCGCCCAGCGGTGGCCATTCAACCAGAAAAGAAGGGGAAAGGGAAGAAGCGAGCCGCTTCACCGGTCAAGAAGCGAACGGCTCCTACCAAAAAGTCCAAGCGAGTCGCCTCGCTTGAAGAACAAGTTGAGGAAGAAGCCTCTCCCTGCGGCACTTCGATGAGCGTCACCGAGCTCTGGGAGAAGCATGCCCCATCACCGGGAGGAGATGAAGTAAACCAACCTCAACTCGAAGCCTCCACAACCATTCCCAGCTGATGCAGTCCGTGGATCGAGAATTTTAGTTCGTGGGCCCAAGGTTGAAGATGATATGGGCTGAATTAAGAAGACTTGTTATTTTCGTTTTTTATCATAGCCCAAGACTTTATTATTGTTATTTTTATTATTTTTGTGTTTTTTGGGCTTTATTAGTGGGTAGTCTAGTAGTTTTCATTTATGGGCTTTATTTTAATTATTTCCTAATTAGATTAGGTTTAGTTTTAGCTATATATTGGACTTATGAGGTGTTGGCCGTTTTCAGCTTATTTTGATTAATGAAAAATTTCATTTCTTCTCTTTGAGAGAACAGTTTCGAATTCTTCTTGTGTGCAAGTCGAATTCTTTATCTGGCGAATCATTCGAGTTCATCACCCTCGATTGTGTGTCAATCATCATCCCCGAGTTGCCTAGACAACACTTTCATGTTCGTTTTAGGAGGTTTTGGGATTTCCATCGGTATCTTGAGTCTTCCGCGTGCGTGAGTCGTTTGGACCTACCAAGGTTCGTATCACCAGCCAACCCCAAACTACTCAAACTCCTCAACCCCAAACAGAACCAACCGCCCAACCCCAAGCTTCCGAACCTCAATTCCAGCCCCAATCAACTCACCCCAGAAATCCCCAAGGAATCTTCGTACACAAAGGAGCCATCTTTGATGACGAGGAATCTGTAAGCACCCATGTATTACCCAACCTCCCTTTACTCAACCCAGACCCAATCGAAGCTTACCAAATCTTCGAACCAACCAAGCTCCCACCCAAGCCCCCATTCAAACCACCATCCCAGAATCTCCCACCAACACCCTCGACATAAACATACCCTCTCAATCAGCCATTCAACCACCCCCAATAACACCCGTAGATAAAGCGCTCAAGCGGTACCGTGATGACTGGGAGCAAGCCACTCTAAAAGTCAAGAGGAAGTACCTGCGAGTGCCTATGGACGAAGCCTTCGTCACCAAAGCTGCCGATTTTCTCACATACATCACGTACCGTGGTACTGAATATTACAAGATTTTCATCCTCCGCCAAAGCTTTCTCAGAGCAGTCCATTGTGGAGAAGGAGGCTGCTCAACTACAGTTTGTCGGAGTCGATGGATTCAAAGCTTTGATCAACAAGGCAAAATACTGGGAGTTGCTTGACGCTGTAGTGAAGCGTGCCTACCTCGATGCCGAGCTGCCGGAGAGGAAGCTCTCGGAGCACGAACAGTAACTTGTTGATAAGCATGAGGAGGAATTGTCGAAAAAGAACCAGGAAATCCTCGATCTGAAAGGAGTGATAAGGAGAAAGGATGAAGAAATTCATCAACAGAAATAGGAGGTGGAGAGCCAAAAGCGAAATTTGGCTGAGACAAAGGAGGAGCTGTCGAGTAAGCTCGAGGAGGAGACAAAGAAAGTAGAGGATGCCAAGCGTTCGCTTGAGGAGGAAAGGAAGAGACTGAAAGCGATCACTTCCTAGCTTAACGCTTTGGAAGGTGATTTGAAGAAGAAAGAGGAGGAGAAAGCCTCGCTTGTGCGTGGGCACAAGGAGGAAATGGAGAAGGCCAGAGCAGCAAATGACAAGAATGCGAGTGAGATCAAATCGCTGCAGAGCAAACTCACTCGTACTAAATTGGCCAAGTTCTCATTGGAGAATGAGAAGGCCATCCTCCAGGGCAAATATGACGAAGATTTGAGCAAGCTAGAGAGCCGTAGAAGGGAAGCGAGGCTATTCACATTGAAGCAGCTTGATCTCGATCTATCCATCGCAGAAGCAAACGATCGAGCTGGCAGACTGACCCAGCGAGTCATGTCATTTGCCACCGTCCATACCTCTCTCAATGCCCGCGAAGCATAGATCAATGCCCGTGAAGCAGATCTTGCGGCCTCTCAAGATTTTTCTGACTTTGCTTTGCAGGAAAAACTAAAGCAGCTGCGTGCAGAGGCTTAGGCTGAACTCACCGATCGCTTCACTGTTGTGGAAGCAAAGGAGGAGAATGTTGTAGAACGTGAAACTGCCATCGTAGAGCGAGAGAAGCAGTGCGCACTACTGCTGGAAAATATCTCTAAACAAACGGCGGAGATTGTGCTAGCGAAGGAGGAGTTGTTCGCTGAGCGTGCTGATGGAACGCTCAAAGCCATGATCAGCGAATTCGCTAGCTTGCGCCGTGCTTTGGATGAGAAGACTGTAGTCCTTGTTCCCTCTGGCCAGATTATTGATGATGCCAAAAAGGGGAAGGGAAGGAGGAAGGGAAGGAGATGGAGAAGGCATAGGAGGAGAAGGCCAAGGGCAAAGCGGTTGTGGTTTATCAAGATATGCCCAAGAAGTCTGACCAGCCGAAGCTGCTCGCTGCGTCAACTTCTGCCGCCGACACTCACAAAGCGAGAGCATCCACTGCTGCCATTCCTCAAATTGAATTCGATGCAGCTCTTGCTTCTACTCTAGAGATGATGCAGTCATATGAGCTAATGGAGAAGGGAGTCACTGAAATTCCAAGCGTACATCCCATTCAAACTCTGCCAACGGTGGCTGTCATCGCTCAAGCTACCCCTGCAGTTCCTACTAAAGTGCCCACTCTCACTGCACTTCCTGCCACCAAAGCGAAAGCAACGCCGCCGAAAACTGCCCCTGCAAAGACTTCAACGAAGCGTCCCGCTCCAGCCAGCAAAGAAGCGGATCCTGAGGCCAAGCGCAAGAAGATCCAAGCGAGTCTTACTGCCAAAGCGTCTCGCTTAGCAGAAAAGAAGAAGGAGGAGGAGGAAAAGAAGAATGATGCAGAGAAGAGAGAAGCAGTTAGGTAGGCTAGACTGAAGAAGGTGGAGGAAAGAGCCATCAAGCTGCTCGATGAGAATATGCTTGTTCAAGCGAGTCTCATGCGGAGCGGATACATCCCATTTTCTTCCGATGAATCCGAAGTTTGTTACCTCCAAGCAGACATCGAAGCCTGCAGAAAAACGATCAAGGAAATTGTAGAGTCAAACAGATACACAAAGGAAGAACAAAGCTTCATCAGAAAGCTTATCAACGGGAAAGCTCCAGTCTTCAATTCTGAGCAAAGCGTGAAGTTCAGAAGCGTTTTGAAGGAATTGACGGAGAGGCCTTTTGATGAAATCGAAGCGAGGAGAGCCAACCACCCCGACACATGCTTCATTGAGGATTTCATATCCGAAGAGCTGAAGGAGGCTTGGAACGAATGCCGCGAGAAGGTCATCAAGGCTTATTATTTTTGGAAGGTTATTCCCGGGCAAGATTCAATCTCCAAGCTGGACGCTCTAAACAACTTCATGGTGCTCTACTATGACCCACTTCGGAGGAGGACCTTCATTGAAGCAGAGCTAGCTCAGCCGAAGAAATGGATAGTCAAGATTCCTGAGCGAATGCTGTTTCCCAAGCCCAGAGTGTCGGGCTCTCAAATTCTTGATCGCAGGATTATTGATGGGGAAATTGATCAAGCACTGGAAATGGAACGCCTACGCGAAGAGACTGAAGAAAACTCAAGGTCCATCAAGCCTAGGATTTTATCTGCTTGCATCATGGATGAATCCTAAATCTCTCTCTCTTGTGTTAGGCTTGACTTATCTATTCAATTTACTTTTCTGTCAAACGTCACTCTCATTTACTTCAAGTCTTTATATGCTTTATGTGTTTTTATCCTTTATGATAGATCCGGGTTGGAGATCCGCAACAATTTAGGGTATTATTCATCATGTTTTGCAAAGAGCATTTATGGGTAAAGCGTTAAAGCAGTAAAGAGCAAGAGATTCATGAGCGTATAGAGCCATAAATGAGTATTTTATACAGAGCATGATTCTTGTAGTGATGACAAATAATAGTTGAGCTATGAGTAGGGCGTAAAATGCATGTTTAGCCATAACTAGCAACATTCATGGAGTTTTGCACTCATACAAGCAAATACAAAAGAAATGGAACAGGAAAAAGGAGAGAAACAAGGAGAACGGAGCTCCGTCGAGCCTCATTCCCTTTTGGCAATGAGGGTTTTACCTTAGGCTTGGGACGGGGTATAAGATGGAGATTCTTCCCGGCGTCGAGAAAAAAGGATGGAGGTGAAGGGAAACTAGAGCTTCCCGGAAGAAGGCTTTGAACGCCTTGACTGCTTGAGCTCGGAGGAGCTCGTAAGAGAGAGAGTATGGAATTGAATGGAATAGTACGCCAAGGAGCGTGTTGTTCGTAGAGAGTGATGATGTTCTCTTGTGATGTGCGTTCACTTAGTATTTATAGGACGCGAGGAGGGTGAAAAGGTGGATGTTTCTTGTGTGGAAGGGACAAAAGAGGAATTTCTGTAGGGACAAATTCTCTTTGTCATTAATACTGTGGTCCTCACTCTAGAAGGACTAGAGTCACGCCAATTACACGCCCCTGCAGATCCCTGGGTATTAGCAGGAGCATACTAAAGCCGAGGCTGCTTCTGTAAGCACTAGCTTCTGCACATGAGCCTTAACCCCAGCTACCGTAGTTGTCAGATCCAGCGGCGTCCAGGATCTGCTCTTTGTTGAATTAATTTCTTTTAATCATCATAAGAGAAATAATCCAGATAAAGGTAGGAAAATACATTACGAGTGAGGCTGATATTTATCCCTATCAGCTACTCCCCCCCCCCCCCCCCCCCCCCAAGACCAGAAGCGTTCAGCATAAGCTTCTGTCAAATACTAGCATCAGTAATAATGATTTCAAATGACATCACAAAAGTCCTGTTATAAAAAAGGTAAAGCGCCGGTTAATTTTCCGAGGTACGATGGGAGTGATGACTCCCTGTCTTATCATTGCCTTTTGGCGTTTCCAAGGAGGGGAAAAATGATCTATTTCTTAAGAAACAACGTTATGCTTCTCTCATTCCTCTCCTTACTTTTCTCTTTCTCTTGGTTAGAAAAAGAGAGGAAAGAAGCCCTGTTTTGTTCTTTCCGCTTCCCCTTTTGCATAGCAGAATCCGTCCCTCTCAGACGAACAGGTATCTTCTTTCATCTAACTATTGCTTTCATATTTTTCTACGAACCATGTATGAGGGAATTGGCTCTTAGAAACCCTTTGCTTTGTTTTATTAATTCAGTCATGTCCATCGATTCTGTCCGCCGGAAGATTTGCAAATTGGCTTATTCTGAAGATACCCCTGACTTGCTTGGGAGCCGTCTGCTCGGTTTTTTGACTCGGCAGGAAATGGACTTCGTGGATCTATACGACATTCCAGACATGAAGGCGTATCTTAGGCGATTTAAGAATCTTTTCACACAATACGAAATGTATGACGGCCATTTATCAGAGAAAGAGAAGTGCGAGCTTATCCTGCTATCTTTGCCTGGGGGGTATTTATCAATGGAGGCCGGAGCCGCCAATTTGGGAGTTTATACCCACCTCCCTACTCTAATGGCCGAACTGCTTCGGATTGAAAAGGTTAAGAAGACGGAGATGGCAAATGAGGCTAGGGAGGTAGTTGAGCCCTCAGCTAGGCAGATCCCTCGAGGGGGGAACAAAAGACAGAGGACAGATGAAGGTAAGCCATATAATCCTTCGACTATATTTGTCTTATTTTATCTTCCATGGCGTAAATTTGAACTGATTGACATGTATATGCTTGTTTTGTTTTTGTTTTGTTTTTTCTTTTTTTTTTTAAAAGGTTCAACTACTGGAGAGGACAACGATTCCTATTCCTTCCCCCGAGCTTCTGCAACCCCATCATCTAGTTCATGCTCTTCTACCTTAGCTTAATTACGCTGTATTTTGGTGTTTATGTAATGACTTTCTCTTTTTGATGTTTTTTGCTGGGATGCATGTTTCAAGACTTGGAGAGGACGAAATGTCCCCCCCTTCCTCTTTCTTTTCCGAACTTGGAGGCTCACTTTATGCCTTTTCTATCGTAACCAGAATAGACTGTATGCCTTGTTACTTATTGAATGTTCTCCTTTCTATGTATGTAATATTTTAGAATAGTAGGATATGAGCTTCTTCAGATGCTACTTCCTGATTGAGAATAGTTTCTCTTAAGCCCTGTTGAGGTATTTTCCCCATACTTCCAATCTTTGAACTTTTCCTAGTTTTCTTTTACCCAGGGGCTTGAGTTTACCTTTATGCCTTTAGGCTAACTGTAATAAATTATGCTCTCTTTAATAGTTGCTTAACGCATATGATCTAACATTTTAAGATAGTAAAATATGGAAAGCATTTTAAGATAATGGGATATGGAGGGTATCCCCCTACTCCCTCCCCCCCCCCCCAAGTGGGTTATGAGAGATCGAGTGAATCATAACTCATCTAGTGGATGATTTCACACTAAGCATAGTATTTCTTTAGGTTATTAACATTCCAGGGCCGGGGTAGCACCCTTCCCTCTTCATCTTGCAGTTCATAGGCTCCCCCTTTCAATACCTCCTTTACCAGGTAGGGTCCTTCCCAATTTGAATCTAGCTTTCCCATGGGCTTGAGAGCATCTGCCCTTTTTAGGACTAGGTCTCCTTTGCAGAACCTTCGGATCTGCACTTTTTTGTTATATGCGTCCCGCACCTGCTATTTGTATCTTTCTGCCTTCCGAAGAGCTTTGATCCTAAGCTCTTCGACCATGTCTAGGTTCTCCCTCATCAGGGAGGAGTTTTGATTTTCATCATAAGCCATTATCCTTAATGTCTTGAGTTCTGCCTCTACCGGCGTTACCGCTGTTGCCCCATAGACCAAATTAAATGGGGCCTCTCCTGTAGATGTCTTAGGACAGACTCTATATGCCCACAGCACTGTTTCTAACTCGTCAGCCCAATTTCCTTTGGATTTTTCCAGCCGGGCTTTGATACCATTTACAATGGTTCTGTTTGTTACTTCGACTTGCCCATTAGCTTGAGGATGGGCTACCGCTACAAACCTCTGTTCAATGCCAATTTCTTTGCACCAAGCTCGCACCATGGATCCTGTAAACTGGGCACCATTGTCGGCGACCAGTATCCTTGGAATTCCATATCGGCAACATATATTTTTCCAGATAAACTTCTTTATCACCTGTTCCGTGATTTTTACTACGGCCTCGGCCTCAACCCATTTTGTAAAGTAGTCTACAGCTACGATTAAGAATACTCTTCCTCCCGTAGCTGTGGGGAATTTTCCCACTATATCAATTCCCCATTTATCCAAGGGACAGGGTGCCATCATGGCTCCTAATTCTTCAGCAGGCTTGTGAATGAGCCTCCCATTCCTTTGACAGCTATCACACCTTTTAACTAGGTTTTTAGCATCTTTCTCCATTGTAGGCCAGAAGAACCCGGCTCTGAGTAGTTTTCTGATTAGATCTTTAAATTCAGTGTGCGCCCCTGCGGCACCTTCATGTATTTCTCGCAGCGCGTATTCTCCCTCAGGCTCTGATAGGCACTTGAGGTAAGGGTGTGTGAACGCCCTTTTGTATAGTTTATCTCCTATTAGGCAGAATTTAGCTTTGAATGAGCGTGGCAATCTTCCTCCGTTGGCTAGAGCTACAGCTTCTGGTTCTCCAGAAAGCTCCTTTAAGGCTCTGATGATTGGAGTTCTCCAATCCTCCATTATTTCAATAGCCTGCATTTCGGCTTTGACTAATTTGGCATCTGCGTTGCATAGCACAATTTCATCCGTCCATGTTCCTTCTGCCGCACTGGCTATTCGAGCCAGCTTATCGGCTTCAATATTTTCTTCCCGAGGGATCTGGACCACCTCGGCTTTGGCAAAACACCCCATTAATTCATCCACGATTTTTGCATATGCTACCATTATCTCTTCTCGCTTTTCGCAAGTCCCTAGGACCTGATACGTCACTAATTGAGAATCTGAATGAACCATTATATGGGCAGCGCCCATGGTTCGCAGCAAGTCTAGGCATCTGACCAGAGCCTCATATTCTGCCTCATTATTGGAGACATGATAATTTAACTTGATAGCAAATTTGTAGATGTGGCTTTTGGGGTCCTGAATAAAGATCCCTACCCCTGCACCATCTTTAGTAACGAAGCCATCCACATAGGCTTTTCACCACTGGAATTCCTCTTCTTCTCCTCTGGTGGTTTCTTGCAGGAAATCGGCCAAAGCTTGGGCCTTAATAGCCACTCTTGGCTCGAAATCTACGTCATACTCACTCAGCTCTATGGCCCATTTAACTAATCTTCCCGACAAATCGGGCTTACCCAGTATTTGCTTCAATGGCTCATTCGTCCTGACTATCACTTTGTGTGATAGAAAGTAGGGTCTCAGCTTTCTAGCCGTGACCATTACTGCTAAGGCAGCTTTTTCGATACTAGGGTACCGTATTTCTGCTCCCTGTATCATCTTGCTTGTGTAGTAGATAGGTTTATGCATCAACCCTTCCTCTCTCAAGAGTACCGAACTGATGGATTCCTCTCCCACGGCTATATATAAATATAGAACTTTTTGTGGTAACGGCTTAGTAAGCAAAGGTAGTTCTGCCAGATGCTCTTTTAATTCTTCAAAGGCCTTTTGACACTCATTGGTCCATTCAAATCTACTACCCTTCCTCAATATTTTGAAAAAGGGGATGCTTTTATCTGCTGATCGGGAAATGAAACGACTAAGCGCTGTAATTCGCCCATTGAGCCTTTGGATTTCTCGAATGTTTCGAGGAGGTGTCATATCTAATACTTCCTGCACTTTGGCTTGGTTTACTTCAATCCCTCTGGGGGTAACCATATATCCTAGGAACTTTCCAGCTTGCACGCCGAATGAGCACTTGGCTGGGTTCAGCTTAAGATGGTATAATCTGGCTACAGCAAACACTTCTTCCAGATCTTGTATGTGATTTTGAGCATGCACACTTTTGGCTAGTATATCATCAACATATACTTCCATATTTCTGCCGATCTGGCTTTTGAAGATTTTATCCATCATTCTTTGATAGGTAGCCCCCGCATTTTTCAAGCCAAAGGGCATGCTTTGAAAACCAAACGTCCCAGCACAAACCCCAAATGCGGCTTTTGGGACATCTGATGGATTCATTTTTACTTGATGGATCCTTGATATGCGTCCATCATGGATAGCAGTTCGCAACCTGACGTGAAATCTACTAATTGATCGATCCTAGGCAGAGGGTAATGATCTTTTGGGCAGGCTTTATTTAAGTCTCTGAAGTCAATACACATCCTCCGGGTGCCTGTATTTCCCTTAGCCACCATCACTGCGTTGGATAGCCATTATGGGAATTGTATTTCCCTAATGTGCTTAGCCTCCAATAATTTGGCGACCTCTTCCCTGATGATTTTATCTTTCTCAGGGCCAAATTGCCTTAACTTTTGCTTTACCGGCTTTACTGAGGGGTCTACATTAAGACAGTGTAATGCCACGGTTGCGTCTACCCCCACCAGGTCAGATGACCCGAAAGCGAAGACATCTGCGTTCTTTCACAGACACCTTATTAGTTGTTCTGATATGTCCTGAGGCATCTGAGTGCCAATTCTTGTAGTGAATCCTTTCCGATCTGGGATCAACTCTATTTCTATCAGTTCCTCTGCGGGGACCATTAGGCTCTGCCCTTCTTTGACAGTATCGGCCTCTTTGATCTTGCCCTCTTCCCTTTCTGGTTTGTGTCGAGGGGCTACAGGTTCTGGGACAGCCCATTTCTTAGCTTCTCCCATTTTAACAGATTGAACATAGCAGTTTCTTGAGGTCATTTGATTCTCTGATATCCATCCTATTTGATCTCCCACAGGGAATTTCATCATCAGGTGATAGGTGGATACAATTATTTGGAAAGAGTTCAGAGCAGCTCTTCCTAGAATAGCGTTATAAGATGACTCCTGATCGACCACCCAGAAGGTAGTCACTTTTGATGTTTTAACTTGTCCTTCTCCCAGAGTGAGTGCAAGATCCACCGACCCCACTGTCATGACAGACTTCTGCGAGAAGCCTTGGAGGGATACCCTGGCGGGTTTCAGAAGCTTCTTCTGGGGCATTTGATTAAGACAACTCATGAGGATCACATTGATAGAGGTCCCGGTGTCTATGAAAATTCTCCGCACTTGGTACCCTTCTATTTCAGCTGTTACTACAAGGGCGTCATTGTGTTGATGTATGATGGCCTTGTTATCCCCAAGTCCGAAGGATATTCTTGGTGCAGTATTGCCAGGTCCTGGTTCCTTGGGAGGATTAGAGACCTTGTCACCTGTCCTTTCCAGATGAGCTTCTGAATCAACCATCATCCTTACAAGATTCTGCAAGGAATTGAGGACGTTTTAGAGAATTAATTCTGTAGGCTCTTGGAAAGAGACTTGAGATGTATGCAATTTGCTATTGGCAAATTTCCCGCGTTTGAGCATTATTTATGATGGCTTTAACAAGTATAGCTTATTATAAGATTCTTAAAAGGGGTGGCTTCTGCCAATATATGATGAAGGTAAGTAACGACTTAAAGATAGAAAGCTGATTATTATAAAGGGTTTTGACAGAGTTCCTTCCTCTTGACATGAGGCATCTGATCATGTGAGATTTAGTTGTAATATGCTGCTGATTTAATAGATCCTTTTATAACTGCCAACCATTTATGGCGGCTTCAACAAGCGTTGTTTACTTAATATAAGGAGTTTCAAGGGTGGCTTTTGCCGAAATGAAGCTGAGGTCGGTGACATCTGTCTTTACGAAACCTACTTTATTAGATTGTTTGCTTTCCTAAGGCTTTCTTTGTGAAGCCTCTGGAAGGGATCTGATCAGGAGGAGAGGTTATTAAGAATTTGTGCGGCATCTTATTTTATTAAGCTTAATACGAGATGCCTCGGCCATATAGGCCCTTCTTATATTTAGCGCCTATTTTATAGGACTTTCTTATAAGATATTCCCTGTTAGCCAAGGACTATGAGAGTGATATCCTTTATGCGGGATTTATGAGAGCATTACTTATTGAACCAAGCTTATGAGAGCTTGGTCTATTTTATAAAGCTTATAGAAGCGCTCCTTATCAGATTGGGCTTATGAAAGTAATATCCTCCTTAGAGGTTTATAAAGGTATTGTCTATCAAATAGAGTTTTTCGAGAATACCACTTATGAGGCAGGATTTAGGTGAGATTTTACCCACCGGAATGCGCTGGGTAAAGCTTATGGGAGTGATACATAAAAATGTCGCCTTTAAAACAAGACTTAGGGGTGTACTGCCCATTTAATGGGGCTTATAAGGAGTTTTGTCCATTATATGGAGCTTGTGAGGATGCTGCCTACTGAGTAGGGCTTAGGAAAGGTTCTGCCCATTGCATGGGGCTTACGAAAGAGTTGCCTATTAGATAGGGCTTTGTGAGAGGGTTGCCTATTAAATAGGGCTTATGAAGTGTTCTGCCCATTATATGGGGCTTACGATGATGCTGCCTGTCAAACAGGGCTTTTTGAGAGAAAGTTATGCCCGTTATACGGGGCTTACGAGGGTGTTGCCTACTGTGTAGGGCTTCTGGGGGTTCTGCCCGTTATACGGGGCTTATGAGAGAGTTGCCTGTTAGACAGGGCTTCCGAAAGAAGGTTCTGCCCGTTACACGGGGCTTACGAGGGAATTGGGCTTCTGGGGGTTCTGCCCATTATACGGGGCTTATGAGAGAGTTGCCTGTTAGACAGGGCTTCTGAGAGAAGGTTCTGAAGGAACCATATCAGATCGGTGAAGATCGGTTCGCCCGAGGATCTATTTCGGATATCTAACTATCGAATAAAACCTATCATGCTCCTATGAATTAAATGCGGAATCATAGGGGGTTTATAGATCGATTACCTGAAGAATTAGAGAACTCGCGAATAGATCTTCTGATATGTATCCCTGCTCGATTCTGACGTTGGATGGACAACGAACCTCGGAATCAGCCACGGAAAACGGGAACCACCGAACTGCAACTCGCCCGGCCGCGCGTCTCTCTCTCTCTCTCTAACCCTAGCCTCCCTTTCTTGTTCAGAATATTTAAGTGCACTCGATTATTCTGATCATTAGGTTAAACAAGACCTTGAGGGGGTATATATAGAGGAGACCAAGTGAGACTTGGGCTTAAGTTGCAGGCCAGGCCTGCAACACTTGGACTAGCCGTCCAACATCAGTATTGGCGCCCTCACTGGGCCCAATTAAGTGGTGGCCCATTTATTCCTTACACTGTGGCCTGTTGAGCTTTTTGGGCCAAATCAGGGATCTACTAGCTGGTAAAACCGAGGCCTCCCAATGGCTAAATTCTCCATACTCAGCCCAGAGTATAATTTAGTCCATAAGTACTAAAACATTCCACTAGAGTAATAGTACTGAATTACCTGTTTTACCCCTGTTGAGTTCAGGGCTAGTATTAGACTTAGCGACCCCCATATTTAAGATATCCCACATCCGTTGATTAACTTAGAGCTTCTGACTGCTCGTGTTATTCAACTTCTTTTATATTCCTGAGTAGTACCATTCATACCTTACTCATCATACCGGAATTTAATCCACCTGCAGGGTTTGGTATGATAGTCCTTAATGAATTCCTCAGGGGATGTGATCAACTTGTTCTACCAGGATATGGTGCTCTATTGCAGTTGCACTAAGAGTCGTACTAGTTATAGTTGCTTCCCAAGATACGGAGCATATTGAGTTACAGATACTCTGAACTCTCACCCATGGTAAATCAAAGAAGCAGACTATAACTATACACCCTTAGGACTCAACTAGAGTTAAGGTTCATCTTAAGTCACCGATGTCTTGATTCTTTCTACATTCGGTCAGAATAGAAGAATACACCTCACCGTGATCCTATCAGTACACGCACGTACTAGTATAGACAAGTATCCAAGACAAGCTACTTATGCAGCCTATACTACAGCCTAAACCGACAGTTATATCCAGAAATGTCTCAACTGTGATACCCTTTTATATCTCGTGAGGAACCGGCAACTATGGTCTTCTGTAATCTACAACACACCATAAAGCCTACAACTTTGAGATAATGGATAGATGTTTGATGCATAGATAACAATTCATACTTAATCAGATAGAAGATTGTTAGTGGCTATGGACTACACATGCATACAAGCTAAAAGGCCTGCTTTCTAGTATACAAATCCATCAGGTTCTGCCCGTTACACGGGGCTTACGAGGGAATTGCCTGTTAGACAGGGCTTCTGGGAGGAGGTTCTGCTTTCAGATGCGGGCTCCCTTCATCAAAGTGAATGGGGTAACCTCATCTTCTTTCGGCTCTCCATTTTCTAATGTTTTTATTATTTCGTGGGTTTTCAAGTCATGGTTCTGGGGCATTCAACTAGCTTTAGTAGTGATGCTTCCTCTGTAATCACCAATCCTTTACAACTCATAGACGGATTTCATATTTGGCAGATAATAGACAGAATCGTACGCTCACCAAGTACACAAGGTGAATCAAATGTGTTTTGAGATTGCTGCAGTTTTTGACCCGGCTTTCCTCCGGATCCTTCACAATTAGGATTTTGGCAAAACAACAACAGATTAGCCATCACAATTCATGTCATGAAAGAGATATGGCCTTGAGATCGTTTCTAATTACTGGATTGATTTGTTATGACCAATGTAGCTAAAACAAATTCATGGTATACATACTAAAATTATCCAGGAATAATATAAATCTCGCCTTCAATACATATTCCTTCTATTAGATAGCCACCATTCTTGGTGATCATCGCGACAGTGTAAATGACAGGACAAATTTATGCACATATCATCAGAATCAGTTAGAGCTTCAAAGATAAACAGAGGATTAGCCCTCTGAACCCATGGGTTTTGACAGTACTTACAAATATCAACTCTTAATTCACATTCAAGGAGAGAAAATCAGCCTCTCAAACACAAGTTTCCTTTCAATCAAAGTGTTTATCACAATTTCCATTTCAAAGGGAGCGGGAGCATAATCCTAGAATCACATCACATTCAACAGCTCATAACCGTGGAGAGCTTAGCAAATATCAAACAACAGTATACCCATCTGGGTTTCCGCTAGTTAGACCACAAACAGGGCGTTCCCAATCAATGTAACATTATCAGATTTCCTCATATTCTCCACATAAGGACGTAATAAAGGGAAATCGCAAACAGCATTATAACAACGAGCTAGAATTTTGCATAAAACAGGGGAAATCGACATCTCAACTCAAGAATTCCCACAGACGGCGTCAGTTGATAGATCTGGGTTGGAGATCCACAACAATTTAGGGTATTATTCATCATGTTTTGCAAAGAGCATTTATGGGTAAAGTGTTAAAGCAGTAAAGAGCAAGAGATTCATGCGCGTATAGAGCCATAAATGAGTATTTTATACAGAGCATGATTCTTGTAGTGATGACAAATAATAGTTGAGCTATGAGTAGGGCGTAAAAGGCATGTTTAGCCATAAACTAGCAAGATTCATGGAGTTTTGCACTCATACAAGCAGATACTGAAGAAATGGAACAGGAAAAAGGAGAGAAACAAGGAGAACGGAGCTCCGTCGAGCCTCATTCCCTTTTGGCAATGAGGGTTTTACCTTAGGCTTGGGACGGGGTATAAGATGGAGATTCTTCCCGACGTCGAGAAAAAAGGATGGAGGTGAAGGGAAACTAGAGCTTCCCGGAAGAAGGCTTTGAACGCCTTGACTGCTTGAGCTCGGAGGAGCTCGTAAGAGAGAGAGTATAGAATTGAATGGAACAGTACGCCAAGGAGCGTGTTGTTCGTAGAGAGTGATGATGTTCTCTTGTGATGTGCGTTCACTTAGTATTTATAGGACGCGAGGAGGGTGAAAAGGTGGATGTTTATTGTGTGGAAGGGACAAAAGAGGAATTTCTGTAGGGACAAATTCTCTTTGTCATTAATACTGTGGTCCTCACTCTAGAAGGACTAGAGTCACGCCAATTACACGCCCCTGCAGATCCCTGGGTATTAGCAGGAGCATACTAAGGCCGAGGCTGCTTCTGTAAGCACTAGCTTCTGCACATGAGCCTTAACCCCAGCTACCGTAGTTGTCAGATCCCGTGGCGTCCAGGATCTGCTCTTTGTTGAATTAATTTCCTTTAATCATCATAGGAGAAATAATCCAGATAAAGGTAGGAAAATACATTACGAGTGAGACTGATATTTATCCCTATCACTTTATGCTACAAAGCCTACACAAAGACCATAAGAACTTAAAAAATGGATAAGGTTGAGAAGGATTCAGTCGCTTGAAGTTCTTACAGTGGTTAAAGTGTTGGGTTTTGGCATCATCAAAAAGGGGGAAATTGTTGGGAATTGTTAAGGATTCATATGTTAAGGGGGAACTTAACGGGACGCTTTAATAAAATGATTATATGTGTTTTGATTAGATCCCAAACCCCCCTATGTAAATCCTATTCCCAAGTGACCCTATTTTGATTAGATTGGTTAGAATTTTTCAAGCCTATAAATGTTAGGAAGGCTTAATTTTCATTTTAGGCGCTTTAAGATAGACTGCAGGTTTTTCAAGCGAAGCGAGAAGACCACTCGCTTGATTGTGTTTCAAGCGAAGCGAGTCTACCGGACGAAGCGAAGCGAGCGCTCCAAACAAAGTCAAAGCGGGTCAACTCGACTACGCTAAAGCGGACGCTCATAACTAAAGCGAAGCGAGCCACTTCCTATTGAAAGTGACATTTCAAACTTCCCGCTCAATTCAAACTCGGAGTTCAAACTCAAGTCAAGTGAAGATCAAAGCATTAATTGCGGATCTCCACGTGGCACAAGCAGAATGGAGCACGGGAGTTGACCGACAGACCAGCAGAGCCGCTGCTACAGTACTGGACGCTCCAGTTACTGTTGAACTTGGAATTTAGCCATTTTCAGAAAGCAGACAAATGGGAGACTGAAAAGCTGCAGGTCAAAAGCAACGTACTGTCGAGTGTGGAGGGACAAAGCCACCAACTTTCAACGGCTACAGTCCACTTCTCACACTATAAATAGCGGAGGGCAGAGACGAGAAGAAGTAGAACACTTACGAATTTCCAGCGCTCAAGCAAACAAGCACTCTCAAACTTCCAGCAAATTTTCAGAGTTCTTGTCATAGTGTTCTCCAAGTTTCAGTCACATCGAAACTTGTCTCTGCAACCTACACTCTCCTAGATTCTAAGCCACTTCATTCATCCAAGCTTAGAGAAGAACTCTACCCTTTACTCTAACTGTAAAGAGTTCTTCACTTAGAGAGTTTTTCAAACCAAAACCCTAAACCCTTGTTTTGTCAAGTCTGTTAGGTTTTGAGTTGTTGTAGAAAGGTTGTTGTAAAGATCTAAGGTTCTACTTTCCTCGATAGTAGAAACCTCGATCGTAGAGTGTAGATCCAAGCTTACACTTTCCTCGATTGTGTGAAGCTCGATCTTAGCTAGGTTTAATGGAGAACCCGTAATCTCCTCATCGTTGTTTCAGATCGAAGCGAGTGAAGCTCGATCCAGCCTAGGTTTTTGAGGTACCCGTAATCCTCAAGGTTTCTTAGTGAGAAGAAACTGTTGCAGCGTGCAAAAAAGTGGACGTAGGTGTTTTATCACCGAACCACTCTAAATCCCCGGTGTCGTATTTCTGTCTCTAGCTTTTATTATTTACTTGCTTTGTTTATCTCATTGCATGAGCATTTAACAAACACAAAACGAAGCTTTCAATTACTTAGGAAATATTAGCTCACCTAATTCCGCATAACTGCAAGAGTATTACTTTGCGATCAAGCGTTCGCTTTGGTCCAAAGTTAAGCTTATCGACAGATCAAGCTTGCAGCTTGGTCTAAAGATCTTAAGAAGCGACTCAATCTTGCACACTCTATGATAAGCCGAAAAGAAGTTGAAAAACTTCTATTGCACGTATTCAACCCCCCCCCCCCCCCCCCCCCCCCCCCCCCCCCCCCCCCCCAACGTGCAATCTACTTATCTTCTCCGGGACCAACAAACTCCACCCATATTAAAAATATACACTTGTTGAGCCTCCTACCCAAATGGTGGAGTTGAAAATCGAACCACATATGAGGGAAAATATCGAGATAAATAGTACAAAACAATAAATTCTTTCCTCTCTAAATTCGAGTTTTTAAAATGAGACAAAATTCTATCAATTATCAAACTTAGATCTTCTTAGATTGAGTTTATCAGTGACTAAGAAGGGGGAAGGAAAACTACAAGTTTTGGTATAATTATTTATAACTTAGAAATCTACTTTAATTTTCCTTTTCCTATAAGCATAAGCATTATATATATATATATAGAGGGAGGTTCAAATGAAAACCCTCCTTATATTAGTAACTAAAAACTTATATGCACCTTAGATTTATTTTGATCTACGGTTATGATTAATCTTCATATAATTATGATTTTGTATAGATAATATAGAGTAAGGATAATTTGGTAAATCAATCCATATTTGTAACGGCCTATTTAATGTAATTGTTTTACGATTTTAGTATTTTATTATATTTGTAACGGCCTACTTATCTTCTCCGGGACCAACAAACTCCACCCATATTAAAAATATACACTTGTTGAGCCTCCTACCCAAATGGTGGAGTTGAAAATCGAACCACAGATGAGGGAAAATATCGAGATAAATAGTACAAAAAAATAAATTCTTTCCTCTCTAAATTCGAGTTTTTAAAATGAGACAAAATTCTATCAATTATCAAACTTAGATCTTCTTAGATTGAGTTTATCAGTGACTAAGAAGGGGGAAGGAAAACTACAAGTTTTGGTATAATTATTTATAACTTAGAAATCTACTTTAATTTTCCTTTTCCTATAAGCATAAGCATTATATATATATATATATATATATATATAGCAATGTTTTAAAAACCCGGCCCGGAGGTCGACCCGGCGAGACCTCCGGGTCACGGGTCAATTGGTCGAACCGGTTGAACCTGGGGTCGAACCGTTCATTAATTAAATAATAAATAAATATAAATATATTATAATTATTAATTTTTTACTAATTTCATAGGTTTAGTAGTAATAGAAATTCATAAAATATAAACAAATATATTTTTCCAATAACAATTATAATAAAAAGTAGTTATTTTACGTATTTTATTTTCGATAAAAATACTATTAATAAGATTTAATTCAAATTTCTTACTAAAATGATACAAATACGAGATATATTTAACTTATTTATTGTATTAAGTAATTGTATGATAAATTTTTGTGTATCGAAATAATTTATATCTTTAAATAAAGTTAAGCAAAATAATACAATGTATTAAAAGTAGTGGGATGGAAAAGACATTGGAATGGGATTAGGAGGTCATGGGTTCAATTCCTCATACACACATTAAAAATTTTGAAATTTTTGTAAAAAAAATGACCCGGCCGGTTTTCGGAACCCCGCCCCCGGTTCGGCGGTTCGGCCGGGTCAACCCGGGTTTTCCCGGTCCAAAGCCGGTTCCTTGCTTCTGCCGGGTTAATGCTCTGACCGGACCGGTACCAGGTCCGGTTCCCGGTCGGACCGGCCGGTCCGGTCCGGGTTTTAAAACACTGATATATAGAGGGAGGTTCAAATGAAAACCCTCCTTATATTAGTAACTAAACACTTATATGCACCTTAGATTTATTTTGATCTACGGTTATGATTAATCTTCATATAATTATGATTTTGTATAGATAATATAGAGTAAGGATAATTTGGTAAATCAATCCATATTTGTAACGGCCTATTTAATGTAATTGTTTTACGATTTTAGTATTTTATTATATTTTAGCTTTTTCATAATAAATTCTTTTCTTAGACACGTTATTAAGAACAATATTTATTATAATACTATTATTATTTTTATGTCATTATGCTTTTAAACGGTGCTAGTAATGTTGATTTTGGTACTAAGAAGAATATTAATATATGATGCAGCGAGTTAATATAACATGTTTTCTATATCCATAATAATTCTTCTTTATGAATACAATAATGCTTTTGTTAGAATAGATATATAATAGTGCTTATAAATCCAATAATGCTTCTCTATTAATATGATAATGTCTTTTAATGTGTATCATTATGCTTCTTTTAATGTGTATCATTATGCTTTTAGCATTAGTGTAATGCAGTACTAGTAATTAGTTAAGCGAAGAATCACTGCTCAAAACTCAAAAGCATTATTTATAACACTAAAAAACACTAATATTCATAATTTTTTTTATAATTTTTTAGGAGTTTTTTTTTTTTAATTATGTATTATGCTTTTTATAATTAATATACTATACACATGAAATTCACGTGTGCATACAAGTCATCAATATTTTATGATTTTAAATTATTATTATTATATATAATGCTCATATAAAGTTTTTTTTTTTTTTTTGGTAAACTGTTAGCACGTAAAATGTGTAAAATATTATACATTCTAATTTTTTGTTTATTTTTTCGAAACGTGTAGATCATGCTCTTATCAAATTTCATCAAAATATTGTATAATGTGGCCTATAATTTTTTTTTTATTTATTTATGAAAAATTGAAGTTCTCCATATTTTCCGCCATGTTCCATGCAAATACCAAAAGTAAGAATTTCATTTTTCCAAATCTTACCCTTCAACTGAAAATTTTTAGTAATTCATCACAACTATAAAATTTCCCAATTTCAGTTAATCTAATCTTGACCCTCTATTATATTACAATCTATGGATTAGATGGGTTTTTAGTTACTAGAATAGGGGTGGTTTTCAATATAACCCATCCCTATATATATATATATATATATATATATATATATATATAGGGTTGGGATATGGTGAAAACCACCCTTAGTGTGAAATATAGAAACATATATAAACCATTGATTATAATGGATCCAATGGTCAAGATTAAAACTAACTTTATTAATTTGAGATTTTAAAATGTGAATTAAATAGAAAAATTAAGTCTGAAAGGATAAAGAAGGTATTTAGTAATAGGGAATTTTATCTTAATTAGGAAGTGGGCATATTTTTAGGGATTCACTCAAATTATAATATTGAAAAGAAATCGGGAAATTCAGATTTGATATCCTCATCGTCGACTACACGGCGCCGCTGCTCTCACTGAGAATCAACAACGACATCGTCAAAAAAAATATTCAAGGTAATGTGCATCACTCTATGTCGATTTCTCTCTTTGGGTCTCTCTCTCTGAAACTGGAAATCCGCTGGGTGAGTAGCTTTAGGTTTTTTTTTTTTTTTTACTTTGATTTTCGATACTGCTCGGTTGTATTCGATAGTGGAATTAGGGCTGAATCTGGTATCTGAATTTGGTTGGTAGAATATTACTTGCTTGAATTTGGTTTGATACTTGTTCTATTACAGGTGCGTCTTCTCCGGATGCATGGCTGACGAGTCCAATGAGCAACACGCTCTCATCTCCCGGCGATCGATCTCGCCGGAAACGTGGCTGCGGATCCATCTATGCCACACCTTCGCTGTTGCCGTCCATAAAGCCTGAGGCAACCCCGACGCCCTCTAGTAATGGTCGGCGTCGCCGTTTATCCGTTTAATTCTTAGTATTTGTGTATCTCTTATTCTATTTCAACCTCTAGTACCCTTATGTCTCTAAGGCTTCGTCGATTCTATGTAGTTTCAATATATTAAATACGTTTTGTATTTTGCTGCATTATTTGTATGGCTAGGTGCAATTTTTTGTTGCATTATTTTGTAATATTTGTTGCATATTCTATATTGTGGCACTTGTAGCTAGAATCGATGCACTTTTATATGTTGGTGCATCTGTGGTATGTCGTTGCACATGCTGTGAGTATTTTTGCATTTTTATATGTATGTAGTATTAGTATGCGGATTTTGTTGCACTCTTTGTTAGATGTTACCCTATATTGTTGCATTTTTCTGTATGTATTGATGCATTTTTTAAATTTTATTATACTAGTATTGAGAATGGTTGCACGGTTTGTTGTTTGTGTTGCATTTTTTACTACTTTCGTTGCAAATGAACAGTGTTCATGGCAGACCTGTTCATGCATATTTCTATATTTAAATGAGTATTGTTCATGGCAGGATCTGTTCTTGTTATTAAGCTTACTTTTCCACTTTCAAATTTCATGGCTGAAAATTCTTTAGGTTTATTTAAATTTAGGGCAGTGCATGGTGTTTCAAAATTTCTGATTGCCACGATCGAACACTTAGAGTTGTCTACAGTTGCATGAGAAATTCAATTTGTTGATAATCTCGTTGCATTTTTTCTCTGCAAGTTGCTGCATATTTTGTTTGGTGCAAAAATATGGTTGCATTATTTGACAATATCGTTGCATATTTTGATAAGATCGTTGCATTTCCTGAGAGTTTTGTTGCATTAATCAATACATATGAACTTAGTTTCAGTAACATGACTACATTAAGATAATACATGTGGGTGCTAATAATAATGCCAAAATCTACGTCACCAAGTGAAGACTCGTCAAATAGTGAAGCAGATGATATGCAGTTGCTTGCTGATTATATAAAATTTAGAAAAAAAAGGTGAAAGTGTATCATTTGATTTTTCTATTGTAATATAGAAAAATGCAACGATAATTAAAAAAAATGCGATAATAAAAAATATAGAAAGATGCATAATTCAATCGGGAAAATGCAACAAAAAATATAGAAATATGCATTATTCAATAGGAAAAATGCAATGAAAAATACAAAAATGTGCATCATTCAATAAGAAAAATGCAACGATAAATGGAAAAAAAAATGCATGATAATTCACAAACAGAAAATGCATCAAAAAATGCAACGGAAAATAAGATAATATCTCTTGCTTATTATTAAATTTATCAAGCAGAATCTGAGCATCGACACCATCCACAAATGCATTCAAATCGCGGGAGAAATTCTTGAATTCCAGCCCAGTACACCCGACATCCCTATAGCTGCCAACTATCTCCTTAAACAATCGACAACTATTTTCAGTCACATTAGGAGAAACATTAGAGTTTTTTACAAGAAATTTTCTGGAATACAATGAAAAAGAATGATAGAGGAGAAGCAATATAAGGATGTTGGCAGGTTTATTTCATCGAAGGGCCATCGGCGGCAACAATATCCGGCATAGGAACAATGGTGTTTGAAGAAGAAGAAGAAGAAGAAGAAGAAGAAGAAGAAGAAGAACAATGGTGTCTGAAATTCCAATGGGGTGAATTCATATGGATTAAATACTTTCTTAATCATCCTTACCTTTGAAACACGTCGTTGTCTCGCAAATGCTTTTTTCAAGCTTTTATGGTGAAGTAAAATTCATAAATCTGGGTAAGAAGAAAAACTTGCATCGCCATCTATTCGTCTTTACTTTACCAAGAAGAAAATAGAATCCTTGCAAAAAGAAATCAAAATTTAAAAAATCATGATGTAAGAAATCAAAAGAAAACAACATTTAATTATTCAATTCAATCATGAACGATTACTTACAGTGTGCATCGACGGCTTTTGGAGAATGAGCAAGAAAGAATCATAATTTTTTTTACGCAAATCAAAACCAAAAAAATTGAAAAATATTCAGTTACCATATAAAAGATTCATGGGAGTTAATAAATCCCATATTTTTAGGAAACTTTTAAAATAATATGGTGTAATTTACTTGTTTGCCCCCATCTTCCAATTAATAATTCAATAAAACAATTAAAAAATCAGTTATAACATTTATGACGTGTCAAAATCATATCCATCGGATCTACGAAATCAACGCTATCTATCGGTTTTCATATTTCACCAAAATTTTGGTTTTCATTTGATCCACTCCCTATATATATATATATATATATATATATATATATATATAGAGAGAGAGAGAAATGATATGCCGCTCCCCTCCCGTGGGCACCTTTCGTGGGCACCTTTGTTCGTTTGCTCACTTTAACATTATTTTGTTCGATTTTTTCGATTGTTTTATACTCTAATACCTAAATAATTAATTTTGAAATCATAAAATTTACAAAATACATAAAAATCGAGGCTCAATTTGTGTTTTTTCGCCCTCTAACTACAAAAAACAATAAAAACACAAATCGAGCCTCGATTTTTATGTATTTTGTAAATTGTATGATTTCAATATTAATTATTTAGGTATTAGAGTATAAAACAATCGAAAAAATCAAACAAAATAATGCTAAAGTGAGCAAACGAACAAAGGTGCCCACGAAAGGTGCCCACGGGAGGGGAGCGGCATATCATTTCTCTCTCTCTCTCTCTCTCTATATATATATATATATATATATATATATAGGGGTGAGATCCGGTAAAAAACCCCTTTACAATAAGAAATAGGAAGTAATATCAACCTTCGATTGATACTAATCTAACAGCCTAGATTTGCGGAAAATAAATATATTATATTATTAATCAAATGGAAAGTTGCAGTTAATATATTACAAAAGGACAAATAAGTAAACAAACAATGGCGTAAATACAAACAATGGCGTGAATCATGGGATATGGTGGATATCTTAATTCCAATTTAAAATTTTATTAGTCATATTAGATTTATCGATATGCAAGCATTAGATAAATGTAATCAATATCAAAATAAAATATCTAACATAAATTTTCAGCATTTCATAGATCTATTATAAATTTATAATGCATTTATTGGCAGTTTATAATGCATTTGATTATAATTACTGCATTTTCTTCCTTAAAAATATGGATATTTGTGAAGTCATAAGATATATAATGCATCTACAGTCCATTTTAATGCATTTGTTGTAATGCATTACTATAACCTTTAATATGCATTATAAAAATAAATGTTTAGAACCATTGATTTTACGGTCCAAATTAACTTGTGCATTATAATAATGTACATAATTTATCATAATGTAGAATGCATTATAATTGCATATAATGCACAATGCTTTATAATTGCATCATAAAATTAAATGATATGCACCATTGACCTTACAGTCTAAATTAACATGTGCATTATGATTATACTAAAAAATGAATGCGTTATGATGGCTGATGCATTATGATAATGTAGAAATTTTATCATAATGCACAATGCATTATAATTATACATATCGTGATGCACGGTGCATTATAATTGTACATATCGTGCATTATATTTATACATAAAATACATATTTTATTTTTTATTTGTTACGGAACACCTATTTTTCACATGATCCCACCTCTCCATTTTGGAACTTATGATCTTGCTTGCGATGTCACATCTTTATGCATATATAATGCATTCCGATCGATAAAATAATCTACACAATAGGAAAAATCACTTTTCAGACATATGTTTAATATATCTCATAAATTAGTCATGGTTTTTTTTAAAATACATAATTATGCATGATTATAAAATTAATTAATTAAGTGGAATTAATAATATCATGATGAAAATAAAATTATTCAGGATTTGAGTTTTTGTTATCGCTTAAAAAATCATGCATTAGTTTATTGCATTTAATGCATTATAAATAGTACATGATACATCACTAATTAAAATTTTCACTAATTTCAAAATAATTGATAGACGGAGAATACATAAATTAATGTTAAAATATTAATAATTAATGCCAAAAAATAAAAAAAGAAGAAGGAATGAGATATTTTGTTAATAAAAAAAGGGCAACGAATCCCTGCATTAAGGAATAACCGCCCACAATCATTTTGAATTACAATAATATCCCTTAGTTACTTTAAAAAGTAACGATATGAAAAGAAAAACTGACCGTAGATCTTCAAATATTAAAGGTTTGGATTTCTTATTTCCTACTCAATGTGTCTTTTTTATATGATCTCTCCTCTATATATATATATATATATATATATATATATATATATATATATATATATGGAATAGATCATATGAGAACCCTTTTAAATAATGAGAACTAGGAACCGATCTCATCCATCAATTTTAATTGATCAATGGTCAAGATTTGTAGTTCTGATTAAATATATATGACAGTTTTTAAATTGAATAAGGATATTAGGGTAATTTGCTTTTTATTGTTCCTAAATTTAAGGTATTATTAATAATTCTCTCTCTTACTCATGTATTACCGTGATTTTGCAGATCTTATTTTCTCCTTTCTGCATTTTTTTTCTTCGCGTTTTCTTTCTGCATTTTTTTTCTTCGCGTTTTCTGCCATTGTAATTAAGCAGCACAATTTTCATAAGGTTTTTGCTTATTAGGTTGCTTATTTACCATTAATATTTATCTTATTTGGGTATTCATTTTATAATAAGAATTGATGAAAGCTAATTAAGCAATAAAAACTGTAGGAATATATATGCTTATTAGTCTACTTATTTATCCTTAATATTTATCTTATTTAGGTGTTCATTTTATAATAAGAATTGATGAAAGTAATTAAGCAATAAAAATTGTAGGAATATATATATATATATATATATATATATATATATATATATATATATATATATATATATATATATATATATAAAACGAGGACGTCGATCTTGTATTAAAAGATACGTTTAGGAATATTAGTGTGGTGATGATAATTAAACAACACAATTTTCATATTTTTTTATGCTTATTAGGCTGCTTATTTACCATTAATATTTAGCTTATTTAGGTATTCATTTTATAATAAGAATTGATGAAAGCTAATTAAGCAATAAAAATTGTAGAAATATATATGCTTATTAGGCTGCTTATTTACAACTAATATTTAGCTTATTTAGGTGTTCATTTTATAATAAGAATTGATGAAAGCTAATTAAGCAATAAAAATTGTAGGAATATATATATATATATATATATATATATATATATATATATAAAAAATGAGAACGCCGGAATTGTATTAAAAGAGACGTTTAATTCATACAATTTAGGAAAAAATATGGTGTTAAATATTTAGAGAGAATATGATTGTTAATTCCTTAAATATCGGATTTGGTGGGATCTCCTCCAATCAGAGCTTCCTAAAATGCCCTTATAAGCATCAAAAATTGAAAAGTGAGCCTCATTTTATTGTTAAGATTAAATCTCATCCATTAATTAGTTTTGGATGGAAGGTTGTGATTGGTTCCTAGTTCTCATTATTAATACTAGTATCCATAATAACCCTCCCCTATATATATATATATATATATATATATATATATATATATATATATATATATATATATATATGGTTTGATTCTGGTGGAAACTAACTCTACTATAGAACCTAGTAACTTCTATATACATCAACGGCATACCCTCATTACCACAAAAACGGAAAATAACTTTAGCCTGACAAGATATTCTAGTCGAAACTCTTCTCCTTTTAGAACGCAACAAACCAGAATTATTGCTCTCTTTTGTAGGAATGGCTGTTTTGACACCCTCACGATTACAATACATGTAACGTATTATAATCGTACCATCGATTGATTTTTTCAGCTGCCCAAGACCAACATCAAAACCAGAATCACGCCCATAAGACCTGTAAAATTGTTCAGCCTCATGCAAGATTGGAAATTTACGTCCAACGAAAGGTTTATTTGCATCATTACATATTGGTATGCATTCCTCAACTGAATCGGAATCCGAGTTACCCCATTCTCTTCATTTTGGCTATCATCAATAACTGCATCTCAATTATAAACATATTTTGTTATCAACAATATACAATATTTCACACGAAAAAAAAAATCATACTAGGAAACTGACTCTAATATAAAAACTCATGATAAGAATATTTACTGTGTTCGTTCTTTCAGTTGTTACTTTTGATGGATGAAATACTAGACGTATTTTATATTTAATGCACACAAACTACTTATTCTTATGCACATTTCATTGTTTTATGATGCATACTTTGATAAACTAAGCATTATTCCACTAGATGAAAAAACAAATAATAAAAATCTAATATGTTTCTTTTTATTCTTTGAAATAAATAATGAAATTTAATCTTAGGTGTCCATTACATGTAAATCAGTGTAACATAAAAGTTTTATTGTTTTATGCTGCTCACTCCAATATAGTGTAACGCCCCGCATTTTCCTAACTCTACATTAGTAGTCAAATTAGTGAAATAGAGAGAATAAATTACTTTGTAGATAAAATTCTATTCTCGACGAAGATAAAATTTTCGTATGAAAGACTTATCTTATTAGTCGGTTTAGTTAGAAGAATGACCCCTAAAATTTGTTGATTAAAGAATGTGATTACTTACTTTAAGTAATTAGAATTTCAAAGAGAAATCAAATAGCAATTTGATTAATCATTTATTAAGTAATTATATCGTTTGATTTACGATGGTATTGATTTTACATTTCATATTGATTTGTATGATTCAAAATCGATCAAGAGCAAAAGTTGTGGTCCAAACTAGCTAGTTTATAATATGGGCCAAGCCCATCGGTTCATAATCGAACCGTTAAATAAAGATCGAACAAAATATACGATTAAACTTTTATTAAATTAGAATGAATAAATTACAAATAAGTAAAGGATTACAACAATAAATAAATAAAATAAAAAAAAAGGGGAACAAAACATGCTGCAGCAGCAGTGGTGGTTGCTTGAGCCCAAAGAAAAAAAAGAGGAAGGAGAAAAACAGAGAAAAGCAGAGAAAGGACAGCAGCAGTAGGGCAAATCCCTTCCACTTGCAGATTTCTTCTTCCAGCTTCATTCTTCACCCCTACACTTTCTTGAGCCACAAGAAGAACAGAAAAGTGATAGAAAAGTGGCAGAGAAGTGGCAGCTACTGCAGAGAATGTTCCTTCCAAATTTCCAGCCTCCTTCATCCCCCCTTACACCATTCTTGAGCCCCAAGAAAAACAGCACCTTCCTCAACCTTTCCCTCAACTTGCTCAACTTGCAACCTGCAGAAAAAAAAAAAAAAAAAAGAAATGACAGAAGATAGCAGCAGCTCCTGCTATGGTCGGCTGTAACAAAAAGAAAGAAGGGATTAGATTGAAGAATCCTAACAAATCTAAAGGACCACAACACTTACAATCATCAATAGGAAATCATCTCACAACTATAAAAACCCCCACTCTTACAACGAATATAGTTTTCACTCTCATATTCAACAAATCACAAGAAGCAACATAAGAAAAAGAAAGGGAGGGAGCAGTAGGGAAGAGTGCAGAGGAGAAGCTGCAGCTCCATCTCAATCCCTCAATCAATCTTCAATATCCCAACAATAACAGTAAGTTCCTTACTTTTCTTTTAAGATCCTTTACGAAGATCTAAACCTATTTGCTAATAGAAATAAAATCATATGATATGAACAAGAACATAGATTTTTACTTCAATAGAATGGAAGAATCCTCCCTTATATTGAACCTAAGAATGAAACCTTAGATGCTAATTAAACTGAAAATGTACTCATATATTGAAAGTATGCAAACTCATGCTTCCATAAGACATTATTTGAAGACAGGAAACTTTCAACGAACATTGAATCACCAATCCAATATGACAAACATTCATAAGTCTATAATCTATCTAAACACTCAAACAAGAACAAGCATGCCAAAACTAAGTAATTACTTATGAGAATGAATCTGAAAACCAAAGCATGAGTTCAAGCATAATACAAAGCATGAAACGAATTCAACTATAATGACATAATCTTTAGACTATAACTCATAATATGAATTAAACACCGAGTCACTACAACATACAATATGTGTGTTTTCCTTCAACCAAAGTGAATAAACCGAAAGCTATAGCAAGAGAATCAAAAGCACAACAAACGAAAATCTGTAAATTAAGCTATATGTATATGTTACTCTCAAGAAAAACAGGGAATACTCATTCACATAAATCAAATGAACCCTCTGCTGCAACTCTAAAATAACCCTAATAAGCAAGATAATCTAAAAGCAAAGAAATACAAAAGGGGCAGAGAGGCTTAGCTTAGTAAATGGCGGCCATCTCTGGTCGGAATCCTTCAGCTTCGATGACGGAGCTGCTGGACGAAGCTATGCTGATAATCAAACAAAATAAATTAAATAAATGATTCAGTAAAATTAAAGAAAAGGGCAGAGGAGATATGAGAAAAGAGAGGAGGAAGGGGAATGCAGATAAAGGGGAATCGGACCCCTTACCTTCGGCCGGCGACGGTGATTCCAGCGGCGGAGGCGAAGCTGCTGAACAGCAGCAGCTGCTGAACAGCAGCAGCTGCTAGCGGAACTCCCTTCGGCATCAACGGCGACGACGGAGCTTTCCAGGCCCGGCGAAGGGGAGAGTCCTGTCGGAGGAGGCCGGAGAAGAGAGAGGCGGAAGCGGTCGCCGCCGGTGAAAGGAGAACCGGCGACGACAGTGAGATCGAGAGGGGAGGGGGAGATTAGGGTTCGGTTGAGAATAGAGGCGGAAATGAAGAGAGGGTTGGGTTTTCGATATATATATATGTATACGAACCGGGTCGGGTCTCAGGCTAAACCTGTGGGTCTGAACCGGGTTAGTGGTCTGGGCTGAGTCCGTGTTTTGGGCCGAGACATTAATTCATTCGGGCCGTTTCTAATGGATTAATCTACGGACTTTAGTTGTCCGGATTTAATTCTATTAATCGAATGATCGATTAATTTTCGAGGGATTATATTCTCGTAAAATACTCACGAGATTAATTAGTTAATTAATTATAAGGACGACCCGACTATTAAAATCGGATTCGCTTGAGATTAATAAAAACGATTAAGATTATTCAACTTATGAATTTAATTAATTAAGATTAATTAATCATTAAGCTATACTTAGCTTTAAAATATGTCCTGAAGATTTGCATAATTTTCGGGAATTAATTCGACAAATAAATGGTCTCGAATAATGGAAGAAACGATTATGAATAATAAAAGATTATTCTATTATGAAAAGATTTAAAGGATTCAAATCAATCTGTTAACCCTAACAGATTTATAAGATAGGAAAATATACTAGACGATTATTTTCCCATAGGAAGTTTTATTATAAGAATGTAGATTCTTATTATTCCTTTATGAATAGGCGCGACTCAACAAGGTTTTTGACGTTGTTCGTCTATCAAGACCGGACATATTCTACGCTTCAAGAGGTGGGCTTTCTTATACAAATAAAGTTATAGCATGTTCAGATTGAAAATATTATTTTTTTTTAAATATTGTCATGCCATAAATGTTTTGATTTTGTATGATACCTATCTGTGTTGGCTTTGCCAATTTATATAATCGAATTCGGGTCCTAGTAAGATAGCTATCTTACTTGGACTAGTGTACACAATGTGACCGTGTGTCATCTTCGGGTTGGCCGGTCAAGGTATCGTGAGAGTGGCCACTCTCTCGATACCATAGGAACAGATACGGTGGATTACTAAAGAACTTAGTCTGCAGACGCTTTCAGAATCACAAGAACTTTTGTAAGCATAGGATCTTTTCAACAAAAATCCCTATGACTTACTATTAATGGCTTGACAATTATATATGTATGTTTTCGGCAATGTGCCCACTGAGTACCTTTGTACTCAGCCCTGCATATATTTCTAAATGTGCAGGTTGAACGAGATGGAATGGAGAGCCGGTCCAAGCTTTTGTCATCATGAATCATATTAGCTTCTTGAATTAAGATTCTCGGTAATGTGTGTCTTCATACATGCATTCTGTAAGACTTCCGCTGTGAAATATTAATAGATTTTAGTTGAGTATTCGAGTCCTGTAAACATATCGAACACATGTCTTTCTTTTCCTTAAAGGCTCGACGCCAATTGATATAATAATTACTTCCAACGTTTGTTCGGGTGTATTCTTGCTTTATAATTACATTCCCCTTTTCTATTCCCGCTTCTTTAATCCTATCCCTAGTCACGGGTTCCCGGCTTCACTATCCATAGTAAAGTCCGGTCGTGACAGAGTGGTATCAGAGCACTTGGTTGCTCCGAAATCCGAGAGTCTTCTTCAGTCCTAGTCTAGTATTGATTCACTAGACTAGTCGAGTCAAATCAGTTGACAAAAGCTCGGCACTCCATCACATCGCGTTCAACGGAAAAAATGGTAAGTTATCTTATTTAATAAAACTTGAAGCTTTAAGATAGAAGAGAACATAGTTAAGGTCAGAATCTAGATCACAAGGCTTTTCTTGAGAACATAGCTCACATGAAATAGCTACTTCTTGAGTTAACTTAGAATTAATGATTTTCAAAAAACGAAAGTTTCTTTCGGCAAATAAAGATAAGAAGACGATGGCGTTGCTCAAGAAAAGGATGACTCCAAGAGATATGTGCATAGAGATTTAAAGAAATGTCATTCGAGTCAATGACATGGGCTTAGCCTTTATTGAATTGTTTAAGAAAAGTAAACGACATAAGTTTACTATTGTACACAATATACGATGTAATAAACCATACATCGAAGATTAAAATTTTAGCATCGTCTCATAATGAGATTATACCCATTAGAACTTCTCGGAAGTTTTGACATTAATATCTTGGAGAAATCATGAATAAAGAGATTCAAGTAAGCAGAGCACTAGCCCATCGATAGTAGTTAATATAACCATGAGAACCTCTCATGAGTTAATAAAGTCATAAATAATAATAATGTTACAATAATGATTGAAGTACATTTGCAGGATCAGTTTAAAGGATAACGTAAGGAAATGTCCGACCACCAACAGTTATTACTAAAGACCAAACCATAGTGCCACATAATACAAATTATATTTTCAGCCTATGGTACAACTATTATAAGGGATCAACATCTAAAATAATTTAAATTTAGGGTCGGTCAAGATTAAACCGTAGCCTAACGTCCTAGTGCGTAGACTCAATAAAATATTAGTGCCGCTTAGGAGAAACCTTGTTATGATAAGACCCACTCGATTAATTGTCGGCACATTACCCAAAGGGGAAACCCTGAATTCTGTAACTTACCGTCGGAATAAAATTACAAGAATTTATCCCCTTGTCGGAGTATAAATAGCAGTGGAAATGTACTTATTCGTAGATGAAAATTTCTAAGAAAACAAAGGGGCTTCGAAGATTAGTTTATAAAAGTTGTACATGAGTACTTATACTAAGAAGAATTATAAACCTAATGATATAAAGGAAAACCTGTCATGCCAAGAATGTGTAGTATTCTGATGTCATATGTGAGCCCCTTGAAGCCAAGAAAAGTAAATTCCGTGAATTCGGAGTTCAAAAGAAATTGAGTCGGGTTAAGAGTTCGCCCAACTTTGTAAAACTTCCTTTCAATTCCCGGGGATTTTCTGAGTCACTAAAGTAAGGAAATTTCTTGTGACTAAGATTGTGCTTATGCGGGACTGATCACCCCACATGATGTCAATCTCGGTAGCGTCTCCATCAGACAAGAAATCGGATGGGTATCGACAAAATGGGTGCCTCCCCCTAACCCTTGTCATTTCATTTCTACCCTCTGATTATTCCTTCCAAGCTTGTCAGATGTTTTATTGATAACACGTTTTGGTTACTTGTAATATTCCAAAACGAACCATCGCCCTCATACCTTTCATTTACATATCTTCTCATTCCACTTTGATCCAATTATTTTCGAAAGCAATAGGATTAACTAGTCCAATTGCAAGTCATAAGCATGACATGTATGATACCATTAAGGGTACCCAAAGGTATAAAAAGGAGACTTGAGGAAAATAGATTGAGACTTCGAATAGGTGGAACGAGATTAAAGATTTGAAACATTGAGAGACAATCTGACCCTTAGTATGTTATAAAGTAGACCAAGGGTTGATAAACAAGTAAAGATATCGATACAAGACCCAAGTAGGTAATGGTATGATAATAGATGGTTGATAGAGACCTTACGGAGACTAGGAAAGATTTCATAATTTTAAAGACGATGCTAGATAGTAAGTCAAGTGAAGTACTAAAGTAAAGTTAAAAATTAGAAATGTAGGCACGGCAAGTGTCCTCAACAAATGCAATGATAAAGTTAGTAAAATTTCTGCGACCAAGCCTGAAAGGGATAATATAATAGTGATAATAATAAAGAATAAAATATAGATCCTTGAGTTTAATAAACTAAGGATTCCATTAAGTGAAGTTCAAGGATAGCCCACGAGATAAATATTGGAAGTCCAATAAGTATTGAAAAATGACTTAGACCACAAGCCATAAGGACATGAGCAAATGAAGTTTGAATAGATAGAATGACCCAATCTTAATCGACATCATCCCTAATTTAAGGAGGATATGAGTCTAAAAAGGGTTCAGTCGAATCAAACTCAAACAAAGCTACTATCCTCAAGAAATAATATCAGATTAGATAGTAAGGTTAAGGTTGTTTAACAACACACATAATAATAATAATTATTATTACAATAAGATTCTTAGGTGATAATGTAATAAAGATAGATGGGAGAGGAAACAAGGAATATATGCATTTATGAAAGAATACCTTGTTCGATAAGGTTTAGAGAAAAGAGATGGAGGGTTCACAAGGAAAGGAGTATTGGCTATAGTAATTTTGATCTTTGAAAAAGAAAATAAAAGCAATAACTGATAGTTCATGAGTTAAATATTAACCATATACAAAATCAGTAGCATTGGAATGTGACTCCATTTATGAACACCGAATGTGTGATTAAAATGGAATTAAAAGTATTTTGAGCCATTTGCAATGTTGTCTCGAAATAGGAAAATGGTGACATATTATGATAGAACAAGAAAAGAAGTAAATTAGAGGAAGAATGTACTATAAGCAGAATGAATTTTGAAGTGGATATAAACCTTAAAGCATGGGGATAAATCAATATCCATAAAATATAGCATCTAATACAATATGAGTCTATATAGTAACTAGTGGTATAGGTTGATGACCTATCCTGATTAAAATTTCTCCTACATCACGTGTTAGACACCTCGTAGGATATTAGTGTGGATCATGCAGAAATATTCTTCCACTAGAAATATAGTAAGCTTTGAATAACAAAATTTATGTTAGTTGTCCACAAGGGAGTAACTACACGTTACATAGAAATAAGAATACATGCCAGCAATTACAGACATGAGGTAAGAGTAAGAAATCTTGTTAATTATCGAGACATAGAAATGAACTGATGCAATTAAGAAATGGGAGTAGTTACCTTATGCTAAGGAAGGTAATCTATAAGAAGCTTCTCCAGTCAAGAGACTATACGAGATAAGTAGCATTTGAGATATTGACCAAGGGTTATAATAATACTCTAAGCTAAATGATTGATGAAAGATACGGGATAGACAAGGCTATCTAGAAGAATATAAAATAAGAGGATATGTACAACTTAAATTCACATAGTGAAGGCAACGATACATAACCAAGAATATAGTAATATAGGCCGAGTTACGGCTTTGGTGAACAACCAAAAGCTTTAAAATAAGCAATAAATTAATAGGAGTTCAAACATATTTCGAGATGTTAGCCTTATCAAAAGAGAGGATGTCAGTAAAATGGAAAATTTTGCTAAGGTCCCTAAATGTTAAAAGTCATACGAAAGTTATACTAAAGGAAGCTTTAGTAGAAATGAAAAATATACAATTAACATATCAAGAGACGTTCTAATCAAAACTGATAAAAGTTTGAGCAAAGAAAGATAAATAGATAAACTCAAAAAAAATTCTGGTGTAAGGAACATTATAGATCCTTAAAAGCCCTTCTGGATATTAAGAAATTAGATTCCGACTACCTTAGAAATTAAAGGAGTTTATAAAAAGAAGTATTCAAGTAGAAAATGCCATGAGTGTAAATACATGAGATAACAAGAAGAGACAGAAAGAACGACCATGAATTGGCTATCAAGAATAGAATGTTAAGTGACATAATTATTCCTAAGTCAAGGAGAAGGTTACAATTATGCGTAAAAAAAAAAAGGAGTTAAAGGATGTAGCATTGCTATAAGAGGTAATTTATCTTACCCCGTCATTAAGACATAGATTAAGCGTGTAAAACGACATGCCCAAAAGTTTCTAAATCACTTTAAAACAAAAGGTTATTCGTTAGACAAAAAGCTAATAGCATATAGAAATTAGTTGTCATAACGTAAATAAACTAAAGTCAACTTATGTACATGATATCTAAGATAAGTCATGATTAAGTCCCGACTAAAGTGCTTTGCACAAGCTAGTGGAATCATGTACTCTAGTTGTAATAATGAGTAGAAGTTCTATATAAATCATGTGATCGACTAATGTAGTGACCGAAGCGATATGAAATAAGACAATTGAGCTAAAAAGGCCAAAATAAATCCTCGAATGATTTGAGAGAAAAAAACATATAATTGTTCAGGAACAACACTTTACATTATATGTATAATGCTTTAAGTTTAGAATGAAAGAAAATTTTGAGCCACTAGTGGATCTCTACTCGAGAGATAACCCCTCGGAAAATGTCTGGCACTGAAAAGTTTTATAGTTATACCTTGGATATCGATGGTGAGATGTTGTCACCACCTCGCCAACGGACGGTTAACTATTTGAGAACGGTCATAGCAAACCTATGGGATATTTCAGTTAGAAACTCTATATTTAAAAATGAGTATAAGGGGGTTAAAGATAAGACATTTATACTATGGTTCACAAAATTAAGAATTAGTAAGAATGGGTAGCATAAAAGACTTACCTTGAACTTTAGGAGGATAGAAATCGACTCATGAAGGAAATTAAAATTTTAAAAATAGAAAAGGAGGACCATAGAAATAATTCTACGACAAATACCAAAATAGTTAATGTGACGTTATGACACAGATAGGTAAGGTATAGACCCTTACCGTACATAAAGAAAATAGGAATAAAAATGTTTGTACCTAAATGGTCCCAAGACGACTACCTCGTCTAACGAGTTAAAATGATGATAGAAATAATGGTACAAGAGTTGAGCAAATTATAGGAGTAAGCTCAAAGGTAGAGATTACCTAAGACCAAGAAAAGTAGGTCTGAATACTCACGGACTAGCGTTCCAACTAATAATTAAATTTGGTTGAAAGATAAATAGAAATGATAACGCTACAAAATGTGAGTCGTAACTTGTGAAACCATAGAGGTGTCAAGAATCTACATAAGATAGGAATCGGTACAAACATACCATGACATGAAATGAGTGTCATGAAATGGGTGTCAAGAAAGTCTAGGCTTAAAAGAAAAGGATTAATACCCAAACCTAATAGAAAGTATAGAAATACCTAAAGGATTAAAATCATGAGAAATCGCGGGGAGATAATAAAAGAATCTTAAGATAAACAAGAGTTATATGCTATTAACGCCAAACTAAGATAAGTCCCATAGATAGAGAAAGAAGATTGTCGCGAAAGTACGACTAAACAAATAATATGACATTATATATGTTATGTCAGGAAAACATATGAGAAATTGTGATGGATACTTAGCACACCAGTTCACACTGGTTAGTTGTGTAATTCTAATCATTCGGAATTAGAAAAGAGATGAGGAAATATGTGGGACTTGGAAGAAAGTCAAAAGGGACAACGAATGTAAGAATTCTCCAAGAGGTGGAGACAAGGATCTCCTATGCATGATAGTAGAGAGAAAAGATTTATGTTCTCAAAGATTTAGCTATTGCTTCAAGTGTTAGTATAAGTCATGACCCAAAGAAATTATGAGTTAGAAAAGTTAATTTCTAAATGTTGTAGATGTATATCGTATACGTTGGGACGATAGAATAAATTTCAGACGTGAAAACTTGAAATGAACGAGATGCCGAATAGTCAGTGCTTGGCATAGATATACAACGGATCTAGATCCTTCAGCGAAAATACAAGATAACCGCGGTTAGGATATCCGAAACCTACTCCGACCCAGAGACAAGAACGATATCTGAAGAAATGAACGTTCGAACGTTAAACTATGAAACTATATCCAGATAAATATGTACATAAGTTAATCCCATCGGTAAAGGTCTTTTAGGGACAACACGAGCAAGAAATAATAACGAGGAAACACGTTAAGTAAAGTGAAAGAAAAGCGCCCGAGTTATTTACACAAGATAAGCAAATTTCGGGACGAAATTTAATTTAAGGAGGATATGATGTAACGCCCCGCATTTTCCTAACTCTACATTAGTAGTCAAATTAGTGAAATAGAGAGAATAAATTACTTTGTAGATAAAATTCTATTCTCGACTAAGATAAAATTTTCGTATGAAAGACTTATCTTATTAGTCGGTTTAGTTAGAAGAATGACCCCTAAAATTTGTTGATTAAAGAATGTGATTACTTACTTTAAGTAATTAGAATTTCAAAGAGAAATCAAATAGCAATTTGATTAATCATTTATTAAGTAATTATATCGTTTGATTTACGATGGTATTGATTTTACATTTCATATTGATTTGTATGATTCAAAATCGATCAAGAGCAAAAGTTGTGGTCCAAACTAGCTAGTTTATAATATGGGCCAAGCCCATCGGTTCATAATCGAACCGTTAAATAAAGATCGAACAAAATATACGATTAAACTTTTATTAAATTAGAATGAATAAATTACAAATAAGTAAAGGATTACAACAATAAATAAAAAAAAAAAAAAAAGGGGAACAAAACATGCTGCAGCAGCAGTGGTGGTTGCTTGAGCCCAAAGAAAAAAAAGAGGAAGGAGAAAAACAGAGAAAAGCAGAGAAAGGACAGCAGCAGTAGGGCAAATCCCTTCCACTTGCAGATTTCTTCTTCCAGCTTCATTCTTCACCCCTACACTTTCTTGAGCCACAAGAAGAACATAAAAGTGATAGAAAAGTGGCAGAGAAGTGGCAGCTACTGCAGAGAATGTTCCTTCCAAATTTCCAGCCTCCTTCATCCCCCCTTACACCATTCTTGAGCCCCAAGAAAAACAGCACCTTCCTCAACCTTTCCCTCAACTTGCTCAACTTGCAACCTGCAGGAAAAAAAAAAAAAAAATGACAGAAGATAGCAGCAGCTCCTGCTATGGTCGGCTGTAACAAAAAGAAAGAAGGGATTAGATTGAAGAATCCTAACAAATCTAAAGGACCACAACACTTACAATCATCAATAGGAAATCATCTCACAACTATAAAAACCCCCACTCTTACAACGAATATAGTTTTCACTCTCATATTCAACAAATCACAAGAAGCAACATAAGAAAAAGAAAGGGAGGGAGCAGTAGGGAAGAGTGCAGAGGAGAAGCTGCAGCTCCATCTCAATCCCTCAATCAATCTTCAATATCCCAACAATAACAGTAAGTTCCTTACTTTTCTTTTAAGATCCTTTATGAAGATCTAAACCTATTTGCTAATAGAAATAAAATCATATGATATGAACAAGAACATAGATTTTTACTTCAATAGAATGGAAGAATCCTCCCTTATATTGAACCTAAGAATGAAACCTTAGATGCTAATTAAACTGAAAATGTACTCATATATTGAAAGTATGCAAACTCATGCTTCCATAAGACATTATTTGAAGACAGGAAACTTTCAACGAACATTAAATCACCAATCCAATATGACAAACATTCATAAGTCTATAATCTATCTAAACACTCAAACAAGAACAAGCATGCCAAAACTAAGTAATTACTTATGAGAATGAATCTGAAAACCAAAGCATGAGTTCAAGCATAATACAAAGCATGAAACGAATTCAACTATAATGACATAATCTTTAGACTATAACTCATAATATGAATTAAACACCGAGTCACTACAACATACAATATGTGTGTTTTCCTTCAACCAAAGTGAATAAACCGAAAGCTATAGCAAGAGAATCAAAAGCACAACAAACGAAAATCTGTAAATTAAGCTATATGTATATGTTACTCTCAAGAAAAACAGGGAATACTCATTCACATAAATCAAATGAACCCTCTGCTGCAACTCTAAAATAACCCTAATAAGCAAGATAATCTAAAAGCAAAGAAATACAAAAGGGGCAGAGAGGCTTAGCTTAGTAAATGGCGGCCATCTCTGGTCGGAATCCTTCAGCTTCGATGACGGAGCTGCTGGACGAAGCTATGCTGATAATCAAACAAAATAAATTAAATAAATGATTCAGTAAAATTAAAGAAAAGGGCAGAGGAGATATGAGAAAAGAGAGGAGGAAGGGGAATGCAGATAAAGGGGAATCGGACCCCTTACCTTCGGCCGGCGACGGTGATTCCAGCGGCGGAGGCGAAGCTGCTGAACAGCAGCAGCTGCTAGCGGAACTCCCTTCGGCATCAACGGCGATGACGGAGCTTTCCAGGCGCGGCGAAGGGGAGAGTCCTGTCGGAGGAGGCCGGAGAAGAGAGAGGCGGAAGCGGTCGCCGCCGGTGAAAGGAGAACCGGCGACGACAGTGAGATCGAGAGGGGAGGGGGAGATTAGGGTTCGGTTGAGAATAGAGGCGGAAATGAAGAGAGGGTTGGGTTTTCGATATATATATATGTATACGAACCGGGTCGGGTCTCAGGCTAAACCTGTGGGTCTGAACCGGGTTAGTGGTCTGGGCTGAGTCCGTGTTTTGGGCCGAGACATTAATTCATTCGGGCCGTTTCTAATGGATTAATCTACGAACTTTAGTTGTCCGGATTTAATTCTATTAATCGAATGATCGATTAATTTTCGAGGGATTATATTCTCGTAAAATACTCACGAGATTAATTAGTTAATTAATTATAAGGACGACCCGACTATTAAAATCGGATTCGCTTGAGATTAATAAAAACGATTAAGATTATTCAACTTATGAATTTAATTAATTAAGATTAATTAATCATTAAGCTATACTTAGCTTTAAAATATGTCCTGAAGATTTGCATAATTTTCGGGAATTAATTCGACAAATAAATGGTCTCGAATAATGGAAGAAACGATTATGAATAATAAAAGATTATTCTATTATGAAAAGATTTAAAGGATTCAAATCAATCTGTTAACCCTAACAGATTTATAAGATAGGAAAATATACTAGACGATTATTTTCCCATAGGAAGTTTTATTATAAGAATGTAGATTCTTATTATTCCTTTATGAATAGGCGCGACTCAACAAGGTTTTTGACGTTGTTCGTCTATCAAGACCGGACATATTCTACGCTTCAAGAGGTGGGCTTTCTTATACAAATAAAGTTATAGCATGTTCAGATTGAAAATATTATTTTTTTTAAATATTGTCATGCCATAAATGTTTTGATTTTGTATGATACCTATCTGTGTTGGCTTTGCCAATTTATATAATCGAATTCGGGTCCTAGTAAGATAGCTATCTTACTTGGACTAGTGTACACAATGTGACCGTGTGTCATCTTCGGGTTGGCCGGTCAAGGTATCGTGAGAGTGGCCACTCTCTCGATACCATAGGAACAGATACGGTGGATTACTAAAGAACTTAGTCTGCAGACGCTTTCAGAATCACAAGAACTTTTGTAAGCATAGGATCTTTTCAACAAAAATCCCTATGACTTACTATTAATGGCTTGACAATTATATATGTATGTTTTCGGCAATGTGCCCACTGAGTACCTTTGTACTCAGCCCTGCATATATTTCTAAATGTGCAGGTTGAACGAGATGGAATGGAGAGCCGGTCCAAGCTTTTGTCATCATGAATCATATTAGCTTCTTGAATTAAGATTCTCGGTAATGTGTGTCTTCATACATGCATTCTGTAAGACTTCCGCTGTGAAATATTAATAGATTTTAGTTGAGTATTCGAGTCCTGTAAACATATCGAACACATGTCTTTCTTTTCCTTAAAGGCTCGACGCCAATTGATATAATAATTACTTCCAACGTTTGTTCGGGTGTATTCTTGCTTTATAATTACATTCCCCTTTTCTATTCCCGCTTCTTTAATCCTATCCCTAGTCACGGGTTCCCGGCTTCACTATCCATAGTAAAGTCCGGTCGTGACATATAGTGAGAATTATTCACATCATATAAAGACACAAGCAAGAAAATGTATGCCATAAATACATTTATGCAAACATACAAACAAAAAAATGCATATTAAAATTATATATGCCTGAATTAAAAATTATTAAACATGAATCTCCTACGCTACATCATCTTTGAGGCGATGACATTGAGTGTGAGTCAACCCATGTTTGAATTGAGATTTTGATAACAAAATATGCAATGCATAAAGACAAATTTGAAATCGTCATATTTTAAACTTCTATCACTCATTTTCCAATTCAAATATCATTTTGTATGCGGAATTAAATTAAAACACAGTAATACTAACCTGGAAAATTCATTTTGGGTGGAAGAAATGATATTGCTGCGGAAGACAGAAGGACGACGATGAAGAGCAGATCGCAGATTAGTTACGGCGATGATTTTAAGAATCTCGTTAATCGAAATTTTTATTTAATTAAAATTAGTGAAATCCCATAATTAAAGGACCACATCAGTTACAAATTAATAAAAAGATGTGTTTGCCCTATTAGTAAGTTAATTGGTATTTTAAAAAACAAAATTTTTTAAAAAAACTCGTTAAAAAATGATATTGAATAATTAATTCTGACCATTGGATGCTAATAATCAAGGGTTTAAAATAGTTTCTAGTTTGCACAATCTAATTAGTTTTCACATGATCTAATTTATATATATATATATATATATATATATATATATATATATATATATATATATATAGAGAGAGAGAGAGAGAGAGAGAGAGAGAGAGAGAGAGGTAGTGGATCATATGAAAACTAAATATTTCGTGCAAACTGCAAACCATACATTTTTATGCGTAGCATGATGCATTTTTAGCATGTTGCATAATTTTTTTTATTAACAAAAATGCATTATATATATATATATATATATATATATATATATATATATATATATATATCATACTACGCATAAAAATGCGTAGTATGATATATATATATATATATATATATATATATATATATATATATATATATATATATATATCATACTACGCATAAAAATGCATGATTTGCAGTTTGCACGAAATATTTAGTTTTCACCAAACCACTCCCTATATATATATATATATATATATAGAGCGAGAAAATAGGGTCAAATACTCATTCTACAAAGGATAACATAAAAATTATCACACCAATAATATCACAATAAAAATACCCAACATTTCTATCTTGGGACTATAATACCCCTTCACTTTGTTAATATTATCTAAATAACCTTCAATCTCCTTCATACGTCCTCTCCGTTGTTCTTCAATTTCTTCTCTCTCGTCTATTTCGTTGGTTTCCCCTTCCCCGTTTTCTCTTGTACTTTTGTCGACAGACGACGGAGCCGGAGGCGACGGCAGAGGAGCGCGAGGCCGTGATGGAGTGCCTCAGCGTGGTCGGAAACTGCGACGACAACCTCCGCATGGTGGCACAGGAGTTAGACTGTTTGCGCGCCGCCACAGGCCAGCAGCGGAGCAGCAGACGTGACACTGTGGTGAAGATGATCGATTTCGCCGGTCCGATCAGAACGGCTGCTTAGATCTGTTGACGAGTTTTTTTGTTGTTGCAATTTCTCCTCCTTCAACAACGGATAGAGGAAGACTGCGTCTATCCTCGCTCTTCTCCTTCTCTCCTCCACGATTCCTCTCCTTTACACTCTGCACCTCTATTCACTCCGATTAGCTTTTTCGATATTTTTGCTCTTCGAATCAATGCCGGCCGTTGTTGTGTTTCACCAATCTCCGTGCAGCGGCTGCAGTCGGATCTAGAATCATCGCCGAGGCGGCGCGTTTCACCTATCGCTCCGTTCAGGCGTTCACTGTAGTGTAAGCTTTCATACTGTAATCAAATTGTTGTCGATTGATAGAGAGAGGTGTAGAATCTCAAACTGTAGTCCTCAACACTTGATCTCTTCCTCCCTTTTAACTATAAGCACTCAACAAACAAATTAAACGTACCGAGTGGAAGAAACAAGAAATCGAATAAAAACAAACTAAAATAAAATAAATAAAATACTACACAATTAAATAGCCTAAAGTTTTCCCCGACAACAGCGCCAAAATTTGTTTCACTAAAAAGTGTTTGCAATAGAACAAAATCCTATAGTAGCACTAGCAAGCAAAACCCTAAGCAGTGTTCTAAAAAACGGCCTAGGCGGCCGCCTAGGCGGCGCCTAGGCGCTAGGCGGCGCCGTGCCGTCCCGATTTTGGGCTAGGCGGCTGCAGACTAGGCGCCGCCTAGGCGGCCGCCTAGGCGGCTAGGCGGGCTAGGCAGCGGGCTAGGCGGACTGGGCGGCTGCAGACTAGGCGCCGCCTAGGCGGCTAGGCGGGCTAGGCGGCGGGCTGGGCGGCTGGGAACAATAATATTCTTCTCCTCTTCTTCTCCTTCCCATTCGATTTTATGTTTAAATTTGTGGTAATGTTTCGACTATGAATTTTATTTGAATGACTATTGATTTATGAATTTTGAACTATATTAGTTTGCAATTAATTGTATATTTGCATTGTTAATAATTGAGATGAAATTAGATAATATGTAATTGGAATATTGGATAATGAAAATTTTAATATTTTTATTTAGGAATATTAGTAAAAAAAATAAAATAAAAATAAAAAATACGAATCCGCCTAGGCGGCTAGGCGCTAGTCGGCCCTCCGCCGCCCGACTAGCGCCTAGCGTTTTTTAGAACATTGACCCTAAGTCGAATCTCAAAGGAAAACTTAGCAGGGCAAATAATTGTGTAGAAAAAACCTAATCTAGCCTAAAACTAGGAAAGCAAGTAAAGGGAATTTTTGGGTTTTTTGGTTTAAATTCTAGGCAATAAAATAAATCAAGCAATAAATAAAAGCAAATAAATAATCTAATCTAGAGAGCAAGAAATAAATCTAAGAATTAAACTTAAAAGAAAACAATTAAACTACCTAGGCAAGAATCGAAAAGAAAGCAATAAAGGAAGCAACGAAGAAAACGAAAATGAATCTAGACATGATTAATGAAATCTGGAAATTAAAGCAAATAAATCAAACTATGAGAACTTTGAAAAATGAGAGAATCGAAAGCAAAAGAAAAACGAATCTAAACTAGAACTTGAAAACCGAACGAATGAAATTAAACTAAGGAAATTAAACGAAGCAATAAAGAAATTAAATATAGAGCGAAAGAAAGCAATTAATGCAAATAAACGAAAGCAATAAAAGAACTTATGAAAGTAACGAAGAACGAAGAACGCGAATTAAACTAAAGAAGTCTTGAATTAAAAGCGAAACGAAACGAAGAATCCGGATCCGAACAAAGGAAAGTTAAACTAAGTATTTGAATGCGAAAACTAAAGTTAAACGAAGGTAAAAGTGTTCTCAAATTCGTGTACAAGAGGTAGTATATATACTAGGTATAAAAACCTAGACATAGAAAGAAACAAATTGCTGGCCGCTGGGGTTGGACGGGCGTCCAAAGTTCTGGACGTACGTCCAGATTCTGAATCTGGACGATTGCGCATCTTTCTTGTTTCGGCCGTATCTTTCTCGTCCGAACTCGAAATTGACCCCCGTTTTCGCCTACACGCTCCTATCGAACCCCTCTTCGATATAATGCTTTCATTACATCTAAAATGAATCTTCAATAAAATCATGATAGGTTAGAACTTGAGGTCAATGATTGCTCAACAACCTTTTTCACGTTTTCTTCTCGTTTCCGCCCTTTTTATCCTACAATACCAAAAACTCCAAAGCAACCAAATCATAGCCACAAACAAAGAAAACACACAAAAACTAGAGGAAAACGGACACAAAAAGATGACTAAAAACCTAACAACTAGACACCAATCAGAGTGGTTTGTGTATTGGACTTGATCTATTGCAAAATACAAGTGTATTTTTTATCTATTAATTTCACTTAGTATCGGTACGAAATGTTCAACTATTACCAATGATTGGTACGAATTAGTTTAATTTTTCAAATTTGTACCTCTTTTAATGAAGTCAAGCTGTACGAAATTTCGTAATTCGTACCAAAATTTACAGTTATGTAAAGATTTAGTAGTTGTACGAGTATTTAAGTGAAATTATAACATAAAATTTTGTACATCATTTTGTGCACCTGAATGTGGTACGCAATCCACATTTCAAACTAGGTTAAACGACTCGAATAATGTAAAAGGTATGGTACGAATAGTAAGAATTTAATATTTCGTATCAATATTAAGTTAATGTGTTATGTTAGTTAGGCACAAGCACAATTTGTAAGTTTTCTCAATGTTTGTATTCTACAATTTTTATAGGTACGAAGTACAATTTTTGTATAAATTTTACCATTTACCACGACAAATTATGTTTGTGCATTGAATATTAGCATATCATAAATCACATGCACATTTTTGTTATGTGGAATTTTCACTTTGTGCCTGTTCGAAATACAAAATTCTTATCAATGATTGATTAAAGGGTTCAATTCATCCTAAAGGGTTTAATTTTTTAGTTTATTGTTTATGAATGATCGTAAACTTGGTACGATATTTCAAAATTTTACCTATCATTTAAAAAAAAAAAAAAAAGTGTCAGGATGGGAAGAAATGGCTGAGAAATGAAAGGAAAAAAAGAGAGAGAGAGAAGGGAAATCATGGAAAAAGACGATAATTGGGTAAGAAAAAATAGAGAGAGGACAGAAGAAAAAAAATAAAAAAAGAATGAAAAAAAGAAATAAGTTGAAAAGATAAAACAAAAAGAAAAAATAAATAAATATTAATGATAAAAGTAAAGAGAAGGGGGAGTCACGTGTATTTAATAGAGAAGTCATATGCTCCAAAGTAAGGTCACGTGTATTTTAGTCTTATCTTCAAATTATTGGGTATATTTTGTATATTTTTATTGTTATGATATATTTTGTGTTTTAATTGTTGAGTGGGTATTTATTTTTTCACTCTATATATATATCCTCTATATATAATAGCAATGCGGATTCGGAGCACCACATTCGTTCACACGCCTACGTGACGCTTCCTATGCTCTCTGTTCCTATTTATCTAAAAATTCAATTATTTGTAATGAAATATATATTTCCTAAGTATTCTATAAAAAAATAAAATTACCTAAATATTATTTTAATTAATTTTAAGGTAAAATATAAATGAGAAATATTAAAAATATGTCAAGCCGCCAGTTATTTATTGTAATCGTTATGTCAAAAATAAGTCAAGTAGCCTGTTATTTATTTTAATAAAACGAAAAATTTCAAAGAGAGTCTCACGTAGCCCGTTGATTACTGTAATAAAATGAAAGTGTCGAAAATGTTGTTATATCAAAATATTCAATTCATCCGTTAATTGTGATAGTAATAAAATATTAATAAGAATAATATTTCGATAATGAGTGCAATGTAACCCGTCAAACGTAATAGAAAAATATTAAGATAAGTGAAGCCACCTGTTATTTATTCTATTAAAAAGAAAAGGTTAGAGAGGGTTTCAAATAGTAACAATCGATTTTATCATGTCACCTTAAAATTCGATGTATATCATTTCATGTTGTTGTTTTTTAATTAAAATATGTCAATTCATATTAAAATAGGTAAAGTGGCTCGTTATTTATTTTAATAAAAAGAAAAGTTCAAATATTATAACGAAAATGTCAAAGAGGGTCTCACGTAGCCCGTTGATTACTATAATAAAAAGAAAGTGCCAAAAATGTCGTTATATCAAAATATTCAAGTCATCCGTTAGTTTTGATAGTAAGAAAATATGTTAATAAGAGTAATGGATGTATTCTAACCCGTCAAATGTAAAAGAAAAATATTAAGATAAGTGAAGCTGCATGTTGTTTATTCTAATAAAAAGAAAAGGTTAAAGATGATTTCAAATAGTTACAATCGATTTTATCATGTCACCTTAAAATTTGATTGTATATCATGTTGTTTTTTAATTAAAATATGTCAATTCATTATATTAAAATAAGTAAAGTAGCTCAATTGATAGGATGTTAGTTCCCCCTTTGAGGCTTGATCGACCCCAAGTTATTTTATAATCTTGGACTCCAACGGGCTCGACCGAGCCACTCAAGCACGGATCCGATGTCGAATTTTAACGGAATATACTATACCTATTATTCAAATATTACTCTTATAAACCTACTTTTTATTATGGACCAACTTTAAAAATACCCACTTTTATAAAAACTCTATACCCACATTATAAGAAGTATAACTTCTATACCCATTTTGCCTTGAAATGTCTTAAATACGCTTACTAAATGGGCCCACTTATCTAATAAAATAAGAAATGAATTAATAAGTTAAAGTCAATGGTGGGGCCCACACGAAAAATCAATTCTCACAATTCAATATACACGATTGATCTCTCTCTCCCTCTCAATTCACGATCAAATCACAAAAATTCAATTCACGAACTGATTTCACGAAAATTAATTGACGTGGAATTAAAAAAAAAATGAAATTGAATGTCACGAGCAGAACTACTACACGAGCACAAACAAATCTGTGCTAATTTGTCGTGTAATTTTGTTCAAAAATCAGAAATTGACATTTATTTACTATCAACCACCAAATCTGCCAAATTGATTAAAAAAAAGGCTGGCATTAATTGAAAAATCAGAAAAAGTGAGAAAACAATAGCAATAGCATAGGCCTAATTAATTTCATCACAACACTAAATTTAGAAATATCGTTGTGAGAGAAAATTTGTAGGCATTCTCGATTTTCTGGAAATTTTGGAATCGATTCAAGACGTTTTTCGAGACAAATACCAAGGTAATATACGATTTTGTTTATTTATTATTTATAATATTCGGAAAAAAATATGTGTTCTTATATACACGATTGAACAGTGAATTCAACCGTGTATACACGCCTGAATACACACAATTGTCGTATAAGGTCAACAAAGTCAACGACTGAAAGTCAAAATTGTTGACTTTACACGACAATTCTGTAAAATAAATCGTGTATACACGATACTTTTTGAAGAATTGTCGTGTAACTAAGAACAAAAATTTTTCAGATTATTAATTTTTTTTTTTTTTTTTGGTACAGATCGAGATGGGTGATTAGAGAATTCTTATCCGTCATAGCGGTCATTGGGAGGGAATATCGTACGTAGGAGGAGACAGTTTTCTCGTGAATTATCCCATATCAACTTTGAGCTATGAAAACGTAGTACGAGAGATTCAGTTTCACTTGGGTGATGAATCGGAGTACTTGCTATTCCATTTGACGAACATAAACGAGCGGGAGACGGTGAAGGCCGTTTTAAAGAGCACCGGGGATTTGCTTAGGATATGTATCGAGAGAAGGGAGATGTCGACGATTTACGTCATTAGTAGAGCTATTCGGGCTGCCCATACTACCCAACGATCGATGAATTTTCAGAACTATAACGTCGAAGAGGAGCCGATGCCGGGATCAAATGCATTTGAAGCCGAAGTACGACGAAGAAGAGCCGGATTCGGAAGAAGAGTCTCTCGAGTCCGAGGGAGAGGAAGCAAGGGATGTGGAGGATCGATCCCAATTACTTGAGAGCCTAACGGCTGAATTCGGAGCATGGTTCCGCGAGCCCGGCCACATCGATAGGGTTATCTGGCTTCGTAGCATGCACTCACAAAACCAAGAGCCCCGTGACGACGAAGCTCGTGCTCGCACTAACGAGGAGGCGGTTCGACATTGGTTGATACCGCACGTCGATCTAGACACCGCGCTCCCTTTAGGATGGATCGATCCCGACTTGGCACCGGCCTTGGGTCAGTTACGAAAGGACGGATACTTCAAGAAGAAGGATGACTTGCATATAGCCGTCGGATTGCTTCACATGGATCTCCGGAAGGAGTATTGTATCCCTCGTTCCGACAAAGGCCGTGTGGGTTTTAGGTGTACGAACAGGAAGGATTGCGAGTTCAAGTTGAATGCAACGCAGAAAGGCAGGATTTGGGTGATCAACAAGTACGAGGCCGATCACACGTGTCTAGTTGATTTAAATTCAAACAACAAATGACAGGTGCCGGCCATGGTATTAGGAGCATTCTACGCTCATAGATTGATCACCGAGGGCGCAGTGTTGAAGCCAAAGGAGATGGTGGACGAGCTACGGAGTGAGTACGGTATACAGATTGACTACTCGTTCGCTCTCCATGCGAGGAACGTCGCTATAGAGATGACGTACGGTGCCTTCGACGAGTCTTATCAGAGGCTCCCTTCTTACCTCTACCTTTTGAAGGAGATGAATCCGGGCACCGAGTACGACATCCACACCTCCCACGCCACCGACCGTCTAACCTACTTATACCTCGCCTTTGGTCCGTCCATCGAGGCATTCGAAAATGGTTTGCTACGCCCCGTGATTGTAGTAGACGGGGCGCACTTGAAGGGGAAGAATAAGGGGACGCTCTTTGTGGCGGTGACGAAAGACGGGAACGAGCAAGTGTTCCCCCTTGCCATTGGATTCGGTCCCATAGAGAACGACGAATCTTGGACGTGGTTTTTGGCCAAAGTGCGAGAGAGTTTCGGGGCGCCCTCAGACTTGTTGATCGTATCCGATCAGCACGTGAGCATCTGAAATGCGATTGACTCCGTCTTTCCGCATGCTGCTCACGGTCTCTGCTTCGTTCACCTCCAGAGGAATTTCGTTAGGTACGGAAGGCATGCGGGGGCTATATTCGAGTCTGCAGCCTATGCATATCGAGATTCCCAATTCGATGAATATTGGGGGAATCTGAGGGACCTAAGCAGGGAGGGAGGCGGGATCTACAGGAGGTTGAGCGGCATTGGCATGCCGAGGTGGGCGAGGTGCAAGTGTCTCGTCCGACGTACGAGCTTCATGACTTCGAATCCCGCCGAGACCATGAATGCTCGGTTGTTGTGGGCTCGGAGACTCCCGATTTGTGCCATGATCGAGGTGTATCGGATAGTCGTCGAGAAGTAGTTCGACGAACATCGGACTAGTGCCCTAGCTCGCCAACATGAACTCACGGAGATGGCCTATATGAAGATGTCGGCATCGTCGGAATGGGGCCGTCGCTACTCCGTTAAAGGAACGCCTACGCCCACCCTTTGGAGAGTCGAAGGTGAAAAGCAGACTTACCTCGTCGATCTCCAAAACTCGACTTGCGAATGCCGCGAGTTTGAGTTAGACGGCATCCCTTGTCGACACGCTTGTGCGGCGATAAGGTACGACTAGTGATCGTTTTATTGTAGATTCATGCTTGTCATATTTCAATCGGATTTCTAAACGTTTTTGTATGTTGTTACAGGCATTCCGGTGGGCGGGCAACTGACTACGTGAGCGATTATTTCACGCAATCCACCTTAGTTGCTACGTATTCTCCTCAGATTCAGCCGGTTCCTCATCCCGAGACGTGGAGTGTTCCCAAATTCATTTCACGATGGATCGTGCTACCCCCTCTTGTACCTAGGCAAGCCGGACGACCACCGATGGCGAGAGCTCGATCGGCCGTTGAAGGAGAGTCCTCAACGAACCGGCAAAGGTGTTCAAGATGCGGACAATACGGGCACAAGCGACGGAGTTGCCAAGCCTCACTTCCCATTTCCGGAGTTGATCTAAATGCTCCCCCTCGACGTCCAAGAGGTAAGAAAAAATGTAGCATTTGCAAGAGCGAGGAGCATACTAGTCCCCGATGTCCGTTCGATACCGATGCTTAATTATATTTTTATTTTTATTTTATACAAATTGACGTTTTTGAATGTTAATGAACGTTTTTGGATGTTTAAGAATGTTATTGGATGTAATCTTATTAGATTGTGTTTGAGTTGATCATTTGGTGAAAATTTGATGTTTTTGTGTTAAAAAAATGGAAACCTTCGGCTAAGTACAAGACATTATTGTTGATTTTAACGTGTGTACACGGTTAATTTACACTATTAATCGTGTAAAGTCAACAAAAAAAAGTCAAAATTGAATTGACTTTACACGATAAAATTTTGTTTTCAACCGTGTATACACGGTAAAAAATACAAATTAACCGTGTACGGTCAACAAAGTCAAAGTTATATAAAAGTCAATGCCCTCTACACGATTGTTGACTTTACACGATTTCAATTGAAATATACCGTGTACCCTTTTCGTGAGAAGTCAAAATTAAAGCCAAAAAGTCAAAATTAATCCAAAATTCCAAAAATTCTCGTGTTTCATTTGATTTTCTCGTGTATCTCGAGTCTATTATGTTTTCTAAACGTGTAATAACGTAAGTTATGTCATAATTAAGCCAAAATTAGGCCAAAACGAAGGATATCTTATGTAAGTATGAAGTATAGAGTGAGTGTCATTTATATAGTCTAACTACTAAGGTTACGTTTGATCTAGAACTAACTTACGAACGTAATGTTCTTACAAACGTGTAATTCACGTAACGTGATCGAATCATAAGATTGCACAATGTATGAAAGTAACAGTGATTCCAACTCAAATAAGCCCCACGAATTGAAAAAAAAAAAAAAAAAAAAAAAAAAAAAAAAAAAAAAAAAAAAAAAAAAAAGAGAGAGAGGGGGTTCTTCTGTACACGGCTAAGGGTACACGATTAGGGTTCTTGGGTACACGGTTGAATTTCTCATTCAACCGTGTACCCAGCCGAAGGGTTTGTGAAAAATTGGCCAAAAAATGTCACTCACCACCAATTTTTCAATTATTTGATACATATTAACAAAATCAATTAACATAACGAATTCAACAAACAATTAAAAACTTAAAAAAATGCCAATTAACAGCAATCACAATTCAAATAACAAAAACTAAATAAGATTCAAATTCATTACAAAACTACTCCGACCTTGACAATTTAAAAAATCCTCTGCGCAATCTTGGCTCGGGCTTGGACCAATACTTGTGTCGAGTCGCCCCCGTACTCCCCCCTTCTCCTTAGGATCTTGTCCAAATACATACACGCGTAGACACCACAACTCACGTCGCTGAGTTGGATAAATTGTTGCGGCATTGGCATGAATGCGAGCGTCATGAATTGCGTGCCGTAGTTACGGAGCTTTGGGTTCACCCTCGTGTAATACTCGGGCTTCTTCGCCAAAATCCTTGAGAAGAGTCGGGTCAACGGCAATAGTTGGACGATGTGTTGCTTACGAAGAGGTGGGTCTAGGTTGTTCTCGTATTTCCAATACAACGAGTCAAACACTTCAACCCTCCACATTGGAACGTTAACCCGGCACACGATCCAGTGGTCGGAGGAGATACGACAAACAACGACAAACTAACCCCAAAAAATAAAAACAATTTATTAAACACGATTTAAATTAAATTAAAAAACAATTAAAATATGAAAAACAAAAATAAAATACGAGTTAAGTTACTTACGTAATGGCCGGTTTTCCAAGGGCGGTACGTGTCAAGCCCCTCCATATTGCGGAGGAATTCATCGGGAATCTTCCACCTCGTGTATTTCAACATAAGGTTTGTCAAACCCATTGTAGTATCATGGGGCTTGTGGAATGACTTGTACTCGTCCAAAAGTTTTACCTAAAATTAGAATTAAACATTTAGGAATAATAACAACATCAAAATAATCTATAATTGAATGAACTTACGTAAAAACTCAGGGGCATAAGTATGGTGTTCTCAAAGGTAACACCGTCGGCCAGTTGTCGTCGGAATCTATTAGCCCAGTACACAGTGTAGAGGTCAATCACCTGTAAATAATTCAAATTCACCGAATTAGTAGGCTAATTAGAACAAAATCACTACGAGAAACTAAAAAATATATTAGAAATCTACTAAAATTATCGTGGCATCGAAGCATTGGGTCATGTCCTCGATCCTGGCAAAGAGCTCTCGGGTCAGGTGGAATTCTGTCCCGTACACGACCACGTAGGGAGAACCCTGAGGCTTTCCACCTCTCATACTTGGAGGCTCGTGGCTGCTCCACTACATACGGTGATCGGAGAGCTGGTGAGGGGTGTATCTCCCTCGAAGACGCCTGAGTCTGACCTCCCGGAGCGGTGTGAGCAGATGTACTGGCCACTCGGGATACCTCATCATCCTCAGAGGAACCCCGCATTTGCTCTATTTCATCAGCAAAGGCACTCAACCGCTCCTCCGACTCTACCGAATCGCCCACGTCTACGGAGTGCGGCCTGTCGAGCTGTCCTGACCCCCGATACTGTCTCCAACGAGAGGATCGGAGTGTAGGCTAACAGAGTGCCGCCCCTCAGAGCGTCTTGATGCAGCCCGTAGATCGTGGATTTCACTTTATGGGCCAAGAATTAAAGATGATATGGGTTGAAGATGAAAGATATTATTTGCTAGTTTATTTAGTTGTTCATTTTTATTAATTTTCGTTTTTTATGAGTACTATAGTTGGTAGGTTAATTTTCAGCATTATTTTAAGGATTTTATTCCTTTTTAGACTAGGATTTGGTTTGATATCTTTTAGGATAAGTTTTTAAGAAGTTTCCTTGTGAAATTAGGACTTTTTGAAGCCTATAAATAAGGATCATTCATAGGTGACGAAAATAAGATTTTATTCATCAATAATACCTCAGTTTATTTCTCTTATGAGATTTATCTTCGAATTTCTTATGGTGTGACCAAGAAGTTCTTTATCCGGCGAATCAATCGAGTTCATCACCCTCGTTTGTGTGTCATTCATCGTCTCCGTGTGACTAAGGCGATCACCACTTGGGGTATAGGGGGTTTAGGCCGATTCTATATCATTTGTGGGGTTAGACTTTAGGTATATTGGGATATTTCCATCCGTTCTATCAATTTCGAGTCTTCCGCTTGCGTCTTGTGTGTTATCGGTCGTCAAGGATCGTATCACGTCTCGAAGACTCAGGACGGTCTGAGACGTGAGGAGCCGAGCGGCGCCCCGCAGAGTGTCTCCCCTCAGAGCGCCTCGGAGACTCGGCACGGTCTACGAGGTCATAATCCTCTGCCGGCTCGACCGGGACATCCCTGAGCCCCGCAAACGAGTGCTCACCGATGCGGGACTGTCCCTCATCACCTGAGGAAGAATGGCTCCGACTCGGAGTCTTCGATACGAACTTCCTTAGCTCTCCAGCAAGAGCCCTCGCCAGTCGACCCAGAAATCCGGTCCCTGACCGATCCTGCTCCCATCGGGACACCAGACGGTCCCCGAATTGATCCAGGAAGTCGTCTCTATGGGGACCGCGCTCGCACGGATCTTCGTGTGCGCAGCAGATCAAGCTGGAGGGCCGAGGGTCTGCGTGCTCGCTCCGAGGTCTCTTCGAGGCCCATGTTTCGGGCCTCCTCTCAACCCTCGGCCTCGGCATCTCCACCCCGCCGTCGGAATGAGCTCGGTCAGCTCGTGGAGCACGACGACGAGGGGCCACTGCCTGAGAAGCGTCCCTGCACTTGAGCTTCTCCACGGTCCTCGCCATCTCCCGCTTCGCCTTCGACTCCCTTTTCTCGGCCGGGAGATTGGTTTGTTCGTGGCGCTTGGAGGGAACAAAGGCCACGCCCATCGGCTCATGGCTGTCGAGAAAATGGACTTCATACTTGAGAAGATCGTGCTCATCCGCCTCCAGTGTCGCATGAACCTCGAGCTACAATGAAAAATAAAACAAGAGGTGTTAGGAATCAATTTTTTTTTTTTAAAAAAATTCACCTAAACCTTCAGCCAACTACACGACTGAAATTGTATTTCAGTCGTGTAGTACACGATTGGAAATCCAATTTAGTCGTGCAGGGTCAACAATTTTGACTTTTAAAGTCAAAATCGTTGACTTACATGACAAAATTGGAATTCGTTAGTCAATTTGGTCGTGTAAATCAACAATTTTGACTTTAAAGTTAAAATCGTTGACTTACACGACAAAAATGTAATTTTGTACGTGAAATACACGAACGAATTCCAATTTTGTCGTGTAAGTCAACAATTTTGACTTTTAAACTCAAAATTTGTTGACTTACACGATTGAATTTTAAAAAGGTTGACTTTTAAAGCAAATTTACAGAAATTTAACGTGAAATAAATTAAACAAGACAAAAAAATACTAAATCAATTACCTGAGGATCGTCGAAGAAATGTTGGAAGTTGCACGAAGAGGAGGACGTGACCCATCTCCTGAGGCGGGGGGCCAGTGTCGGACGATCCTGTCGACCGCATGCTAACCCCAGTCGGGGGATCACCTCGTAAGCCCAAATGTTCAGGGCCCAGACTGGCCCGTACAGGTGATAGGCACCCCGCTTGTTCGCTATGAGGCCGGGGTCCCTCTTCATCACGTGCAACTGGTAGTGGAGGATCTGGAACGACCATGCTCCCCAGGGAATTAATTCCACTGATCCTCGAACTCCACTAGGTGCCATTGTAATAACCCGTATTTTTAAATACTAGAAAATAGAAAATAGATAATTTCCTTTAATATAATAAGCTTTTCATAATTTATATAGTAAAATGATGAAAGGATATTTAAATTTAAAAGCTCTAATATTATTAGTTATATGAATTTCTTAATAAAAGAATTTTAGAATAATTAATTTAATTAAAATTTGTTAACTAAAAATATAATTTCTAACTTAATAAAATCCCAAAAATGTAATGTTAATATATTTAACCTAGTTTTAACATTAATAGAATTATGAAAGAAGTTAGGTATTTTTCGGATAAACGGTTAAGAAAACCCGAGTCGCCGTTTGTCTATTTTCGATCTTTTCGTTTCTTTAAAAATCTTCGAGCTATCAAATTCCTTCCGAAAATTCTTTAACCTATATCGTTGTGTTCCATATTTTTCGTGGATTCCATAAACCCTTTGAAATCTTAAATCTGAATTCATTGCCGGAAAAATATCTTTTCGTTCGGGAAACGAGACGTCAAACCGGAGACGGGATGACCTCTATAAAAAGAGGCCACCACCGCCTCATTGATCATTATCCTCATCTCATATCCACCAGCCACCAACTCCATCAGCTCTCTCTCTCTCTACCGATCACTCTCTCCCTCTCTTCCTCCATCGCCGGCGAACCTCCACCAGCCACCGATCACCTCCGCCATCTCCACCCTCCACCCTCCATCTCCGATCACTACCATCATCTCCAGCCCCTCCATCGATCATCTCCTCCACCGAACACCACCATCCAGCCACCACCTTCGTCTCTCTCTAAAGAAGCCGAAGGACAGCAGCCTCCGATCACCATCTCCGATCGCCACCACCGCCGCCGATCACCATCTCCGATCCAGCAGCACCTGCTGCCACTGTCTTCATCATCTTCTTCAGCCCATTTTCTTCTTCTTCCAGCCGAAGAAGCCAAGAACACCCCGATCATCTTCGATCGCTTTTTCGAGCCTATCTTCTTCTCCGTTCATCGAAAAGGTATGTCGTTCGCTTCTATGAACTCGTAGGGAGATTTCGATCCTAGGGATATTGGTTGATCGTCGTTGCGAACTTCCGAAGTGTGACATGCATCGCCATCTTCATTTGCATCTTCTCTTTTTCTCCGTGCCGTGCAATCGCCCTTTCTTTGATGGTTGCCGGTATTCCTTTTTGCATCCATATAACCGAACTAAAGTTGATCGTAACCTAATAATTAACATCTTGATCGGAATGAATTTTGTTGAAAATGAATTGTTGTTGGTATATCTTTCTTGTTCATGGATAATGGTTCCCTGCATGTCGAGACTTTGTCCAAATGTTTTGAAAATATTAATATAGCTTCGTAATGAGATTATCTAACATCCTCTAAATTTTGGTAACAATCGGAATCACCATTAATTTTCTAAAAATGAAACTGTGTTCGTTTCGATTCGAAGGACCCTTACCCGTTTTGCATGTCTAATATTTTTGCACCAAAATATTCCTAATGATTAGTTGAACAACTTTTGTGTTGAAGTCTAAGCCATGCAAACGACGAAAACATAAGATAATAATTATAGAAGGTTAATAAGTTATATATATAATTTTAGGGAATATTAATTATAAAAGGAAAGATTAGAAAATTCTAAGGATGAAACTACGAACGTAACTTAACCTCAAGAAATATTTGTAGGAAGACACTCCGAAGAAGCTGACTAAGATTCGAACCAAAGAATCGAGTAACCGGTAAAGGTGGGGATCTATTTATTCGAACTTGTTAAAATCCTTGGGGATTCTTGTTTCTTAATAACTCTTGAGCTAGTAAGCTCTATATTCTTCAAGTGCAGGCTTTGTTTCAGGATTAAATTGTGAATCACAGGTTTCCCAGGTTTAATGCTCTAATCTTTTACGATATCGGGTTGACATCGTTAGGTCTAACACACCAACGAGCAACTGGTGTACACCGGGATCGGGAGTGGGGTTTACCACGGAAATCTCGATCCCTAGCCGATAGACTTGCATATAACTTATTTATGCCGTCTAGCATAGCTGATGGGTTTATATACACTTTATGTATGTCACCCTGCAAATGTTCTTATAATCCGACAGGTGGTTTAACCGGGATTCGATTACGAGTATCCTTGGGAATACCTAAATGGACGTCTAAATGGTTTGGTCATATGGGATCAAGACCTATTCTTTCTCTTCTCTCTTTTGAAATCCTGAAAGCCCTGCTTTTGTTTTCCTTTGATTGGCAATGATTCCCACTGAGTGCTAGTTGTACTCAGCCCTGTGAAACTTTCTTTGTTTTGCAGATTGGGAGCCGGAGGCATAGTGACGGGGCGAGAAGAGAGAGAAAAGGAAAGGAGGAATAAACAAGAGACGAGGATAATAAACTTAAACCGTTAGACTCTTTCCCGTTTCTTAAACTTTAAATTTCGGTTATAAACATTTTACGTACGCTTTGAATGGTTAAACAATTTCCCTTTTCGTTACTAGATAATCGAATTATCATACTTAATAATTGAAATGGGAATTATGGTTTAGTTAAACTTAGAAAGTTAATATTCGTTTAAAGTTTATTTCGTTATTCATTGTTAGTTTAAAACTTGACGTTTTAAAAATATGAATTCATATAACGAAAACTTAAACGAATTTATAAAAACTATAAACGGTGTTTAAATGAATGATTATTCGCTTCCGCTATTTAAAACGCAACTTTGATGTAACTATATATTCTGGACCCAACTGTAGTGCGGTCTGGTCCGCCACGGTTGTTATGCTTTCGATATATACTTTGGATCCGATGATGGCGCGGTCTGGTCCGACCTCATCGTTATGGTTTATGTACTTGTTTAGCTGATGTTTAAGTCTTTGGTATTTACTTCGACTTGATCCTGGTTTTTATAAGGGAGATATTGCCCAAATATTCGGGCTAAACTAAATGAACTTTAATTAAAACTAATTAAAATGAATTGAATTATGATTTCTCCCTTTTTATTTTACCCTTCGTTGCATCCCGATTTAAATGGTTATAATTTAAAATTGATTATTTTTAGAGTTAGGAAAATCGGGGTGTGACAGCCATGCCCAGTCCTGGATCGTCGGGTTGTCGTGGCCGGCCAACATCAGATAATACATGAGCAGGTTGGCCGCCCTTAGATACTGATCCTCCGTGCCCAGTACACTCAGCTCGTCGTTGAAGTCCTCCTTCAACTGATTTATCATAGGGGATTTACCCCCGTACTTCGTGTGGAGGAGGCTCCTTTTGGGAGGGCTGTGCCGGCCATTAGAGTTGAATGCCGACTCCCCGAAAGGCAGGCCCATCACGATGGCATACTCTTGCCTCGAGAATCGTATGTCCCGGCCACCGACGTGGAACCACCTCTCGAACTCGGGAATTGAGTCATCCTCGAGCTCTCGGGCTAGAAGCTCGTGGAGGGCGTTGTTCGCACTCCCACTCCTCCGAATTTCGAGGAGGTATCGAAACGAGCCTGCCCTAAATCTGTCGAGCAAGCGTTCGCCGCCTACGCGGCGCAACACGATCAGGACTGACTGGATCACGTCGTCCCGTATGTAGAGGTTTATTTGCCCTCTAAACCCTTGCATACGGCTCCTCATCCATTGAAACCTATGCTGCAAATCGAGAAGAAACAAAACGAATCAAAAATTTTTTTTTGAAAATTTCATGCATTGTATTCGGCAGAGTACACGACTGAATTTGCATTTCAGTCGTGTACTACACGATTGAAATTCCAATTCAGTCGTGTAAGGTCAACAATTTTGACTGTAAAGTCAAAATCGTTGACTTTACACGAAAAAATTGGAATTTCATTCGTGTAATTCACCCCTAAATTAAAAAATTAATCGTGTATAGGCAAAGTCAAAATTCAATTTCAAGCAATTAAAGTCAAAATACACGATAAATTACACAATTTAGTCGTGATACACACGATCAAAAGTCAAAATTGAATTCAATCGTGTAAAGTCAACAATTTCAAAAGTCAAAATTGTTGACTTTACACGATTGAATGTTGATTTTTTGTCGTGTAATACACGGTTGAATCATAAATTCAATTGTGTACCTATGAACAATAACAGAAAAATTTTACAAAAAAAAATTCGATTCAAACCATAACATGCTCCATGCTTATTATTAACAATGTGCTCGAAACCATAACATGCTTCATGCTTCTTTACATTGAAAGTAATTCAATAAAGAAAAGAACATACCGGCGGTGGGGGGTCGGGGTAAACCCGGGGATCCGCCGGCTCCTCCGCCGGCGGCTGCTGCTGCCGACGACGGGAGGCGCCCCGTCGGCGTGGAGAGGCTCGGTTGGAGGGCCCTGCTTTGTCTTGGTTCGACATATCGGTGACGGCGACGGCGAGTGTAATTTTTTTTTTCGATGGGGGTAATTTTCGGTCGTGTAATTGAGGAAGGAATCGTGAGAGAGAGAGAGAGGGGAGGGTGGGGTAGATAGAATCTTAAATTTTGGATTTATTACGGGTGGGTCCCACGACAATAGTTCTTTTATTTTATTTTTTTTAACTTCAATTTTGTTTTATTTGAAAAGGGTAGGGTATTTTTGACATTTCAATTGAAAATGGGTATAGAAGTTATACTTATTATAATGTGGGTATAGAAGGACCCTCTCTTATAAAAGTGGGTATTTTTAACTATTATCTCTTTTATTATTACAAGTAGTTGGCAGCTTGAAATAATGATACCTTATTTCAATATTTTTCTATGTCCGTTGACATTAATCTTTTATTATAAATAACGAACCGCTTGAATTATTTTAATATTTTTATCTTATGTTTGCTTTAAAATAACACTAAACAATTAATTTTTCATGTCGAATTTTGACGAGATACACTATACTTATTATCAAAATATTACTCTAATAAACCTACTTCTATTATCACAATTAATTAGCGGCTTGAAATAACGGCACGGCGAGATGAAATCAATATAACTATTTGAGACCCATCTTTGACATTTTCTTTTTATTAAAACAAATAAAGGGCGACTTTACGTATTTTAATGTTTATTTATGTGTCTTCAATATTATTCTTTTATTAGAATAAACAACGGGCAATTTGAATTATTTTATATTTTTCTAGCAGTGATTATCATGCATATTACACGTATTATTTTATTCATTCCTTTATAATTATATAAATCAAATAACAATAATATTTCTAAATTTTATATTCCCTCCATTCCGGATCAATTGCCGTGTATGGAATTTTTAATACAATGCTAAAAGTTAAAAGTAAGGGTCCACATTAATATAACGATATTTTCTTTTTATTAAATAAACTTGACATATTTCAATATTTTTCATTATCATAGTATTTTATATACTACCTCCATCTCATATAAGTAGTCACATTTGCTTTTTTGACTTTTCCGGCACGCATTTCCACCGAAACATAGTACGGGTTTTACGATTTAATTTTGAAATATTATGTCTTTTTCGGGATAGCCCGACACTCGTAGTATCCCGTAAAATAAATAATAATTCAATATTATATCGTAAAACTCGTACTATGTTTCGGTGGAAATGCATGCCGGAAAAGTCAATAAAGCAAATGAGACTACTTATATATGAGATGGAGATAGTAATTAATATTTACAAATATATGTATTTTAGATAAATAAGAATGGAGGATGTAGGAATAGACACGTATGCATGTCGATCAACGTGGTGGTTCGAAACAGGCATCTTAACTTATTTTGATATAACAACATTTTATTTTTATTAAAATTAACGAGCGACTTGACATATTTTAATATTTTTTATTATCATAGTATTTTATATAATTAATATTTACAAATATATGTATTATAGATAAATAATAATGGCGGGTGTAGGAATTGACACGTATGCATGTCGATCAACGTGGTGGATCAAAACGGACATCTTAACTTATTTTGATATGACATTTCTTTTTATTAAAATAAACAACGGGTGGCTTTACATATTTACAATTACAATTTCATACCACTCCGGTCCTAGGAAGTTGACTCATTTTTTTTGCTTTTTCGGCACGCATTCGTAGTATCCCGTAAAAGAAATAATATTTCAAAATTATACCGTAAGACCCGTACTACGTCTCGGTGGAAATGCGTGCCGAAAAAGCAAAAAAGAAATGAGTCAACTTCCTAGGACCGGAGTGGTATATAATAGGGAGTAGAGAAATACAATCGAATCCTACATGAATCTATAGTTATCTTTAATCATATTCTATTCAATACAACTATTTGAGACCCTATTTGACATTTTCATTTTATGAAAATAAAAAACAGACGACTTTACTTATTTTAATATTCCTCTTTTATATTTAATTACAATAAACAACGAGCGGCTATGCTTGACATATTTTAATAATTTCATTATATTTTTTTCTTAAAAAATAACGTTATAAAGTGATTCGTGTCAAAATTTGACGGGAGACAAATGCATCTATCATCAAAATATATTTTTTTTAAACTATATTCTTACAAACACGAGTAACAGGCAACTTTATAATTATGTATTCTTCTACTAAGTTAACTTAAAAATTATAATTAAGCTAATACTTATATGATAAGCATAGATAGTAGTATACTATATAAAACTAAATATAAGATAGATATGAGATTGAAATATATCATAGTATTTTATATAATTAATATTTACAAATATATGTGTTTAGATAAATAAGAAGGACGGATGTAGGAATAGACACGTATGCATGTCGATCAACATGGTGGTTCGAAACGGGCATCTTAACTTATTTTTATATAACGACATTTTCATTTATTAAAATAAACAACGAGTGGCTTGACGTATTTTACTATTTTTTTCATTTATTTTTTACTTAATAATAACGTTATAAAGTGATTCGTATCGAATTTCAATTGGATACAAATGAATCTATTATCAAAATATTTCCTTTTAAACCTATTTTCTTATAAACACAAGTAGCACGAGACTTTATATTGACATTTTGTTTTTATTACAATAAACAACGGGTTACGTGAGACTTTCTTTGACATTTTTTGTTTATTAAAATAAACAACGGGCGACTTGACTTATTTTGATATTGTAGTGGGTAAAATTCGTAAGCCCAATAAACTTAGCCCAAGAGCCTAATAAGCCGGGTTAAGATGGCAGAAACGACCCAACCTTAAAAGGCAAAACAGCCAAAATCGGCCCAATACGGCCGAAAAGGCCCAACAACGTTATTAGGCCACAAACTTTATCCGTATCAAGATGTCAGCGCAATCGGCCATTACGGCCCATACGGCCAACGTGGCTAACAACTTGACTCACCATTCTATTGAAAGACTGAGTCAAAGATGTTTAGTGTCAATTTGTTAGGTTTTAGTTGATATTTGTGGTTCGTATTTGGGTCGTTTTCGTGTCGTTTTATATTTATGTCGCTATGATATGTATATTTTTAGTATTTTGATTGTTAGGAATCGAGGAGGTGGAATGAAGAAAAAGAACGAAAAAAAGAGTGTAAAAAGGACAGAAAGCATAGACGAGTGCGAGCGCTCGCTCGCGGAATTGCGAGTGCCTGCTCGCTCAAGTCAAAGAGGAAGCCCAATTGGAGCGATCGCTAGGCCCACTTATTTTGAGCGCTCGCTTGCGAAAGTTAGCGATCAACTTAAGAAGTTTACCTTATTTAATTCGGATTAGGATTCTATCTTATATATAGGCTTTAGTCGTAATTAAACACAACAATCTCTTCTTTACGTCTTTCAGTTTTCAAATTTTAGTTTTTAGTTCGAATACTTTAGCTTTAATTTTTATTGCTTTCGATTGGTTCCGGATCAGATTCTTCAAGTTTTAATTCAAGTTTCTTTCGTTCGCTCATGTTCTCTCGTTCTTGCATTTAATTCGTAAGTTGTTTATTACTTTCTGTTCGTTTGATTAATTGTATTCTTGCTTCTTAGATTAGTTGTTTAATTTCTTCGTTTGTTCTTGAGTTCATAGTTTAGATTCGTTTTTCAAAGATTCTTTTCTTTCGATTTTCAAGTTCTTAGAGTTAGATTTATTTTATTAGATTTTCATATTTAATTATTTATGTCTAGATTCGTTTTCTTCGTTGTTTTCGTTATTGCTTTCTCTACGATTTCTGCCTAGGTAGTTTAATTGTTCTTGATTAATTTTTTAGATTAATTAGTTTAGATTTATCCTTTGCTTTCTAGATTAGATTTATTTATTTGCTTTTGATTTATTGCTCATTTATTTTCTTGACTAGGATTTTAAAACCAAACCAAACAAACTCTTTTTATTTGCTTTCTTAGATTTAGGCTAGTTTAGGACTGTTTTACTACACACTTGAGATTCGACATTGGGTTTTTACTTACTAAGTGCTATGATAGATTTCGTTCTATTGCGAACACTTTTTGGTGAAACAAATTTTGGCGCCGTTGCCGGTGAAAGCTATAGGCTATTTAATTGTGTAGTATTTTTTAATTTTTTTTTTTTTGTTTTGTTCGATTTCTTTTTCTTTCCATCGGTGCGTTTAATCTATTTGTTGAGTGTTGTGCAAGCTAGGTCGCCGAAGTCTACAAAGGAAACTAGCACTGCACATCGACAACATCAATCGGAGGAAGGAGATTTTAGCCGTGAAGAAGGAAGAAGAAGTTGATCTTAAGGACTATGGACTAGTCCTACTATTTGTTGAGACCGAAGCGATGACACGATATATGGGAGATTTTGCTCGCCCTACCTTCACTGCCACTACTTTGGCGATTGTCCTGACGGAAGCGGTCTGGAATCATGAGCTGAAACCTCACCGCCTGGCGTTGCTCTCATCCTATCACGGGCTGCCCAACGAGGATGCACTGACGTTCATTCGAGAGTACTGCACCGTGGTGCAGTCTTTTCCACTACCAGGCCTCACGGAGGACAACCTGAAGATGAAGTGCTTTCTCTACACTCTGAAGGATCGGGCAAAGTCATGGTACATGTCTCTCCCGGCCAACTCTCTCAACATTTGGAATGAGGTGTGCGAGAAATTTAGGCTGAAGTACTATCCCAACCGCAAGACTCAGGAGGTGCGGTCACAAATCATGAACTTCTCTCAGGACCATGATGAGCCGTTTCACGAGGCTTGAGAGAGATTCCAGGAGCTACTTCAGCAATGTCCTCACCATCAGATGGCTCCTGAGCTTATCTAGTAGTACTTCTACGATGCATTGAATCAAACCTGTCAGTTTATGGTGGACAGCTCGGCCGGAGGCAACATTGCGGTCAAGACAGTTGATGACATGAAGAAGATCTTTGAGACGCTCGCGCTAGTTCTCAACAGATTTCATCTAGGCCTAGGAGAATGGAGGCAAGTGCAGTCACCATGAGCACTGACATGAAGAAGCAGATGATCGACATGTTGAGAGAACTCGAGAATCTCAAGAAGAAGCAGAGCGCACCAGCACCTCAAGTGGAAGATAGGAAGTCGGACCAGTGCGACATTTGTGGAGAGTTGGGCCACATTAAAGAGGTTTACCACAACATGGGGGCATACACATACGAAGGAGGAGCCGATGTCTATGCTGCCCAAGGTTACATACCACAAGGACCACTACCTCAAGGATATCAAGGAGGTTGGAATGCAAGGAATCAGAATTTGGGTACGAGGCCAACTCAAGAGCAAGGTACGAACCCAAACTTTCCAAATCATTGTCCTCCTCAATATAGTCATCCCTACCCTCCTCAAAATCCATACTACACCTCTTCACCACCATACTATCCACCTCCACAATACCCTCCTCAAAATCCATATTATCCACCACCACCTCCATATTATCCACCATCACCATATCCTCCATCATCTTCACAAAATCCTCGTCCTCAAGCCTCACCACAAAAGCCTCCGGTTGATGAAAACCTAGCGGCTTTCCTCCATGAAGCAAAGTTGGCCCGAGAAACTCAAGATGCCACTATCAAGAGGCTCGAGATTGCGATGGGGCAAATTTCTGGAACCATGAACCTGATTCAGCAAAGCCACCAGATAGGGAGGATTCCTAGTCAAGGAATTCAACCTCAACAAGCTCACGAGGTTCAACAACCTTATTCATCCTTTCCACCCCAATGTCTGTCACCTCATCAAGCTCATGCCTTAGCAGTCATTGAAGAGGAGTGACTAAGCTATTTCTAGCCTATCAATAATACAATAACCGAACTAGCTAGTAGTCCGGGTCGATCCTCAAGGAGTGAATGTATCAATAGAAAATCAAGTAGTTCACGTAGTCCCTATCATACTATCTAAGCACATATTCATGATTTTGGTGTTTTATAACTAGGCAAGTAATGAGTAAGTGAAATAACAAGCAACAATAAAAGCAAGTAATGTAAAGAACAAATAAAGGAGCAAGTAGTAGAAATTCGATTAAAGTAAGCAAGGATTCAAATAATTTCCGGTGTGATTAGGCTAAGGACTAGGCAAGTGATGTATCAAACCATTTTAATTCCTTTGAGTGACATTATTACATAAATCAAGCTATCTCATCCTCCTAAGACTTGATAACTAGTGGATTGAATAACATTCTTACCATTCTAAATATATTACCAACTCCTAAAAGCACAATGCCTACTAATCTAACATCAATTCACATAATTCTTTCTAGGAGCAACGCAAATCAATACTAGATAGTATGAGCAAGATTCATGCCAAGTGCTATAAATGGAAGCTTCCTAGGCATTTCATCAAACATCTTGTATGCACTCATGGATGTCAATCATTCATGCAATTAAATTCAATCAAATCCAAGGGCAACTCAAAGGAAAGGTAGATCCACATCAAAAACCATTAAATCCTAGCCTAATTCACACCATCCATCATTTGAAACCTCTAAAAGATCTAGCCACTCATCATAGATCTAACAATCAAACCAACAAAAAGAATAGAATTCATGGTAAAAAGAACAAGGAAAGTAAAAGGAAATGAAATGCTCCAATAATCTTCAATCTTCAAGCTTGATCATCCACAAATATTTGAAAATACCAAAAAGGAAAGAGGGAAATAGCTAGGGTTCTAAAGCAATAGTGCAAAAATGAAGTTACAAGTGATAAAAATTGCCAATTGAGACAAATAAAGGAGTATTTATAGATTTCCCACAAGTTGGGGTCAAATTGCAAATAACAGAAACTTGAGTTGAGAAGGTGGGGTAAAATCTGTAATTTCCGGAAAGTTGTCTAAAGCATGTGTTTGTGCATTCTCGCCCAAATCTGCCATTCTGCGCGCTCTCATGGTTTTGGCTCGTTCTCTCTCGTCCGGCATCGGAAAATTAATCCGCAAAGTGCTACGGCTTCCTCTTTTGATCCTCTTCGACATAGGATAAGTCAAATGTTCCCAGAAAAATTGCCACAACACCTGAAATAGGCACAGAACTCGAGAGAAAACGCAAAGCATATAGAAAACGCATAAGTATAAAAACCTATCATTTCCTATTCATTTAAGCACACATATCAAAGCCAAAACCTACTAAAAACATCTTGAAATGCATACAAAATATCGGTTTGTCAAGGAGCAAGGCAAAGGAAAGAAATGGAGAAGTCACACCGTGGCTACCATCAAAGCAAGCCGACAATGTTCTCACGCCTCACTAACCTCAATTGGCTATCTCTCATCTCTACCGAGACAAGGTGATCCCGAAAGTTTCGAATTAGATGTTGTTTTTGATAATGGAGATAGTGTGCCCCCACCACTAGGAAGTATCACTATGTATTTTACACAAAAATTAATTACTACACACATGCACCACCATATGCAAAAATTTAAAATTTTATTTTTTTAAATCTAAGCTCATCAAGAAAGAGGGGAGAAACAAAAGGGGGAAAGAAAGGGACAAAAAAGAATGTAAATTTAATATAATACATAATGATTTACAACATCTTCTCGTATGTATCCAATTAGAGTGGTTAAAATTAAACTAAGCAAAAGTAGGCCAAGAAAAATCAAACCTATGTATAGTATATACTATATATATCAGCATATATATGAACTATAATCCTTATCTGGAAAAAACAAAACAGAAGAGAGCTAGAGCAAAAGGGAAAAGAAAAGTATAAGCAATAAGTTAAAAAATCTACGCACCTGCGTCCATTGAGCATTATCCATTAGGGAAAGGGGAAAAGAGAAAGTCTTGGAGAAAATTCACCTAGTTTGTCTGCAGCTGTCTTTGATCAATTTCCATGATCTTCTCAACACTTCCTGTTTGCAATTAATCATGGCATTTATCCATGCTTAAATTACAAGGTCCAGTAAAAACCAAAAGGCGAAATCCTCAAAAAGTTCACATTTACAAAAATCATAAACAAAGGGGGGAAAACTGATTAAACTACTCAACTGGAAGGAGGCAAAATTCCAGATTTCAGCAAAAAGGCAATTAAGTAAAATCACATACCAGAGCTAATACTCCTACTTGCAGCCCCACCTCCTCCTAAGAAAAGTCCCTGTTGAATATTGAGAATGAGAAAGGGGATGAGCCAAGAAAATCAATTAATATAGCCAATTAGACACTATTATTCAATCATTTTTGGCTTTACAGGTATAAAATATTATTTCAAATTTTAGGACATTGATGTCTACATGTTTTTTCAATTTTTATTTTTTTTGGAATTAAAGATTTTTCTTCATTAAATGTTACTGTTGTTACCTATGATCTTGCCCTCTGAAGGTCTTGTTCCAACTGAGCAAGCCTCATTTTGCTTGATTCAAGCTGTTGTAAATAAGCCTGTACACACACATATATACACATACATATAAGTACACAGCCATAGATAAAGGAATGGTGAATTAAAAAATAAATAAATGCTTAGAAATTTGGCAACCTACCTTTTTTCTATGTCTGCTCTATATGGCAAATATAGAGCTCAAGTTCGGATCAAATTAGTGTACACCCAACATCATTAGTATCCATTCATCATTAGTATCAATAAACTTGGATAGATCATCATTGGATATCTGAAGACTTGGTACTGCAGAACCACATCCAACTAACTTGCAGCCACGGCTAACAAGCCTATACAAATCTAATTTTTTAATTATAAACAATTCAAGTTTAACAACCGTGTACAACATGTTTTACAATATACTCCTACTGGATGTGTTATTGAAAATCAAGCAGCTAAAAGACAAAAACTTGATGGTGGTCTTCTGTGGAAGGTACAGATTTTCTATTTTTTCTTGATATTTGAAGTTATTTATCAACTGTAATTTGTTCCCTGGTTTGGTTCGGTTCCTATTGTTTTCTTGTTTAAGTGTTCTTGGCTGGATAATATAAATGATCTGTGAGATCGTGATAAAGTGCTTGTTAATTTCTCATCTAAGAAATGCTTCATATTTTGCATAATATGCCAACAGTTTGTTTATACACTTATGAAGATCGTGGATGAACTCATGCAGACCCATACCTTAAAGTGATTTAATGTATGGTTAATTCGTTGTGTTGCATCTGTAGTTTAGTCCTAAGATTGAGGTTTCTATTATCATCTATTCAATTATAAGTTCTTCCACAACACGAGCTGCATGATATCTCATGAGTATTTGATAGAATCTTGCAAAGCAAACTCCTGCATGATTTCATTTATGGACAGCTGAATAGTACTGTTGATGTGTATAAAATTTTAGAAACATAAATTATTGTGTCAGGGTGCATCCGCAGTTTATTGTTATATCCAAGGCTCAGATTTCAGTAGCTTTAATGTCCTTTTTACTAGGTAAAATAGCATGAGATATCAATCACATTCAAACTAAAATAGCATGAGATATCAGATTGTACAGAAATTTCAACAACAAAATCATACGTACTATCATTTACAATATTTAAGGATTTGGCCATAAAGAAACGTTATAAATGGCTTTATTCCACAAACTCTTCATCATATAACTAAGATTCCACAATATTATCAAACACTTTGATTGCAATTATTTGAACTCGAATAAAACGTATACAAGGTAGAGAAGCAAGTTCTAAATCCATAAAATCGTGTGAACAATGAACATTGTAAAGGTTTCTAAAAGCTACAGCAACAAGCAACCAAAATCACTACATAGTTCACTGGGAATTACTAGTAAATGCATCTTCAACAAACAGAGGTAGAATTCTAAAACGTGACTTGACGATAGAAATAGAGAGAGAGAGAGAGTAGTGGAGAGTAATATTACCGTATTTCGGAGCTAGGAGGCGAATACAGCGCCGGCGAGCTCTCTCACGGCGAGGTTTTAGGTCGGAACCCTAAATCCCCAAAATCGATTAGAAATTGAGGGTAGAAATTGAGGGGTAGAAATTGAGGGGGAGAGAGAGAGGAGGAGAGTACCGGCGACGGCGAGTTCCTCACGGCGGCGATTTGCAGAGAGAAACCCGCTCTCGCAGAGTCGCGATTCTGAAAATTTGCTTAGTGTCGAGTCGCGATTAGAAATTGAGGGAGAGAGGAGAAGGAGTTTCCTTTATTTGCTAATTGGTAATCTCACAATCATGTGAAATGTCCATTTTGACTTTCGGAAAATAAATTACGTCCGATAAGATAACTTACATAAAATATGTCCAAACTTTCATTTTTTGGATGAAAATGCCCCTAAAAATTTCTCCCTTTCTCAAAAATTTACACCCGTTTCCCCCCCCCCCCCCCCCCCCCCCCCTTCACCTCGAAAATTTTAGCTGAAAATTGGAGTTTGGAGCTCAAATATTTCACGAATTCTTTCAGCTGAAACTTAACTCTTCCCACAGCTCTCCCTCTTGCTTCTCTCTCCCTTCTCTCTCCCTCATCTTTCTCGGAACTCATCTCTCTCTCGTAACTCCTCTTGGTTCTCTCTCCCTCATCTTTCTCGGCCGGTTTTTGGTGGAGGAATCCGGCGGCATTTTAGGGCACCGAAACATACCGGTTCGATTCCGGCAGAAAATTGCGCTATTCAGGCGACGGTTACGGCGAAATGAGTCTGGGGACGGTTACGGCGAATTGACTCTGAATGTGGAGACCGAGGTCCTGACTGAGACTCCTGTCCCTCTCTCTCCTGAGGACTATCAAGACGGGATGAACTTGTTCTTTTATCTCTCTACCGGGAAGTACCTAACTCTGTTGGTTTTTTGTGGAAGTGGTAGTAATTATTTGTGGGATTTTTGGGAGATGAAGCCAGAAACCGGTGAATGGAGGAAGCTGCCTCGTTGCATCGACTTGGAAGCTCATAAGCACAGGATCCACCAGTTTGCTTGGAAGGATCAATACATCATTCATCCAGCTGACTGGGTGATCGCACTATTTTCTACCACACAAAATAGGTATAGTATAAAGAAGTACGAGTATCGTATCCACAGGGATTGATATACCGAAACCACACACAATACCTCTACTTTAGAACTAAACTGATGTCTAGGCAAATAAGAGTTTAGAATTGTGGTATTTATAACTAGGCAAATAAATAAAAGGACTCAATAAATCAAATAAGGAAATAAATAAACAAGTCAAATAATTAATCAAATAAAATAACTTAGCAAGCAAGCAATTAAACAAATAAGGTAATAAAACAATTAAGGAAAAATGTTGATTCTAGGGAAGCCTACCAAATCAAATCTATGCAAGTAGTTAATGCATACAATTAACCAATTTAATCCAATCTAAATGTGATACATGCAAGAATATCTACACCCTAATTAAAGCAATGCAAGTTGTCACCTAACAAGATCCTAATATTCTTTCGAATTGTAAGAATCAAATCAAGTGCAAAATAGAACAAGTATCAAGGATATAATCAACTAGGTTCAACTAAGACACCAAATCAATTATATATAAACATATAATAATTCAATTATCAATCAAGAAAATCAAACTATCATATCATGCATTCATGAGATCTATTATGCAATTACCCTATCAAGGCATAAACACATAATTATGCATACACAATTAATGGTCAGTTAACTATGCATGAGAATAAGCACCATGAAACATGCATCTAGATTGGAAGGCTAATTGTAAACAAGAACACTTACATAAATTCAATTAGGCATTCAATCCCTAAAATCAACTAAAGGATTTAGCTAGACATAATTAAAAGAAAGGTAGAAGGAAGAATAAACATAATTAAAAACATAAAGTAAAAAGAAAGGGATAGAAAAACTCTTGAATCTTGATAAATCTTTAATCTTCAATTGTCTTCATACATAAAATAAATCTAGATCTAAAGTATAAAAGTATGGAGAAAAGAATAAAAACTAATCTAAAGAATGTAGGAGAGTGGAGGAACTTGTTTACAATGATAGGTTTAGAGGTATTTATAGGGTAGAAGTTTACATCCAATACCTAATTGTACAAGGAAACCAAGAAAAAGTCAAAAATAGTCTTTTAGAGAAAATCCCGTCTGGAAAACAGAAGCCACCTCTCGACACCTCTCTCGATCGAGAGGTTGGTCGAGAGGGTCGAGAGGGTTCTGCGCAACTTTCTTGTTTTGGCCGTAACTTCCTCGTCCGAACTCCAAATTGACCCCCGTCTTCGCCTACGTGCTCCTATCGAACTCCTCTTCAATGCTATGCATTCATATTTCCAAAATAACACTTCCAAAAAATCGTGAGAAGTCAGAACTTGGGATCAATACTTCATCTCTTCCTTGGTTTCATCGTCTCTTGTCTTGTCTTGGGTTTTCTCGACATAAAAGCCCTAAAAACACTCAAAACAACCCAAAAGCGTAATCTAGCTCGAAATAACATAAACAATAAAAAACATGAGCTAAACTATCAAAATAAGACAAGAAAACGATAATATAACACTTAGAAAATATGGTAAAAATACACCCTATGAAAATCCCCCAAACTTAAACATTGTTCGTCCCGAACAATAAACTAAACCTAAAATAAAGAATAGACAAATCAAGACAAACACAACATACAAGCATAATGAACTCTAAGGGCCTCATAGATCTTCAAAGAAACATTAATCAACATCATATAAGCAACCTCAAAGTTTTTGACTCTACGAAAGTACAACAAAATCAAATCATGCTTCAATAAGGGAAACTCACTCAAGGCATGTGAAGATATAAGTGTATAAGTGAACTCTCAACTCACAATGAAAGAATTAAAGTGTATAGGCTCACTCATAATCAATACAATGCAAAAGACTTACCATAGGCTTGCCCTTTATCTCAACATCTCCACCACTTGATTGTATGTAAGAACTAAGATCAATTAGGTCTTTTTCAAGGTTGTAATGTAGGCACATTGGTTTAGGGTAGGGAAAATATAGGCTAAGTGACTTAGACGTCTCCAAGTACCAACCTTTTAGCAACTCCAAACTAGTATGGATTTTACTCCATCTTCTACACATCAACTCATTCTCAAATATCAACCTTATCTCTTCTTAACCTTCTTCTATTCAACTCCCAAAATACTTAAAATTCTATCCATCCCTTTATGCTCTTTTTTTTTTTTTTTTTTTTTTTTTTCTTTTCTTTTCTTTTTTCTTTCGAACTAGGACTCAATATATATTTTTTTCTTTTTCAAAACTGATTTTCTAAGTCCTTTATTCCTTTTTTTTTTCTTTTTTTTTTCTAGAGCTTATAGGGATCTAAAATTCCTTTCTTTCAAAGGAGTTTACTAAAAAGACAACTTCTCCATACATAATCCCAAACAAAACAACTCCCAGGATACCCATAATTCCTCCTTTACCTCCTTTCATCCGGTTAAAAGAACAAACGGCTATAAAGGCTCAAAAGTGGCTAACAAAGGAATATATGTAAAGGATATTGTTTAGGAAAGATGTGGCTAACAAAAGATGGCCTAAAATCACTTCTAAATTCCTACACACATATGTAGTCTTGATGGAGAACAAAGGCAAGTTCTAGAAGTACAAATACATGTATGATACTCTCACGAAAGATAATAGGCATAAATATGCACCAAAGGCTCAAATCCTCACGGGTAATAACAAAACGTTTCCCAAAATCAAAGCATAATCCAATTTTATCACACACATGCATAATCTCCACCAAGGTTCCAAACATAATATCAATCAATTATTCAAAGAAAATCATGCTATCATTGGCAAATTCATATACTCATAAATAATGCTTGACTCAATCATCTAACTCCTAAAGACTCTACAAACTACAATTATATCCAAAATTAAACTACTATCCAAGAACGCATGCAAACGAGTTAACGAAGCCACACTTCCCCCTCCCCCAAACTTATTTCGAATCATGATGAAGGAATAAGGTTCAAAAGGAAGAAGTGGATAAGTTAACGAGCGTACCTTACACCGAAGCTAACTTACTATCGATCTTTTCTTCTTAGTCAAACCTCGTCGAGAAAACCTACAACTCACAAGCTTCGAAAATTCATGGATAAAAAAAACTTAATAAAAGATAATACTCAAAGAAAAACAAAAAAAAAAAAAAAAAAAAAAAATGAAAAACTGAAAAAAAATGAAATGAAAAACAAAAATAAAGATAGAGTTGGGTTACCTCCCAACAAGTGCTACGTTTTACGTCTTTAGCCCGACGTTACCTCTTTTCAAGGTGGATAAAAATGAAAGCTCTTTTCTCCCCCATCTTCGAGTTTCCTTCTTTTTTCTCCTAAAACCGAAATCTTGAGCTCTTCTTCGTGCACTCGAAATGTGAGATCACCACTTTCCACGTCAAAACAAGCTCCACTCATAGCTAAGAATGGACGTCCCAAAATCAGTGGTTGCTTGACGCCCTCCTCCATCTCTATGATCACGAAGTCGGGTGGAAAGTCGAACCCTCGAACTCGAACACAAACATCATCAACTACTCCTTTAGTGTGTATGGACTCTTCATCGGGCGTGGGATCGAACAAATATTGAAGGGAAAAATCATCGGAGAAGAAATCGCATGTTTCGATCGAATGAGGGACCTCTCGACCCCCCTCTCGATCGATAGGGGTGTCGAGAGGAACATTCTGACTTTTCTGGGCAGCCTCTCGACCAACCTCTCGATCGAGAGAGGTGTCGAGAGGGTCATCTTGAAGCTCCTCGTCGAAAAGGTCTCGATCCCCATCTCGATCGATAGGGGTATCGAGAGGGGTATTCTGTACTCCAGTATTGACCTCTCGATAGGCCTCTCGATCGAGAGAGGTATCGAGAGGTCCTTGATTCGTCTCTTGTCTACTCATCTCCTCCGTTTCCGCCTCCGAATTGCTTCCATCTCCCAAATCTTCGACTCTTCCTTGAGCGTTGGCTATTTGACTCATTTGCGTCTCCAACATTTGCACTTGCTTGGTTAAGGCGTTGATGCTACTCGCCAAGTTGTTGTTCGAGGTGTTTTGAGTAAGCTCCAACGTCCTCAACTTTGCATCTTGTTGCGCCATCCTTGCCTCCGATTGAGCCATGTAGTGTCGAATCAAATCGTCAGTTGACATCTCCTTCTTTTCTTCCAAGGGTTGTTCTTCAGGGTAGAGTTGATAGTACCGAACTTTGAGGGGCCTCTTTGGTTGTGGATCTCCCATGGTGGATGGTGGTGATTGATCAATCTCAACTTCTTCTCGATCCTTCTTCACTACCTTCGAAGTAAAAGATAAGACCAAGAAAACGTTAGATCAATCAAATAAAAACAGAAAAATAAAAGTGCCTAAATCACCTATTAATTCTATTTCAAAATATGTATGTGAAATCTAATCAATCCCCGGCAACGACGCCAAAATTTGATCGCACTATTTTCTACCACACAAAATAGGTATAGTATAAAGAAGTACGAGTATCGTATCCACAGGGATTGATATACCGAAACCACACACAATACCTCTACTTTAGAACTAAACTGATGTCTAGGCAAATAAGAGTTTAGAATTGTGGTATTTATAACTAGGCAAATAAATAAAAGGACTCAATAAATCAAATAAGGAAATAAATAAACAAGTCAAATAATTAATCAAATAAAATAACTTAGCAAGCAAGCAATTAAACAAATAAGGTAATAAAACAATTAAGGAAAAATGTTGATTCTAGGGAAGCCTACCAAATCAAATCTATGCAAGTAGTTAATGCATACAATTAACCAATTTAATCCAATCTAAATGTGATACATGCAAGAATACCTACACCCTAATTAAAGCAATGCAAGTTGTCTCCTAACAAGATCCTAATATTCTTTCGAATTGTAAGAATCAAATCAAGTGCAAAATAGAACAAGTATCAAGGATATAATCAACTAGGTTCAACTAAGACACCAAATCAATTATATATAAACATATAATAATTCAATTATCAATCAAGAAAATCAAACTATCATATCATGCATTCATGAGATCTATTATGCAATTACCCTATCAAGGCATAAACACATAATTATGCATACACAATTAATGGCCAGTTAACTATGCATGAGAATAAGCACCATGAAACATGCATCTAGATTGGAAGGCTAATTGTAAACAAGAACACTTACATAAATTCAATTAGGCATTCAATCCCTAAAATCAACTAAAGGATTTAGCTAGACATAATTAAAAGAAAGGTAGAAGGAAGAATAAACATAATTAAAAACATAAAGTAAAAAGAAAGGGATAGAAAAACTCTTGAATCTTGATAAATCTTCAATCTTCAATTGTCTTCATACATAAAATAAATCTAGATCTAAAGTATAAAAGTATGGAGAAAAGAATAAAAACTAATCTAAAGAATATAGGAGAGTGGAGGAACTTGTTTACAATGATAGGTTTAGAGGTATTTATAGGGTAGAAGTTTACATCCAATACCTAATTGTACAAGGAAACCAAGAAAAAGTCAAAAATAGCCTTTTAGAGAAAATCCCGTCTGGAAAACAGAAGCCACCTCTCGACACCTCTCTCGATCGAGAGGTTGGTCGAGAGGGTCGAGAGGGTTCTGCGCAACTTTCTTGTTTTGGCCGTAACTTCCTCGTCCGAACTCCAAATTGACCCCCGTCTTCGCCTACGTGCTCCTATCGAACTCCTCTTCAATGTTATGCATTCATATTTCCAAAATAACACTTCCAAAAAATCGTGAGAAGTCAGAACTTGGGATCAATACTTCATCTCTTCCTTGGTTTCATCGTCTCTTGTCTTGTCTTGGGTTTTCTCGACATAAAAGCCCTAAAAACACTCAAAACAACCCAAAAGCGTAATCTAGCTCGAAATAACATAAACAATACAAAACATGAGCTAAACTATCAAAATAAGACAAGAAAACGATAATATAACACTTAGAAAATAGGGTAAAAATACACCCTATCACTGGGTTAAGTATCCTGAGGTATTGGCCTTTCTCTTCCGTGGTACGGGCCGATCTTGCATAATCTACAATCTCGATAGAGATGAGATCGACTGCATAGAGTTGCCCAAACCTGCTTGTTGGTATTGTTATGTAGTGCATAGGAACAACTTGGTATGGTCGAGTTAGGTTCTGTTTTTTATTTGCAGACTCTATATCTATGAATTTTTAGGGGTCTTTTATTGATGAAAAGTACTATATTTGTTGTTTTAGTGTGTATTATCCCTAATTATTACTTATTAGACATGGTAAAATTGGACTATTGTCATGTTTCTACATAAATTCTACTTGGCATAAGCAATACCTTTCCTTTTTTACTTTAAGAAAAAACTTGAAGCAATTCTTTGTTTAAGAGAATATGTAATTTAAGTTTCTAACTTAACATTTATAGTTTTGATTCCTCAATGCTGCTGAAGAGAGATAAAGGTGCCTGGTATGTGAATATTGAGCAGATGAATACTTTCTCAAATTGATGAAAACAGGTTCTTGATCTTGATTCAGTCTTCTTTTTGTTTATTCAATCTAATTAAAACCTAGATTTCAGGTAAAGAGGAAGAATGAATGAGAATCTATCTGAATTTGATTGTGAAAACTCTATCTGATTTGGTGAGGTTTAGAAATAGGCCTTACTGTACAAAGGCGATTTCCACATACATAGATTCTCTTCCTGATGATCTGCTGTTAGATATTCTGCTACTTCTCTTAGCTGACGAGATACTCGAGAAAGCAAGGTTGTGTGTTGGAGGTGCAATGATATTGTCTATGGCGATACTTTCATACACTCGCACCTTCACTGTACAAGATCACCAAGAGAGGATAAATTGGTTTTAGACTCTTTAGTACAGTCATCAAAGGGTTCTTGCTGGTTTGAAAGATTGACGAGGCAGCTAAATTGATCGGGAAGTTCAGAACAACCTTTGCTATGAGTAATGGGCTGTGCAGACTGGGCTCACCCTCGAGGCGCTTGATTTGCTCAGGTCATAGGAAGAAGGAACCAACATTAGTCGTGGTTATGCTCTGGGTTAGTTGATGGTGTATGCAAGGATGGAATGGTAGAGAGAGAGAGAGAGCTAGGGGAACATATTCAGGTTTGCCACTGGCATCTGCTCAGGTTTTGCATAAAAATATTCCGTTTGGATTTTTCATTGTGAGGTAATTCGTATGTTATATTGTGATGTGGAGTTTGATAGTCTAAGCTTGATGTATGTGAGGGTTGATTTTTGAGAAAGTTCTATGATGATTCTGTTTCTGCACATTGCGATTGAAGCATCTTATTACTCGACTTCAGAAAAATATGATCAAAAAGACTTTTAGATTGAACTGTGATATTTAGATACATACACACTTTGCTAGATTGGCAGTACATAAGAACTAGAACCCAAACTCGAACAGCTTGATTTACAATATAGACATCCTAAGATTTTCCTATACTAAACCTCTAACCTTTTCATAAACTTGTGAAGGTAGTGACATTATTGTAAACAAAACCGGTTTTTATCTCCTCTGGAAGTTGAATGTCTTGATAGAGTAGGCGAAGATGATTGTGAAAAAAACAACAAATCCACACAGTATAGCTGCAACAACAGGAAGCATGTCGTGTTCGAACCCAAAGTAATCTTCCAAGAACTTTTTCACTGTGACCCCGTTTTCCATCTCCTCCGTGATTTCTCCATATTGAGATACTATAAATCCATATAAGGTGTGAGAAACAGGATTTGCCCAGTAGTACCATCTCCACCATACAGGCATCCTCTGTTTTTTTTTGAGAATGACATGGGTTAGTTCAAAGTTTTTGATATCTAGTTAATGATTAATGACTATGAGAATAGAGTGTTTCAAGAACTTACAGGTCGTGGTACGATGAATCCAGAGAACAGATTCCAGATCCCGTAGAAGAAGAAAGATATGATGGCAGCTATGTTGTGATTTGGTGTGACAGCCACAGTCATCATTCCGTAGAGGACAAAGAATAACAACGAGAAGAACATGAAATATATGAACCAGAAGAATTTCACAGCGCTCCATGGGAATCCCATCATTGAGAAGACGATGAGACCGTAGATAAGGGCTTGTATAAAGACGTAAGGAATTTCGATGAGAAACTGCATCGAGAAGGAAATAAAATAACTGGTAAGTAACATGATTCATAAATCTTTGTGTTTATTGCTCTAATTGAAATTAGTCGCTTACTTGTGAGAAGGCATATGGTAATGCTGAATACATTCCAGCAGCTCTCTCTCTCTGTAAAAGACAGTTCTCTCTACCGCAACTACGGGTTGTACTGTTGAACCATATTGGAAACCAAGAAAGTTGATAGCAGCGTACATAGAACCCATGGCATTGAATAGATCTTGCTGTGTTTTCCTGGAATTCAATATTGCATTCCCAATTGTATTAGCATTTAATTAACGAATACGTTTTTCGAAACAGTTTAAATTGTGTATTTGTGTGCCTACTAACCTTCTGGAGCCAAGGTCCCAAAACATACTCCCAAATATAAGGGCTATGAAGAAATCCTACAATATATGAACTATTAATCTCTTATATGTAGAGTAGATATACCTTCTTGTAGGCTCCTTCAATATATGAACTATTAATCTCTTATAGGTAGAGTAGATATACCTTCTTGTAGGCTCCTTCACCCTCAAGTTCTAGTTTTTCATTTATGTTATGTTTGACAAGAATATGATGCTATGTTTGAAGAAGATAGTTAGTACCTTGACATATCAAATGAACTCTTCAGGTCGCTGCTCTTGGAGAAGGAGTAATTTGGAATCAGAACATTCTCTTTAGTTGAATTGTAGTTAAGTTGAAATTTAGTGACTTATGTGGAATTTGATAAGTAAATTTTGCTATGTATATTACAGGGAAGGGAAGCTTTTTGCTGTGAAGGAGGGAGATATTAAACGCGAACCATTTGACAATTTGACAGCATTTCCTTCGGCAATTGGTGCTTTGGTAAGCTTGAAGCAACTTCACTTGTCAAGCAATAAGTCGGCGAGGAAGACAACTTTACTTTTGTGTTTTGGTGAAATCGGAACAAGAACTATGGGATTTGGTCATGTGATTTTGGGATTTTGTAGTAGATTTGTTTGGATGATGAACAATTATGTTTATATGATACCATTTTGTGTTTTTCGTGAATGAAAAGCTAAACTTAGTTTTTGGTATTTCATTGTATGCATATATGTTTTTCATAATGTTTACAAACTGTAATGTATTCAATTGCAAGAAGCTAAACTTAGTTTTTGGTATTTCAATTGTTTTCCAACAGTTGAAGTATTCTAAGTTTTTTATTCGCAAACATAGTTCCAATTGTTCCAAGTGTACTAAGTATAAAAGTTCCAATAGTTCCAATTGTTCTAAGCATAATAGTTCCAATATTTCCAATTGTTCCAAGTGTACTAAACATAATAGTTCCAATTGTTCCAAGTGTACTAAGTATAAAAGTTCCAATAGTTCCAATTGTTCCAACTGTACTAAGCATAATAGTTCCAATATTTCCAATTGTTCCAACTGTACTAAGCATAATAGTTCCAATATTTCCAATTGTTCCAAGTGTACTAAACATAATAGTTCCAATTGTTCCAAGTGTACTAAGCATAATAGTTTCAATAGTTCCAATTGTTTCAAGTGAACTAAGCATAATAGTTTCAATTGTTCCAATTGTTCCAAGTGTACTAAACATAATAGTTCCAATTGTTCCAACAGAAACTGAATGTAATAATTCCAAATATTTGTGTCATGTTCATATATTACAAAATATCCAACATTTCTAGGGGCAGCAGTAGTATAGCCTCTGGTGTCAAAAGTTGTTTGGGAATTTAAGAGCATCCATGAGGATACGGAGGTCTTTGAGTAGAGGAAGTTTTTCCATCAAAAGATAGGAACAAAATCCCAACTTCGCTTGCTTAGATGAAGCAGTTGTTGTTTCCTATGATACACGCATCTTTGATCACCCTTGATAGCACCCTTGATCTTCAACATTGCCCTAGCTCCGAACATCTCTCTCCAATAATTAGCTTGCTATTTCCACCTGCTTCAAGAACTGTTAATGTTACTTGTTAGGTATTGGGAGATAATAAAAGCAATGGAGTAGGATACGAAATCATCAATTTGTGCAAAAGCATGATAAAGGAGAAGGGGTGTATTAGTGTATATTTATAGAACAAATTCCTATACGAACATAAGCCGCAGTTTGTTCACCTGCATGAGTTTTAATGCTTTGTCTCCTTAAAAAAAATTAGGATAGATGGCAGCATAAATCATCATTAGCCGCAATTTGTTCTTTCTTCTTTCTTCCTGAAGGGTAAAACAAGAGTTAATCTCACAGAAGAACCAAGAATATAAGTGCCGAGAATATAAGTGCCGGTGAAATATTTCAATTTAGAAATTAAGAAAGGACCTGGTTCTGTGTTATCACATATTTCTTCCTTTTGTTGAACTTCTACTCCAACATCAGTGCCTGCTACTTCTTCAAGAATAGTCCCCATTTATTGAATCGACCTGTGACTCATTGGAACCTTTGGCAACAGTCTTTCGAGTAATACGACGAGCTGTGGTCATTATCAAGGTCACGGCTTCGACGTCATTCTTCAAGGCATTTCTGCGGCGTGTGCTCCTGGCAGCAGTTGTCGGCACAAATGGAGATGACACCTCCGAGCCTTCCAATCCTTCAATGGATGATTGTGCACTCTCTGTTTGAGATGGCTGCATAAATTCCTCGATTCCTTCAACCTGCAAATCAAAATCTAGGTTCTTAGAATAATCTCTCAAGCAGAATAAGGAGGTAACTGAACTGATTAAATCAACAATCATTATCCTCTTCAACACCACAAAACTGCATTAAACAACAGATTAAGCTATCAAATAAAAACCTTCTTAAATATAGAGATGATTGACAATCAATGAAGTACTCGAAGTCTCGAAGAGTTCAGTATAACTGTCGAATGACCACATATTTCACCAAAATCGTTGATACGGTATTCTTCCGATTAATAAATTACAGAGAAACGAACATACATCATCTCATAATTTCACAGCTCCTCTCATAAATGGATTATCAGAGCAACCAATCAAAATCCCCCATAAAACGAGTGAAGCAGTTGATGAACTTGATTCGAGCTAGATCTGTCAATACAATCTCAATCCTTACACTAACCAGCGAAAACTAGTTCATAAACGAAACCAAAATCCAAAAAAATCCAGCTACACCACCAACCAATACCGAATAAATCTACACAATCCTAACTAATCCGAGGCAAACAACGACGATTCAACAGAAATTCAAAAAAAAAAAAGCTCTCCGATTAGTAACTAAGTGACGAACGGACTTACGATCTCAAGAGCTTTGAGAGCATCAGCCATGGCGGCATTTGTCATGTTGGCTGGGATTTTGTTCCTCTTGCAGAACGCCTGCAGCTCTCTCCTCGAAAGGCTATGGAAATCCATCGCTCCGAACGAAAAACACTTACGATTACCGAATTTCTGCAGCTGGACAAAGCGAGCTAGCTCTGAAAATGGGAGAGCAGAGCGAGAGAATTTTTGGAGAAGCGGCGTTTCAATTATCAAAAATTAGGGTTCTGAAGCTCGCCGCTCTTTTTTAGCAAAAAAACTCAAATCTGAAAAATAAGGGTAATTTCGTCCAAAAATATAAAATATGGACATGATTTATTGAACCTTAAGTTTGTGGACAAAATTTATTTTTAAAAACTGAAAATGGACATATCAAATAATGCCCCATTGGTAATTGTAATTTTATTATTATTTTTTTATTTTTAATAGAATAGATAACACTTACTCCCTCTGTCTTTAAATAAGTGTCCCGCTCCGTCAAAGTACAATAATCAAGGAATTGTATAAATTTACCATATTAACCCCTAATCATTACATTGAAAATTGAAAAAGTGAAAAAAGTTTAATGATAATAGGGGTAAAATTGGTAGTTTAGCCAAAAATTTACATTGAAATATGTGATAGGACACTTATTATGGGACAAAAATTTTGGCGGCTCGGAACACTTATTAGGGGACGGAGGGAGTATTTAATTACGATTTTTTTTTTATCATAATTAAAAGTTAAAGTGTTACTTCATACATTACGATTCATTCAAATACGTTAAGAATAATAATTGAATATATTGCAGTTTATAAGTGATTGTTATATTTGGTGAAAGCAACACGCACATAGATTACGGTTAGGTAAAAAGACGCTCATACATTATGGTTTTTACTAAAAACCGTAATGTATGAACCGTTTCCTATGAGGAAATTTCTTGTAGTGTTTTAATCTTGAGTTGTGAACGATTATGATTTGATGAATTGTGGGGCATGATTGATATAAGTTGTGAGGTGATTATCGATGATTTGGATTATGAGTGTTAAAAAATCGTTGATTTGTGCTTTATTGGGAATAATTGAGTTGATAGAATTTTGCTCCTCTTACTTGTTATGTATGAAAATACTAGAGTAATGAGCATAGGAAACCACGTGAAAATGCTTCGAGGAACCCTCGAATGATTATATTTCAAGAAGCTATATCCTAGATGATACTCGTTTGTGTTATATAAAAAATGTTAATGAGTTATGAATTGTTCGTGGGCATTCTACTCCGCTTATTCATAGAATAATGAGTACGGGAAACCGCGTTAGGATACTCGATGGTTAAACCTAACGAATTATATGCTAATGCGATCAAGTATTTGTGTTGATTGATAAAAGGGGAAATAGGCTAAAAGTCTAAATATGTGATAATTTTGGATATTTGTGAGATGTGTGTATATCGTTGATTGGATCCTCATACTTGGATTGATTTATAAGCCACATGGTTCATTGATGTTTGATTGTTTGTAACTTGGGATTAAGGTGACTTCGTTCGTAGCATGTCGATTCCGGTGATTCAATGTTCTATGATTTGGATTGTTTAAATTGGGTCTAAGTTGTGTGATTATGTTGGTTGAGGACAAGCAAAGATCTAAGTGTGGGGGATTTGTTTAGTGTAAATTTGTTACGTTTTAGTTGATATTTGTGGTTCGTATTTGTGTCGTTTTATATTTATGTCGCTATGATATGGGTATTTTTAGTATTTTGATTGTTAGGAGTCGAGGAAGTGGAAGGAAGAAAAAGAACGAAGAAAAGAGTGTAAAAAGGACAGAGATGGACGAGTGCGAGCGACCGCTCGCTCATTTGAAGTCAAAGAGGAAGCCCAATTGGAGCGCTTGCTTGGCCCAATTGGAGCGATAGCCTGGCCCACTTATTCTAAGCGCTCGTTTATTTCCTTTGGAGCGCTCGCTTGCGGAAAACGTTCAACTTAAGAAGTTTAACTTATTTAATTCGGATTAGGATTCTATCTTATATATAGGCTTTAGTCGTAATTATACACAACAATCTTTTCTTTTCGTCTTTCAGTTTTCGAAATTTAGTTTTTAGTTCGAATACTTTAGCTTTAATTTTTATTACTTTCGATTGGTTCCGGATCAGATTCTTCAAGTTTTAATTCAAGTTTCTTCCGTTCGCTCATGTTCTCTCTTTCTTGCATTTAATTCGTAAGTTTTTTTATTACTTTTCGTTCGTTTGATTAATTGTATTCTTGCTTCTTAGATTTAATTCTTAGATTAGTTGTTTAATTTCTTCGTTCGTTCTTGAGTTCATAGTTTAGATTCGTTTTTCAAAGTTTCTTTTCTTTCGATTTTCAAGTTCTTAAAGTTAGATTTATTTTATTAAATTTTCATATTTAATTATTTGTGTCTAGATTCGTTTTCTTCGTTGCTTTCGTTATTGCTTTCTCTACGATTCGTGCTTAGGTAGTTTAATTGTTCTTGATTAATTTCTTTAGATTAATTAGTTTAGATTTATTCTTTGCTTTCTAGATTAGATTTATTTATCTGCTTTTGATTTATTGCTCATTTATTTTCTTGCCTAGGATTATAAAACCAAACCAAACAAACTCTTTTTATTTGCTTTCTTAGATTTAGGCTAGTTTAAGACTGTTTTACCACACAGTTATTTATTTGCCTTGTAAAGTTTTCCTTGAAATTCGATATTGGATTTTTACTTACTAAGTGCTAGGATAGATTTCGTTATATTGTGAACACTTTTTGGTGAAACAAAGGATAAGGGTAACGGCCGAAAATATAGGAACGGACGTGAAAGGTGACAACAGTCAAGACGGCCACATGATGAAAAACCCTAAACCCTAAGGTCGTCATATAAATATCGGCCGACTAGGTCAAACACAAATCTTATCACATACACTCATACTCTCCACTACGCTCTCATCTGCTCTCTAGCACTCACTGCGTTCTTTGTAATCATCTCACGTCCATTGCCGCCGGAGTCAGCCGTACAAGCTCTCTCCGTCGTCGATCCATCTCTCACGTCACCCCCCTCCGACCGAACGCTCATAGTCGTCCGTGACCACCACCATTGCTTTACTATTTACTTTCGTAATTATTTGTTTTTACGTTCTATTACTCGAATACAGTACTAACTTGAGCGTCAGAGGTTCTACGACCGACACCCCCTCTGGTGTTCTTCGTAGGGCTCTAACGTGTCTGTTGCGTTGGTTACAGGTTGCTAGTGCCCTAGTCAACCGGATTGACCGAATCGTCCGGACAACCGTAATTGTAGATTCTACCTCTACAGATATAACTATCATTTTCCTTTTATTAAAAATTCTCTTTTGACAAGAAGTAGGGGTGAAAACGGGTCGGATATTTCCTGCCCGATCCGGAGCCGAATCCGATCGGATTCGAATTCGGGTAAAAAAATCAGTATCCGATCGGATCCGGATTCGAATCCGGATAGTTGAGTTCGGATTCGGATTAGCTAATATCCACCCGTATCCGAAATTTTCCCGTATTTTTTCGGATACTACCCGGATTACAAATCCGGATATCCGGATTTTTTTTAATATATTTTTAAATTTTAATATATTTAATATTTTACATATTACCCATATATATATATATATATATATATATATATATATATATATATAACTAATATAATAATAAAAAAAAAAACAAGTTAAACAAATACCACCAACACGGTAACACCCATCTTCATCTTACACTAAATTTGTTCTTCATCTTCATCTTCTTCATCAGTTCTTCATCTTCTTCTGTTCTTCATCTTCTTCATCTTCTGTTTTTCATCTTCTTCGTCTGGAAACAGAAATTTCTCTCTCTCGATTCCCCCTCTCTCTCTCTCGATTCCTCCTCCTCCCTCTCTCTCTCGATTCCTCTGTTCTTCAATTAAAAAAAAATCCCCCCTCTCTCTCGATTCCTTTGTTCTTCATCTTCTTCGTCTGGAAACCCAAATTTCTCTCCCCTCCTTTGTTCTTCATCTTCTTCATCTGGAAACCCTAATTTCTCTCCCCCTCTCCACTGCGAATCTGCCCTCTTCTTTATGGATGACTCAGATGCTTCCAGATCTATTCCTCCCTCGCCTCCCTCGGCGTGGAGATCGACTCACAACCTCCCGTCGCCGGAAATTGAAGAAGAGCTGCGTCGAAAATCAGCGGCTAGAGCTCTAGGGCGAATCGCCCCCAATTTCATAGTGAGAGCTCTGATTTTGGGGTAAATCGTCCAAGAGTAGAAGAGCGAACGACGAAGCCGCAAAATCAACAGCGATGGGGAGCGCCGGAGACGGCGGCCCCGCCGCGAATTGAGGAGCAGTGGCGGCAGAGAGTGCAAGGGAGAAGAGAGAAATCGCAGAGAGAGAAGAGAGGGAGAAATCGGAATTTTCTGGAAAAATAAAAAAATAAAAAATAATTAATTAATTAGTTAATTATATGAATCAGTTAATTTAAAATTAATTACTGAAAAAAAGGAGGTAGAAATCTGTTGAGAAATTTGTAGGCCTTCAACAGCAATTGAGATGATGGTATAGCTGCATTCGAATTAGAGTAGATTTGTTTTGGTGGAAACTGTCTAGCTATGTAATAAAGCAAGTTATATTTATTCGTTTGAAATATACTATCCGATTATATTTATTCGAATCCGACCCGAATTCGTTCCGTATCTGTCCCGTGTCCGTTTACCGAATACTCCGAATTCGTATTCGGATCCGGCTTTCCTGTATCCGATTCCGAATTCGAAAAAAAAAATATGGGATAGGATACGGGAAAGGCACTATTCGACCGTATCCAATCCGTTTTCACCCCTAACAAGAAGGGTGCATCATCATATTTATTATTTTGGTTCTTCAATTTTTTATTCTTGAATTCTTTTTATTGTTTGTAAGTACATAAAAATCGAGAATCATAGTCAAAAATATTTTTAAATAAATTTCATTGATAATATATCTAAATGGTAAAAATTATTAGCACCGAAATAATTAGCACCCGTCGATTTTCGACGGGTAGTAAACTAGTATATATATATATATATATATATATATATATATATATATATATATATATATATATATATATATATATATATAATCTATTATTTATAAATTAGAAATCTACTGTATTCAATGTGAGTTCGTAATTTATGATATTCTTGTGAATTTTTTATATTCTTAATATAATTTTAATTCTATTACCCATACTCAAAAAAATAAATTACAATTGTAAAATGTTGATACCATTATTTTATATATTTTATTAAACATTTGTTCGTACTTTCTGAAATACTTATGTTTTTATTTCTTTTGTTTGTAATATATTACTACACATAATTAAATTATTATTAAAAATTATGTTAAAAAAATATATACTCCCTCCGTCCTCCATTTAGTGACCCTCACCTTTGAACACAATTTTTTTTTTGCATTTTGATGATATAGTAATAAATTAATGTATTAAAGTGTTAAAGTGAAATAATTGTAGGTCCGTTTATTTTTTTTAATAGTATTAAAATGTTAAAGTATTAAAAAGTAGATGAATAAAAATATTAAAGCATTAAATTGATTGTAAGACCTACGTCCTAAAATGGAAATGGTCAGTAAATGGAGGAGGAGGTAGTATTATATTTTGGTTGTAGAAAACTTGTTTGTCCATTTATAATCAACTTTTATAATCCATTTCATGAAAAGGAAAATTATCATCTCTACTTATTATTATTATTATTATTATTATTATTATTATTATTATTATTATTATTATTATTATTATTATTAGGAAATGGCCCATCTCCCTAGGCCCAAAGCCCAACTAACTTACCTCGGCATAGGCCAGCTCGGCGTAGGCCCAGTAGAGACACCAGCTCGGCCCAGCCCACACCAAATACAGACCCAGGGAGTTGAGCCCTAACTCTCAAGTACGTGGGTTGATGGAGAAGAAACCGGAACAGGAAAACTACCCACACCTCCACGTTCTCACCTCCACAACCGGCGTTTATCTCATCTATAAATAGGAGAATCGTTTGTATTGTACACACTCATGCTACTCTGAATAATATACACTCTCTTTTCCTCCTCGTGGACGTAGATCTCACCGATCGAATCACGTAAATCTCTTGTCTCTGTTTACTTTCGCACACAAACCATACACAAACTCTTAGTTTAATTGGGCCGCAAATCGAGGGTTCATCACTGGCGCCGTCTGTGGGAACGAAGATTTGTGTTTGAAAACTCGTATTTGCTGCTCATTCTCACTATTAATGGCACCCACCGGAAGTCGATCGCTGTTAGGAACTCCCCGCCGCCGACGAAGTCGCCGGAGGCAACCAGAAGAACCTGCCGCTTCAGCAGGCCGCGAGGAACAACCACACCATGACGTCCCCGTCAACGATTAAACTGGAACTGAAGAGATCCCGGAAGTCCCTAATTCCGGCGAACAGAATGCTGCAGGAGGCACAGCGGCACCGCCATCCTCGCAAGCACAACCAGTCCAAGCACGCCGAGCTCCCGTGAGCTCGCGCCTAGGACCGCAGGCTCACCAAGCAACACCAGAGGGCCATGTGGAGGATCTCACAGCAAATCGGGAACGCGAGCTGTTTGGTCCAGAAGCAGTTCTACGCTTGTCCCCAGCCACCCGACCGAGCTTAGCCGCTCGCCTCTCTCCGGTCATCCAACCGAACTCAGCAGCCCCGCCACCTCCTCCACCTCCTGGAATCGAGGAGCTGCTGAGAAATTATCTCACCACCGCCTCGGGACGCGAGTTCCTCAATCAGTACACCGGTACACAAGGAGTCCTTCACTTCGGACAGGGAGTCCCTCACCTCGGACCCGGGAGACAGGACTTTGCGGCATTATCTCCAGCAAGTCTGAGGACAGACTCAGGGATATCCTCAGCCGAACTCACACGTGGTCCAGCCGAACTACGCTACTGCATCGCCCCATGTTGCATCCCCCCAAGGACACCTGGCTGGGGGAGCACAGATCTTCGATGCGTTCGGCAGGATCATCAGTCCGCTCTCCGAGGAAATTCTCAACACACCCATGCCCTTTGGGTATACGGTGCCAAAGATCAAGCCATATAATGGGGTAGGAAATCCAAGCTATTTCCTTAGCCAGTTCAAATACAGCATGTTGAACCAGAATCTAGGGAGTGTCCACATGTGCAAACTATTCCCCGAACTGCTGATCGATAATGCGCGGGAATGGTTCGACAGTCTACCTCCCGGGCCGATCAGATCGTATGTCGATCTGATGAACGTGTTTGCTAGGAGTTTCTCCCAGCGTGCCGAAGTGAGGCACACCCCAGCTCACCTGCTAACTGTAAAGTAGAGCCAGGATGAATCCCTACAAGATTTCATGACCCGGTTCGACAGGGAGTATTTACAGACTCGCTGCACCAACGATCTACTCATCATCTCGGCTTTTCAGAATGCCATCAGTTCGGACCTCCTCTACAAGGAGATTCTGGCCAAAGAACCACAAACTACTACAGAGTTGTGGGCAATAACAGACAAGTTCGCTAAGATCGATGAGGCGACGAGGCGCCGATGAGAGGTTGATCGAGGTGAGACCTCGAAAAAGAGGGAAGATACACCTCGGAAAGGTGTTATGGAGCGAATTCAGCGGGAATCCCGTCTCGGACCTCGGCAGAATCAGGCACCACGAGGTCCGGCCGCGTCTCAGCCCGCACAACGGACCCCTCCGCAGTTCACCCCGTTGAATAAGCCTAGAACCGAGATCCTCGAGTTACATGCTAACTTGTTTGAGAAACCAAGGCCGATGAGAGAGGATGGCAAGCCGAGGTCAAGGAACAAATTTTTCCAATTCCATGACAACTACGGACATGAGACTGAAAACTGCAGGATCCTAGCTCAGGACATCGAAAGCCTAGTCCGTAGCGGCCCACTCAAGAAGTATTAAGACCGAAGTGCGGGAGTCAACCAAGTCGATGCCCCCCGAAATCAAAAGAAGAAAAGGTTGTACAAAGGAGGAGGTTGCAGCACGAAAGCCGAGAAGAAGGCTAAGCACGATGATGACGATGCCGACGAGGACAGAGATTACCAATACGACGGGATTGTTGCTACAATCTCCGCACTCGTCAAGGGGCAGATGAAGTCATCCCTCAAGAATGGGGCAAGGAACCTCCCGAACAGGGAGCCGGCCAGTAAAAGATTCAAGAAAGAAGAAGCCGTAACCTTCTCTGTCGAGGACCCGGTGCCTCCTATGGTGCCACACTCCGATGCCATTGTTATTGAGGCCGTAGTGGCCAACAAACTTATCAAGAGGATACACATAGACACTGGGGCATCAGTGAACATTATGTTTAAACACTGCTTCGACAATATGGAGTTGGATAAGTCAAAGATCATGCCGACCACACGGCCTCTGCGGAGCTTCGCCCAGGAAGAAACCCATCCGTTGGGAACAATCGAACTCCCAGTCACCATAGGGAAAGGGCCGAGAAGCTCCACCGACGTGACCGAGTTCATTGTGGTGGAAGCCAAGTCCCCTTACAACATCATTTTAGGTCGGACTTGGATGAATGCAGTAAGAGCGATCTGCTCTACCTATCACTTGGCTATCAAAATTCCGACTAGGGGGGGGGGGGGGGGGGGGGTAGCGGTAATCCGAGGCGATCATAAAGTAGCAAGGGAGTGCTTTCATGTGGCACTCAAAGGGCAAGGGGCACCACCCCAATTGCCCCAAGCATAGCAATTACCGAACTCCGAGGAGCCGAAGAAGACGTCGCCTGCCGAAGAGAAAGAGGTGGTATTATGCAAAGACGACCCCGCCAAGGTCGTCAAAGTGGGACTCACCGAACACCCACATCTTCATGAGCAGGTTATTCGGCTTCTAAAGGAGTATAGAGACGTCTTTGCATGGTCCCCGTTGGACATGACAGGAGTGTCACCCCAGTTAATTACACATCGGCTTAAAATTGACCCCGAGGTCAGGCCGATAAAACAGAAACAACGCTCTTTCACTGCTGAGCGAAATCAAGTTATAAAGACCGAGGTGACACAGTTGTTGGACGCTGGGATCCTGTTTGAAGTCAATTATCCGACTTGGATAGCGAACCCGATGATGGTCAAGAAAGCTGGGGGAGGGTGGCGCATGTGCATTGATTACACCGATCTCAACAAGTACTGCCCCAAGGATTGCTACCCTCTACCCGACATCGATAAAAAGGTGGACTCTCTGGTCAGCCACAAGATTTTTAGCTTCCTTGACTTATATAAAGGATATCACCAGGTTCTGATGGACGCCGAGGATGCGGAGAAGACTGCGTTCATTACGGACTTCGGCATTTTTGCCTACCGCAAAATGCCGTTCGGATTGAAAAATGCGGGAGCTACCTATCAAAGAATGGTAGACAAGATATTCAAGGAACACATTGGAAAGGAGGTAGAAGTCTATGTCGATGACATAGTAGTAAAGAGTAAGGAAGAGAGCACCAGTGTTGCCGATCTCCGAACTGTGCTCTCCCTCCTTCGTGAAGTCAACTTAAAACTTAACCCTCAAAAGTGCACCTTTGCTGTGACCTCGGGGAAGTTTTTAGGTTGTTGGATCTCCCAAGAGGGGTTAAAGGCGAACCCGTCAAAAGTCAAAGCTGTGTTGGAGATGAGGGACCTGAGGTCGATCAACGATGTGCATAGGCTCACCGGATGCCTTGCCGCGCTGAGCAGATTCCTCTCCAAAGCCGCGGAGAAACAATTGCCCTTCTTCAAGATCTTGAAGAAGGCACCCGAGTTCAGCTGGAATTCGGAACATCATCTCGCATTAAACCAGTTGAAGGACTATCTCAACAACTTACCAACATTGTCAGTGCCAAAAGAGGGAGAGGTGTTGTTTTTATACTTAGCCACCACGGAGGAAGCTATCAGTGCAGTGCTCGTGCGAGAAGAAGCAGGGCGGCAGCTGCCCGTGTATTTCATAAGCAGGTCGTTTAAGGGACCCGAGGTGCGATATCAGCCATTGGAGAAACTCGCCCTGGCGTTAGTCAACGCTGCTCGGCGTTTGCGCCCATACTTTCATGCTCACCCCATACAGGTCCGAACAGATTTTCCACTTCGGCAAGTTTTGACAAACCCCGAAGCATCGGGCCGAATAGCGAAGTGGGCCATAGAGTTAGGGGAACACGACATCAATTATACTCCCCGCCAGGCGATCAAAGGACAGGCCTTAGCAGATTTCCTGGTTGAGACCTCCATAACCGATGTCACTACCTCGGTACCTGAGCCGACAGTCCCAGCTCGCACAACCGCAGTAGAGCCACAAGATTGCTGGCACATGTATGTTGACGGCGCTTCCGGGAAGACAGGAAGCGGAGCCGGAATTCTCCTCATAAGCCCAGAAAAGAAGGAGTTCACTTATTCGCTTCGTTTTCAGTTCGCAACCACCAACAATGAGGTAGAGTACGAGGCGCTGCTGGCAGGGCTCCGAATAGCCACAAACTTGAAGGTCACAGCCATAAAAGTACATAGTGATTCACAAGTAGTTGTGAACCACATGTTGGGGAAGTACGAAGCGAAGGGAGATAGGATGAAAAGATACCTAGCCAAGGCACGGGGAATGCAGGAAGCCTTCACATATTTCCAGCTTGAACGCATACCCCGAACTCAAAATTCCCGAGCTGACGTTCTCAGTAAGTTAGCAGCAGTACCCGGCACTTTGCCGGTGAAAGAAGTTCAGCACAGGAGCATAGAAGAAGCCGAGGTCAACGACTTAGACGAGGAGCAGCAACCGACGTGGATGACGCCAATCCTCGCCTATCTAGTGAGGGGGGAGTTGCCCGAAGATAAAACGGAAGCAAGGAGGATATTGTCAAAATCATTGAGATATGCCATACTGGACAATGTCCTTTACAAAAATCGTACCTCCAGCCCCTACTCAAATGTGTTGGCCCGAACTCAACAGAATATGTCATGCGCGAAGTGCACGAGGGGTCCTGCGGGAGCCACATCGGACCTCGGGCCCTAGCGAAGAAGATTATGAGATGGGGGTATTTCTGGCCTACAATGTTCAAAGACTGCACCGAGCTAGTGCAAAGGTGTGAGAAGTGCCAATTGCATTCCAACGTGCCAAGGCTACCTCAGACCGAACTGGCAACGATGCAAAGCCCTTAGCCGTTCGCACAATGGGGAATCGACATTGTAGGCCCATTCGATAAGGCACCTGGCCAATTGCGACATCTCATAGTCGCGATTGATTGTCTCACTAAGTGGGTTGAAGCGGAGCCTCTAGCTACAATCACAAGTAAGAATGCTCGCAACTTCGTATGGAAGAACATAGTGTGTCGTTTTGGAATACCTCATGTATTGGTATCCGACAACGGGTATATATATATATATATACCCGTTGTCGGATACCAATACATGAGGTATTCCAAAACGACACACTATGTTCTTCCATACGAAGTTGCGAGCATTCTTACTTGTGATTGTAGCTAGAGGCTCCGCTTCAACCCACTTAGTGAGACAAGGTTTTCAGAGAATGGTGCGACGAACTGCAAATTCAGCAGCACTTCACCTCGGTGGCTCACCCACAGGCAAATGGCCAAGCCGAAGTGACGAATCGGACAATCGTCAAAGGCCTTAAGACCCGATTAGAAAAAGCCAAAGGATTTTGGGCAGAGAACCTTCCTAATGTTCTATGGTCTTACCGGACTACACCTCGATCCACAAATGGCGAAACACCGTACAGCCTGGCTTACAGGACAGAAGCTGTTATCCCGGTCGAAATCGGACTGCCAAGTTCACGTACGACCCATTTTGTCTCCGAAGTGAATGATGAGAACCGATGTGCGGATCTCGACCTATTGGAGGAGAAACGGGATGCAGCTTACATCAAGGAAGCCCGGTACAAGCAACTCATGGCCCGATACTATAATCGGCGAGTTAGAGGCCGGCAGTTCCGCGTAGGAGACTTAGTCCTACGGAACAATGAGATCAGCAAGGCTTGCAAGCTCGGCAAGCTGGAAGCCACATGGGAAGGACCTTACCGTGTTGACGAGGACCTCGGCAAAGGTGCTTATAGACTATCCAGCTTGTCAGGGGAGCCCATACAGCGGCCATGGAACGTTATCCATCTAAAGAGGTATTATGAATAGGAGTGGAGTGTCATATAGGATAGAATCTTGTTTGTCAGTCGGTTCGTCAGTTCGTTTGTCAGTCAGTTTGTCAGTTCATTTATTTCAGTACGTCAGTTCAGTCTCCTTTCAGTTCGAGTCTTGTTCCCAAATTATTTCAAAGTAATGAAGTTTGCAGTTTTTACTTTTATTGTGTTCGCATTATTTTGCATTGCTCCACTTATATGCGTGTTACCTCTAAATAATATACACTATCCTGACGAGGACAAGTGTTAGAATACCAAACTAAATCGTACGAACAGGGGACCGCCCCTACCGACCTGGTCGGCAAAACAGGAACCCGATTAATACCCAAGTGTCACCTCGGCCATGGATAATAGGAAATAGCCATCCTAAGACCAAGGGAAGACCCAAGTGTAACGTCGGAAGCCGAAGTCAGGCCCCAGGGCTTCGGAAGACCTGTCAATTCGGAAGCCGAAATGGGCAATATTGCCACTTCGGGAACAGGCAATTCGCTATGTAAAAAAAAAAAAGGGTATAATGATCAAAAGCAAAATATTTATTATTCTATGCAGGTCTACATTTTTACATGTTAGCTAGAGGGACCACTCCCATCCGGCTTTTTGCTACAATTAAAGTAACTAGCCCAACCGGTGGTAGGCGGGTTGAGCAAAGTGTCTATATTTATTCTCTTTCTAACGAGAACTCTGCCCTGCACTGCGGCCACCCCATCCACCTCGGCTAGTTCCTCCAGTTCGGCTGGTTATCCCTCCTCGGTTACTAGAAGACCGGCCTCTGTATGTAATCCGAGGGGCGGTATAATTACCATCACCACGGTTCGGAATTGGAGGGCGGCGGTTTTGCACAGGAAGAAGCATGTCTAGCCGATCCTTGATTAAACGTGATGGAACGGTCGGACTCAAAGCCCGGAATCGACAGACATTCTGCTTCGCGGGCTGCACCTGCGGATACCGATCTAACCACTTCTTCATAATCGGGTTCCAAGTCAAGACCAATGGGAATAAGTTTGTCAGATATCGCAGCTCGGATATATGCTCAGCAACTTCCCAAGAGTCCGGACCTCGGTTCTTGCATTCTCGTATCACACCTCGGCAAGCCTCACGTGCATCAACCTCCACTTCGGAAATAGTTTTGCCGCCAAGTTCGTGCACAACTCTCTCGTATTCAGTGTGTTCGGCTTCGATCTTCTCAGCATCCGCATAATCCTCCTTCAGTTGAAGGTATCGGGCTTCATTGGCATCTGCCTTGATTTGCAGATCGTTGTACTTCGCATCGAACTCATTTCGAAGGTGGTCAGCACGTTTAGCTAGCCTTGCGATTTCAACATCTTTACCATCAAGAAGGATTTTAAGTTGTTTGATCTCGTTAAGATATGGAATTATGTCGGCTACGGGTTTGTTCTACAGAAAATAAAATAGCAGAGATAAGCAAGTGCCGACGAGAAGTCATTTCATTAATTGAAGATAGTGCAGTACAGTTCGGTAAAAAAAAAAAAAAAAAAAAAAAAAAAAAAAAAAAAAAATTACAAGAGGGGATCAACTGACCCCGCCAGAAGGCTCAACCCCGGCACCCGGCTTTTGCACATCGGCGGATTGATTCACCCCGACATCGCCTCCGACATGGCCAGTTTCCACGTCCATCTCCTCATCCTCCTCGTCCTCGGACGACACATCTGGAGAAAGCGGACGTACCTCCAGCTCGTCACGGAAAGGACCACACAGGCCCTCGAATTCGACATCCCGGTCGAACTGGCAGTTGTGCACTTCGTCCGCTGACTAGGGAGTCTGCTTTTCAGCTAAATGCCCCACAACCGGGAAAGGGGAGGCCTTCTTCAAAATCTAACGGAAATAAATCCGCAGCATTTCATCGTCATCGATCGATTTATAGCCGTACTTCCCCTTGTCAAGATTGGGGAAGTCGGTAGCAACACGATCAAGCACCTTGGCCACCGCCCGGGTCTTTAACGGCTTGGTCAGTGCGGAAACCAGGGCACTGAAGCCCTGGCTGTAAACTACCCTTTCAGCAAGGGCATGGAAGAGCTTGCCTTGGTTGGCGGCGAATTCTTGTTCGCAAGCGCGGGCCGCCGCAACCTCCTCCTCGCTTTTCGCTGCTTTTTCCTTGGCAGCGGCGAGATCGGCAGTAGCGGCAGCAAGCTGCTTCCTCAGCTCCTCCTCCCGAACAACAGAGGAGGCAAACTCCTTGGTCACCTGTTCCTTCTCGGTGGCCAGCCTCTTCACCTTCTCGGTGGCTCGCTCATACTTGGCCACCGAGCCCTTCAGCAAGTTTTTGATTATGCCCGAGGCGATCTCGTAATCCTCACCACCTACACAACCGAAGTGTCAGCAAAATACAAAAACGTAAGGAAAAAAAAGAAGAAGAAACAAGAGTCAGTTACAGCTGGGAAAACCGGAGTCGCAGTTCGGACCCCGGTGATAGCAAGATCGGGCTCGGAAGTGGCCGAGCCCATAACCAGCTTCCCCGCTGCCGCCACATCGATGTCCTTGGTTTCAAAAGGAGGAACACCGTGAGAATGGGGGGTGGGAATTTCAGATCGGGTCCTCTCCGACGACTCGGTCGCCTGCCTTTAAGAATCGGCAGGCGCACTGGAGGCTTCGCCCTTCCTCTTCTTCTGTGTGGGCCCCTTCCTTCCCTTCACCATGTTCACTGCAAGGGACACAAGGAGCAAGATTAGTACCGAAGTAAAAAAAAAAAAAAAAAAAAAAGCAAGGGAATGGGACCTCACCCCTCCCCGGCTCCACCGCAGTGGAAGGATCATTAGGGCTCGGTACGGCCGACTCGAGCTCGGCCAACGACATTGGCATCTTGCCGAGGCTAGCAAAACGTGCCGCCACCGCGGCAAACTACTTTTGCCTCGGCAAAAGCCTAACAGCACCAGTGTGCCACCCGACCTCGGTGGCACCCTCAAACCGGCAGAAGAAAAATTTCTTCTGCCAGTTCAGAATCTTCGACGGGACAGAGACAAAAAATTTATACCGGGACCGGGTTGCAGCGTAATACCATCCCTCTTTTCGGTCTTTAAAAGAAAACATTGACCCCACGGTCTTGACCGAATAGGGGATGTCCAACCGAGCACAGGCAACCCCCAACCCGGTAATTTGAGTTATGCTATTTGGAGAGATTTGGGCGGGGGAAAGATCAAAAGTATCGTGAATATCGCCGTATATGGCAGGAAAGGGAACACGCAGACTACCCTTAATTTGGTCAACATATATAGTAACAAAACCACGAGGGGGCCGGCAAGCTCTGTCGCCGGCCCGAGGTTGAAGAAGAAGAGCAGAAGGAGGAAAATTATATTCTACAACAAGTTCATTGAGGGTGAAGGTAGAAACGGAAGAATCGTAGGTCCCCACCTTCCCGAAAACACCAGGAAGATCGGGGAACTCTACCTCTTGTGCGTATGGGGTCTCACAATTCGACCGCACGCACGCACGCGAGTGGTCAGAAAGAATTATAGGAGGGGAGGAAGATGAAGAAGTGGCGGCGGTTTCCTCCGCCGCCGCCACAGACGGTGACGAAGTTGACGGTGAATGTACCGACCGTGCAGGCGAAGAGGGAGAAGTAGACAACGAAATTGAAAAAGACATGACTTACTTTTGTTGGATTCTTGGAGAATTTGCAGAAAGTATGAAGTTGGTGAAGATGAACAGTAGAGAAAATTTGAAAACTAGGGTTTCCTTTGCAGCGTTTAAGAAAAGATTAAATGAACAATTTCCCCAATCATCAAACATAAAGGGGAGGGAAGAATTTAATGCGTATACAGTACGCCATTCAATGCGACGGCGTATCGACTAATGGCTGGTCACATCCCCGCTTTATCGGTACCCCAAGCGTCGCATTAAATGAACCTGACAACTTTATAGACTTTCGGCTGGAACCTAATCGCACTTCGACATCTCCCCGAACTCTCAGTTTTGAAGGAGGTACGCCAAGCCAGAGTTCGGCCTCTACCGAACTCACAGTTTTGAAGGGGGTACGCCAAGCCAGAGTTCGGCCTCTCCCCGAACTCACAGTTTTGAAGGGGGTACGCCAAGCCTGAGTTCGGCCTCTCCCCGAACTCACAGTTTTGAAGGAGGTGCGCCAAGCCAGAGTTCGGCCTCTCCTCGAACTCACAGTTTTGAAGGAGGTGCGCCAAGCCAGAGTTCGGCCTCTCCCCTAACTCACAGTTTTGAAGGAGGTACGCCAAGCCAGAGCTCGGCCTTTCCCCGAACTCACAGTTTTGAAGGTGATACGCCAAGTAAGAGTTCGGCTTCTCCCGAACTCCAGTTTTGAAAAAGGTTTGCAAAGTCAGAATCCGGCCACTTCTGAACTCCGAGTTTCGAAGGGGGTACGCCAAGTGAGAGTTCGGCTTCTCCCGAACTCTAGTTTTGAAAGGGATACGACAAAGCACCACACAACATGAACGAGAAACAACGCCCTCACACGGACAAGGAGTATAAACCGAACAACAAACAGCCTACTCCAACTCCATCACCCCACGACTTTTGGGGAGGGGGGGGGGGGGGGATGTGATAGGAAATGGCCCATCTCCCTAGGCCCAAAGCCCAACTAACTTACCTCGGCACAGGCCCAGCTCGGCGTAGGCCCAGTAGAGACACCAGCTCGGCCCAACCCACACCAAATACAGGCCCAGGGAGTTGAGCCCTGACTCTCAAGTACGTGGGTTGTTGGAGAAGAAACCGGAACAGGAAAACTACCTGTTGCTGCATGGATTGCATGGTTCGATTATTTATGGCATGAGTTATGTATGCAAGGTGTTTCGAATGGTGTGGAGTTCATATGGTATAAGGATTCTTTCCTTATTATTTATTCACACGCTATATGGGAAGATATGCACGAAGATTTGATTAACCCTATTAAGGATATCTTTTGAGAAATGCCTTAATTATCTATTAGGGTTTTGCATGAGTCGTTTATAAGGACGAAGATCTTATTAGTGCTGTGGCGCGTATGGGATATTATTGAGTGCTCGTCTTCTTCGTGTTCTTGAGAGTGAAGTTTATTCTTTTCATTCATCAATCGTTGGGGTAGTTTGTTTATTGGTGAGTGATTGTAATACCTTGAACGATTCCACGTTCAAGGTTGAGTTTATCTTTTCAATTCTGTGAAAAGTATTTCGGGTAGACTAGTGAGAGTTTACCGAGGATTCATTGGTGAGGAGTAGAGTCGGGTGAGGAGAGAACGATCAGTGTGGCTGTCGTTCACGAGTCTTGTATCCCTTATACTCATCATAGTGAATTGTTTCTTGGAATAGCTTCCCCCAGACGTAGGTGTGTTTATCACCGAATTGGGTTACCAACTTGTGTTCTCAACTGTGTTACTTTCTGTGTTACGTGCTGAGTTACTCTTACCTACCAAAGTAGGGATTATACAATTTCAATTGGCACCAGAGCAGGTCATCGAGGTGCGGTGTTAGATCCTGGGATATTAGTATAATCCGTGGTATATTGGTGGTTCGTGTGATGAGTACCATCAAGGAAGGTGGCTCTACGGTCAGACCACCGTTGTTTGATGGCACAAGTTATGGGTATTGGAAGATCAGGATGGCTTCGTTCATCAGATCTATTGACGAGGCTGCATGGACTGCAGTGGAAAATGGCTGGAGTGTTCCAAAAGATGAAGATGGCTCGGAGAAACCTAGATCAAAATGGTCGGAAGAGGAGCTAAAGTCGTCAGGCATGAATCAGAAAACTATCAACGCCATACACACTGGTGTGAGTGTTGAGGTCTTTGCCATTATTTCCACGTGCAAATCTGCCAAGGAAGCATGGGATATCTTGGAGATCACTTATGAAGGCAATAAACGGGTGAAGAATCAGAGGCTGCAACAACTTACTTCACAATTTGAGTCCCTCAGAATGGACGAGAGTGAAAGCATCTCAAAATTTTATGCTAAGTTGCTGAGTCTATCAAATGAATTCTTTTCGTTGGGAGAAAAGCTCACGGAATCCAAAATTGTGAGGAAAATCCTGAGATCTCTTCCCGAGAGATTTGATTACAAGGTTACAGCCATCGAGGAAGCAAAGGATGTTGATGAGCTATCACCAAATGAACTTATTGGTTCCTTGAGGACGTTTGAGATGGGCATGCGTGTGAATCCTAGTGAAAAGAAGAAGTCCGTGGCGTTCAAGGCTTCATCTACAAGCCAATCTGAAGAGGAATTAACTGCGGAAGACATGGCTGAGTGCATTGCGTATATCTCAAAGAGGTTTGGGAAGAAATTTTTCAGGAGAGGAAATAGTGAAGGGAACTCCAGATTTTGTCGGACCGAGAATCAAAGCGGTACTCAGAACAGGGGTCCGAACATCTCAGAGAAGAAAGACAATGGAGATAGAGGACCACAGTGCCATGAGTGTGATGGTTTTGGTCACATCATGAGCGAATATGCAAATACCTTCAAATATCAGAAAGTCAGCAAGAAGGCGTTCCAAGCCACGCACAGTGATGAGGAGGTCACCGATATAGAGTTTGAAGAAGGACAGGATACATCTCATACTGCTCATGTTGCTACAGTAAATGGTCCAAGGCTCGTATATGATGTTGCTGATCAAGATCCGTTTAAAATTGAAGACGTTGTGGAAGAAGAAGATGATCAGGAGGACTATGATGAGTTGATGGATGCATGTAAGAAGGCACTGATCTTGAATCAGAGTCTTACTGAGCAGGTCAAGGATCTGGAAAGGGAAAGGAATATTCTAAGATCCGAGGTTGAATCCCTTCAAGAAAAACTCAGAAACTGTGAGGATGGAAGAAAGGAGACTAATGGAGAATTGAGTCAGATTCAGAAGTTGATAAGGATGATGAACTCCAGTACCGAGAAGCTTGATGAAATTCTCAGACAAGGAAAGAGAGCTGCAGATAAGGAGGGTCTTGGGTTCAACAGAAGTAATTATCAACATGTTGAATATCAATATCAACAAAGAGCTCAAAGACAAGACTGGAGCAAGACAGAGAGAAGAGTTGAGGGATGGAACCGATCCAATGATCATATTGAAACTCAACCCAGTGGAAGATCTGTTAGGCGTGAGGAATGCAGGCCTAAACTAACTGAAGCTGCAGTAAATGTCGAGCAGAAGTCTGGAGAGGAAGAAGCTCCAGATGAGGTACCCAAACAAGAACACCACAAGGTACCTGAACATAATCCTGATTCTGATGTATTTATTCCTCTATGTCATTAATGTCGTAGACTTGGTCACATTAGACCAAGATGTCGTAACTATCTTGGTGATAAGAGGCAAGAGATGATCAAATACCAAAATAGAAGAAATCAAGGCCAGGGCCATAGGGCTTATGTTGTTCATACCAGTAACAGTTCCAGAGTGGGAAATTCTTGGTACATTGACAGTGGGTGTTCTCAGCACATGACAGGTAACATGAATCTTCTTGTTAATGTGCAAAGTTGCTCTAATGAATCTGTTGTGTTTGGTGATGGTGGAAAAGGCAGAATTCGAGGAATAGTACACTGAATGCACCTGGCATGCCAGTTCTAGATGGGGTTCTCTATGTTGAAGGCTTGAGAGCAAATCTAGTCAGCATCAGTCAATTGTGTGATGAAGGAATGAGCGTAAGTTTTGGAAAAGATAGTAGCTGTGTCATCAACAAAGGAACAGATAAGTTTCAGGAGGCAAACAGATCGGCTGACAATTGCTACATTTTTACTCCGAAGATTACAAGCTACAGGGTCACTTCTAAGATGAGTGAAATCTGGCATCAGAAACTTGGGCACACTCACTACAGAAATATTCAGAGGCTCATTCAACTGAATGCTATTGAAGGAATTCCTAAGATCAGATTTGGTGATGTTGATTTTTGTGGACCGTGTCAACAAAGGAAATAGACTCGGGAGGTACACAAGAGAGTACTCCGAATCACCACAGCCAAAGTTCTTGATCTCATGCATATGGATTTGATGGGACCCATGCAAGTTGAAAGTCTAGGGGGAAAGAAATACATTCTTGTATGTGTGGATGACTTCTCCAGATACACATGGATGGAATTCTTAAGAGAAAAATCAGACACATTCGAGGCATTCAGAGTTTTGTGTCTAAGGCTGGAAGTGGAGAAGGAGAGCAAACTCAAGGCCATCAGAAGTGATCATGGACGTGAGTTTGAGAATCAAGAATTTATGGAATTCTGCCAATCTAAAGGGATCAGACACGAATTCTCAGCTCCTATCACACCTACTCAAAATGGTGTGGTTGAAAGGAAAAACAAGACCTTGCAGAGTACAGCCAGAACTATGATGAAGGCTAAGGAGATTGCCCTTAGACTCTGGGCTGAAGCATTTGAGACGGCTTGCTACATTTGCAATAGAGTGTACCTTAGGCCACAGACTGAGGTTACTGCTTATGAGATCTGGTGAGGAAGAAAGCCAAACGTGAAGCATCTCCACATCTTTGGTGCACGATGCTTTGTGGTAAATGACAGAGTGCAAAGGAAGAAACTTGATGACAAGGGAATAGAGGGAATCTTTGTAGGCTACTCCAGAAACAGTCGTGCTTACAGAGTGTACCTGAAGAATCAAAGCACTGTTATTGAATCAATCAATGTTACATTTGATGATTCATTAGAAGGTGAAGCAAGTACTGAAGAAGATTTTTTGATTACCAGTACTATAGAGAGTTCTCAGAGTTCTAGCAGAGAGAAGGATGTCAAAGTAGAGGAGGTAACACTGGAGGGTACTCAAGATGGTACTCCAACTGGTACTTCTGACAGTGCAGAAACGAGAGTCCATAAGAATCACTCAGTTTCAGATGTGATTGGGAATATTAATGACGGGATACAGACCAGGAAGAGAGAGATAGATTTCAAGAAGTTGGTCTCCCACATAGCGACTGTGTGTTTTGTTTCAAAGATTGAGCCCAAGAACGTAAATGATGCGTTCCAAGATGAAAACTGGATAGCTGCCATGCGTGAAAAATTGTTGGAATTTCAGCGCTGCAATGTATGGTATCTAACATCACTTCCCAAAGGTGCTAATGTGATTGGGACTAAGTGGATATTCAAGAATAAAACTGATGAGCAAGGGAACATCACTCGTAACAAAGCTAGATTGGTTGCTCAAGGATACTCTCAAGAGGAAGGCATTGACTACGGGGAGACTTTTGCTCCGGTAACAAGATTGGAATCTGTGAGATTCTTGATGGGTGTGGCTAGCAGCTTGGATTTCAAGCTATACCAGATGGACGTCAAAAGTGCCTTTCTGAATGGAAATTTGGAAGAGGAGGTATATGTCAAACAACCAAAGGGTTTTGAAGACCCTGAGCACCCAGATCACGTGTACAGATTGAACAAGGCTCTGTACGGTTTGAAGCAAGCTCCCAGAGCTTGGTATAACACATTGGTTGAATTCCTTCTCAAGAAGGGATATGTTCGAGGGAGTGCTGACAAGACATTGTTTGTTAAGCAACAAGCAGGCCACATATTTATTGTTCAGGTATATGTTGATGATCTTGTTTTCGGCTCTAAATCAGATTCTCTTGTGAATGAATTTGTGAAATTGATGAGTTCTGAGTTCAAGATGAGTATGTTTGGAGAATTGAAGTTCTTTCTGGGACTTCAAGTCAAGCAGAGTGAAGATGGCATTTTTGTGAGTCAAGAGAAGTATGCTGAAAATCTGGTGAAAAAGTTTGGCATGGAAAGTTCAATGGCGAAGAGGACACCAATGGGTACATCAGTCAAACTGACTCAAGAAGGAGAGAGCAAACCGGTTGAACAAACAGTATACAGAAGTATGATTGGTAGCCTACTGTACCTAACTGCCAGCAGACCAGATATTGCTTATAGTGTTGGGGTATGCTCTCGTTTTCAATCAAACCCTAAGGAGAGTCATCTCAAGGCTGTGAAGAACATTATAAAGTATGTCAAAGGGACATGCAAGATTGGCATATGGTATGGAAAGGGAAGTTCACTGAAGTTAACAGGATACATTGATGCAGATTGGGTTGGCAACCCAAATGATCGTAAGAGTACCACTGGAGGATGTTTTTTCTTGGGAGAAAATTTAATCTCTTGGCATAACAAGAAGCAGAATTGTGTTTCTCTGTCTTCAACTGAAGCAGAGTATATAGCAGCAGGGAGTGCATGTACTCAGTTGATCTGGATTACCAAGATGCTATCTGACTATGGGATTGATGAAAAGGAGTATGTCTTATTCTGTGACAATATTGGGGCTATTAATCTCTCGAAAAATCCAGTCAGTCATTCGAAAGCCAAACACATAGAGATCAGGCACCATTTTATAAGAGATCTTGTCGAGAACAAGACTTTATCTCTTCAACATGTCTCTACTCGTGTGCAAGTGGCAGATATATTCACCAAACCTTTAGATGGAGAAAGGTTTGAAGCTCTTCGAAAGTCACTCGGGATGTGTATAATCTGAGCTGCTCAGATTATGTTTATTTGATTTCGTCTATTGTTTGAATTCATGGTGTGATGAATTGTGTTATGTTTGGTGTTATCCTTTGGGTACTTGTCTGATGTGGAATTTTTGTCAGTTGAAAGGGGGCTATTTTTCTGCGCGCCCTTTGCTATTACTGTTGATACCTAGGAATTTGAACCGGCGCTTGCTTATTGCAGAGTTCATTCTCTTCCTCTCTCAATTGCACTAGGGTTCTCTGATTTTCTAATTTCCTCCGCCAGAAATTATTGTTTCCTGTCATCTCTCTCGCCGTTTCTTTGCCGGTTTCCTAATTTTGTGCTGCATCCATGGTTTCTTTCAAGCTATCTGAGGGTATTGATTTGTCGTCTCTGTTCACGGCTGCAGAACCCGTGCCCAAAATTCCCCTTTTGCCATGGTACGGTGCCGGGTTAGTCGAGGAGAAGGCTCCTCCATCTCCTCTCAGAGATTCAGTTCCCCCATCTCCGCTCAGGGATGAGGTCTCAAAAGAGCCTCTCCAGCAGCTATATGGTGATGATTTCGTTCCTCCTCCGTCAGAAACCACTCCTAGGGTTTCTGTTTCGGCGTCTTCGGTGGAGCCACCACCTCGAAAGAAGAAGATCAAACAAGTGGCAAGGAAGAACAAGTCTTCTCCTCCTCCGCCACCCCCTGTTGGCATCGCCCGAAGGACGCGCTCTCAAGCTCGTGCGCCTCTCGGTGTTTCTGGTTCAGCCACGAATCGGAAGAGGAAGGCCTCCTCTCCCTCTTCTGCTCAAGACAAGAAGAAGGCTGTCAAGGGAAAGGGCAAGAAGCCTGTGATTAATTTGGACTCGGAGTCTGATGCCGATGTCCCCATTCCCAATGACTCAGATGAGGAAGATCCTGTTCCTCCCTCTTCTTCGAAAGGTACGGATGCTCCTTCTCTGCCTGCAGGTTATGCGTTCATGCCGATATTTCGCAATGCCTCCTTTGCGAAGTTCTGGGATATCAACCAAGGGAAAATTATTATTGTGGATAGGCCTGCCAGAATCTTTGATTTGCAAAGGGCAGGGGTGTTTGAGTGTATATTTGAGGCCAAGATGTTGACCACCTTGGCAGAGGAGTTCTGTTGGGTGAAAGATGTTATCATGGATATCTACTCCAATTTGAGTTTGTCGCTGTTTGACATTACGTCTCCTGACTACCATCGTGGTTTCGTTCGAGGACAGTTCTTCAATTTGTCTCCTGCCTTGATTGATGCTTTCATATGTGGTGAAGTGGTGAGGGAGAGTTTAGAGCCTATTGATGCGGATCTAATTGCTGCCACTCTGCTGGACGAGGAAGAGGCTAAGTGGCCTGTGAAGGCTAAGAGGCTTCGGGCCTCCTCCCTTTCTCCTAAGTACAAGGCTTTGTACTATATTGCAAATCGGAATTGGGTGCCAACCACTCACAAGACTTATGTGAATCTCTCTCTGGCGACTCTGCTGTATAAGGTTGGGAATGGTCTTCCAGTGTCTTTTGGAAGGCTGGTATTTGAAGCTCTTGCTGAGCATGCAGAGAAAGTGGTCTCCTCCAACAAGGCCATTTGCTTTCCTCGGTTCTTGTATGCCTACATTTCCAAGTTTGTGGAATTTGAAATTCCTGAAGGTGCTAAGGCACCTGCTGCTTCTCATATGAGGTTCACTAAGGCTCAGACCGGTGAGGCGCCTGAGTCTCCTCCTTTCAGCTCGAAGGCAGAGAAGGCATCTTCTTCCTCGATGCCTCATGAAGAGAATGTAGATGATATTCAGCTGCCTTTTGGTCCTGCCCCTCCTCATTATGAACCAGCAATATCTAAGCTCATGTTCCAAGCTATATCTTTGGAATATGAATGCACCTGTGAGCAGATTCGGATGCTGTTGAAGAAGAAAAGGGAGATTGAGTATCTGCTTATCTTGGCTGGTGGTACACCGCAAGGGGGAGTTGCTGGTGCTCCTACTCCCGATTCTGATGTTGCGGTTGGTGCAGAAGGAGATGAGGCTGTTGATGCAGAGGTTGATGCGGACCAGCCCTAGCTTGGCATTTCATGTCTGCATTCAAGGGGGAGTATAGGTTGTTTTTTTTTTTTTTTTTTTTTTTTGCTCTGATGATTCGATTGGGTTGTTATTACCTTTTATGCTATTCTGGTGGTTGGTTGGCTGGACAGTTTCCTTTTTGCTGATGGAGTGGATATTCAGTTTTTGGTCTGTAATAGTAAATAGGTCTGTGCTGATGATGCTTGGACTTCTGTTGAAGCATGTTTTGGTCATCTGGTTATCTGTGGTGTTCCAAGCGGTGTTATGCAGTGCACCTTATGTTTCTCTCTTTGTGTGAGTATTCTAGTGCGGGTGAGCTCGGCTAGTGCTACACTTTAGAGAGTGTTTGAAGCAAGGGGGAGTTGTTGTACACTATGCATTTAAGTATGGTTATGTGGGTGCGCTCCTTGCCTACTTAATTTTGCATTGGGTGTTTTGTATTTTGGAGGTGTTGTGTGAAGTTGTGTTTTGTGCGTGTGATTGCATACATAAAATGCCAAGGGGGAGATTGTTGCTGCATGGATTGCATGGTTCGATTATTTATGGCATGAGTTATGTATGCAAGGAATGTTTCGAATGGTGTGGAGTTCATATGGTATAAGGATTCTTTCTTTATTATTTATTCACACGCTATATGGGAAGATATGCACGAAGATTTGATTAACCCTATTAAGGATATCTTTTGAGATATGCCTTAATTATCTATTAGGGTTTTGCATGAGTCGTATATAAGGACGAAGATCTTATTAGTGCCGTGGCGCGTATGGGATATTATTGAGTGCACGTCTTCTTCGTGTTCTTGATAGTGAAGTTTATTCTTTTCATTCATCAATCGTTGGGGTAGTTTGTTTATTGGTGAGTGATTGTAATACCTTGAACGATTCCACGTTCAAGGTTGGGTTTATCTTTTCAATTCTGTGAAAAGTATTTCGGGTAGACTAGTGAGAGTTTACCGAGGATTCATTGGTGAGGAGTAGAGTCGGGTGAGTAGAGACGTCTTTGCATGGTCCCCGTTGGACATGACAGGAGTGTCACCCCAGTTAATTACACATCGGCTTAAAATTGACCCCGAGGTCAGGCCGATAAAACAGAAACAACGCTCTTTCACTGCTGAGCGAAATCAAGTTATAAAGACCGAGGTGACACAGTTGTTGGACGCTGGGATCCTGTTTGAAGTCAATTATCCGACTTGGATAGCGAACCCGGTGATGGTCAAGAAAGCTGGGGGAGGGTGGCGCATGTGCATTGATTACACCGATCTCAACAAGTACTGCCCCAAGGATTGCTACCCTCTACCCGACATCGATAAAAAGGTGGACTCTCTGGTCAGCCACAAGATTTTTAGCTTCCTTGACTTATATAAAGGATATCACCAGGTTCTGATGGACGCCGAGGATGCGGAGAAGACCGCGTTCATTACGGACTTCGGCATTTTTGCCTACCGCAAAATGCCGTTCGGATTGAAAAATGCGGGAGCTACCTATCAAAGAATGGTAGACAAGATATTCAAGGAACACATTGGAAAGGAGGTAGAAGTCTATGTCGATGACATAGTAGTAAAGAGTAAGGAAGAGAGCACCAGTGTTGCCGATCTCCGAACTGTGCTCTCCCTCCTTCGTGAAGTCAACTTAAAACTTAACCCTCAAAAGTGCACCTTTGCTGTGACCTCGGGGAAGTTTTTAGGTTGTTGGATCTCCCAAGAGGGGTTAAAGGCGAACCCGTCAAAAGTCAAAGCTGTGTTGGAGATGAGGGACCTGAGGTCGATCAACGATGTGCATAGGCTCACCGGATGCCTTGCCGCGCTGAGCAGATTCCTCTCCAAAGCCGCGGAGAAACAATTGCCCTTCTTCAAGATCTTGAAGAAGGCACCCGAGTTCAGCTGGAATTCGGAACATCATCTCGCATTAAACCAGTTGAAGGACTATCTCAACAACTTACCAACATTGTCAGTGCCAAAAGAGGGAGAGGTGTTGTTTTTATACTTAGCCACCTCGGAGGAAGCTATCAGTGCAGTGCTCGTGCGAGAAGAAGCAGGGCGGCAGCTGCCCGTGTATTTCATAAGCAGGTCGTTTAAGGGACCCGAGGTGCGATATCAGCCATTGGAGAAACTCGCCCTGGCGTTAGTCAACGCTGCTCGGCGTTTGCGCCCATACTTTCATGCTCACCCCATACAGGTCCGAACAGATTTTCCACTTCGGCAAGTTTTGACAAAGCCCGAAGCATCGGGCCGAATAGCGAAGTGGGCCATAGAGTTAGGGGAACACGACATCAGTTATACTCCCCGCCAGGCGATCAAAGGACAGGCCTTAGCAGATTTCCTGGTTGAGACCTCCATAACCGATGTCACTACCTCGGTACCTGAGCCGACAGTCCCAGCTCGCACAACCGCAGTAGAGCCACAAGATTGCTGGCACATGTATGTTGACGGCGCTTCCGGGAAGACAGGAAACGGAGCCGGAATTCTCCTCATAAGCCCAGAAAAGAAGGAGTTCACTTATTCGCTTCGTTTTCAGTTCGCAACCACCAACAATGAGGTAGAGTACGAGGCGCTGCTGGCAGGGCTCCGAATAGCCACAAACTTGAAGGTCACAGCCATAAAAGTACATAGTGATTCACAAGTAGTTGTGAACCACATGTTGGGGAAGTACGAAGCGAAGGGAGATAGGATGAAAAGATACCTAGCCAAGGCACGGGGAATGCAGGAAGCCTTCACATATTTCCAGCTTGAACGCATACCCCGAACTCAAAATTCCCGAGCTGACGTTCTCAGTAAGTTAGCAGCAGTACCCGGCACTTTGCCGGTGAAAGAAGTTCAGCACAGGAGCATAGAAGAAGCCGAGGTCAACGACTTAGACGAGGAGCAGCAACCGACGTGGATGACGCCAATCCTCGCCTATCTAGTGAGGGGGGAGTTGCCCGAAGATAAAACGGAAGCAAGGAGGATATTGTCAAAATCATTGAGATATGCCATACTGGACAATGTCCTTTACAAAAATCGTACCTCCAGCCCCTACTCAAATGTGTTGGCCCGAACTCAACAGAATATGTCATGCGCGAAGTGCACGAGGGGTCCTGCGGGAGCCACATCGGACCTCGGGCCCTAGCGAAGAAGATTATGAGATGGGGGTATTTTTGGCCTACAATGTTCAAAGACTGCACCGAGCTAGTGCAAAGGTGTGAGAAGTGCCAATTGCATTCCAACGTGCCAAGGCTACCTCAGACCGAACTGGCAACGATGCAAAGCCCTTAGCCGTTCGCACAATGGGGAATCGACATTGTAGGCCCATTCGATAAGGCACCTGGCCAATTGCGACATCTCATAGTCGCGATTGATTATTTCACTAGGTGGGTTGAAGCGGAGCCTCTAGCTACAATCACAAGTAAGAATGCTCGCAACTTCGTATGGAAGAACATAGTGTGTCGTTTTGGAATACCTCATGTATTGGTATCCGACAACGGGTATATATATATATATATATATATATATATATATATATATATATATATATATATATATATATATACCCGTTGTCGGATACCAATACATGAGGTATTCCAAAACGACACCTAGTGAGACAAGGTTTTCAGAGAATGGTGCGACGAACTGCAAATTCAGCAGCACTTCACCTCGGTGGCTCACCCACAGGCAAATGGCCAAGCCGAAGTGACGAATCGGACAATCGTCAAAGGCCTTAAGACCCGATTAGAAAAAGCCAAAGGATTTTGGGCAGAGAACCTTCCTAATGTTCTATGGTCTTACCGGACTACACCTCGATCCACAAATGGCGAAACACCGTACAGCCTGGCTTACAGGACAGAAGCTGTTATCCCGGTCGAAATCGGACTGCCAAGTTCACGTACGACCCATTTTGTCTCTGAAGTGAATGATGAGAACCGATGTGCGGATCTCGACCTATTGGAGGAGAAACGGGATGCAGCTTACATCAAGGAAGCCCGGTACAAGCAACTCATGGCCCGATACTATAATCGGCGAGTTAGAGGCCGGCAGTTCCGCGTAGGAGACTTAGTCCTACGGAACAATGAGATCAGCAAGGCTTGCAAGCTCGGCAAGCTGGAAGCCACATGGGAAGGACCTTACCGAGTTGACGAGGACCTCGGCAAAGGTGCTTATAGACTATCCAGCTTGTCAGGGGAGCCCATACAGCGGCCATGGAACGTTATCCATCTAAAGAGGTATTATGAATAGGAGTGGAGTGTCATATAGGATAGAATCTTGTTTGTCAGTCGGTTCGTCAGTTCGTTTGTCAGTCAGTTTGTCAGTTCATTTATTTCAGTACGTCAGTTCAGTCTCCTTTCAGTTCGAGTCTTGTTCCCAAATTATTTCAAAGTAATGAAGTTTGCAGTTTTTACTTTCATTGTGTTCGCATTATTTTGCATTGCTCCACTTATATGCGTGTTACCTCTAAATATTATACACTATCCTGACGAGGACAAGTGTTAGAATACCAAACTAAATCGTACGAACAGGGGACCGCCCCTACCGACCTGGTCGGCAAAACAGGAACCCGATTAATACCCAAGTGTCACCTCGGCCATGGATAATAGGAAATAGCCATCCTAAGACCAAGGGAAGACCCAAGTGTAACGTCGGAAGCCGAAGTCAGGCCCCAGGGCTTCGGAAGACCTGTCAATTCGGAAGCCGAAATGGGCAATATTGCCACTTCGGGAACAGGCAATTCGCTACGTAAAAAAAAAAAAGGGTATAATGATCAAAAGCAAAATATTTATTATTCTATGCAGGTCTACATTTTTACATGTTAGCTAGAGGGACCACTCCCATCCGGCTTTTTGCTACAATTAAAGTAACTAGCCCAACCGGTGGTAGGCGGGTTGAGCAAAGTGTCTATATTTATTTTCTCTTTCTAACGAGAACTCTGCCCTGCACTGCGGCCACCCCATCCACCTCGGCTAGTTCCTCCAGTTCGGCTGGTTATCCCTCCTCGGTTACTAGAAGACCGGCCTCTGTACGTAATCCGAGGGGCGGTATAATTACCATCACCACGGTTCGGAATTGGAGGGCGGCGGTTTTGCACAGGAAGAAGCATGTCTAGCCGATCCTTGATTAAACGTGATGGAACGGTCGGACTCAAAGCCCGGAATCGACAGACATTCTGCTTCGCGGGCTGCACCTGCGGATACCGATCTAACCACTTCTTCATAATCGGGTTCCAAGTCAAGACCAATGGGAATAAGTTTGTCAGATATCGCAGCTCGGATATATGCTCAGCAACTTCCCAAGAGTCCGGACCTCGGTTCTTGCATTCTCGTATCACACCTCGGCAAGCCTCACGTGCATCAACCTCCACTTCGGAAATAGTTTTGCCGCCAAGTTCGTGCACAACTCTCTCGTATTCAGTGTGTTCGGCTTCGATCTTCTCAGCATCCGCATAATCCTCCTTCAGTTGAAGGTATCGGGCTTCATTGGCATCTGCCTTGATTTGCAGATCGTTGTACTTCGCATCGAACTCATTTCGAAGGTGGTCAGCACGTTTAGCTAGCCTTGCGATTTCAACATCTTTACCATCAAGAAGGATTTTAAGTTGTTTGATCTCGTTAAGATATGGAATTATGTCGGCTACGGGTTTGTTCTACAGAAAATAAAATAGCAGAGATAAGCAAGTGCCGACGAGAAGTCATTTCATTAATTGAAGATAGTGCAGTACAGTTCGGTAAAAAAAAAATAAATAAATAAATAAAAAATTACAAGAGGGGATCAACTGACCCCGCCAGAAGGCTCAACCCCGTCACCCGGCTTTTGCACATCGGCGGATTGATTCACCCCGACATCGCCTCCGACATGGCCAGTTTCCACGTCCATCTCCTCATCCTCCTCGTCCTCGGACGACACATCTGGAGAAAGCGGACGTACCTCCAGCTCGTCACGGAAAGGACCACACAGGCCCTCGAATTCGACATCCCGGTCGAACTGGCAGTTGTGCACTTCGTCCGCTGACTAGGGAGTCTGCTTTTCAGCTAAATGCCCCACAACCGGGAAAGGGGAGGCCTTCTTCAAAATCTAACGGAAATAAATCCGCAGCATTTCATCGTCATCGATCGATTTATAGCCGTACTTCCCCTTGTCAAGATTGGGGAAGTCGGTAGCAACACGATCAAGCACCTTGGCCACCGCCCGGGTCTTTGACGGCTTGGTCAGTGCGGAAACCAGGGCACTGAAGCCCTGGCTGTAAACTACCCTTTCAGCAAGGGCATGGAAGAGCTTGCCTTGGTTGGCGGCGAATTCTTGTTCGCAAGCGCGGGCCGCCGCAACCTCCTCCTCGCTTTTCGCTGCTTTTTCCTTGGCAGCGGCGAGATCGGCAGTAGCGGCAGCAAGCTGCTTCCTCAGCTCCTCCTCCCGAACAACAGAGGAGGCAAACTCCTTGGTCACCTGTTCCTTCTCGGTGGCCAGCCTCTTCACCTTCTCGGTGGCTCGCTCATACTTGGCCACCGAGCCCTTCAGCAAGTTTTTGATTATGCCCGAGGCGATCTCGTAATCCTCACCCCCTACACAACCGAACTGTCAGCAAAATACAAAAACGTAAGGAAAAAAAAGAAGAAGAAACAAGAGTCAGTTACAGCTGGGAAAACCGGAGTCGCAGTTCGGACCCCGGTGATAGCAAGATCGGGCTCGGAAGTGGCCGAGCCCATAACCAGCTTCCCCGCTGCCGCCACATCGATGTCCTTGGTTTCAAAAGGAGGAACACCGTGAGAATGGGGGGTGGGAATTTCAGATCGGGTCCTCTCCGACGACTCGGTCGCCTGCCTTTAAGAATCGGCAGGCGCACTGGAGGCTTCGCCCTTCCTCTTCTTCTGTGTGGGCCCCTTCCTTCCCTTCACCATGTTCACTGCAAGGGACACAAGGAGCAAGATTAGTACCGAAGTAAAAAAAAAAAAAAAAAAAAAAAAAAAAAAAAAAAAAAAAAAAAAAGCCAGGGAAAGGGACCTCACCCCTCCCCGGCTCCACCGCAGTGGAAGGATCATTAGGGCTCGGTACGGCCGACTCGAGCTCGGCCAACGACATTGGCATCTTGCCGAGGCTAGCAAAACGTGCCGCCACCGCGGCAAACTACTTTTGCCTCGGCAAAAGCCTAACAGCACCAGTGTGCCACCCGACCTCGGTGGCACCCTCAAACCGGCAGAAGAAAAATTTCTTCTGCCAGTTCAGAATCTTCGACGGGACAGAGACAAAAAATTTATACCGGGACCGGGTTGCAGCGTAATACCATCCCTCTTTTCGGTCTTTAAAAGAAAACATTGACCCCACGGTCTTGACCGAATAGGGGATGTCCAACCGAGCACAGGCAACCCCCAACCCGGTAATTTGAGTTATGCTATTTGGAGAGATTTGGGCGGGGGAAAGATCAAAAGTATCGTGAATATCGCCGTATATGGCAGGAAAGGGAACACGCAGACTACCCTTAATTTGGTCAACATATATAGTAACAAAACCACGAGGGGGCCGGCAAGCTCTGTCGCCGGCCCGAGGTTGAAGAAGAAGAGCAGAAGGAGGAAAATTATATTCTACAACAAGTTCATTGAGGGTGAAGGTAGAAACGGAAGAATCGTAGGTCCCCACCTTCCCGAAAACACCAGGAAGATCGGGGAACTCTACCTCTTGTGCGTATGGGGTCTCACAATTCGACCGCACGCACGCACGCGAGTGGTCAGAAAGAATTATAGGAGGGGAGGAAGATGAAGAAGTGGCGGCGGTTTCCTCCGCCGCCGCCACAGACGGTGACGAAGTTGACGGTGAATGTACCGACCGTGCAGGCGAAGAGGGAGAAGTAGACAACGAAATTGAAAAAGACATGACTTACTTTTGTTGGATTCTTGGAGAATTTGCAGAAAGTATGAAGTTGGTGAAGATGAACAGTAGAGAAAATTTGAAAACTAGGGTTTCCTTTGCAGCGTTTAAGAAAAGATTAAATGAACAATTTCCCCAATCATCAAACATAAAGGGGAGGGAAGAATTTAATGCGTATACAGTACGCCATTCAATGCGACGGCGTATCGACTAATGGCTGGTCACATCCCCGCTTTATCGGTACCCCAAGCGTCGCATTAAATGAACCTGACAACTTTATAGACTTTCGGCTGGAACCTAATCGCACTTCGACATCTCCCCGAACTCTCAGTTTTGAAGGAGGTACGCCAAGCCAGAGTTCGGCCTCTACCGAACTCACAGTTTTGAAGGGGGTACGCCAAGCCAGAGTTCGGCCTCTCCCCGAACTCACAGTTTTGAAGGGGGTACGCCAAGCCTGAGTTCGGCCTCTCCCCGAACTCACAGTTTTGAAGGTGGTGCGCCAAGCCAGAGTTCGGCCTCTCCTCGAACTCACAGTTTTGAAGGAGGTGCGCCAAGCCAGAGTTCGGCCTCTCCCCTAACTCACAGTTTTGAAGGAGGTACGCCAAGCCAGAGCTCGGCCTTTCCCCGAACTCACAGTTTTGAAGGTGATACGCCAAGTAAGAGTTCGGCTTCTCCCGAACTCCAGTTTTGAAAAAGGTTTGCAAAGTCAGAATCCGGCCACTTCTGAACTCCGAGTTTCGAAGGGGGTACGCCAAGTGAGAGTTCGGCTTCTCCCGAACTCTAGTTTTGAAAGGGATACGACAAAGCACCACACAACATGAACGAGAAACAACGCCCTCACACGGACAAGGAGTATAAACCGAACAACAAACAGCCTACTCCAACTCCATCACCCCACGACTTTTGGGGGGGGGAGGGGGGGGGGGGGGGATGTGATAGGAAATGGCCCATCTCCCTAGGCCCAAAGCCCAACTAACTTACCTCGGCACAGGCCCAGCTCGGCGTAGGCCCAGTAGAGACACCAGCTCGGCCCAACCCACACCAAATACAGGCCCAGGGAGTTGAGCCCTGACTCTCAAGTACGTGGGTTGTTGGAGAAGAAACCGGAACAGGAAAACTACCTGTTGCTGCATGGATTGCATGGTTCGATTATTTATGGCATGAGTTATGTATGCAAGGTGTTTCGAATGGTGTGGAGTTCATATGGTATAAGGATTCTTTCCTTATTATTTATTCACACGCTATATGGGAAGATATGCACGAAGATTTGATTAACCCTATTAAGGATATCTTTTGAGAAATGCCTTAATTATCTATTAGGGTTTTGCATGAGTCGTTTATAAGGACGAAGATCTTATTAGTGCTGTGGCGCGTATGGGATATTATTGAGTGCTCGTCTTCTTCGTGTTCTTGAGAGTGAAGTTTATTCTTTTCATTCATCAATCGTTGGGGTAGTTTGTTTATTGGTGAGTGATTGTAATACCTTGAACGATTCCACGTTCAAGGTTGAGTTTATCTTTTCAATTCTGTGAAAAGTATTTCGGGTAGACTAGTGAGAGTTTACCGAGGATTCATTGGTGAGGAGTAGAGTCGGGTGAGGAGAGAACGATCAGTGTGGCTGTCGTTCACGAGTCTTGTATCCCTTATACTCATCATAGTGAATTGTTTCTTGGAATAGCTTCCCCCAGACGTAGGTGTGTTTATCACCGAATTGGGTTACCAACTTGTGTTCTCAACTGTGTTACTTTCTGTGTTACGTGCTGAGTTACTCTTACCTACCAAAGTAGGGATTATACAATTTCAATTGGCACCAGAGCAGGTCATCGAGGTGCGGTGTTAGATCCTGGGATATTAGTATAATCCGTGGTATATTGGTGGTTCGTGTGATGAGTACCATCAAGGAAGGTGGCTCTACAGGCAGACCACCGTTGTTTGATGGCACAAGTTATGGGTATTGGAAGATCAGGATGGCTTCGTTCATCAGATCTATTGACGAGGCTGCATGGACTGCAGTGGAAAATGGCTGGAGTGTTCCAAAAGATAAAGATGGCTCGGAGAAACCTAGATCAAAATGGTCGGAAGAGGAGCTAAAGTCGTCAGGCATGAATCAGAAAACTATCAACGCCATACACACTGGTGTGAGTGTTGAGGTCTTTGCCATTATTTCCACGTGCAAATCTGCCAAGGAAGCATGGGATATCTTGGAGATCACTTATGAAGGCAATAAACGGGTGAAGAATCAGAGGCTGCAACAACTTACTTCACAATTTGAGTCCCTCAGAATGGACGAGAGTGAAAGCATCTCAAAATTTTATGCTAAGTTGCTGAGTCTATCAAATGAATTCTTTTCGTTGGGAGAAAAGCTCACGGAATCCAAAATTGTGAGGAAAATCCTGAGATCTCTTCCCGAGAGATTTGATTACAAGGTTACAGCCATCGAGGAAGCAAAGGATGTTGATGAGCTATCACCAAATGAACTTATTGGTTCCTTGAGGACGTTTGAGATGGGCATGCGTGTGAATCCTAGTGAAAAGAAGAAGTCCGTGGCGTTCAAGGCTTCATCTACAAGCCAATCTGAAGAGGAATTAACTGCGGAAGACATGGCTGAGTGCATTGCGTATATCTCAAAGAGGTTTGGGAAGAAATTTTTCAGGAGAGGAAATAGTGAAGGGAACTCCAGATTTTGTCGGACCGAGAATCAAAGCGGTACTCAGAACAGGGGTCCGAACATCTCAGAGAAGAAAGACAATGGAGATAGAGGACCACAGTGCCATGAGTGTGATGGTTTTGGTCACATCATGAGCGAATGTGCAAATACCTTCAAATATCAGAAAGTCAGCAAGAAGGCGTTCCAAGCCACGCACAGTGATGAGGAGGTCACCGATATAGAGTTTGAAGAAGGACAGGATACATCTCATACTGCTCATGTTGCTACAGTAAATGGTCCAAGGCTCGTATATGATGTTGCTGATCAAGATCCGTTTAAAATTGAAGACGTTGTGGAAGAAGAAGATGATCTGGAGGACTATGATGAGTTGATGGATGCATGTAAGAAGGCACTGATCTTGAATCAGAGTCTTACTGAGCAGGTCAAGGATCTGGAAAGGGAAAGGAATATTCTAAGATCCGAGGTTGAATCCCTTCAAGAAAAACTCAGAAACTGTGAGGATGGAAGAAAGGAGACTAATGGAGAATTGAGTCAGATTCAGAAGTTGATAAGGATGATGAACTCCAGTACCGAGAAGCTTGATGAAATTCTCAGACAAGGAAAGAGAGCTGCAGATAAGGAGGGTCTTGGGTTCAACAGAAGTAATTATCAACATGTTGAATATCAATATCAACAAAGAGCTCAAAGACAAGACTGGAGCAAGACAGAGAGAAGAGTTGAGGGATGGAACCGATCCAATGATCATATTGAAACTCAACCCAGTGGAAGATCTGTTAGGCGTGAGGAATGCAGGCCTAAACTAACTGAAGCTGCAGTAAATGTCGAGCAGAAGTCTGGAGAGGAAGAAGCTCCAGATGAGGTACCCAAACAAGAACACCACAAGGTACCTGAACATAATCCTGATTCTGATGTATTTATTCCTCTATGTCATTAATGTCGTAGACTTGGTCACATTAGACCAAGATGTCGTAACTATGTTGGTGATAAGAGGCAAGAGATGATCAAATACCAAAATAGAAGAAATCAAGGCCAGGGCCATAGGGCTTATGTTGTTCATACCAGTAACAGTTCCAGAGTGGGAAATTCTTGGTACATTGACAGTGGGTGTTCTCAGCACATGACAGGTAACATGAATCTTCTTGTTAATGTGCAAAGTTGCTCTAATGAATCTGTTGTGTTTGGTGATGGTGGAAAAGGCAGAATTCGAGGAATAGTACACTGAATGTACCTGGCATGCCAGTTCTAGATGGGGTTCTCTATGTTGAAGGCTTGAGAGCAAATCTAGTCAGCATCAGTCAATTGTGTGATGAAGGAATGAGCGTAAGTTTTGGAAAAGATAGTAGCTGTGTCATCAACAAAGGAACAGATAAGTTTCAGGAGGCAAACAGATCGGCTGACAATTGCTACATTTTTACTCCGAAGATTACAAGCTACAGGGTCACTTCTAAGATGAGTGAAATCTGGCATCAGAAACTTGGGCACACTCACTACAGAAATATTCAGAGGCTCATTCAACTGAATGCTATTGAAGGAATTCCTAAGATCAGATTTGGTGATGTTGATTTTTGTGGACCGTGTCAACAAAGGAAATAGACTCGGGAGGTACACAAGAGAGTACTCCGAATCACCACAGCCAAAGTTCTTGATCTCATGCATATGGATTTGATGGGACCCATGCAAGTTGAAAGTCTAGGGGGAAAGAAATACATTCTTGTATGTGTGGATGACTTCTCCAGATACACATGGATGGAATTCTTAAGAGAAAAATCAGACACATTCGAGGCATTCAGAGTTTTGTGTCTAAGGCTGGAAGTGGAGAAGGAGAGCAAACTCAAGGCCATCAGAAGTGATCATGGACGTGAGTTTGAGAATCAAGAATTTATGGAATTCTGCCAATCTAAAGGGATCAGACACGAATTCTCAGCTCCTATCACACCTACTCAAAATGGTGTGGTTGAAAGGAAAAACAAGACCTTGCAGAGTACAGCCAGAACTATGATGAAGGCTAAGGAGATTGCCCTTAGACTCTGGGCTGAAGCATTTGAGACGGCTTGCTACATTTGCAATAGAGTGTACCTTAGGCCACAGACTGAGGTTACTGCTTATGAGATCTGGTGAGGAAGAAAGCCAAACGTGAAGCATCTCCACATCTTTGGTGCACGATGCTTTGTGGTAAATGACAGAGTGCAAAGGAAGAAACTTGATGACAAGGGAATAGAGGGAATCTTTGTAGGCTACTCCAGAAACAGTCGTGCTTACAGAGTGTACCTGAAGAATCAAAGCACTGTTATTGAATCAATCAATGTTACATTTGATGATTCATTAGAAGGTGAAGCAAGTACTGAAGAAGATTTTTTGATTACCAGTACTATAGAGAGTTCTCAGAGTTCTAGCAGAGAGAAGGATGTCAAAGTAGAGGAGGTAACACTGGAGGGTACTCAAGATGGTACTCCAACTGGTACTTCTGACAGTGCAGAAACGAGAGTCCATAAGAATCACTCAGTTTCAGATGTGATTGGGAATATTAATGACGGGATACAGACCAGGAAGAGAGAGATAGATTTCAAGAAGTTGGTCTCCCACATAGCGACTGTGTGTTTTGTTTCAAAGATTGAGCCCAAGAACGTAAATGATGCGTTCCAAGATGAAAACTGGATAGCTGCCATGCGTGAAAAATTGTTGGAATTTCAGCGCTGCAATGTATGGTATCTAACATCACTTCCCAAAGGTGCTAATGTGATTGGGACTAAGTGGATATTCAAGAATAAAACTGATGAGCAAGGGAACATCACTCGTAACAAAGCTAGATTGGTTGCTCAAGGATACTCTCAAGAGGAAGGCATTAACTACGGGGAGACTTTTGCTCCGGTAACAAGATTGGAATCTGTGAGATTCTTGATGGGTGTGGCTAGCAGCTTGGAATTCAAGCTATACCAGATGGACGTCAAAAGTGCCTTTCTGAATGGAAATTTGGAAGAGGAGGTATATGTCAAACAACCAAAGGGTTTTGAAGACCCTGAGCACCCAGATCATGTGTACAGATTGAACAAGGCTCTGTACGGTTTGAAGCAAGCTCCCAGAGCTTGGTATAACACATTGGTTGAATTCCTTCTCAAGAAGGGATATGTTCGAGGGAGTGCTGACAAGACATTGTTTGTTAAGCAACAAGCAGGCCACATATTTATTGTTCAGGTATATGTTGATGATCTTGTTTTCGGCTCTAAATCAGATTCTCTTGTGAATGAATTTGTGAAATTGATGAGTTCTGAGTTCAAGATGAGTATGTTTGGAGAACTGAAGTTCTTTCTGGGACTTCAAGTCAAGCAGAGTGAAGATGGCATTTTTGTGAGTCAAGAGAAGTATGCTGAAAATCTGGTGAAAAAGTTTGGCATGGAAAGTTCAATGGCGAAGAGGACACCAATGGGTACATCAGTCAAACTGACTCAAGAAGGAGAGAGCAAACCGGTTGAACAAACAGTATACAGAAGTATGATTGGTAGCCTACTGTACCTAACTGCCAGCAGACCAGATATTGCTTATAGTGTTGGGGTATGCTCTCGTTTTCAATCAAACCCTAAGGAGAGTCATCTCAAGGCTGTGAAGAACATTATAAAGTATGTCAAAGGGACATGCAAGATTGGCATATGGTATGGAAAGGGAAGTTCACTGAAGTTAACAGGATACATTGATGCAGATTGGGGCTGGCAACCCAAATGATCGTAAGAGTACCACTGGAGGATGTTTTTTCTTGGGAGAAAATTTAATCTCTTGGCATAACAAGAAGCAGAATTGTGTTTCTCTGTCTTCAACTGAAGCAGAGTATATAGCAGCAGGGAGTGCATGTACTCAGTTGATCTGGATTACCAAGATGCTATTTGACTATGGGATTGATGAAAAGGAGTATGTCTTATTCTGTGACAATATTGGGGCTATTAATCTCTCGAAAAATCCAGTCAGTCATTCGAAAGCCAAACACATAGAGATCAGGCACCATTTTATAAGAGATCTTGTTGAGAACAAGACTTTATCTCTTCAACATGTCTCTACTCGTGTGCAAGTGGCAGATATATTCACCAAACCTTTAGATGGAGAAAGGTTTGAAGCTCTTCGAAAGTCACTCGGGATGTGTATAATCTGAGCTGCTCAGATTATGTTTATTTGATTTCGTCTATTGTTTGAATTCATGGTGTGATGAATTGTGTTATGTTTGGTGTTATCCTTTGGGTACTTGTCTGATGTGGAATTTTTGTCAGTTGAAAGGGGGCTATTTTTCTGCGCGCCCTTTTGCTATTACTGTTGATACCTAGGAATTTGAACCGGCGCTTGCTTATTGCAGAGTTCATTCTCTTCCTCTCTCAATTGCATTAGGGTTCTCTGATTTTCTAATTTCCTCCGCCAGAAATTATTGTTTCCTGTCATCTCTCTCGCCGTTTCTTTGCCGGTTTCCTAATTTTGTGCTGCATCCATGGTTTCTTTCAAGCTATCTGAGGGTATTGATTTGTCATCTCTGTTCACGGCTGCAGAACCCGTGCCCAAAATTCCCCTTTTGCCATGGTACGGTGCCGGGTTAGTCGAGGAGAAGGCTCCTCCATCTCCTCTCAGAGATTCAGTTCCCCCATCTCCGCTCAGGGATGAGGTCTCAAAAGAGCCTCTCCAGCAGCTATTTGGTGATGATTTCGTTCCTCCTCCGTCAGAAACCACTCATAGGGTTTCTGTTTCGGCGTCTTCGGTGGAGCCACCACCTCGAAAGAAGATGATCAAACAAGTGGCAAGGAAGAACAAGTCTTCTCCTCCTCCGCCACCCCCTGTTGGCATCGCCCGAAGGACGCGCTCTCAAGCTCGTGCGCCTCTCGGTGTTTCTGGTTCAGCCACGAATCGGAAGAGGAAGGCCTCCTCTCCCTCTTCTGCTCAAGACAAGAAGAAGGCTGTCAAGGGAAAGGGCAAGAAGCCTGTGATTAATTTGGACTCGGAGTCTGATGCCGATGTCCCCATTCCCAATGACTCAGATGAGGAAGATCCTGTTCCTCCCTCTTCTTCGAAAGGTACGGATGCTCCTTCTCTGCCTGCAGGTTATGCGTTCATGCCGATATTTCGCAATGCCTCCTTTGCGAAGTTCTGGGATATCAACCAAGGGAAAATTATTATTGTGGATAGGCCTGCCAGAATCTTTGATTTGCAAAGGGCAGGGGTGTTTGAGTGTATATTTGAGGCCAAGATGTTGACCACCTTGGCAGAGGAGTTCTGTTGGGTGAAAGATGTTATCATGGATATCTACTCCAATTTGAGTTTGTCGCTGTTTGACATTACGTCTCCTGACTACCATCGTGGTTTCGTTCGAGGACAGTTCTTCAATTTGTCTCCTGCCTTGATTGATGCTTTCATATGTGGTGAAGTGGTGAGGGAGAGTTTAGAGCCTATTGATGCGGATCTAATTGCTGCCACTCTGCTGGACGAGGAAGAGGTTAAGTGGCCTGTGAAGGCTAAGAGGCTTCGGGCCTCCTCCCTTTCTCCTAAGTACAAGGCTTTGTACTATATTGCAAATCGGAATTGGGTGCCAACCACTCACAAGACTTATGTGAATCTCTCTCTGGCGACTCTGCTGTATAAGGTTGGGAATGGTCTTCCAGTGTCTTTTGGAAGGCTGGTATTTGAAGCTCTTGCTGAGCATGCAGAGAAAGTGGTCTCCTCCAACAAGGCCATTTGCTTTCCTCGGTTCTTGTATGCTTACATTTCCAAGTTTGTGGAATTTGAAATTCCTGAAGGTGCTAAGGCACCTGCTGCTTCTCATATGAGGTTCACTAAGGCTCAGACCGGTGAGGCGCCTGAGTCTCCTCCTTTCAGCTCGAAGGCAGAGAAGGCATCTTCTTCCTCGATGCCTCATGAAGAGAATGTAGATGATATTCAGCTGCCTTTTGGTCCTGCCCCTCCTCATTATGAACCAGCAATATCTAAGCTCATGTTCCAAGCTATATCTTTGGAATATGAATGCACCTGTGAGCAGATTCGGATGCTGTTGAAGAAGAAAAGGGAGATTGAGTATCTGCTTATCTTGGCTGGTGGTACACCGCAAGGGGGAGTTGCTGGTGCTCCTACTCCCGATTCTGATGTTGCGGTTGGTGCAGAAGGAGATGAGGCTGTTGATGCAGAGGTTGATGCGGACCAGCCCTAGCTTGGCATTTCATGTCTGCATTCAAGGGGGAGTATAGGTTGTTTTTTTTTTTTTTTTTTTTTTTGCTCTGATGATTCGATTGGGTTGTTATTACCTTTTATGCTATTCTGGTGGTTGGTTGGCTGGATAGTTTCCTTTTTGCTGATGGAGTGGATATTCAGTTTTTGGTCTGTAATAGTAAATAGGTCTGTGCTGATGATGCTTGGACTTCTGTTGAAGCATGTTTTGGTCATCTGGTTATCTGTGGTGTTCCAAGCGGTGTTATGCAGTGCACCTTATGTTTCTCTCTTTGTGTGAGTATTCTAGTGCGGGTGAGCTCGGCTAGTGCTACACTTTAGAGAGTGTTTGAAGCAAGGGGGAGTTGTTGTACACTATGCATTTAAGTATGGTTATGTGGGTGCGCTCCTTGCCTACTTAATTTTGCATTGGGTGTTTTGTATTTTGGAGGTGTTGTGTGAAGTTGTGTTTTGTGCGTGTGATTGCATACATAAAATGCCAAGGGGGAGATTGTTGCTGCATGGATTGCATGGTTCGATTATTTATGGCATGAGTTATGTATGCAAGGAATGTTTCGAATGGTGTGGAGTTCATATGGTATAAGGATTCTTTCTTTATTATTTATTCACACGCTATATGGGAAGATATGCACGAAGATTTGATTAACCCTATTAAGGATATCTTTTGAGATATGCCTTAATTATCTATTAGGGTTTTGCATGAGTCGTATATAAGGACGAAGATCTTATTAGTGCCGTGGCGCGTATGGGATATTATTGAGTGCACGTCTTCTTCGTGTTCTTGATAGTGAAGTTTATTCTTTTCATTCATCAATCGTTGGGGTAGTTTGTTTATTGGTGAGTGATTGTAATACCTTGAACGATTCCACGTTCAAGGTTGGGTTTATCTTTTCAATTCTGTGAAAAGTATTTCGGGTAGACTAGTGAGAGTTTACCGAGGATTCATTGGTGAGGAGTAGAGTCGGGTGAGGAGAGAACGATCAGTGTGGCTGTCGTTCACGAGTCTTATATCCCTTATACTCATCATAGTGAATTGTTTCTTGGAATAGCTTCCCACAGACGTAGGTGTGTTTATCACCGAACTGGGTTACCAACTTGTGTTCTCAACTGTGTTACTTTCTGTGTTACGTGTTGAGTTACTCTTACCTACCAAAGTAGGGATTATACAATTTCACTACCCACACCTCCACGTTCTCACCTCCACAACCGGCGTTTATCTCATCTATAAATAGGAGAATCGTTTGTATTGTACACACTCATGCTACTCCGAATAATATACACTCTCTTTTCCTCCCCGTGGACGTAGATCTCACCGATCGAACCACGTAAATCTCTTGTCTCTGTTTACTTTCGCACACAAACCATACACAAACTCTTAGTTTAATTGGGCCGCAAATCGAGGGTTCATCAATTATTATTATTATTATTATTATTATTATTATTATTATTATTATTATTATTATTATTATTATTATTATTAAATTAATTAGTCAATTGCATGTAACGAGTTCCAGTGGACCACTATATTAGAGATTCCACCTGTAGAATTTGACTAATTTTGTGTGTTCTAAACACATTAATAATTGCACAAGCATTTGCGCCTTCTCAGGATAGCAATGAAAGTCCTAGTCAATTTTCAAGCGTCGAGATAGCGAATGTATGAGTTTAGACTTGCATTGTGTTATATAAGGGTCATGGTTAGGATAATGAAGGGTCATCATGGTTTCTGCATTGTGTCATTTAAGGTTGATGATTCGACTCTTGTATCTTTAATGTAATCTAATTTTTAAACTTAGTTGTTATAGGCATGGAAATGGATGATTCCGTTCTATTTGATGAGAAAAAAAATGAATATTCACTCTTTAAATCTTCCTTGTTTCTCACATTTTTCTCACTTTTGACCTTTTCCCCCCCTTCATTTGCACTACAATGGAGAGAAAATATTATCTCACCAATATAGTGTTGTAAATATTATCTGCAATTTAAGGAGTAAATTCTTCCTCATTGATAAAAATGTAATATAAGGTGACGAAAGGATGAAATTTAAAGGATGATTTTCACTTTTCTTTTATTTTCATTCGCATCACGCAACGTACAGGTAGAAGTCACCATTTATAATTCAAAACAAATTGGTGAAGGGTTTAGCTATATACGAAGACTTGCGTGTAATTGGTTTTCTTAAGTTGATCAAAGAAATGATATTATATTGAGAAGTTAAGAAATTGAATGTTTGCAAGCTTCTAAAAACCTCTATGGTTTTAAACAAGCTTTCAGAGGATAGAATGCTGAGTTTTAAAGGCAACTTTCTTTTTTAGAGAATGGTTAAAAATACTCACTTTTATAAAAACTATAACTTTTATACCTTATTTTAAGAAGTATAACTTCTATACCCATTTTATATTGAAATGTCATAAATACCCTTACTTTTGGGACTCACTTATATAATAAAACAAAAACAATTAAAAAAAACAAAATTGAAGAATATTTGCTTGTGGGCCCGCCAGAAATTGAATCCAAAATTAAAATTTCATCTACCACTTCCCCTATCTCTCTCTGTGAACCGTTTCTCACGAAAAATTACATCGTGTATTGAAAAAAAATTAACCTCTCGGTTGAAAAAATATATTGTCGTCGTCGCCGTCGCCGTCACCGATATGTCAAACCAAGACGAAACAGAGCCCTCCAACCGAGCCCCCCAACGCCGACGGGCCGCCTCCCGTCGTCGGCCGTAGCAGCCGGAGGAGCAACCCCGGGAATACCCCGACCCTCCACCGCCGGTAATTTAGTAGTTTTCAGATTTTATGATTTTCGAATGTAAAGCATGGAGCATGTTATGGTTTTGAGCACATTGTTAATAAGCATGAAGCATGCTATGGTTTACGTCGAATCTAAATTTTCTGAATTTTTTCTGAGTTCATACAAACACGACAATATGCATAGTTGAATCGTGTAGTACACGATTGAAAGTGGAATTCAATTGTGTAAAGTCAACAATTTTGACTTTTTAAATTGTTGATTTTACACGAGTGACTACAATTTTGAGCTTCAATCGCGAGTTTCACGTTAAAATTCTTTAAATTGGCGTGTAGTTTGACTTTAATTGCTTGAAATTGAATGTTGACTTTGACTATACACGATAGATTACTGATTTGAGTCGTGTAATTTACAAAAGAAAATTCGATTTTGTCGTGTATAGTCAAAATTGTTGACACTACACGGCAGAATCGAAAATTCTATCGTGTACTACACGACAGAAATCCAAATTATGTCGTGTAGTTGGCCGAATATTTTGCATGGAATTTGATTTTTTTTTATTCGTTTTATTTATTCTCGATTTGCAGCTTAGGGTTCAATGGATGAGGGGCCGTATGCAAGGGTTTAAAGGGGAAATAAACCTCTACATAAGGGACGACGTGATCGAATTGATCCCGAGGGTGTTGCGTCGTGTAGGCGGGGATCACTTGCTTGAACGATTCCGGCAAGTACCCGCTCGATCTTATTATTATATCGGAACTTAATCCACCTGCAGGGTTTAATAAAATAATCTGTAGAGTGATAACCACACATTTAGCATGCTTTAGAGTGCGTCTCGATGCGTGTTTTGGTTCGGATTTGTGCTTAAATGAATAGAAATGATAGGTTTTTACCATTTGTGCCTTTTCTATATGCTTTGCATTTTTCTCTCGGTTTCCGTGCTGATTTCAGGTGCTGTGGCAATTTTCTGGGCAAGTTTGACTTAGCCTATGTCGAAGAGGGTCGAAAGAGGAAGCCGTAGCACTTTGCGGATTAATTTTCCGATGTCGGACGAGAGAGAACGAGCCAAAACCGTGAGAGCGCGCAAACTGGAAATGTGGGCGGAAATTGCACGGGTCAACCGGAAATGAAATAGTCAACTCCTCAATTAACTTTCCAGAAATTACAGATTTTACCCCACCTTCTCAACTTAAGTTTCTAGTATTTGCAATTTAGCCCCAATGCTTGGAAAAACTATATATAGCTAGATATTTTCCTTATTTGTAATCGAATTTCACTTGTAATTCATTGTGGCACTTTCTCTTAGAACCCTAGCTATTTTCCCTCTTTCTACTTTGGTATTTTTCAAATATTTGTGGATGATCAAGCTTGGAGATTGAAGTTTATTGAAGAATTTTCATTCCTTTTCATTTCCTTGTCATTTCTATTATGATTTCTCTTATTTTCCATGGTTTGATTGCTAGATCTATGGCTAGCTAAGCTTGCTTATGGCTCCAAGTGATGGATAATATGATGTAGATGATAGGTATTAGATTCTAGGATGTTGATCTACCTTCCTCTTGGATTGCCTATGGATTGGGACTTTAATTTGTATGCATGAATAATTGATCACTAGGAGTGCATCTAAGGTGTTTGAGGGAATGCCTAGGAAGCTTCCTTTCATGGCACTTGGCATCAATCCATACCCATATCACTTGATTTCATCTCTTATAGTTCCTAGAAAGAATTAGATGAGTTGGATGAGAGTTGGTAGGTTATCTTAGACATGATTTGAGCTATTTGGAGTTGATAGAGTAGTTAAAGGCTTAGAAAGCATTTGTTGCTCTATTAATCAACTTGTTAATCACCCTAGTAAGGTAGGTTAGCATATATGATATAAGAAACCATCCAAGGTGGATTAAATTGGCTTGAAACACCTAGATTCTAAGACCTACATCATCATCATATTGGAAATCACTTGGATCCATACCTTTTAATATTGATATTCTACATTTGCATTTTACTTGCTTTGTTTGCTTTACATTGTTGAGTTTACATTCCACTTTACTCTTTGCCTAGTTTAGTAAAAAACCAAATCATGATCATGTGCTTAGATAGTATAATGGAGACGATATAGACTACTTGATTTGCTATTGCCATTTCACTCCTTGTGGTTCGACATTCGGACTTACCTTGTTCGATATCATTGCTAGGCTAGAAATTAGCTCTAGTCAATTTTTGGCGCCGTTGCCGGGGAGTGATTAGATAGACATTTCAATAGTTTGTTTAGTCACTTGTTACTAATCTAAGCTTGTTTTTAATTTTCTCTTTCTTTTTGTTTTGAAGGTACATGCTCACAAGGTCCAAGGGGAGACTTGTAGAGCCACTTGTCTTGCAATTTGAAAGAAGACATAGAAGAAGGAATTCTAGAGAAGAGCAAGAAATGGGTGATCAAAACCCGAATATGGAGGCTATTATGAGAAGGATGGAAGAGATGCAATTAGAAATTGATGAGCAAAAGAGGAAGGCTAATGAGGCACCACCACCTCCTATCAACTTTATGTATCAAGCTCCAACGGATCAATATCAAGGAGGAGAGTGGGGCACTATCAATGCCAACAATTTCGAGTTGAAGACCGGTTTGATTCAAATGGTGATGAATGCTCAATTTGGAGGAAGTCCTTTGGAGGATCCAAATTCACATCTTACCTCTTTCTTGGAGATATGTGACACCGTTAAGCTCAATGGTGTCCCTTGTGATGCTATTCGACTAAGGATGTTTGGTTTCTCTTTGAGGGATAGAGCCAAAGATTGGTACAAAGGGTTGAACAAGTCGGAGATTCACACTTGGCAAGATCTTTGCAAGGCCTTCTTAGCAAAGTACTTCCCTCCCTCAAAGGCTCACAAGATGATCTCGGAGATTTCTCATTTCTCTCAACATGGGGATGAGACCTTATTTGAAGCTTGGGAAAGGTATAGAGAGCTCATCCGGAAATGTCCTCAACATGGTTTGAGTGAAGATCAACAAGTAACTCACTTCTATAGTGGACTCACTTCTCACACAAGAAGTGTAGTTGATGCCACCGCGGGGGGTTGTTTGTTGAACAAGCATGCCAAGGAAGCATTGAGGATAATTGAGGACATGGCCGCTCATGCCTACCAATGGCCTATGGAGCGAACTTCCACAAAGAGGGTTGCCTCTCTATCGGATGAGAGGTATGATGAGTTGACTTCATTAATCACTACTCTAAAGAGTGATTATGAGAAGGGCCAAAAAGACATGATGGAGATAAGAGCCATCGAGAAATACAAGAATGATGAGGTCTTAAATGAGGAGGAGGTGAAGTACATCAATCGTTGGAATCAAAGTAATTTTCGAAGAAATTATGGAAATCCTTCTTTCAACAATCATCCAAGTCTATCCTATGGAAATCCGCAAAATGCTCTTAATGCTCCTCAATCTTCTCCTCCCGGATTTGGAGTTTCACATCATGTTGTTGAAGAGAAGAAGCCTCTCCAACCGGGGATGGAAAGCATTATCCAACAAATGGCCGCTCAACAAAGCACTTTCATTGCCCAAACGGGGCAAAAGGTCACCACATTGGAGAACACGGTTTCCTCCATGGACAAGCACATCAAAATGCTTGAGGGTCAAATGAGCCAAATGGCTAATCATGTTGCTTCTCAACACAAGCAAGGGCAATATCTTAGCAATACGGAGGTGAATCCTAAGAAGAATTGTAGTGCTATTACTACAAGAAGTGGGAGAGTTTGTGGAAACAAAGATGAAGGTGTAGAGGTTGATGAAGAGCCTCTTGTTGAAGATTTGTCCTATGAGGAGGAGGATCACGAGATTGAAAAGAAGAAGAAGGAGGTGAGGAATCCTATTCTTGAGAGAGAACTTCACAAGAAAAATGATGTGGTTGAAGTTCCTTTACCTAAAAAGGATGTCATCACCAAGGCACCGTTTCCCCATCGTTTAGCAAAGCCGAAGATGGATGAAAAGATGAAGAGGTTCCTAGCTATGTTTAGCAAGGTTCATATCAACATTCCTTTGTTGGATGCTTTGAGGGACATGCCCGGATATGTAAAATTCTTGAAGGAGGCCGTTTCTAACAAAAGGAAGTTTGATTTGCTTGAGACCATTGATATGACGGAGGAGGTTAGTGCGGTTCTCCAAAGGAAACTTCCATTGAAAAAGAAGGATCCCGGATCATTCACTATAGCTTGCCTCATTGGGGGTAAAGAATTTGGAAATGTTCTTTGTGATCTCGGGGCTTCTATAAATTTGATGCCTCTCTCTATTTTCAAGAGGCTTGATATTGGAAATCTTCGTCCTACTCCGGTGTGCTTACAAATGGCGGATCGTTCTATCACTTATGCACAAGGTATTGTGGAAGATGTTCTAGTGAAGGTGGAAACCTTTATTTTTCCGGTGGATTTCGTAGTCTTGGATATGCCGGAGGATAGGGAGATGCCTCTTATACTTGGAAGACCATTCTTGGCAACTGGGAGGGCATTGATAGATGTTCATGAGGGTAATCTTACCTTTCGTGTTAATGATGAAACCCTCACTATCTCTATCTATGATGCTATGAAGAAGGCAAGTGACCACGATTTTGAGGAGTGTAATTTGATACAAGTGGTTCCACCATCTAGAGGAGAAGATCATTTGGAGGATATTATCCAAAATTCCATTTATTCTTACACCGAGATAGATGAAGCTTGTGATGAGCTCTTGGATACTCTAGCCTTTTTGGAGTCTCAAGAGTCATTCTCTCCAAAGAAAGAAGTGGGATTCTTAGACCTAAGGAAGGAGGAGGACCGAGCAAGTGCAAAGGGGGATGATAAAGGTCAAACTTCAACTCCGGCCCTTGAGTTGAAGGAACTACCGGAGCATTTGAGGTATGCCTTTCTTGGTGATAATGAAACTTTTCCTATTATAGTGTCAAGTTTCCTCTCAGAGTCCGAATTGGAGAGGTTGCTAAGAGTCTTGAGGCAATATAAATCGGTGATTGGTTGGACCATTGATGATATTAAGGGTATAAGCCCTAGTGTTTGTATGCACCGAATTTTGTTGGAAGAGGATGCAAGGCCCAAGAGGCAACCTCAACGGAGATTGAACCCCGTTCTTCAAGAAGTGGTTAGAAAAGAGGTTTTGAAACTCCTAGATGCGGGTATGATTTGGGCTATTTCCGATAGTGAATGAGTGAGCCCTACCCAAGTTGTTCCGAAGAAGGGAGGTATGACCGTTATCAAGAATGAGAACAATGAGGTGATATCTACTAGAGTGGCTTCTAAATGGAGGGTTTGCATTGATTATAGAGCTTTGAATTCGGTGACAAGGAAGGATCACTTCCCTCTACCTTTCATTGATCAAATGCTTGATAGGTTGGCGGGGCATGAGTATTATTGTTTCCTTGATGGCTACTCGGGCTACAATCAAATCACAATTGCCCCCGAAGATCAACACAAGACGGCATTTACTTGTCCCTATGGTGTTTTTGCCTATAGGCGGATGCCCTTTGGCTTATGCAATGCACCGGCCACCTTTCAAAGGTGTATGATGGCTATATTCCATGGGTTGATTGAAAATATCATGGAGGTCTTTATGGATGATTTCTCGGTTTTTGGGTCAAGTTTTGATAATTGTCTTGACAATTTGACTCAAGTTCTTCAAAGATGTGAGGAGACCTCTCTTGTGCTTAATTGGGAGAAATGTCACTTCATGGTTAAGGATGGCATTGTCCTTGGACACCGAGTCTCGAGTGAAGGATTGGAGGTAGATAGAGCCAAGATTGTGGCAATTGAAAAGTTACCTCCTCCTACTAATATCAAGAGCATTCGGAGTTTCTTGGGGCATGCGGGTTTTTATAGAAGATTCATCAAAGATTTCTCTAAAATCACGAAGCCTCTTTGCCATCTACTTGAGAAGGATGCCAAGTTTGTATTTGATGATGAGTGTCTAGTTGCTTTTGAGAGGTTGAAAAAGGCTTTAGTCTCCACTCCGGTTTTGATTACTCCAAATTGGGAAGAGTCTTTTATCATTGATTGTGATGCTAGTGATTGGGCAATAGGAGTGGTTTTGGGCCAAAAGCGGGATAACTTGTTTCGGGTTATACACTATGCAAGCAAAACGCTAGACTCGGCTCAAAAGAATTACACAACTACCGAGAGAGAGTTCCTTGCGGTGGTGTTTGCTTTTGAGAAGTTTCGGCCCTATCTTGTTGGCAACCACACCATTGTCTATTCGGATCACACCGCCATTCGGCATCTCATTGCAAAGAAGGATGCTAAACCTCGTCTCATTTGATGGATTCTTCTCTTACAAGAGTTTAATATGGAGATTAGAGATCGAAAAGGGTGTGAAAATGTGATAGCGGATCACTTGTCTCGACTTGAGAACCCTATTGAGGTTGATTCCGAGGATTCCAAGATTGTGGATGGTTTTCCGGATGAGAGACTTCTTGCTTTGAAGCTCTATACTCCATGGTATGCCGATATTACAAATTTCTTGGTCATTCATGAGTTGCCTCCGGATTTGAAGTCATATGAGAAGAAGAAGTTCCTTCGTGAGGTCAAATTCTACTATTGGCAAGAACCATATTTGTGGAGGAGATGTGCGGATGGCATTATCCGACGATGTGTTGGCCAAAATGATTGGAATAAGATCATAGAGGAGTGCCATAGCTCACCATGTGGAGGGCATTTTGGCGCAAATCGAACGCGATGAAGGTGTTTCAAAGCGGATTCTATTGGCCTTCGATTTTCAAAGATTGCCTTGCCTATGTGAAGAGTTGTGATAGATGCCAACGTTTGGGAACAATCACCAAACGTGATGAGATGCCTCAAAACATCATGGTTGAGGTAGAGCTCTTCGATGTTTGGGGGATTGACTTCATGGAACCTTTCCCCGTCTCTAATGGTTACTCCTACATCTTGCTTGCGGTGGACTATGTCTCGAGATGGGTGGAGGCCATTCCTACGGCTACCAACGATTCTAAAGTGGTGCTTAAGTTTCTTAAGAAGTACATTTTGTCTCGGTTTGGAACCCCGAGAGCACTTCTTAGCGATGGGGGGTCACACTTCAACAATCGTTGGCTTGGTAGCCTCTTGGCTAAGTATGGTGTGAAGCACAAGGTCACATTGCCATATCATCCTCAAGCAAATGGCCAAGCCGAGTTAGCCAATCGGGAGATTAAGCAAATTCTTGAGAAGTCGGTTGCAAACCGAAAGGATTGGGCTAATAGGCTCGATGATGCTCTATGGGCGTATCGAACGGCATACAAGACGCCTATCGGTATGTCTCCATATCAATTGGTATTTGGCAAATCATGCCATCTTCCGGTTGAATTAGAGCATAAGGCTTATTGGGCAACAAGACGAATCAATTTTGAGTTCAAGGAAGCTGGTTTTGCACGGCAAGATCAATTGGTTGAGCTAGATGAATGGCGGAATGAAGCTTATGAGAACTCAAGGATTTTCAAGGAGAGAGCCAAGAAGTTTCATGACCGTGGAATTCGAAGCCGAGAGTTTAGCCCGGGGGATGCCGTCCTTCTCTTCAACTCTCGTTTGAAGTTGTTTCCCGGAAAGCTTCGTTCTAAGTGGACCGGTCCTTATTCGATCTATAGATGCTATCCGAATGGAACATTCGAGTTATTGAAGGATGATGGCACAACATTCAAGGTTAATGGCCACCAAATCAAGCACTACTTTCGTGCGGATATAGAGGAGGCCACGGTCTCGTTGCTTCAAGATCCTTGATGGAAAGTGAGGTATCGTCGAGCTAGCGACGTTAAACAAAGCGCTCGTTGGGAGGCACCCCGACACGTATCCTTTATTTTCTCGTTTTCTTTAAGTTTAGTTTGAGTCGTTTTAGTCGAATAAGAGTTGAGAGTGGGTTTATATGATATGGAAAGGAGTTTCTAAGTGTTGGATGTTTTCTTTTGCCTTAGAAAATTTTTGAGATTTTTTTCAAGTTGGCAATTTCATGCCTTAGAAAAATTTTGGGAATTTTCAAATTTTTGTATTCCAACACTTAGAAAAATTTTGAGGGTCTAAGTTCTACTTTTGCGCAGTCCGGCGGTAAAATCGAAAAAAAATAGCAAAACTTGTCGGAATTCGATTCCGTCAATTGCATTGGGTTCGTAAGACTCGAGAGTAGGGGGGAGGACCGACTCCCGTCCCGGACCGGCCCGGGAAGGCCCGGGCCAAATCCACGAACAGAGCAAACGGCGACCTAAGAGGGAAATCAGGGTCAGGTCGCCGTGATTTTACCAAGCCAGATCAGGTCGCCGTTGGCGGCCAGTTTTATGCCTATCTCACGGCGGTCAACGCCCTCCTCCACACAGTTGACCGCCGTTGCTCCTTCTTTCCATTTTCTTTTTGTTTTTCCATTTTCTTTGTGTGCTATTGTGTGCTATACTCTTGTCTTTTTCCTCATTACTTCACCCATCTACCACTTTCTCTCCTTATCTTCAAGAACTACTTCAAAAACATGACAAAATTTTGAATTTTCATTTCCTCATATCTCTTAACCTCCTTTGAATCTTGCAAAATCCCACCATAGAGTTGCTTCTCATCCCATAATCTTTCTTTTAAGCCCAAAATTGTTCATTTTCATGCTTGTTTTAGTGTAGAACAAAAATTGGGTTGTGGAAAAGTTCTTGTGGTGGTTTGCTCATTCTTGTCCAATTTTGCAAAGAACTATGAGGTAAGAAGTTTCTCACATTATCTTAGCATGGTTTCATGGAAGTTCTTCTACTCTTCTCTTGTTGAGCATATAAATTGATATTGGAAGCATGATACAAAATGTTGAGTATGTTATGGTTTTATGCTCTTGTAAGAGAAAATGGTTGAATGGTTAGATATGCATTCATGGAAGTATGATATGGGTCAATAGCTTCATTGTATGGTGATTTGGGCTCCATTTATGCGGATTAAGCTTGATATGGTTATTTCTTGAATATAGGAGAAGTTCTAACAAGGGGAAGGCACCTATCAAGGATGTTGGGCCTAGCAAGAAGAGGAAAGGAACGAGTTCATCAACTCGAATGCTTGCAAATGACCCTAGACTCCCGGAGACTCATGGAATTGTCATCGAAGATGAAGTCGAAAGAGCCACATTTGCTACCATTGTGAACAAAGGAATTGAGTCGACTTGTTTTCCTTCGAAGGAGGTGTTGGTGAGTTTAGGCCTCTATGATAATTTGAAGTGCTTGTTTGATAACATAGGATGGGGGAGTTTTCTTGATGAGGCGATTGTGGATCGCCGAACTTATAAGCCAATCACCCTTGAGATTTTGAGCACTATCGAGATTGGGCCTATTCATATCATCAAGGAAGTGCCTTTTCAACTCTTTGGTGAACGTCGAGTGTTCTCCTTGGATGAGATCGATGATTGCTATGGTGTGCCTCATGGGGGACTTCGCTTGGTCAAGACCGCCTATTTTCCTTCTCAATTGTGGAGTCGTATCTCTACCGATCATGGTGGTTTGAGACCCGGTTTTTCAAAGACTAATGAGGTGATAAATCCGGTGTTGAGGATGGCATTGAAGATTATTGCTCACACAATCATTCCTCGAAAGGAGAACACGTCGGTGCGGATTGATGATCTCTATATCATCGAGGCAATGCTCACGCGTACACCCATCAGTTTTTGTCACATGTTCTTGCTACAGTTGAGGAAGCAGGCTCAAGGTGTGAAAGGTATTGTCACTATTGGAGGCATGTTAACTCCATGGGCGAAGCGAATTCGTGATGATTTAAATGGATGCCCTCATTTGGACGAGAAGTACCTTCTAGACTTCAAGAAGCTCTCTTACATGCAATTCCTTACCACCACAAGGGCTCCTTTCTTCTTCTTGTTCCATGATCACGAATTCAAAGAAAGGCTTCTTCCGCTTCCAAATGCCCATTTGGTTCATGTGACGGACATCCACGATCGAAAGAATTGGATGTTGGATTTACCCTCTCATACACGGGCTATATATGAGGGAATCTTCAACTTTGGAGGTGTGGGTGAGAATATAGAAGTTGGTGGTCCGAGTGATGAGGCAAGACAAGTTGATGATAGTGATGTCCATACTTCCGTACATGATGGGGATGCGACTTTGGGATTTCGAATCACAAACATGGAGAATAGGTTGTCTACCATGCAATCCACCTTTGAACAAAGGTTCAACACCATGGACACACGCATGGAGGATCACTTCACCGCCATGAATGCTCAAGTTAATCGTGTTGAGCGTGGCATGAATTCGATGGTGACTCTATTTGAGCAATTCCGGGATTTTCAAGTGAGCCAAGGTCTTCCATGGCCGAGGCCTCCACCTTCGTAGATGCCCTCAAATGTTTGTAAGTGTGTTTTACGCATTTTATTTATTCTTCCTCCCAAACTCATTCTAGATTATTTTTCTAGAATAAGTTTGGGGGAGGGGGGTACGATAAAATGTGTAAATCACTTTATTTTTATTTTTGGGTGTTTCTACTTTTACTTGTGGGAATTGTTTGTGGATTTTGTTCATTTGAGTTGCTATGTTGTGGTTGGTGGTTGTTGCTTGTTTTGGATGAGAGTGTGTAGAATGGATTGAATGTGGTGGAGTTTTGAGGAGAAGAAAATTTGGAAAGAAATTTGGAATAGAAAGGGTTTGTGCAAATAATTCAAGTGATGTTTTCGTGCTTTATAAGGGTGTTTAATTGCGTAGGTGCAAAATTTTTCAAGTTTCATTTCAAAAGCATCACTTGAGTTATTGTGTTTTTTCGTTCACATGGCTAGATATTGTGGTTATCACTCCTTTGCTTTCAAGAGAGATGCCGATGATGATTTGAGCGAAAAATGCATCATATTTTTTGGGATTTCTCAAGTGTGTCTTGAGCATGAAGTGATTGCATAGCATGATTAACTAGGAATGATTGATCTTAGGCACATGAACTCTAAACAAAAGCTTGTGAGATTTGAGCCGAAACGTTGCATCAATAACGTTACTTTTTCTTTCTTGTGAGTTTGCCATGTATTGCATTGTTATCTTCTAGAACTTGCCTTTAATCTCGATCGAGGTTGCTATATGTGTCATGAGAACTTAGAAATGATTTTAGGCCCTCACTTGTTAGCCTCATTATTCCCTAAACACTAACCAAATGAAACGTTAACTTTGTGGTCCCCCTTGAGCCTTTGAAGCCTTTGTTGCTAAACCGGATGAAAGGGGGTGAAGGTTGGTTAAGGGAATCCATTGAGAGGTTGTGAGTAAGTGAGAAAACGAGGTTGGAGTGGTTTGATTGAAGAGTCGTTGTGAGATGAGAATACTCCTATGAGCTCTAGTGAAAAGAAAAAAAAAAGAAAAAAGAAAAGAAAAAAAAAATGAAAGAGATGAGAATGGAATTCTCACAAAAGAGAAAAAGTGGAAAAAATGATGAGAAAAGAAAAAAAAAAAAAGTTGAAAAGAAAGGAAAGAGTTTGAATAAAGTTAGTTGTGTATATGAGAGCATAAAGGAGTTATTCATGCATATTTAAGAAGCTTCAATCAAACTTGGGTATTAAAGAGTGTTAAGAGGTGAAATGGTGAAGGTAGAAGGTGGAGAAATTCACACTTAGAGTGGAAAAGAGAAGGTGAAAGTACTTAGAAGATTTCTTAGTCACTTAGCCTAAAATCCCTACCTAAACCAATGTCCCCACATTACAAGCCTAAATAAAAGACCTAATTGATCTTAGTTCGAGTGCACAACCAAGCGATGGAGATCTTGAGGTTTAGGGCAAGCTTATGGCAAGAGCAATGCATGCATGTGTTCGATGAGTGCAAATTTCATACCATACACTTGAGAGAAAGAGTGATACATGTACACTTTGGTAGGTTTGGAGTTTCATTGTGTTTGAGTGATTGATTTCTTGGTTGAGAATGTCGTGTGGTTGTGGATTGTTTGATGCACCTTGGGAGTTCCATGTTTGAAAATGATTTATTGAGTGAGCTTTGAGGCATCGATGATCTTGACTTGCATACCCATATGTGCTTATGTTCTTTGATTGTTCGTTCCATTGTCGGGACGAGCAATGGCTTAAGTTTGGGGGAGTTTGATAACCACATATTTAGCATGCTTTAGAGTGCGTCTCGATGCGTGTTTTGGTTCGGATTTGTGCTTAAATGAATAGAAATGATAGGTTTTTACCATTTGTGCCTTTTCTATATGCTTTGCGTTTTTCTCTCGGTTTCCGTGCTGATTTCAGGTGCTGTGGCAATTTTCTGGGCAAGTTTGACTTAGCCTATGTCGAAGAGGGTCGAAAGAGGAAGCCGTAGCACTTTGCGGATTAATTTTCCGATGTCGGACGAGAGAGAACGAGCCAAAACCGTGAGAGCGCGCAAACTGGAAATGTGGGCGGAAATTGCACGGGTCAACCGGAAATGAAATAGTCAACTCCTCAATTAACTTTCCAGAAATTACAGATTTTACCCCACCTTCTCAACTTAAGTTTCTAGTATTTGCAATTTAGCCCCAATGCTTGGGAAAACTATATATAGCTAGATATTTTCCTTATTTGTAATCGAATTTCACTTGTAATTCATTGTGGCACTTTCTCTTAGAACCCTAGCTATTTTCCCTCTTTCTACTTTGGTATTTTTCAAATATTTGTGGATGATCAAGCTTGGAGATTGAAGTTTATTGAAGAATTTTCATTCCTTTTCATTTCCTTGTCATTTCTATTATGATTTCTCTTATTTTTCATGGTTTGATTGCTAGATCTATGGCTAGCTAAGCTTGCTTATGGCTCCAAGTGATGGATAATATGATGTAGATGATAGGTATTAGATTCTAGGATGTTGATCTACCTTCCTCTTGGATTGCCTATGGATTGGGACTTTAATTTGTATGCATGAATAATTGATCACTAGGAGTGCATCTAAGGTGTTTGAGGGAATGCCTAGGAAGCTTCCTTTCATGGCACTTGGCATCAATCCGTACCCATATCACTTGATTTCATCTCTTATAGTTCCTAGAAAGAATTAGATGAGTTGGATGAGAGTTGGTAGGTTATCTTAGACATGATTTGAGCTATTTGGAGTTGATAGAGTAGTTAAAGGCTTAGAAAGCATTTGTTGCTCTATTAATCAACTTGTTAATCACCCTAGTAAGGTAGGTTAGCATATATGATATAAGAAACCATCCAAGGTGGATTAAATTGGCTTGAAACACCTAGATTCTAAGACCTACATCATCATCATATTGGAAATCACTTGGATCCATACCTTTTAATATTGATATTCTACATTTGCATTTTACTTGCTTTGTTTGCTTTACATTGTTGAGTTTACATTCCACTTTACTCTTTGCCTAGTTTAGTAAAAAACCAAATCATGATCATGTGCTTAGATAGTATAATGGAGACGATATAGACTACTTGATTTGCTATTGCCATTTCACTCCTTGTGGTTCGACATTCGGACTTACCTTGTTCGATATCATTGCTAGGCTAGAAATTAGCTCTAGTCATAGAGCGCCTCAAGGGGACATCATCAACTCGGACTCGGCCGAGTGTCTAGCTATAATATTAATTATCATATGTATTATATTATTACCCAAAATATCGAGATACTTTGAGTTGCAATAACTCTCACTTATTGATAAATCAAAGTAATAATTATCATAAATATATAATTGAATATTATACAACTAGAATTAAGAAATAATAATGGTCCGAGATCTTAAATCCTTTATTTAATCACTACAAAAAGATTTATCTCACCGCGATCATGTTCAATGTAACTGGATACATTAGTATAAGTTAATAGGCAAGACCAACTAATATCAAGCATTATTATACAACCTTAACAAGTAGTATTTTGTTATAATTACTTCAAAAATTATTAGGTGGGTCGAGCGCATATTTCACCAACCATAGGCGTTCGACACGTGTCCCATTTTTATCGGTATTGAATAAATTATTTAATCCGGTTTTTGACCAATCGACTTTATCAGTTTTGGTTCAACGCTGATTTGGCTTGACCTCACGTAACGGCGTTAACACTAGCAATTTGTGGTTTGCTCGGTAAATCAATCGTCTCCATCTCCTTCCTCAAAACTACCACCACCATCACCGATTTCTATGTCACCGTAATTTGCATAGGTTTTCGTCCTCTACGTCGGTGGTCGTTGTCGATCCATATTTTAACTTACACTTTTCTTGCGAATTTCAGTATAGCGTAGCCCTAAATCTAGAATTAGCTTCGGATTGTCGTCGTCCGTCTCTGTTGTCGCATTCGATGTCGCAACCGAGAGATTAAGCCGGCGGAAGAACACCCCTCTTTACCTCTTATCTCTCCCTTTCTCTACTCCTTTTCCTTTCTCTTTTTCCTAAAATCTCTATTTCCAATATTTTTCGGTCCCGCCGAATTGGGAGTTGCCGGAGTACGCTGCCGCCAAAGACGGCCCCGACGCCTCGCTTCACCGACACCGTCACTGTATTTGGCCAGATTTGGAGAGTCCGGTCCAAGGCGGCTCAGAACACGTCACTAGATTGACATGATATGGAGATGATCCTGCTTATTGGAGTCTTGGTGTTGGCATATTTAGCTAATTTCGTGTCTCCTGATGCACAAGGTAGTACTCTTATTCCGTCAATGTAGTCGAATTGATGGTTTTTGTATATGCTATCAAGCTTTTAATATTCTGTTCAGTTGTAGACGATGCTTTTAATTGGGAAGGAAGCTGCTGTGATTCTACGTTCGTGTGGATGGTCCGAGGAAATTCGTAGTTTTATGCACGCAACAAAAAAGTTTTGTAAAGAAACAGGGGATTCAGCATTGAATGACCATGAGATGAAGTGAGCTCTCGTACATATCTTTTTCGCTATAGTAGCCACTAGTTTCTTGCTTTGGAATATATGTTCTTTGCAAGTCTGCATATCGTTTGGTGTATAAATGAGACTTCAGAAACATGCATTTGGTTTGGTGTATGAATCACATTTTATGGCATATTTTTTTGGCATATGCATTTAAAAATTTGTTGCTTTGAAGAGACCTTGCATGGTTTAAGCTTATTTGAGGACTCATGCGTTACTTAGACAAGGTGAGTTGTCTTCAAATTCTTTCTTCAATTATTAAAACTAAGGTCTTGAAGGCCAAGAGTTTTGATTCTACTTTTTTGTCACAGCTTCAAATAAGAGCTTCGTGTTGAGCACAACTATACCATTCATCTTTTATTTCCGATGGAAAGGTACTCTTCTCCGACACTTTTTAATTGAGGCAAGCATTAATATGACTGTTGAGGAGTATTACAATCATGCAATATTTACTAGATTACTCAAGGCAATAAATTTTTGCATTGTTAGGGAAATATACTTATAGTGTGTACATGTTCTTTCACATTTGATTATGGTTCACATTCATAATACATCTTGAATCTTTCAGCTTTATAAGATCTTATAAAATTTTGATTCCATGGATATTGTTGGTTTTTTTATTCAATTATTTGAGGGAATTAGTCTTGTAAATGGATGATCAATAAGAACTCAAATAGATAATCTATGAAATGATTTCTTGAAGCTCCCTAGTAGAGTAGTTTAGTTTCAACCCGGTAACTAAATTTCCTATTAAGTTTTGATACGTAGATTTCTTTTGGATCTTTCCTGTGTCCCAGTATACTTGAATTCATTTGTTGAAATTTGATAATACCATTAACTCCTAATTTCAGCATTTGACTATTGGCTTCAATGTTCTTATTCAAATATGTTTTAACTTTCTCTATCTCATGTAGTTATTCTATGCAACAGTTATGTGATGCATGCTTAGGCATCAGTACAAGAATGATCAAGCAAATCAAATCAAATATTTTAGAAAAAGTTGTAGGCTGAACATCGGGGATCCATTATCATGGAGATTGACCTATTTTTAGAAAATGCATTTTCCCTTTTTATTTAGAATTATTAGGTTTCCTTATTCTTGGTTCATTCTATATTTTACTGCTTTGTACAGCCTTTATAAAGGCTGACTAAAATAATTGGAAGGCATGCAAGTTTGAAGCAATAAAGAGTAAACCTAAGGGAGTTAAGGAGTTCTCAATAAAAAAAATCCTTATTCCTTCTTCTTCGTTGTTGTCAAATTTGCAGAGTTCTCAGAATACTCTTTTTACTTCCCTAGACTATTCCCCGAGTCAATCCTCCCCAATAGCAACCATAGCTAAAACATCTAAAACCAAAACACCCCAGCCACCTGCCCGTAGGCCCGTGACACGTTCGTGCACTAGAGCAGCCCACATCATTGGTTTCGTTGTCGGCGTCATGGGCGATTCATATGCATCAAAGAAAGAGGTTTCCACTTTGAAGGAATCCATCAATCGTCTTGAAAAGATGATGGAGAAGTTGGTCACCGACAACGGCAAGTCGCCAAGAGATGAAGACAGTTCTGCTGATCCAGTGACGTTGCTCCACAACCATTTCAACTCAGCTCCTGCTGATCGAGGACCCCGTCTTGACTTTCCGCTCTTTTCTGGCAGTGAGGACCCTCTTAGTTGGCTCTATCGTTGTGAGCTATATTTCATGAATCAAAATGTTCCACTAGCAAAGAGGGTCTCGACAACAGCTTACTATCTCACTGGAGATGAACAATTATGGTATCATCACTTATGCCAGGACCACCCTCATCTTTCTTGGGATTATTTTCGAGACTACTGCATCCAGCGTTTTGGACCTCCAGGTGGCGCGAATCCCCTAGGCGATTTAACCAATCTCAAGCAGCAAGGTCGTCCCGTAGAGGACTACATTACAGATTTTCAAACGCGGTTATCTCGTGTTCCACCGATACGTATGGTGTACCAGGTTTCCATCTTTACAGCAGGCCTTGATGAAGTTTTGTGCCTTGATGTTGAATATCAAAAGCCCTTAAATCTAACTATGGCCATCAGCGTGACTTTTTGCAAAGAAGCTACAACTTTGGACTTCAAGTTAGGCCCATCAGTCGGGTATGCCTCCAAAGAAGCTACGGGTGCAGTTGGCAAATCATTTCATCCTCGCAATGATTGATTCGGGAAGCACGCTGAACTTTATAGATACCCAAACTGCCCTCTCACTAGGCCTGCCAATAACGAAGCATCGGGATTTTCGAGTGGCAATGGCAAATGGCGAAGAGCTTCAGACTAGGGATGTTTGTAAAAGAGTACAACTCAGTAAGAATAGTGTCACTTTTCTAGTTAATCTATTGGTTTTACCACTAACTGGTTTTGAGGCCATCTTGGGCATGAAATGGCTGGAGGAATTAGCATATATCAGTTGCAATTTTCGGATGCACACGTTTACTTTTACTTTGCAGGGGAAAACGGTGACACGTGGTCAGATGATACACCAACGAATGGTACGCAACCTACTATGACTAATGAACAAGCCATGGAGGTGAGCATGAACTCTTTCGACTCCATTTTTACCCAACCCACATCCCGACTTCCACCACGCAAGTACGAGGCTACTTGGGAGAATTTAGAGGAGTTCCAACCTCACGTTCCTACCTTCAAGCTTGAGGACAAGCTTGACTTCGACGGAGGGAGTAATGATGCATGCTTAGGCATCAATACAAGAATGATCAAGCAAATCAAATCAAATATTTTAGAAAAAGATGCAGGCTGAACATCGGGGATCCATTATCATGGAGATTGACCTATTTTTAGAAAATGCATTTTTCCTTTTTATTTAGAATTATTAGGTTTCCTTTTTCTTGGTTCTTTCTATATTTTACTGCTTTGTACAACCTTTATAAAGGCTGACTGAAATAATTGGAAGGCATGCAAGTTTGAAGCAATAATGAGTAAACCTAAGGGAGATAAGGAGTTCTCAATAAAAAATTTGCAGAGTTCTCAGAATACTCTTTTTACTTCCCTAGCCTATTCCCTGAGTCAATCCTCCCCAATAGCAACCATAGTAAAACATCTAAAACCAAAACACCCCAGCTACCTGCCCGTAGGCCCGTGACGCATTCGTGCACTAGAGCAGCCCGCATCATTATGAGCTTAGCTAATGCACCCATTTTAAACCTATGGGAGAGCATGCTCTCGAAAAGCATCATGACATTCGATGGTGCTGCAACACTCTTATCAAACGTGTGCAAAATTTGAAGTAATTTTCATTTTCATTTTACAAACTTGGAGTCTATCTCGTTGTTTCCCTTGATATATCGGTCATGCGTTCATAGTTTTCCCCTGAATATTGAATAGGTGGTCTCATCTATGTCTGCGTTTCATGTTAAATGATGCATGTAGATAATTCATGAGTCTGCAAGCAAAAGAGGAATCGACCCAAGACTACAAAAGTGAAGACTCTAGTGTGCAGTGCAGCAACAACAGCAGCCCAGTGCCTTGTTGCAGAATCAGTATTGTATAATTTATTTATTTATATATGGTGTCTTATATTTTATTTATTTCAGTAGTTTGGTGCGATATTTTCCGATGTCTAAAGGAGAGAGATTAGGTGACAAAGACGATATTAACGGATCAGCAATACCTGTACGTATTAAATGATTTGGATTTCCAAATAAGCGATATTCTTATGATACATGGGTAAGTGAAATTTAGTGGAGCAATATATTCCGATGTCTAAATTGGAGAGATCATGTGACGAGGGCGATAATAATGGATAAGTGATATACTGGTAACTAGAAAATGAGTTGGACTTCCTAGTAAACATAACCATTATGCAAGTGAAGGTAGTGCAAATTTGTGGTGCGATGTAAACCGACGCCAAAAAACTTCATAGGTTAGAAAATGAGTTGTGTTTCCGATTAAGTGATATTATTACGCTAAATCTCTAGGTGTAAGGTATATGTGCGATATATTTCGATGTCTAAATTGGAGAGATCACGTGTCGAGGGCGATAATAATATATTAGTGATGTACTTGTAACTAGAAAATGATTTGTGTTTATTGATTGAGCGAAATTATTACGCTAAATCTCTAAGTGTAAGCTATTGTCGCGATATATTCCGATGTCTAAAGGCGAAAGATCACGTGTCGAGGTGATATTAATGGATTAGTAATGTACTTGTAACTAGCAAATTATTTGTGTTTTTTGATTGAGCAATATTATTACGCTAAATCTCTAGGTGTAAGCTATTGTCGCGATATATTCCGATGTCTAAAGGCAAAAGATCACATGTCGAGGCGATATTAATGGATTAGTGATGTACTTGTAACTAGCAAATGATTTGAGTTTTTTGATTGAGCGATATTATTACGCTAATTCTCTAGGTACAAGCTATTGTCGCGATATATTCCGATGTCTAAAGGCGAAAGATCATGTGACGAGGGCGATAATAATGGATTAGTGATATACTATTAACTAGAAAATGAGTTGGACTTCCTAGTAAACATAACCATTATGCAAGTGAAGGTAGTGCAAATTTGTGGTGCGATGTAAACCGACGTAAAAAAACTTCAGAGGTTAGAAAATGAGTTGTGTATCCGATTAAGCGATATTATCACGCCAATTCTCTAGGTGTAAGATATAGTGGCAATATATTCGATGTCTAACTTGGAGAGATCATGTGACGAGGGCGATAATAATGGATTAGTGACGAGCCCATATTTTGCTCGTATTTTGTTCATATTGATGCTGCATATAGGTGTATTAGTCGAGTCTTTGCATGAGTCTTTTGCTTGGAAGAACACATTTTGGTTTCAGGTAAGCTTGGGCAGGATCAGGATCTGGAGCAGGCAAGGCAGTCTGGGGGAGCTGGTTGGGCAAGATGAGTTAAAGCATGGTGGACCGAGCTTAAGGAGTAATCGTGGGCCGTACGACGACCAAATCGAGCTAGGGCGAAGGCTTTTTAGCAAAGTAGGAGACGCGAAGAAGGAAAGAATCCAACCTAGATTCTTTACTAATTGCCGCGATGATCAACAAGGAAACAAATCTACGCAGAGAAGGAAAGTCCTCCCGAGCTCAAACCCTAGCAGACGATTGATGGGCCTGGTCCACGATTCATCTACAAGTATAAAAGCAGCCTTCATTTCAGAGCAACACACACAAGCGTACACCGGAGCTGCTTCATACTTTTTTATTTCATGCTTTTACTTTTTATGTTTGAGAGTGGGGATGAATGAACAAGTCCTTATGGGCAAACATTTACATGCTTTTAGTTTTTGCTTGGCCGACGTTGGTGTCCGCCTTTTGGATTCAGTTTTATAATATTTCAGTACTTAGTTTTATTATGTCTTCTTTTTATATTTCTGTTGTTTACATTTCAAGCATGCTATAGTAGTCGCTTAAGCCCAACTTGGGCAAGATGTCGTGATTATAATGTAACTCAACACTTGTGAGATCGGATTAATTCGATTAACTGATTTATTGCATGTGTTCTCGAGTTTGCTAGGTTCGGTTCTACAATTCATGTTAGTCTTGGTAGGGTATGTGGCCAGTATCGTATCGAGTCGAGCATGATTACAAATAGTATGAACTAGCAATGGAGTATAGTCGTAGGTCGACGTTAGGCCTGCTTCCGTGGCTATTCGGGTCCACTACAGATCTGTAATGCTGCTTAGGCAGGATATGTGACAACTAATCCTTACATGTAGATTGTTCAAGTTAGGGATATATATATATATATATATATATATATATATATATATATATATATATATATATATATATATATATATAAACGGTATGAATGGATTGGGCACACATTGGCGGGGCACGTGACACGTGACAGTAAGGGGTCCTGCCTAGTGACTTGCCTATAACCGATGACATGTGCATACCTAGATCGCTGAACGAGTAGAGTTATATTGTAATTCATGGTACTTGCCCAGGCTGGGTTTTCCTTTAATCATTGTTTACATGTTCTTTACATTACAATGTCTTTACTTTCCCTAGTTATTTTATGTTCTGTCTTGGGCAACGCCCACCCCTAAAACGTGACAACTTGTTTCTGGAAAGATTTCTACTTTAACTCCTCGTGGGATCGACCCTGTGCTTACCATTGCTATACTAGTTGTAGTAGTCAAGGCATAGGTTTTATAAATTTATTGATTGCGGCTAAACGACGACCGCGTCAATTGACGCCGTTGTCGGGGAGTTGCGCTAAAAGTAATTTTTTCAATTTCCGTTTTCAGGTGCTGGACTAGTGCATGGAATTAAGGAGTGGAGCTCACCTCGAAGAATTTCAATTCGACGCGGAGATTGAGAGAATTAACCGACAGTTACTTGCACAAAGGAGAAGGCTGAACGACGAGCTCGCGATAGAAGGCGGTGTGAGATGGGAGACGACCATCGAGCACCGTCTAACAACGCTGAGCGGACACTGAGTAAACTGTTTTCCCTAACAATGGAAATCTGAGGCCATTGGGCATCACCTTGCCCATTGCCTCAACCCCACATTGGGAACTTAAGCATGCGTTCATGCAACTATTGCCTAAGTTCAGTGACATGCCTGGAGAAGACCCGCAATGTCATCTCCAGGACTTTGAAATGACGTGCAGCACTGTCAGAACTCAAGGTAACATGGGAGAGTATATACGGCTGCTGGCATTTCCCTTCTCGTTGCAAGACAGGGTGAGAGAATGGTTATACACACTAGAAGAAGGCTCAGTGACTACTTGGGCACACCTGCAGCAGAAGTTTTTGGAGAAATACTACCCTGCCTCCCGCATCCAAAACATGCGAAAAAGGTTCAGCTCGATCAAGATGGGTGCAGGAGAGAATTTCTATGAATATTGGGGTAGGTTCAAGCAGCTCCTTGCCAAGTCCCCACAACATGCAATCGTCGAATCTGACTTGGTTCAATACTTCATGATGGTACTTCGACCGCAAAATCGTGCCTTGGTAAATGCTGCATGCCGAGGGTCAGTGCTAAACAAGTTACCCATTAAAGCTATGAAGTTATTTGCAGATATGGCGGAGGAGACTCGAGATGAGCCCATTGACGTGCCAAGGGAAAGCCCTGTTGAACAAACGGCTTCAGACTCGAAGCTTGACAAGATGTGTACCCTGTTGGAGCAGATAATCAACATGAATGGACCACAAAAGAAAGGAGTACGCACATGTCAACTGTGCTTTGCCACGTCACACATGACTGATGAGTGTCCTGAGGTGGTGCTGCAAGAGGAAGTCAAGATACTTGGCCATAACCAAGGGAGTGGAGGAAATGGCTATCCCAAATATGATCCCAATTCACAATTCTACAATCCAGGATGGAGGGATCACGAGAACTTCAAATGGAGACCGAAGCCACAACAGCAACCACAACATCAACAAGGGCAGCATCAACAGGACAGGCCATCCTTGGCTGAGATGGTTCATACTATGGCAAGGGACAACAGCAAAACACAAGCAGACTTCGAAAAATTCAGGATGGAAACCTAAGAAGCTATGCAACACATCAACCCTCAACTTGGGCAGCTCACTCAGAACCTAGCCAGACTGGAGAAGAAGCAATGAGAGTTACCCCCACAGGTGGAAATCAATCATGCCCATGTCAAAGCAATCTCAACAAGAAGCGAAAAACAGTTACCCAGAGATGAAGCAGCCAACTGAAGAAGTAGAGAGGGAAATCGAATCGGGCAAGATGGATGATAAAAAGAAGGATGAGGAGACAGTGGTACCTCGCCCCTATAAGCCCAAGGCACCTTTCCCAGGAAGGTTGGCCATGAACAAAGAAGCTGAGGAACTGGATGAGATTTATCAAAACTTCAAAAGGGTGGAAGTCAACATTCCACTGCTCAATGCCATGTGCTCAATGCCCAAGTGCGCAAAGTTTTTGAAGGAGTTATGTACGCGGAAGATCAAATATGATGAAAATGCAAAGTTCCAAGTGGAAGAGCATGTCTCGTCAGTCTTGGGCAGAGAGATGGCTACGAAGCGTGGAGACCCAGGGATGTTCTACATTCCCTGCATAATTGGAACTATGAAGATAGAGAAGGCTATGTTAGACTTGGGAGCATCAATCAATGTGATGCCACTATATATGTACCAAGAACTCAATATGGGCCCACTTAAACACACACGAGTAGTGATCCAACTGGCGGACATGTCAAATGTGTATCCTGAGGGAATTCTGGAGGACATCTTGGTCAAGGTGAAGGATTTGATCTTTCCCGCTGACTTCTACATTCTCGACATGGGACAAAGTGAAGGGAAATCCCCAGTCATGCTCTTGGGCAGACCATTCCTCAAGACGGCACGAACACAAATCGACTGCGATACGGGCAAGCTGACATGTCAAGTTAATGGAAAAACAGTCGCGTTCGATATCTATAAGGCGGAAAAGCATCATCCAGATATTGAAATGGTGGACTATGTAGACATTGTGAACAACATGGTGGAGGAAACATTGCCCAAGATCAAATCTTGCGACATGCTGGATACAGTGATTCAAGAAAGTATAATGGATGAGGAGGAATGTTCAAGGGAGGTGAACCAGATGAATACGAAACCAAAGCACAGACAGATCTATCGAGAGGAATTGCCCAGGATGCAGAACGAGGAAAAGTTGGTGCCCTCACTTCTTAAGGCACCAAAGCTTCAGCTCAAGCCCTTGCCCAAGCACTTGAAATATGTGTTCTTGGGAGACAATGACACCTTGCCCATATCATAAGTGCTGAGCTAAGCATTGAACAAGAAGAGCAGGTCAAGACGATGATCCAGATGTACAAGATGGCTATTGGATGGACTTTGGCCGATATCAAGAGTATCAGCTCGACCATATGCCTCCATCACATCCTATTAGAGGAAGAGGCGAATCCCGTCCGTGACCAGCAGAGGAAGTTAAATTCAGCCGTGAAGGAAGTGGTTCTCAAGAAAGTACTCAAGCTATTGGATCAGAATATCATCTACCCAATATCGTATAGCAAATGGGTCAATCCAGTCCACGTCGTGCCCAAGAAGTCAGGCATACAGGTACTGGAAAATGAGAGGAAGGAGATGGTAGCCACCCGACTCCAAACTGGGTGGAGAGTATGCATTGACTACAGGAAGCTGAATAAGGTGACCCGGAAGGATCATTTCCCTTGCCCTTTATCGATCAGATGCTTGAACGCCTAGCAGGAAATGAATACTTCTGCTTTTTAGATGGATACTCAGGACCAGAGCAAGACTACTTTCACTTGTCCATTTGGAACGTTTGCCTACCGGAGAATGCCTTTTGGACTGTGTAATGCACCTGGAACCTTTCAACGGTGCATGATGAGCATCTTCTCCGACCTGCTGGAAAAGAGTATTGAGATTTTCATGGACGACTTCACCGTATATGGGAAAAGTTTTGATATTTTCTTGGGCAATTTGGAGCAAGTACTGCAATGCTGTGTAGAGAAGAATCTCGTACTCAACTACGAGAAATGCCATTTCATGGTCAGGGAAGGAATAGTCCTTGGGCATGTGGTCTCAGGAAGAGGAATCGAGGTGGATAAGGCCAAGGTCGAGATCATAGCCAACTTGCCTCTGCCTACCTCGGTCAAGCAGTTAGTACGATTCCTCGGGTATGTCGGGTTCTACCGGAGGTTCGTTAAGGATTTCGCAAAGATTGCTCAACCCATGACAAGGCTTCTGCAGAATGATGTGGAGTGGGAATTTGGAAAAGAATGCAAAGAAGCTTTCAACATCCTAAAGGAAAGCTTGATCACAGCCCCTATCATTCGCCCACCTGAGTGGGGAATGCCCTTTGAGTTGATGTGTGATGCTAGTGGCTATGCAGTCGGAGCAGTGCTTGGGCAGAAGGTTGGTAAAGAAAATTATGTGATTTACTATGGATTGAAGACACTGAATGATGCCCAAAGCAACTACTCAACCACCAAGAAGGAATTGTTGGCAATAGTGTTTGCGTTTGAGATATTCAGATCGCACCTGCTTGGAAGTAAGACGATTGTATACACTGACCACTCAGCGATCAAGTACCTCAAGACCAAGAAGGAGACCAAGCCACGCCTGATAAGATGGGTGCTGCTCTTGCAGGAGTTTGATATGGAAATAAAAGATAAGGATGAGAAGCAAAACCATGTAGTTGATCATCTCAGTCGCATCTTGCAAGAGGATGATGGGGTACCCATAACAGAGACCTTCCCGGACGAGCAGTTGTACGCCATTTATGGAGTCAAGATGCAAGAACCTTGGTATGCTGACCTGGTCAACTACCTGGCGGTAGGAGATTATGGATATTTATCACAAAAATAAGCTGATGAATGAAGCAAAACGCTGCATTTTTTATGAACCCTACCTTTGTAGGCATTTTACTGATCAAGTTATTCGAAGATGTGTACCTGAGTTAGAATAGAAAAGCATCCTTGAGCACTGCCACTCCAAGGAATGCGGGACACTTTGGGCAAAGGAGAACAACAAGGAAGATCTTGGACTGCGGGTTCTACTGGCCCACGCTATTCAAGGATACCTACGAATGGGTGAAAGCTTGTGACAGATTTCAACGTGAAGGGAACATTGGAAGAAGGAATGAGATGCCTCTCATGCCCATACAGCCAGTCGAGATCTTCGACGTGTGGGGAATAGATTTCATGGGCCCCTTGCCCAAGTCAAGGGGCAATCAATACGTCCTCCAGGCAGTAGACTATTTGTCAAAATGGGTGGAAGCACAAGCACTCGCCAAGAACGACTCCAGTGTCGTGGTCACTTTCCTCAAAACCCATATATTCACAAAGTATGGAGCACCCAAGGCAATGATCAGTGATCGAGGAACGCACTTCTGCAACAGTACCGTAGAAGCCTTGATGAAGAAGTATTGAGTACACCACAAGCTGACCACCGCGTATCATCCTCAAGGAAATGGGCAAGCAGAGCTATCCAACAGAATCATCAAGACCAGCCTGAGGAAAGCAGTGGGTATCTCAGGCACACAGTGGAGTTCCAAACTTAATGACGCGCGGCGTATCGGATCGCCTACAAGACACCCTTTGGGATATCCTCGTACCGCATGGTGTTTGGAAAAAGACTGTCACTTGCCTGTCGAGCTGGAGCACAGGGCATACTGGGCACTAAGCCACATGAAATACGATTGGGATCAAGCTGGGCAAGCTAGGAAGTTGAGCTTGCAAGAACTCGAAGAGATTCGTCTGGAGGCGTATGACAATGCAGCCATCTACAAGAAAAAGTTGAAGAGAGCCCACAACGAGATAATTCAGAAGAAGGAGTTCGAGCCAGGACAATTGGTTCTCTTATATCAGTCACGTTTCAAACTGATGTCAGGCAAGCTGACCACCAAATGGTGCGGACCATATGCGGTGGAAGCCCAACACCCCAATGGGGCAGTGGAAATTCGCGATCTGAAAAAAGGCTTATCTTCAAGGTGAATGGACAGAGGTTGAAGGCCTACTATGGGCAAGATGAAGTGTACAAGGAAGGGGAAGAGGTCCCCGATGATGAGGAAACTTGAAAGATGAGGAACACGTCGTGCCCACGACGATAACTAAGGCGCTGGCCAGGAGGCAACCTGGTATGTTATTTTTTATTTTTTATTTATTTTTTTATTTTTTTTATTTTTTATTTTTTTTATTATTATTTTTTTTCAGTTTCAGTCAGGGAAGCCCTACACACTTTGCCCAAAGCAAAGTGTGTGTGTAGACAACCCCAATTTTAGTGACCAACTTCCTACACACTTTGCCCAAAGCAAAGTGTGTGGGGGGGGGGGCGTTTTTTTTTTGCTTTTAGAGTCAACCAATTTCCTACACACTTTGCCCGAGGCAAAGTGTGTGTGTGAGGGAGGTTCGTTTTGTCCTTTATATTACTGATGAAGCCGAGAAGGGTTGTCATTCCTCGCAAGGAGGATTCTGTTATCTTTCCTTGCAGGTTGGGCATGGAAGTGTAGTATGATGGCTTGGGCAAGACACGGAGGGGCGGTTATGGAAAGGAATCTGCTCGAATCTGTCAAATCGAGAGCAGATCCTGTCAGAGACGGTTGCCTTCCCTAACACCCCAACCTTCCTTAACCGCCATCATCACCCTAATTTGAATTTCAAATTCAAAACCTTCCATAATCCACCACCCCACTAACCTATAACTACAATAACTCCCCTTCTTCTCTTCATTATGGTTGGAACACGTCCTAAGAACAAATTCACCATCCCTCACGGAACAAAAATTGATCTTACCGGCGACTCACCACCACCCCGAACCAAAAACACCAGAAAAGCACCCCGCAAACAAAGAGCTATGTCTTCCTACAGCCAGAAATCAGCCAAATCGCCAGTCAAATCTCCGCAGCAGCCCCTCCGTGTAGCCCCACTGAAGACGGTATTCCCTGAAGAAGAACAGGTACAACAACCGATGGAGGAGAAAGTTCTACCCGAGCAGAACATTGATCAGCCCATGGAGGAGCAGTATGAGGAAGAGAAAGCTGAGGAAACGGCCGGCGAGGCCACTGAGGACGAAGCACCACCGGTGACGACGGTGGCGGAGAGCAAAGAGGAAGGGTCGGGCTCCACTCCGGCCAAATCGAAGAAAAGAGCCTCCTCGGCCACACCACTCGCGAAGAGGCAAAGGGCAGCCCCTTCCGACGCCGGCTTCTCGCCGACGTCCGGCCACGGGGATGAGGAAGAAGGAGAAGAGACCACCACTCCGTTGGTGGTCAAGCTAGAGAAGCCGCCGCGGTCCGACTCCGGCAGGAACTCCCACTCCAGAGTCACGGGCAAGGCGACAATAGAGCCCACCACTGACATCTCTCGCAAGAGTGTTGTCTTGCCCAAAGCTATGCACATGGTGACGCTTGAGCAGCTGGGAATTGCTGAAGAAGTCCAGCAGCTCTTCGACAACATAGGGTGGGGGTTCTTCCTCAAGTGGTCAGGCAAGGTGAACATCGCACTGGTGAAGGAGTTCTACAGCAAGGTGATGGTGACTTTTGATGAGAACAGTGTGCCTCTAACAGTGCAGAACTCGATGGGGGGTGCCGAGACAGTGCAATCGCTGAACGAATTCAACCAGGCTCTCTAGGCGGATTCCTACGCTGCGGTCCACAGTCAAGCACACAGGGAGGGAATCAAGAAGCTTCCAGACATGGCCAATGAGTGGCCACAGATATGGAAGGATATGAACAAGGGCCATGATCCTGTCTACAACTCCAGCAAGACTAAGGGAAACGTGCTAGGCTCCCCCGCGCTTCGTGTTTGTCACCGCATTCTGGCGTACAACTTCTTTGGCAAGAAGGACAACTCTAACTCTCTCTCGCAGCAACAGGTTTACATCCTGTGGTGTATGACCAAGAAGACAAGGCTCGACTTTGGAGCCTTTGCTGCTGCCCAAATCCACAGCATCCTGAGCAAGTCCACACAGAGGCTGTCCCTTACCCACATGGTGACTGTATGCGTGGAGCGCATTGAAGCCTGGACGTCAGAGCATGAGAAGAATGCAACCGTTGAGGAGCTGCTTAATCTTGCCTGTCTAAGCAAGATGATGGAGATAGGGCAGGACGAGCATGGAACGCACCGCATCGTGGACCAACCAGCAGTAGAGATACCCAAGAAGAAGGCCAGCAAGTCAGCAACACCAGAACCCCAAGGCTTTGATCTACAAGCCGCCTTGGGCAAGCTCCAGGAAACAGTGGACGAGATCAAGACCGCCCAAGTCAAGCTCTTTGAGCACCTCGGATTCAGGTACCCACCTAACTCCAACTAAATGTCCCTCCATTTTACATTCTTTTTAATTTTTCCTTTCTTTTATTTTCTTTTATTTTGCATTTGTTAGAGTCAGTCGCTCTCCTTCTCCACACTTTGCCCAAAGCAAAGTGTATCTGTGGGAGGGTAAAAACATGCATGCATTCTTGCCTTGTCATTCATCCAATTTACCCACGGGTGAGGTGAATGAACGACAAGGCATCCGTCTTCATTTCGTGTCAATTCCCTTCTCCGATGTCACACCACTCGGGTACGATGTGGGCGTGGGAAATTTTGTGTGAATATGTGCATTAGGCAGTACGGACATGTAGGTCAAGTCGAGCATGCTAGGAAGCAAGCATGATAGATAAGCATAGGGTTGCAAACGAGCCTAGCTACTCGGGATTTACTCGGTGCTCGATTCAGTAAAAGCTCGTTCGAGCTCGAATTCGTTAACAAACGAGCCGAACTCGAGCCTGAATTCGAGCTCGGTTAACTTAACGAGCCGAACTCTAGCAATAAGGTATTCGACTCGTTTTGCTCACGAACATGTTCGGCTCGTATATTAATCAAACATGTTCGCGAGCCTGTTTCACGAACTCTTGATCGAATCTCTAATCGAGCCTGTAAACGAGCTTTTGCATTTATGTATAAAAAATTATAGGTTAAAAAAATGGAATGTTAATAAAATATGCTTAAATCATAGCTTTTTTAAATGAGTCCAAACTCGAGCTTTTCACGAGCAAAATTCGAGCTCAAATTCGAACCGAACACGAGCCGAACTCGAGCCGAATTCAAACTCAAAATTTTTAACTCGAGCCGAACTCGAGCCCAAATTTAAAGCTCGAATCGAACTCGAACGCGAGCCCGAACCTGTAAAATACTAAACGAGCCGAACCCGAGCAGACCAGTACTCGGTTAGGTTCGGCTCGTTTGCAGCCCTAGATAAGCATGATATTACCCAGTGAGGTTTTGAGCTTTCATGTATATGTGTGTGTGTATATATATATATATATATATATATATATATATATATATATGTGACGGATCAAATAGGATCCCTATTCTTAGGTAGTAACTAGGATCCAATCTTAACATTTTATTTTTTTAAATCAAGGGTGTTAGTTAATTAGGTAGTTTTTATTAAAATAAATCAATTTTAACTATTAAAGGTTAAAATAGGAAGAAAAAAAAATTCAAATTACCAATTCGCATAAATTAAGGAACGCTAATAATGTTGTGTATATATATTTATTAATTGCAAATATGTTTATGGTTATTTATAGTAAATAAATACTATTAAAATAAAGCATCATTTAAATTTTTTTTTTTTTTATTAAATGTGATGTATACATTTAGTATAAATCACAATTAAAAATAAATAAATAAACAATTTAAAATTATAGCATGTAATATAAAATAGGAGTAGTAGTTTTATAGTAAGCTAGCAAATTCAAAAATTAATACATGGGCAAAATAAGTAATTAAATATGATCAATCAAAATACGCAATTTATCTAGTGCAAATAAGCAATTCAATAGTTTTAAATAAACAAAATACTCAATTCAACTATTGGAAATAAATAATTTAACATGTGTAAATAAGAAAAATAAACAATTCAATAGTGCAAATAAGCAATATATTCGACACATGTAACTAAGCAATTCAACTCGTGCAAAATAAGCAATTCGACAAATATAATAAAACAATTCAATTAGTTTAAATAAACAATTCAACAAATGTTATTAAGCGATTCATTAACTAAGCAATTCAACTACTACAAATATAAGAAATATTGCAATAATTCTAGTAAAATATATTAAGCAATTCAACACGCGGAAATAAGCAATTCGACGTGTGTAAATAAGCAAAATAAGACCTTCAATATGTGCAAATAAGCAATTCATCATGTATAAAATAAGCAATTTAACAAGTGCAAATAAGCAATTCAGAAGATATAAATAAGCAATTCAAATAGTATGATAAATAACTTATGAAACGATATATAATAATGATATTAAGCAATATTTTATGGTGTTTTAAGCAATAAGTAACACACAATTAAGCAATAATTAATGTGCATTATAAGATTGTTTAACTATCAGATAAATAAATAAATAAATGAATTGGGAGTTTCGATAGTAGAACAAAATTTTCATTGCCATAAAATAATACAAAAACAAATAATTAATTAATTAAATAAATCAATTGGGCTGATTTTTTAGAGTATCTTATTAGTTGGCGTCATTTTCGTTCATGAGGGGAGTTAAAAGATTTGTTTTTTCCCTTTCTACCCAGAGTATTGTTTTTATTTAATTCATTAATCCACATCATATTTTTGTGGATTAAATCTTTCCATTAATCTCCTATCTATCTATGGATCATAATGGTTCCTAGTTAACACCTAAGGGATGGTTCCTATTGGATCCGCTCCCTATATATATATATATATATATATATATATATATATATATATATATCACATGCTTCTTTCACTGTGAGATGACTTGATGATTAGACTGTTCTAGAACTAGCCTGCATTTCTGGTCGAGACTTCGATGAACTGAGCATAGGTGTTTAGATGAATATGACAATTTTCTTCTTTACAACCACTTGCCCAAAAAGCCTACCTGTGCATTATTTCGTTGCTTAGCACCCTTGAGCCTTAAATAATTCTTTCATAAATCACTTTTAAATGACCAAAGTAAACACTTCCTACCCGGTCGTGAGAACTCTAGGTGTGATAAAAATAAGAGGAAGATAAGGACGGATAGCACAAAGATAAAAAGAAAAGTGGAGATAGGCAGAATTTAAAATAGGCATCTTGCCCACCTTAGAAAATCCTAAAGAAAGAAGAGAAAAAAAGGGAGGAGGTGATCGCACTATTTTCTACCACACAAAATAGGTATAGTAAAAGGGAAGCACGAGTATCATATCCACAGGGATTGACAAGTCGAAACCACACACAATACCTTTACTCTAGAACTAAACTGATGTCTAAGCAATTAGAAATTTGGAATTGTGGTATTTATAAGTTAGGCAAATAAATATTTGACTCAATTTAAATAAACAAGGAAAGAAACAATTAATATTGCAAAGAACAATTAAGGAAATAACTAAACAAAGTAAAGTCAAATAAATCAAAAAAGGAAAAGTGTTGATTCTAGGGAAGCCTACCTAATCAAATCTATGAAAGCAATTAATGCATACAATTAATCAATTTAATCCAATCTAAATGTGATACATGAAAAATAACATACACCCCGATTAAAGCAATGCAAGTCGTCACCTAATAAGATCCTAATATCCTCTCGGACGCATAGATATCAAATTAAGTGCAAAATAGAACAAGTATCAATGATATAATCAACTAGGTTCAACTATGACACCCAATCAACTATATATAAACATATAATAATTCAACTTCAACTAAGACAATCAAACTATCATACCATGTATTCATGAGATCTATTATGCAATTATCCTATCAAGGCATAAACACATAACTATGCATACATAATTAGTGATCATGTAATCATGCATGAGAATAAGCACCATGAAACATGCATCTAGATTGGAAGGCTAATTGTAAACAAAAACACTTGGGTTAATGTCATTTAAATACACGAACTTTGGGCGGTTTTCGTTTTTTCCCATGAACTTTCAACTTTGTCACAAAAATACACGAACTTTCAAATCGTTGCAATTTTCCCATGAAAGTCAATTCCGGTCAAATTGAATCCTAGTTGTCAATTAATTTGCATGACGTGGCCTTAATGGGCTGATTTGGCGCTGAGTAGGCAATGATGTGTCGAAAATATTAAGGGTTACTATCATTTAAATACATGAACTTTGGGTGGTTTTCTTTTTTTCCCATGAACTTTCGACTTTGTCACCAAAATACAAGAACTTTCAATTCGTTGCAATATCCCCATGAATGTAAATTCCGATCAATTTGAATCCTAGTTGTCAGTTAATTTAAATGACGTAGCCTTAATGGACTGATTTGACTTTGAGTAAGCAATCACGTGGTGAAAATATTAAAAATGACGTCGTAATGGTCGTATTGATCATTGGGCAGCTTAAGAAGCGACATCCAAGGTTTGCTGCCGTACGCGCCGTAAGAATATCACAAGACAAGTCATTCTCACAATTTGGGGTGAATCTTACTCTCGAGCGCTTGGACGAATTGATGAGGATGTCATTGTCAAAATGAGGATGAAAGAAGAGGAACGACGAACCGGAAGAATAAGGTATGAAGAAGAAAGAATAAAGAAAAATGAACGGCGAAGCTACTGCAATTGTTTTTTATTAATTGGAAACCATAAATTGATGTCAAAAGACGTTTTTGGCAGTTTCAAAACGACGTGTATTTTACCGTCGATCAATGCCACATAATTATAAACGGTTGCTACGTAGGACACAATTTGGGAAAAATTGACTTTCATCGAAAAAATTGCATTAAATCGAAAGTTCGTGTATTTTTTGTGACAAAGTTTAAAGTTCATGGGAAAAAATGAAAAACAACCAAAGTTCATGTATTTAAATGACACCATTTTTGGCAATTTCAAAATGACGTCGTATATTTTACCGTCGATCAGTGCCACGTAATCATTCCGGTTGCCACGTAGGATACAATTTGAGGGAAATTGACTTTCATGGGAAAATTGCAACAATTTGAAAGTTCGTGTATTTTTATGACAAAGTTGAAAGTTTATGGGAAAAAACGAAAACCACCCAAAGTTCATGTATTTAAATGACATTAACCCAAAACACTTATATAAATTCAATTAGGCATTCAATCCCTAAAATCAACTAAGGAATTTAGCTAGACATAATTAAAGCAAACATAAACACAAAGAATTGAAAGAACATAATTAAAGAGTAAGAGTAAGAAAAACTTGAACACAAACGAAGAACATCGAATCTTGAATCTTGCATAAACTGGAATAAACTTGAATAATCTCCAATGTCGAATACAAGAATAAAAACTCTAAAGTAAAAATATAAAAGTGCTAGAAAAGTATGAAAGATGTTAGGGTTTACAATGCTAAGCTAGGAATATATATAGGGGAAATTTACATAAGGAATTATAAACCAAAAAGGGATCTAATAAAATAAGGTATGAAATCCCGGCTGGAACCCCCCTCTCGACACCCTGCCTCTCGATAGACCTCTCGATCGAGAGAGGTATCGAGAGGTACCAAAATCACTCTCGATCGAGAACTGCTCCAGAAGGTTTCCTCTCGATAGACCTCTCGATCGAGAGAGGTATCGAGAGGTCTTCATTCGACTTCAAATTCTGAAATTCGAACTCCGATCTTCACGCCTTGTCTCGTCTCGGGGTTTTATCATCAAAATATACCTAAAAACACAGAAAAACACCCACAAGCATAATATTGTCCAATATAATAAAAACCATATAAACTATAGACAATACTACACAATCGAGACTCAAAATCAACCCTTTTTGGTTATAAAAACAAGGTAAATTTCACCTATATCAAATCCTCCAAACTTAAACATTGTTCGTCCCGAACAATATCAAAACATAAACAATAGACTCTAGCATTGTGAACTATATAGGCCTCAAAGCTTTTTCAAAAATAAACTCATGATCATGATCAAAATGCACACAACCTTAGCATCAATAACACAATCTATCCAACAAATTCAAATCATGCCAATCCATCAAAGAACACTCTCCAACATGTGAGATATTTATATGTAAGTGAACACTCAACTCTCTCAAAGAAAAGATGTATGAAATAATGCACATCATATGGGTTCACTCAACATCAATGTAATGCAACACATTTACCATAGGCTTGCCCCTAATCTCAACATCTCCACCTAATGTAATATTCACAAACTAGGATCAAAAAGGTCTTTATAAAGCTTGTAATGTAGGGACATTGGTTAAGGTAGGGAATATATAGGTTAAGTGACTAAAAAATAATCTAAATCGTCAACCTCTTTTCAACTCCAACCAAAGTATGGTTTTTACTCCATCTTCTACCATCCAACACCTCTACAAAACTCAAAACATCATAGATGCAAAGTATATAACTCAAGCTAACTATCCCCTTATGCTTTTATTCTTATTCTATTTTTTCCTTTCCGTTCTTCTTTTATTTTATAGAGCTCAACTAATGAATGTTCTTTCTAATGTTGAACAAAGGCTCTATATTTTTTTTTTTCTCTTTTTTTTTTTTTCTAAGCTTATAGGAATAGCTAACTAAATTTAATCAAGCATCTAAAATATTCTCTCTCTCTCTCTCTCTTTTTTTTTTTTTTTTTTTTTTCTCCTCTACACCACAACAAGATATTCTCTCTTCAACTCCTCCCACATCACCAACTAAATCCACTAAAGATACCCTTATCCATCCAAACCTCCTATCTTCCAAGCTTAAGAAAGAAAGGCTTATAAAAAGGCTCAAAAGGGGGTAAACGGAGATTATGATCAAGGTTAGTATATGGGAATCATATGGCTATAGAAAGATGGCCTAAAATCATCTCTTAGTTCATAGATATACTAAGGTCTTGATGGAGAAATAGGGCAAGTTCTAGAAACAATGAAGCATACATGATCACTAAAATCAAAGAATAGGCATAAACATGCACAAATAGCTCAATTCTCACGGGTTCAAACTAACTAGTTCCCGATATCATAACATGCTTCAAACTCATCAAATAAATATGCGTCGCTTCGCCAAGGTTCCATGCATAATAAAGATCATGAAATTTTTCTCCAAAAATCAACAAAAATTTTCTATCATCGGCCAAATTCACAACACTATCATCACATGCTTATTTGACTCAATTTAAATACCTAAGACTCAACAGAAACAAAAACTACTAATGAAATATCCAAAAATTAAGCTACAATCCAAGAACTCATGTAAACGAGTTAACGAAACCACACTTCCCCCTCCCCCAAACTTATTTCGAATCATGATGAAGGAATAAGTTTCAAGAAGAAGAAGTGGTTAAGTTAACGAGCGTACCTTTCACCGAAGCTAGCTTACTATCGATCTTCTCCTCCTAGTCGAAACCTCATCGAGAAAACCTACAACTCACAAGCTTCGCAAATTCTTAGATAAAGAGCTTAATAAAAGATAAGGCTCAAAGAAAAACAAAAACGGAAATAAATAAAACAAAAACTGAAAATTAAAGATAGAGTTGGGTTACCTCCCAACAAGTGCTACGTTTAACGTCTTTAGCCCGACAATACCTCCTTTCTAGCTCGGGTCATCAAGATAAGTGGCCGTTTTCTTGGGGTATAGAGGCAACGGCTTGAAGTAGTGCTTGAGTCGATGTCCATTCACCACGAATTTTTCACCGTCGTTCTTCAATACTTCGAATGCATCATTCTTCAAGTCCTTGTAAATAACGAACGGTCCCGACCACTTACTTTGCAATTTTCCTGGAAACAAACGAAGTCGAGAATTAAAAACAAGGACATCATCAACAATTTCAAACTTACGCTTTTTAATGCTCAAGTCGTGAAATCTTGCGGCTCGTTCTTTGTAAATCCTCAAATTTTCGAATGCCTCGTTCCTCCATTCATCAAGCTCCAATAAGTCGTCACACCTTTGGCCCATGGCTTCCTTAAACTCGAAATTAATCCTTCTTGTCGTCCAATAGGCTTTGTGCTCCAACTCCATTGGTAAGTGGCAAGATTTGCCAAATAGCAATTGGTATGGAGACCTTCCAATTGGCGTCTTAAAAGCCGTTCTATAAGCCCAAAGTGCGTCGTCCAAGTACTTCGCCCACTCCTTGTTGGTGACGGTCTTCTCCAAAATTTGCTTGATCTCTCGATTAGCTAGCTCGGCTTGACCGTTTGCTTGAGGGTGGTAGGGCGTTGTAACCAGTGTTCTAAAAGACGCCGCCTAGGTCCGCCTAGGCGGCGCCTTGGCGCTAGTTAGTACCTTACTGCCCGACTAACAAGTAATCCGCCTAGGCTCTATGCGATACCCAACGAGCCGTTCTTGTAGCTTAATCAATAGTCTATATGTGTTAATTGATCTATGTTTAGGCAAACTATGCTACTCTATGTATGATTTTGGATTTATAATTATGAAACTAACATATCAATTGTCATAGTATGTGTATTTATTATAAAATTGGCAATAATATTGTAAGAATAGTAAATATAAGCACTATAGTTCGAATCCGCCTAGGCCCCGCCTAGGCTCCCGCCTAGCGCCTAGGCGCTAGTCACCCCTCTACCGCCCGACTAGCGCCTAGCGCTTTTTAGAACATTGGTTGTAACCTTGTGCTTGACTCCATATTTTGCAAGAAGCGATCCTAACCAACGATTGTTGAAGTGGCTCCCCCCATCGCTAAGCAAAGCTCTCGGAGTTCCATACCGAGACAAAAATTTTCCCTGGAGGAATTTAATCACCACCTTCGAATTGTTGGTTGTAGTGGGAATGGCCTCGACCCATCTTGAAACGTACTCCACCGCAAGTAAGATGTACAAGAACCTTTGAGATTTGGGAAAGGGTGTCGTAACCTTGTGCTTGACTCCATATTTCGCAAGAAGCGATCCTAACCAACGATTGTTGAAGTGGCTCCCCCCATCGCTAAGCAAAGCTCTCGGAGTTCCATACTGAGTCAAAATATTCCGCTGGAGGAATTTTATCACCACCTTCGAATCGTTGGTTGTTGTGGGAATGGCTTCGACCCATCTCGAAACATACTCCACCGCAAGCAAGATATTAGAGAACCCTTAAGACTTGGGAAAGGGACCCATGAAGTCGATCCCCCAAACATCGAAAAGCTCCACCTCCATGATAGTGCGTTGCGGCATCTCGTCTCTCTTCGTGATGTTCCCAATCCTTTGGCATCGATCGCATGACTTGATGTACTCGTGGCAATCCTTGTAGATCGAAGGCCAATAGAAACCACTATAAAATATCTTGAGGGCGGTGCGATTTGCAGCGAAGTGTCCCCCATTCGGAGCGCTATGGCAATCTTCGATGATCTTTTTCCACTCCGATTGTCGAACACATCGCCTAATGACACCGTCGGCACACCTCCGGTACAAGTAAGGATCATCCCAATAATAGAACTTACAATCGTATAGGAACTTTTTCTTTTGATGAGACGAGAGATCCTTGGGCACATGATGAATCACCAAGTAGTTGACGATGTCGGCGAACCAAGGATTCAAATCGTCTACCTCAAAAATCTACTCATCGGGGAAGCTCTCCTTGATAGCAATCTTCGAATCCTCTCCATCCACGAGCTGCTCAAGTCTTAAGAGATGGTCGGCCACCACATTCTCGCATCCTTTCCTATCCTTGATCTCCGTATCGAACTCTTCAAAATCCAGTGAACTAACCTTGGCTTCGAGTCCTTCTTGTTGAATAGATAGCGAATGGCGGCATGGTCGGTGTGCACAATCGTGTGAGATCCCACCAAATAAGGTCTAAACTTGTCGAAAGCATAGACCACAGCGAGTAACTCCTTCTCCGTGGTGGTGTAGTTCCTTTGAGCCGAGTCCAATGTCTTGCTAGCATAGTAAATCACCCGGAAAAGCTTCTCCCTTTTCTGCCCCAAAACTGCTCCTACCGCCCAATCGCTTGCATCGCACATGAGCTCGAACGGGGCACTCCAATCCGGTGACACCAAGACGGGAGTAGAGATAAGCGCCTTCTTCAATGTATCGAAAGCTTCCAAGTAATCTCCATCAAAAACGAACTTGACATCCTTCTCGAGCAATCCACACAACGACTTCGTGATCTTTGAAAAATCCTTGATGAACCTCCTACAGAAGCCGGCATGTCCTAAGAAACTCCTCACCGATTTGATGTTGGTTGGTGGTGGCAACTTCTCGATGGCTACGACCTTGGCTCGGTCCACCTCCAATCCTTGTGAGGACACCTTGTGGCCAAGTACAACTCCTTCTTGCACCATGAAGTGGCACTTCTCCCAATTGAGAACGAGGTTCGTCTCCTCGCACCTTTGAAGCACCGTGGCAAGATTCTCCAAGCATTGATCAAAAGAAGGACCGAAAACTGAAAAATCATCCATGAATACCTCCATAATGTTTTCGATCAATCCATGGAAGATGGTCATCATGCATCGTTGGAAAGTAGCCGGTGCGTTGCACAACCCGAACGGCATCCTCCGATAAGCGAAGACTCCATATGGGCAAGTGAACGCCGTCTTGTGTTGGTCCTCCGGAGCGATGGCGATTTGGTTGTAGCCGGAATATCCATCGAGGAAGCAATAGTACTCGTGGCTAGCCAATCGATCGAGCATTTGATCCACGAATGGGAGGGGGAAATGATCCTTCCTAGTTGCTGCGTTGAGAAGGTGGTAATCAATGCAAACTCGCCATCCCGTGACAAGCCTCGTTGCTATAAGCTCCCCTTTCTCATCGTTGATAACCGTCATGCCTCCTTTCTTTGACACCACTTGAGTCGGGCTCACCCATTCACTATCTGAAATAGCATAGATCATGCCGGCATCAAGCAACTTCAACACCTCCTTCCTCACAACTTCTTGCATGGCCGGGTTCAATCGCCTTTGAGGTTGGACTCTTGGGCGATGACTATCTTCGAGCAATATCCTATGCATGCAAATTGAAGGACTAATACCTTTGATGTCGGAAATCGTCCATCCAATTGCAGATTTGTGCTTCCTTAAGACCCTCAATAACTTGTCGGTGTTTGCCTCCGTGAGTTGAGAAGAAACGATCACCGGGTACGTCTCTTCTTCTCCTAAGAACTTGTACTCGAGGTGCTCGGGTAGTGGCTTCAATTCCACCTTAGGGGCTGCATTCTTCTTCTCTTCCTCCTCAAGAACTCCACCATCCACCTTCTTGTTGATGTCGAGGTAAGGAACTTCCTCGTGAGGAAGTTGTGGTTGGTTTGCCTCCAATTGATGTAGATACTCAAGAATCTCATCGCAAGCTTCATCCAACTCCAAGTAGGTATATAAAGGGGTTGATATGCAATGGTTGAGTGCCTCCCCCGAAGTAGGTGGTATCAATGTCTCAATGGAGAAGATATCCTCACGATGATCATCGGGTCTCCTCATGGCCTCGTAGATAGAAATTTTCAGCTCCTCGCCATTGACTCGAAAGGTGAGGTCCCCATCTTGAACATCGATCAATGCTCTCCCCGTGGCTAAAAATGGTCGTCCTAAGATCAATGGTTGATTTGCATCCTCGGGCATGTCCAAGACTACGAAATCCGCCGGGAAGACAAGGTTGTGCATACTATCCCCCTTGGATAAGAAACCGATCGGTCCGCCATAAGTAGAGAGATGGTGGTTGGCTTCATCCTCCCGATCTTGAGCCGGTTGAATATAGAGAGAGGCATCAAATTGATGCTAGCACCAAGATCGCATAGCACATTTTGAAAGACTTGATCACCGATCTTGCATGCCAGAGTGAACCTCCCGGGATCCTTTTGCTTCAACGGTAGCTTCTTTTGGATCACCGCGCTGCACTCCTCCGTGAGATTGATTGTCTTGAACTTCCCCCACTTCTTCTTTCCCGAAACTGCATCCTTGATGAACTTCATATGGTTTGGCATGTCTCGAAGAGCATCTAGAAGTGGTATGTTGATGTTGACCTTTTGTAGTATCTCCAAGAAGCGTTGATACTTCTCATCTTGCTTTGTCTTGGTCAAGCGTTGTGGGAAAAGGGCCTTCAGAGTGTACGTCGGGAATTGGGGTGGCTGCTTTACCTCTCGATCCCCCTCTCGATCGAGAGGGGTATCGAGAGGTACCTTCTGACCTCGGTTTTTAACCTCTCGACCCCTCTATCGATCGAGAGAGGTGTCGATAGGGTCACATTGAATCTTCTCGTCGTAAGCCTCTCGATCCACCTCTCGATCGAGAGAGGTGTCGAGAAGTCCTCGCCTCGGCACTTGGATCCTCGTCTCCTCGAGCTCCGCATTCTTGAGGCTCCCGTCTCCTTTTTTTGCAGCTTCCAAGGATGGATTTGTGTACTTTGTGCCACTCCGAAGCTCAATAGCATGAACATGATGGTTGTTCTTCGGGTTTTGCTCGGTGCTGCTTGGGAATTGGCCGGGCTTATGGACTCCTCCTTGAGCGTTGGCTATTTGACTCATTTGCGTCTCCAACATTTGCATTTACTTGGTCAAGGCGTTGATGCTACTCCCCAAATTGTTGCTCAAGGTGTTTTGAGTGAGCTCCAACGTCCTCAACTTTGCATCTTGTTGTGTCATCCTCATCTCCGACTGAGCCATATATTGACGAATCAAATCGTCGGTAGACATCTCCTTCTTTGGCTCTTGGATGACTCCGTTCTCAACATGGAAGCTGGGAGGTGGTTGCAAGGCATTGTTCGGATTGGCTTAAGAGAAGTTCGGATGATTTCGGTTGTTGGGAACGTAAGGTTTCTTGTATCCTCCTTGGTAGTTCGAACCTCCTTGTCCTCCTTGCCACTTATTTCCTTGATTCGGTTGCCACTTGCCCCCTTGTTGCACAAAATTGGCATCTTCCTCTTCGGTTGGGTTTGCTTGTTCATCAGTGATAGCATCGCACCGAAGTACTCCTTTCTTGATGGTATCCAACTCACTTGCAGTTTTTGTGTACTTTTCCATCAAGTCCTCGTAAGCCTCAATTCCAATGTTGGCAACTCTCCTTCTTCCTACGCGATGGTCAGTAGCCTCTTCATAGCTCGAATTCACGGTCAGCTCAATAATCTCCATAGCCATATCGTACTCATTGTTCAAAAATCCTCCTTTCGAAGCGTAGTCGAGCTCCTTCCTACATAACTTGTTCAAACCACGATAGAAGCACGTGATTTGATCCTCCTTGCTAATTCCATGGTTTGGGCATGCTCGCAATAGCTTCTTGAATCTCCCCCACGCCTCGTAAAAATACTCATCCTTGTATTGTTGGAATTGGTTGATCTCGTTGATGAGTTTTTGAGCACTCGAAGGTGGGAAGAACTTGTTCAAAAATCTGGTGCACATCTCGGCCCGAGTCCTTATGTTCGTCTTGTCCAATCCATCGAGCCACTCCCTCGCATCGTCCTTGAGAGACCACACGAATAAGCTGGGCTTGAGGTAGTCCGAAGATACTCCATTAGCCTTGTATGTTGCACAAATATCCAGAAATTGCTTCAAGTGAGCGTTCGGATCCTCCATGGGTGTGCCTCCATATTGGTTGGATTGCACCATGTTGATGAGGGACGTCTGATCTCATAGTTGTTAGCGTCCGTGGTCCCCCATCCTCCTTACTGAAATTGGTCCACGACCGGCTTGAAACGGTCGTTCAAAGTCCTCCTCGTCGCTTGATCCCCCATTGAATCGAAACTCCTCGGTGAATCGGGTGGTGTATCGATCTTGCTAGCTTCCTTCTCTCGTCTCAATGCCCTTAGTGAGCGCTCCAACTCCAAGTCTATCGGAATAAGATTTATCCCTTTAGACCTTGTGGTCATGCATTACCTAAAACCAAAGAGAAGACAAGAAAACGTTAGATCAATAAACCGAAAAACAGAAAATTAAAGCGCCTAAATCACCTATTAATTCTATTTCAAAATATGCGTATGAAATCTAATCAATCCCCGGCAACGGCGCCAAAAGTTGATCGCACAATTTTCTACCACACAAAATAGGTATAGTAAAAGGAAGCACAAGTATCGTATCCACAGGGATTGACAAGTCGAAACCACACACAATACCTTTACTCTAGAACTAAACTGATGTCTAAGCAATTAGGAATTTGGAATTGTGGTATTTATAAGTTAGGCAAATAAATAAAAGACTCAATTTAAATAAACAAGGAAAGAAAAAAAAAATAATATTGCAAAGAACAATTAAGGAAATAACTAAACAAAGTAAAGTCAAATAAATCAAATAAGGAAAAGTGTTGATTATAGGGAAGCCTACCCAATCAAATCTATGAAAGCAATTAATGCATACAATTAACCAATTTAATCCAATCTAAATGTGATACATGAAAAATAACCTACACCCGAGTAAAGCAATGCAAGTCGTCACCTAATAAGATCCTAATATCCTCTCGGACGCATAGATATCAAATTAAGTGCAAAATAGAACAAGTATCAATGATATAATCAACTAGGTTCAACTATGACACCCAATCAACTATATATAAACATATAATAATTCAACTTCAATTAAGACAATCAAACTATCATACCATGTATTCATGAGATCTATTTTGCAATTATCCTATCAAGGCATAAACACATAACTATGCATACATAATTAGTGATCAAGTAATCATGCATGAGAATAAGCACCATGAAACACGCATCTAGATTGGAAGGCTAATTGTAAACAAAAACACTTACATAAATTCAATTAGGCATTCAATCCCTAAAATCAACTAAGGAATTTAGCTAGACATAATTAAAGCAAACATAAACACAAAGAATTGAAAGAACATAATTAAAGAGTAAGAGTAAGAAAAACTTGAACACAAACGAAGAACTTCGAATCTTGAATCTTGCATAAACTTGAATAAACTTGAATAATCTCCAATGTCGAATACAAGAATAAAAACTCTAAAGTAAAAATATAAAAGTGCTAGAAAAGTATGAAAGATGTTAGGGTTTACAATGCTAAGCTAGGAATATATATAGGGAAAATTTACATAAGGAATTATAAACTAAAAAGGAATCTAATAAAATAAGGTATGAAATCCCGGCTGGAACCCCCCTCTCGACACCCTGCCTCTCGATAGACCTCTTGATCGAGAGAGGTATCGAGAGGTACCAAAATCACTCTCGATCGAGAACTGCTCCAGAAGGTTTCCTCTCGATACCTCTCTCCTCGATCGAGAGATGTATCGAGAGGTACCAAAATCACTCTCGATCGAGAACTGCTCCAGAAGGTGTCCTCTCGATAGACCTCTCGATCGAGAGAGGTATCGAGAGGTCTTCATTCGACTTCAAATTCTGAAATTCGAACTCCGATCTTCACGCCTTGTCTCGTCTTGGGGTTTTATCATCAAAATATACCTAAAAACACAGAAAAACACCCACAAGCATAATATTGTCCAATATAATAAAAACCATATAAACTATAGACAATACTACACAATCGAGACTCAAAATCAACCCTTTTTGGTTATAAAAACAAGGTAAATTTCACCTATATCAGGAGGGAACTGACATTAGCCACTATCTAAATACTTCTCACCCCCGTTTAAAGCCTAACATTACAACCCAATAAAGTCCTTAGGATGAACACTATATTAGCCCAGTCTAAGGAAGTGGAGGCATTAGAGGGCAGGCAAGCTTATGGGACATCAAACTCATCTCAAGTCAATGAGCGTAAACACCTAGCCCAAACACAGAGTGAATGAGTGTGGTGAGGAAACCCCGTGTTCATGCTTTATCTTGACTTGCTGAATACATGCATCCAACTTGACTTGCATTTTTCCCTACATGTTTATTAGTACTGTCTTGCCCATGTTCTATTGCATTGAGTCTTTTCTTTCTTTCTTTTCGGGTTAGTTTGTGGATGCATTGCTTGAGGGCAAGCAAAGTAAAGTGTGTGCGTGTGACGATCCCATATTTTGCTCATACTTTGTTCATATTGAGTCTGCGTATAGGTGTATTAGTCGAGTCTTTGCATGAGTCTTGTGCTTGGGAGGGCACATTTTGGTTTCAGGTAAGTTTGGGCAGGATCTGGAGCAGGCAAGACAGTCTGGGGGAGCTGGTTGGGCAAGATGAGTTAAAGCATGGTGGACCGAGCTTAAGGAGTAATCGTGGGCCGTACGACGACCAAATCGAGCTAGGGCGAAGGCTTTTCAGCAGAGGAGGAGACGCGAAGAAGGAAAGAATCCAACCTAGATTCTTTCCTAATTGTCGCGATGATCAACAAGGAAACAAATATACGCAGAGAAGTCAAGTCCTCCCGAGCTCAAACCCTAGCAGGCAATTGATGGGCCTGGTCCATGATTCATCTACAAGTATAAAAGCAGCCTTCATTTCAGAGCAACACACACAAGCGTACACAGCTGCTTCATACCTTTTCATTTCATGCTTTTACTTTTTATGTTTGAGAGTGGGGAGGAATGAACAAGTCCTAAGGGCAAACATTGGTGTCCGCCTTTTGGATTCAGTTTTATAATATTCCAGTACTTAGTTTTATTATGTCTTCTTTATATATTTCTGTTGTTTACATTTCAAGCATGCTAGAGTAGTCGCTTAAGCCCAACTTGGGCAAGATGTCGTGATTATAATGTAACTCAACACTCGTGAGATCTGATTAATTGGATTAACTGTTTTATTGCATGTGTTCCCGAGTTTGCTAGGTTCGGTTCTACAATTCATGTTAGTCTTGGTAGGGTATGTGGCCAGTATCATATCGAGTCGAGCATGATTACAAATAGTACATGGGTAAAACGTGTAGGATAAGTCCTCATGCCATATAGTATGAACTAGCAACTGAGTGTAGTCGTAGGTCGACATTAGGCCTGCTTCCGTGGCTATTCGGGTCCTCCACAGATCGGTAATGCTGCTTGTGCAGGATATGCGACAACTAATCCTTGCATGTAGATTGTTTAAGTTAGGGAGATATATATAATTCTAAACTGTATGGGTGGATTGGGTACACATTGGCGGGGCACGTGACATGTGACAGTAAGGGGTCCTGCCTAGTGACTTGCCTATAACCGATGACATGTGCATACCTAGATCGATGAACGAGTAGAGTTATATTGTAATTCATGGTACTTGTCCAGGCTGGGTTTCCCTTTAATCATTGTTACAAGTTCTTTACATTACGATGTCTTTACTTTCCCTTGTTAATTTCTGTTTTGTCTTGGGCAACGCCCACCCCCAAAATGGGATAACTTGTTTTTGGAAAGATTACTACTCCAACTCCTCATGGAATCAACCCTGTGCTTACCATTTTTATACTAGTTGTAGTGGTCAAGTCATAGGTTTTATAAATTTATTGATTGCGGCTAAACGATGGTCGCGTCAATTAGCGATACACTAGTAACTAGCAAATGAGTTATGATTTTTAGTTGAGCGATATTATCACGCTAATTCTCTAGGTGTAAGATAGTGTGGCGATATATTCGATGTCTAAATTGGAGAGATCATGTGACTAGGGTGATAATAATGGATTAGTGGTATACTAGTAACTTGCAAATGAGTTGTGTTTTTTGATTGAGCGATATTATTACGCTAAATCTCTAGGTGTAAGATAGTGGCAATATATTCGATGTCTAAATTGGAGATATCGTGTGACGGGGGCGATAATAATGGATTAGTGGTGTTGGGAATTGTTAGGGATCATATGTTAAGGGGGAACTTAACGGGACACTTTAAAAATAAAAATAAAATGCATATGTTTTGATTCGATCCCAAAACCCTCTATGTATCCTATTCCCAAGCGACCCTATGTTGAATTAGATAGGTTAGAAATTTTCTAAGCCTATATTGTTAGGAAGGCTTGAATTTTTGTTTTAGACGCTTAGGTTTTAGACTGCTAGATTTCCAGGTGAAGGCCACTCGCTTGGGTGTGTTTTTGAAGTGAAGCAAGTCTACCGAAGCGAGGCAAAGCGTGCCGAAGTGTAGCGAAGCGAGCGCTACAGTATAATCAAAGCGAGCCTGCTGAAGCGAAGCGAAGCGAGCGCTACAGTAAAGTCAAAGCGAGTCAACTATTACTAAAGCGGACGCTTAGGAAATCTGTTTCCAAGCGAACGCTACAGTACGACTTAAAAGCGACTCACCCAAGCGGACGCTCTAATTCTAAAGCGAAGCGAGCCTCTACCTAACTGAAAGCGACAGATCAAATCTCCCACCCATTCAAACTACAAGTTCAAACTCGAGTCCAGTGAAGATCAAGATATTAATTGCGGATCTCCACGTGGCACACGAAGAATGGAGCACCGGAGTTGACCGCCAGACCGACGGGACGCCGCAACAGTACTGGGCGCTCCAGTTACTGTTGAACTTGGCTCTTAGCCATTTTTGGCAAAGAAACAAATCGCGTGTCTGAAAAGCTGCAGGTCAACGGCGAGTACTGTCGAGTGAAGGAGGGACAAACCCACCAACCATCAACGGCTCATGTCCATCCCTCCGCCTATAAATAGTGAAGGTCGAAGATGGAGAAGAGTAGAACACTACTTGAGATTTCAGCGCATACAGCAAACAAGCACTCACAGCCTTCGAGCAAATTCTTCGAGTTCTTGTCCAGTGTTCTCCAAGTTTCAGCTTCATCGAAACTTGTCTCTGCAACCTTCACTCTCCAGAGTCTAAGCCTACTTTATATATCCAAGCTTAGAAAAAGAACTTTAACCCTCTTTGCACTCACTGTAAAGAGTTCTTCATTTAGAGAGTTTTCAAAACCAAAACCCTAAAACCCTCGTTAGGTTAAGTTAGGTTTTTGTGTTGCCGAAAGGTTGTTGTGTCAAGATCTAAGACTCTACTTTCATCGATAGTAGAAGTCTCGATCGTAGAGTGTAGATCCAAGCTAACACTGTCCTCTACTGTGTGAAGCTCGATCTTAGCTAGGTTTTTGTGGAGAACCCGTAATCTCCCAGTTGTCGAAGTTTCAGATCCAAGCGAGTGAAGCTCGATCCAGTCTTGGTTTTTGAGGAACCTGTAATCCTCAAGATTCTTGAGTGAAGAGAATCAGTTGCAGCGTGCAACGAAGTGGACGTAGGTGTTTTATCACCGAACCACTATAATCCCCGGTGTTGTATCTCTTTTCTCAAAGCTTTCCATATTTTTCTTGCTGTAATTATTCATACTGCACGTGCATCGTAAACAAACTTAAATCGAAGTTTTAAATTACTTAGGAAAGAATAGCTCACCTAATTCTGCATATCACAAGTGAGTTGCTCTTGATCAAGCATCAGCTTAGGTCAAGAGGCAAGCTTCCACTGTAGATCTAGCTTGTGGCTAGGTCTTAAGTATTTGAAGCGACTACTCTACTTGTTACTCTGAGATACGGGCAAAAGAAGTTGAAAAACTTCTTACACATGTATTCACCCCCCTCTACGTGTGTATCCCCTATCAAACCGGGACCAACAAGTGGTATTAGAGCGGGGGTTCTTTCGAGCCACTGCTTTGCATACCTGAAGCGAGTCCCCTCTCGCTTCACGTTGTCTCACTGAACCGATCCAGTTTTTCCTAAGTGCATCAAAACCCTCACCCACGCATACTGCATCGCTACTAACGGTTCATTATGTCTACATATAGTACATCCAATCTTCTACAGTTCTCAATCGAAGGATACGAAACATGGAGTTTCCGTGTCGAAAGCTTTCTATGCTCCATCCACGACAGGATGTGGGAAGTCATAGAAGAAGGGCCAATCGAGATCATGAAGATCAACACGGTGAACGTTCCAGCTGCAGAAGGCAGAGAAGCTACGGTCAGACACGAGTACGTGGAAAGGGCGAAAGAAGACTACACTGCCAATGACTTCAAGGTTGCCAACCTAGATCGTGTAGCATGCCACACCATGCAGAGTACTGTGTCAGATGCTTATCTCTCTAGGATAAGGAACTGCACCACTGCAAAAGAGATGTGGGAAACGCTAGCCCTAATCTCACAAGGCACAGACAAAATCAAGGAGAACAAGCTCGCAATGCTGATGAGAAAGTTCGAGAGCCTAACGATGAAATCTGGAGAGATGATTGACGCATTCGAGCTGCGCGTCACCAACCTCATCGCTACGCTCATCTCTCTTGGCAAGGAGTTCACTGATAAGGAAGTCAACCTGAAAATCGTTCGAGCCCTCACAAGAAAATGGGAGACGATGAAGGAAATGTACTTGGCAACGAAGGACTTATCAAAGGTCACACCGAAGATCCTATTCTCCGAACTTAAAGCTCATGAGTTTGACCTAAATCGGATGAGCTTAGATGATGAAGATGATGTCCCCACGTCATCAAAAGGAGTCGCTTTCAAATCCGCAGAAACCTCAAGCGACCAGTCAATTGCCAAGATGACCAGAGAAGAACTGGAGGAGCACTACGCATTCCTCTCAAGGAATTTCAACAAAATGAACTCACGAGTTGGAAAGTATAAAAGATTCTACAAGCAGTATAAAGGGAAGAGCACTGATGCTCGAGAAAACAAGGGAAAGCAAAAAGAGACGACAAAGCCGATTGCCAGGGACGTGATGGATGTGGAATGTTACCATTGCTACAAGATGGGCCACTACAAATCAGAATGCCCCAAGCTGAGTGCCAAAGAGAAAGAGGAATTGAAGGCAAGGAGGGACGCTCCCCGTCGAGCGCTAGTTGCAAGTGAGTCGCCAGCCACTCCAAGCGAAGAGATCTCAAGCGACTCAGACACATTCACTGATCCGAACTCAAGCGAGGGAGAGGATCTAGGGTTGATGGCGCTCACCGACGAGGACACAGGGGAGGTATTCTTCTACCCCCCAATCAATTCTATTACACTGGCACACAAGCACGATGAGGAAGTACATTCCTCTACATGGAGTGAGTTACTTAACAAGCACCATAAATTGTTAAGCGACCACGAAATGTTGAAACAAGCTATGTCCGATAGCAAGAGAGAGAACCGAAAGCTAGCCACTGAACTTGATGAAGTCAAGATTAATCTAAGGGCTATGACGAGTAAGTTTGAGGACCTCTTTGCTAGACATAAAAGCTTGGAAGGAAGGTATGAAACCCATTAATCCATTCTAGTTGCTAATCTAAACAAAGCCTCATTCGCTAGGCAAGCACTAGAAAGCTCGCTTCTACCTTTTGGTAGAAAATGAGGTCTTGGATATGAGGGTGGACCTTCCAAGCCTACCGTCTTTGTTGGTGCTTCTAACACAACACCATCAGTTCCTTTGGATGTGCCCACTGCCTTCAAAGTAACCACTAACAAAGACAAGGGCAAGATTGAGACTCCAAAGAAGGGACCGGTGAGGATGTCTATCTCCTCAAAGGAAGTTCCTAAGGGAAAGCCAACAACCACAGTCCCTAGCACTAAAAATGCTAATGCTTACCATTCAAAAGGTAAAGGGAAAACTGTTGAGGCTGTAAGCTCTCAGTCCCAGACACCAAAGACAAAGGACGTTCCCTTGAAAAAAAGAACTAATGTCTATGTGTCACGTGAGTCGGATTGGAGATGGTCCAACCATTCTTACGTTAAGGGGGAAGTATTTGAAGTTCCCAAAAGGAAGCTTCAAACCACAAAGGTTTCCCAAGCGAGTCATGGTCAAAAGCCAAAGTTGACCGCGCAGAAGAAACCAAGCGAGACGTTTGCCAAGACTGGAAACCCTATATCAATCTCTAAGCCTACAGCTAATCTCAAGCGAGACGCTTTAGGATATAAGCAAAAAGGCAAGAGCAAGGGTTGGTCTCAAGCGAGTCGCTCTCGTAACTTCCCTCCATGCACACATTGCTGCACTTGTGAAACTGCGTTCAAGCAGAAGTCACATTTTAGAAAGGCCGAGGAACCTAAAGCACAAGCTAACACTCAAAGGAGAGTGAAGCAAGTGTGGGTACCTAACAAAGCTAACCTGCAAGGACCCAAACTGATTTGGGTACCAAAATTGGCTTAATTGCAGGTGAGCGCCGTGGATCCCATGCCCAGCAAAGGTCAAGCTACATGGTACTTGGACAGTGGATGTTCAAGACATATGACGGGCATGAAGTCTCTACTTCAAGAATACACAGAGAAGAAGGGTCCACAAGTAACCTTTGGTGACAACTCACGAGGAACCACCAAGGGATACGGCGTACTGAAAGTTGGGAAGCTGAGCATAGAAAATGTCTCCTACGTTGAAGGTCTCAAACACAACTTGTTATCCATATCACAATTCTGTGACAAAGGATACAATGTGGAGTTCATCTCCAACAAGTGTGTTGTGAGAAACAAGCTCACCTCCCAAGTTGCTCTGACTGGAGAAAGAAAGAGGAACGTGTATATTGCTCAATGGGAAAGCTGCAAAGAAGATACATGTTTGGTCGCTAGAAGTGCAACTGAGATTGGATGGCTATGGCACCGACGCTTAAGCCATCTCAATTTCAAGACGATCAATCGCTTAGCTCGTAAAGGCTTGGTGAAGGGCATACCGAATGAAGTCTTCATCAAAGACCATACTTGCTCACCATGCCAACGAGGAAAGCAGACGAAGAAGCACTTAGCCAGCTTAGAAGAAACATCTTCCATGCGAGTGCTGGAGCTACTACATATGGACTTGTTTGGACCAGTCACTCCAGTGAGCGTCAATGGAAGAAAGTACACTCTAGCTAGTTGTAGTTGATGATTACTCTCGCTATTGAGTTTTATATAGCAGTTAGACTTTGATCATCGACCTTGACCAGCCGACTTTAAGACTAGTCGACCTTAAGACCAGTCGACAACATTTATGAAAAAACATCCTGATATATTTAAAATGATAAGTTGACTCAAAGCTGGAAGAGAAATTAAATTCAACTTGATACAAGGAAAGGTGCTCTGATACGATCCTTGGTGAGAATCGTAGAACTCACGCAAGTGGAAGGCTGAAACTAACTATCGATGGAAATCCCAATACGTCAATGGACTAAACCCTTATAGATAAACCGAAGTCTCTATAACCCAAAGAAACGGTCGCCAAGCCACACGGGGACGATGAATGACACACAACGAGGATTGATTTACTCGCTGATTCGCCGGATAATGAATTCTTCTTGGAATAATCAAGAGGAATTCGAAGAACTCTCAAGAGAGAATAAACTCACAATAATATTAATGAATAAACTGTCTAATTTTCGTCCACAAAGGTCCCCTTATATAGAGAGGCAAATAAAACCATCTAAACCTAATCTAACTAGGAAATAACTGACCCAAAGTCATTGGCATGGCCCAACCCATTAACCAACATGATAAAAACCCAAAAAACAAGTCTTTTAAGGCCCACAAACGTGGCCTGACTCAAAACACACGAAACTTAAAATAAAGTCTTCATTCTTCAGCCCGAACACACTCGATAAAGTTAATGACTCGCGGGCTGTCCGGTTCGCCTTCTCCAATGGGCTTCTTCATCAATTCTTGAGCCCAAACTTCTTGGATCAATCCTTGCAAGCCTTCCTTGAACTTCTTAGCTCGAGCTCTCGTCACCGGCCCTTCGGGAACACGAACAGGATCTTGATTCATCGAACCTTGGACTCCATCATTCCCCTCCTCTTGAAGAGGATTTGTCCTCAAATCCAAGGGGTCACCTACATCAAAAGGACTCAAATCAGCCACATTGAATGTAGCACTTACATTATACTCACCGGATAAGTCCAATTTGTAGGCATTATCATTAATGCGCTCCAACACTTGAAAAGGTCCACCGCCTCGAGGTAGCAACTTTGAACGCCTTTGCAATGGAAACCTCTCCTTGCGCATATGCAACCATACCCAATCTCCGGGCTCAAACACCACTTGACGCCTCCCCTTGTTGGCTTGCTTGGCGTACTGCTCCGTTCGTCTCTCAATATTCAACCTCGCCTTCTCATGAATTTGTTTCACAAAATCAGCCCTTTTCTGGCCATCAAGGTTAGTATGCTCATGTTCAGGCAATGGAGATAAATCTAAAGGAGTTAAAGGATTAAACCCATAGACAATCTCAAAAGGCGAAAACTTAGTAGCAGAATGAACAGAACGATTATATGCAAACTCAACATGTGGCAAACATTCTTCCCAAGACTTAATGTTCTTCTTAATTATAGCCCTAAGCAATGTAGACAAAGTCCTATTGACTACTTCAGTTTGACCATCAGTTTGTGGATGACAAGTATTAGAAAACAATAGTTTAGTACCTAACTTACCCCACAAAGTCTTCCAAAAGTAACTCAAGAACTTCGCATCCCTATCCGAAACAATAGTCCTAGGCATTCCATGCAATCTAACAATCTCTCGAAAGAACAAATCAGCAACATGCGATGCATTATCAGATTTATGACATGGAATAAAATGCGTCATCTTAGAAAATCTATCAACCACCACAAACACAGAATCACTACCATGCTTAGTCCTAGGCAGCCCTAACACGAAATCCATAGAAATGTCAATCTAAGGAGCAGTAGGAATAGGCAATGGCGTGTACAAACCATGGGAACTCACTCTAGACTTAGCACTCTCGATCAGAGCAACCAATGGGAAACCCGCACTAACCGGATGTTGATCGAGCACTTTGAGGAGGTTCAACGGTCATATAAGACATTCATGGTATCCATTCCTATAGGGAGCAGCGATTGACCCACTAGTTGTGGGGCAAGAGCGTATTAGAGAGTTAACAGTGGAAAACCCACACAAAAGCGGGTCGGTAAAACTCCCCCCGGGTTCGCTGCTAGTTCTGCCGGACTGGACTTCTTGGTAGGACTTAGAATCTCTCTTGAATTTCCCTCTATAATCGACAAGTGTAACTCTTCTATTAATGGCTTATAGGAAGGGAGGGGATCTCGGGTGACATACCCGACCGTATTATAGTGGCATCTTACTCGGAAGTTCAACTTGTTTACAAGTGACACATCTACCACAAATTCGTTCAACATCTCTCTTCATATGAGGCCAAAAGAAGTGTTCATGCAAAACAGCTAAAGTCTTAGCAACACCAAAATGTCCCATCAAACCCCCTCCATGAGATTCAAGCAATAAAAATTCACGAAGAGAACACTTAGGAACACACAACCTATTTTCTTAAACAAATAGTCATCATGCCTAAAGTACTCTTCAAAACCAGATTTCTCACATGCTCGATAAATCTCACCAAAATCAACATCATTCACATACAAGCTCTTCAAACACTCGAAACCAAGCAACTTAGCATCTAAAGTAGAGATCAAGGCATACCTCCGTGAAAGTGCATCAGCCACTACATTCTCTTTACCTTGCTTGTACTTGATGACGTAAGGAAACGTCTCTATGAACTCCATCCACCTAGCATGCCTCTTGTTCAACTTGTGCTGCCCCTTCAAGTGCTTCAAGGACTCATGATCGGTGTGAATGACGAATTCCTTGGTCCACAAGTAGTGCTGCCACGTTTTCAAGGCTCTCACCAATGCATACAGCTCCTTATCGTACGTTGGATAGCTCAACGTTGCTCCGTTTAGCTTCTCGCTGAAGTACGCCACCGGCCGGCCTTCTTGCATCAAAACTGCACCAATTCCAACACCATAAGCATCACATTCAATCTCAAAAGACTTAGAAAAGTTAGGAAGAGATAATACAGGGGCGTGTGTCAGTTTGTACTTCAAAAGTTGAAACGCCTTCTCTTGATCTTCTCCCCAATTAAACTCCACATTCTTCTTGATGATTGCCGTCAATGGTGCTGCAACACTACTGAAATGAGGCATGAATCTCCTATAAAAGCTAGCAAGTCCGTGGAAACTTCTAACTTCTCCAATGCTCTTTGGACTCGGCCACTCTTGAATAGCTCGTATTTTCTCATCGTCAACCTGTACACCCTGTGCACTAACAACAAATCCAAGAAACACAAGCTTGTCCGTACAAAAGATGCACTTCTTTAAGTTAGCAAACAACCTCTCCTTCCTAAGTACATCTAAAACAGACCTCAAATGATCAACATGCTCATCATGACTCTTGCTATACACTAGGATATCATCAAAGTAGACAACTACAAATCTGCCAATAAAAGCTCGTAAAACATGGTTCATAAGACGCATAAATGTACTAGATGCATTAGTCAAACCGAAAGGCATAACCAGCCACTCATACAAACCAAGTTTAGTTTTAAAAGCAGTTTTCCATTCATCCCCTTCCTTAATCCTAATCTGATGATATCCACTACGCAAATTAATTTTCGAAAACACACAAGAGCCATGCAATTCATCAAGCATATCATCTAAACGAGGGATAGGATGTCGATACTTTACCGTGATGTTGTTTATGGCTCGACAATCGCAACACATCCTCATCGTTGAGTCCTTCTTGGGTACGAGTAACACCGGAACTGCACAAGGACTCAAACTCTCCCTCACATGCCCTTTCGCCAACAACTCTCCAATCTGCCTCTCCAACTCCTTCGTCTCCTCGGGATTGGTGCGATAGGCTGGCCTATTTGGAAGTGTTGCTCCAGGCACAAAATCAATTTGATGTTCTATCCCCCTAATTGGTGGTAAGCCAGCTGGTGTATCCTCGGGAAAGACATCATCAAATTCCTGCAAAACAGAAGAGATAGAAGAGGGTAGAGAATCGAGATCGTTAGTAGATAGAAAGTTCCCCTTGTACAGAAGTACGATCAAGGCCCTCTCCTCCTGCACCGCCAACTTCAGATCGCTTGCCTTTGCAAAGCACGATTTGTGTACTACACCCTTCTCCTTATCTCCCTTCTCCTTATTCTCCACCTTCTGCTCCTCCAACTTCATCCGCTCAGCCTCCTTTTGCAGCAACACTTGATCCTCATACACTTGTTTGGGAGTAAGAGGAACAAGCGACACCTTCTTCTGCCTATACTCGAACGAATATTTGTTGGTGAAGCCATCATGTGTCACTCGTCGATCAAACTGTCACGGTCTCCCCAACAAGATGTGACTCGCTTGCATCAGAACTACATCACACAAAACCTCATCCTCATACTTCCCAATGCGAAACGGCACTCTCACTTGCTTATTAACCTTCACCACGCCAGCATCGCTCAACCATTGCAGCCGGTATGGTTTGGGGTGCTGCAAAACTGGAAGCCCTAATTTTTGAACCATGGCCACGCTAGCAACGTTGGTGCAGCTCCCTCCGTCAATAATCACGCTGCACAGCTGATCCTTCACCTGACATCTTGTGTGAAAGATGTTTTTGCGCTGCACCAATTCGTCGACATGATTCTGGACGCTTAATGCTCTTCTGGCCACACAGATGCGTCCTATAGGTGGCTGAATCTCTTCTTCTTCGTCCTCAGACCCCTCCAAACCAGGCATCTGATCAACTTCATAATCAGTCACGACCTCTCCATCATCTCTCATGATCATCACTCTCCGATTTGGACAGTCACTCATGATATGTCCGAATCCTTGACACTTGAAGCACTTACGATCACGATTACGACCCTCAGGCACTGCTGGTTTGCCTTGGTTGTTAGAGCTCGTCAAATCTGATCGCGTCTTCACGAATGGTTTCCTCTCATCTTTCGGCGACTCCTCCTTCTTCCATTGATTCCCCCTCGAAAAGGAACCACTAGCAGCAGGCTGAGATTGCTTCCAATTGGACTGGTTCTGCTTATTGTAGCCATTGTTGCCCCTCCTCTTGAGCTGATTCTCTATCTTCACAGCCATGTGCACCATGTCCTCTATCTCGACATAATGCTGCAGCTCCACTCCATTCCGAATCTCCCAATTCAGACCAGCCAAGAATCTCGCCATCGTCGCCTCACTGTCCTCCACAACATTAGCTCGAATCATGGCTACCTCCATATCCTTGTAGTATTCATCCACGCTCTTAGATCCCTGTCTCAAGCTTTGGAGCTTGTTGTGCAGTTCTCTATAGTAGTGAGCTGGAATAAATCGTTTCCTCATGATTCCCTTCATCTCGTTCCAAGTCTGAACTGGAGGCTCCCCATTCATTCTCCTATTGATCCCACCAAACTAGAGCGTAATCGGAGAACTCTATCGCTGCCAACTTCACCTTCTTCAGCTCGGAGTAGTTGTGACAGTCGAACATGAGGTCGAGCTTCCTCTCCCACTCAATATACGCATCTGGATCATTCCTCCCTTGGAATGAAGGAATATTCAGCTTGATGTTGCCCAGATTATTGTCGGGCCTGTTCCTTGGTTCCTCCCATTCCTCTTCCCCTTCGTAATCAAACTCCTCCTCAAACGGCCCATAATCTCGATGGTTATGATGACCTCCTCTGCCACCTCGTCCTCCTCTTCCACCTCGATGATGCTGAAGTTGTTTGGAAGCTGACTCTACTTCACCTATTCTATCATAAACTCCTTCCAGCTTGGATTCCATAACCTCCCCTAACTCGGACTTCAATGCTTCAAACATGAACTTCATCTTGGGATCCAACGTCTCTGGTTCTTCGGCCATACCTGCAATTTTTTTTTTTTCAAAAGAAACAAACGAAAGTTAGTTAAAACATAATCCTCACTACCTCACAATCACTCGTGTATCCCTCAATAAGGTTCACACTCAGCACTCGTGTATCGCTCAATAGTAACGGCTTTTACCCTCTAATAATCTCACCTCTCTTGCCTTTTTCCACTCAAATCTCTCTCAAGAGGCTCAAATTCCCTTAATCTACCACAGAAATCACTATTAACGAACCAAGAGTACTGAAAGTAGGAAGACAAGATGACTGAACTAAGAAACCCTAAATCGGAAGACATGAAAAATTTACCGAAAACTTCGGCGGACGATTTGACCCTTTAAACGACCTTTTTTTGCAAAAATAACAAACCGATTCCGACGTAGTGAGACTACCATATAGATCTTTTCGAGAGCTTTCCGAAAAGGTATTATGGAGCAAAATCGGAGTTCGTATGCAAAAGTTATGGCCGTTTTAGTGCTGGCCGACGAAAAAGACGAGAAAAAGATGAAACTCACAGAAACGAATACACAACTGATATCCCAATGAAGAAACACGCTAGAACCAACCCAGAAAGCACAATGACACACTAGGGCTTTGAATATATCCTTTTTTTTTTTCGAAACTTTTTCTTTTTTTTTTTTTAAACGAAACTAATCGAAACTTTTTGCCCCTAGTATGTCACGACTGATAGGGTGCATTTTTACCCTATCATCTAGGTGTTATATTATCGTTTTCTTGTCGTATTTTGATAGTTTAGCTCATGATTTATATTGTTTATGTTATTTCGAGCTAGATTACGCTTTTGGGTTGTTTTGAGTGTTTTTAGGGCTTTTGAGTCGGGAAAACCCAAGATAAGACAAGAGGCGATGAAACCAAGGAAGAGATGAAGTATTGATCCCAAGTTCTGACTTTTCACGATTTTGTAAAAGAGTTATTCTGGAAAAGTGGAAGCATAGTATTGAAGAGGAGTTCGATAGGAGCACGTAGGCGAAAACGGAGGTCAATTCGGAGTTCGGATGAGGAAGATATGACCGAAATAAGAAAGTTGCGCAGAACCCTCTCGACCCTCTCGACCAACCTCTCGATCGAGAGAGGTGTCGAGAGGTGCCTCCTGTTTTCCAGACGGGATTTTTTTTAAAAGGCAATTTTTGGTTTCCTTGTACAATTAGGTATTGGATGTAAACTTCTACCCTATAAATACCTCTAAACCTATCATTGTAAAGCCAACAACATAGAGCCAACATTAGTCCTACATTCTTTAGATTAGTTTTTATTCTTTTCTCCATACTTTTATACTTTAGATCTAGATTTATTTTATGTATGAAGACCAATGAAGTTTAAAGATTCATCAAGATTCAAGAGTTTTTCTATCCCTTTCTCTTTTACTTTATGTTTTTACTTATGTTTAATCTTCCTTCTACCTTTCTTTTAATTATGTCTAGCTAAATTCCTTAGTTGATTTTAGGGATTGAATGCCTAATTGAATTTATGTAAGTGTTCTTGTGTACAATTAGCCTTCCAATCTAGATGCATGTTTTCATGGTGCTTATTCTCATGCATGATTACTTGATCACTAATTGTGTATGCATAGTTATGTTCATATGCCTTGATTAGGATATTGCATAATAGATCTCATGAATACATGATATGATAGTTTGATTTGTCTTAATTGATAATTGAATTATTATATGTTCATATATAATTGATTTGGTGTCTTAGTTGAACCTAGTTGATTATATCCTTGATATTTGTTCTATTTTGCACTTGATTTTGATTCTTACAATTCGAAAGAATATTAGGATCTTGTTAGGTGACAACTTGCATTGCTTTAATTAGGGTGTAGGTTATTTTTGCATGTATCACATTTAGATTGGATTAAATTGGTTACTTGTACTCATTAATTGCTTGCATATATTTGATTAGGTAGGCTTCCCTAGAATCAACACTTTTTCTTAATTGTTTACTTTCCTTATTTATTTAATTGCTTGTGTCCTAATTTGTTTTATTTGGCTAGCTATTTCCTTGTTTATTTATTTCCTTATATGTTTAATTGAGTCTTTTATTTATTTGCCTAGTTATAAATACCACAATCTCAATTTCTTAATTGCCTAGACATCAGTTTAATTCTAGAGTAGATGTATTGTGTGTGGTTTCGGTATATCAATCCCTGTGGATACGATACTCGTACTTCTTTATACTATACCTATTTTGTGTGGTAGAAAATAGTGCGATCAAATTTTGGCGCCGTTGCCGGGGATTGATTAGATTTCACATACATATTTTGAAATAGAATTAATAGGTGATTTAGGCGCTTTAATTTTCTGTTTTCGGTTTATTGATCTAACGGTTTCCTTTTCTCCTCTCTTTGATTTTAGGTAGTGCATGACCACAAGGTCTAAAGGGATAAATCCTATTCCGTTGGACTTGGAGTTAGAGCGCTCTTTAAGGGCGTTGAGGCGAGGAAAGGAGGCAAGTAAGATCGATACACCACTCTCTTCACCACCCGATTCACCAAGGAGTTTCGATTCAATGGGGGATCAAGTGAGGAAGACTTTGAACGACCGCTACAAGCCGGTCGTTGATCAATTTCAGCAAGGAGGATGGGGGACTACCGAAGCAAACAACTACGAGTTCAAGACGTCCCTCATCAACATGGTGCAAAACAATCAATATGGAGGATCACCGGCGGAGGATCCGAACGCACACTTGAAGCAATTTCTGGACATATGTGCTACATACAAGGCCAATGGAGTGTCTTCGGATTACCTCAAGCTCAGCCTCTTCGTGTGGTCTCTCAAGGACGATGCTCGGGAGTGGTTAGATGGATTGGACAAGACGGAGGTCACTACTTGGGCTGACATGTGCACCAAGTTTCTCAACAAGTTCTTCCCACCTTCGAGGGCTCAAAAGCTTATCAATGAGATCATACAGTTTCAACCGAGGATGAGCACTTCTACGAGGCATGGGGGAGATTCAAGAAGCTACTACGAGCATGCCCAAATCATGGAATTAGCAAGGAGGATCAAATCACGAATTTCTATCGTGGTTTGAACAAGATGTGTAGGAAGGAGCTCGACTACGCTTCGAAAGGCGGATTTTTGAACAACGAGTATGACGTGGCCATGGAGATTATTGAGCTGACCGTGAATTCAAGCTATGAGGAGGCTGTTGACCGTCGCATTGGAAGAAGGAGAGTTGCCAACATTGGAATCGATGCTTATGAAGACTTGATGGAGAAGTACACAAAAACAGCAAAGGAGTTGGATAACATCAAGAAAGGAGTGCTTCGGTGCGATGCTATAGTTGATGAACAAGCACCCCAACCCGAAGGAGAAGATGCCAATTCATGCAACAAGGTGGCAAGTGGCAACAAAATCAAGGAAATAATTGGCAAGGAGGACAAGGAGGTTCGAATTACCAAGGAGGGTACAAGAAGCCCTACGTTCCCAACAACCGAAATCATCCGAACTTCTCCTATGCCAATCCGAACAATGCCTTGCAACCACCTACCGGCTTCCATGTTGAGAACGGAGTCATCCAAGAGCCAAAGAAGGAAATGTCTACCGACGACTTGATTCGTCAATATATGGCTCAGTCGGAGATGAGGATGACACAGTCGGAGATGAGGATGACACAACAAGATGCGAAGTTGAGGACATTGGAGCTTACTCAAAGCACCTCAACCAACAACTTGGCAAGTAGCATCAATGCGTTGACCAAGCAAATGCAAATGTTGGAGACACAAATAAGTCAAATAGCCAACGCTCAAGGAGGAGTCCATAAGCCCGGCCAATTCCCAAGCAACACCGAGCAAAACCCGAAGAACAACCATCATGTCCATGCTATTGAGCTTCGGAGTGGCACAACATACACAAATCCATCCTTGGAAACAGAGAATAAAGGAGTTGGGAGCTTCAAGAATGTGGAGCATGAAGAAACGAGGATCCAAGTGGCGAGGCGAGGACCTCTCGACACCTCTCTCGATCGAGAGGTCGATCGAGAGGTCAATACTAGAGGTCAAAATCCACCTCTCGATACCCCTATCGATCGAGAGGGGGATCGAGAGGCCCACGACGAGCTGATGCAGAATCCACCTCTCGACACCTCTCTCGATCGAGAGGTGGATCGAGAGGTCAAGAATCGAGGTCAGAAGGGACCTCTCGACACCTCTCTCGATCGAGAGGTCGGTCGAGAGGCCCAGCAGCCGCCCCAATTTCCGACTTACACTCCGAAGGCCCCTTTCCCGCAAAGATTGACCAAGCCAAAGCAAGATGAGAAGTATCAACGTTTCTTGGCGATGCTTCAAAAGGTTAACATCAACATACCACTTCTCGATGCTCTCCGAGACATGCCAAACCACATGAAGTTCATCAAGGATGCGGTGGCGGGGAAGAAGAAGTGGGCTAAGTTTGAGACGATCAACCTCACGGAGGAGTGTAGCGCGGTCTTACAAAAGAAGCTTCCGTTGAAACAAAAGGATCCCGGGAGGTTTACACTATCATGCAAGATCGGTGATCAAGTCTTCCAAAACGTGCTATGCGATCTTGGTGCTAGCATCAATTTGATGCCCCTCTCTATTTTCAACCGGCTCAAGATTGGAAAGATGAAGCCGACAACTATCTCCCTACTTATGGCGGATCGATAAGTTTCTTATCCAAGGGGGATAGTTGAAGATGTGCTCGTACAAGTTCAGAATCTTGTTTTCCCGGCTGATTTTGTAATGTTGGATATGCCCGAGGATGAGAATCAACCATTGATCTTAGGACGGCCATTTTTAGCTACGGGGAGAGCTTTGATCGATATTCAAGATGGAGATTTGACATTTAGAGTCAATGGAGAGGAATTGAAGATTTCCATCTATGAAGCAATGAAGAGACCCGATGATCATCGAGAGGATGTTTTTGCCGTTCAAGTCTTGAAACCACCTATACCGCCGGCACCGGATGGAGCTTGCGAGGAGATTCTCGAGTTCTTAAATCAGTTGGAAGCCATTCCACCATTAAAGTTAGCCGAATTCAAGAGATTAATTGATGGAGCCATGAAGAAACTCGATGATGGGGGAGAGAAGAACTTTCATTTTGATCCACCTTGATAAGAGGTATCGTCGGGCTAAAGACGTAAAACGTAGCACTTGTTGGGAGGTAACCCAACTCTATCTTTAATTTTCAGTTTTCGTTTTATTTGTTTTCGTTTTTGTTTGAGTCTTATCTTTTATTAAGCTTTTTATCCAAGAATTTGCGAAGCTTGTGAGTTGTAGGTTTTCTCGATGAGGTTTCGGCTAGAAGAGAAGATCGATAGTAAGCTAGCTTCGGTGAAAGGTACGCTCGTTAACTTATCCACTCCTTCTTAAACTTATTCCTTCATCATGATTCGAAATAAGTTTGGGGGAGGGAGAAGTGTGGCTTTGTTAACTCGTTTACATGGGTTCTTGGATTGTAGCTTAATTTTTGGATATTTTATTAGTAGTTATTATTTTTGTTGAGTCTTAGGTATTTAAGTTGAGTCAAATAAGCATGTGATGATAGTATTGTGAATTTGGCCGATGATTGAAAATTTTTGTTGATTTTTGGAGAAAATTCATGATCTTTATTATGCATGGAACCTTGGCGAAGCGACGCAATTATTTTGATGAATTTGAATTGTGTTATGATGTCGGGAACTAGTTAGTTTGAACCCGTGAGATTTGAGCTTTTTGTGCATATTTATGCCTATTCTTTGATTGAGTGATCATGCATTCTTCATTGTTTCTAGAACTTGCCTTATTTCTCCATCAAGACCTTAGTATATTTATGAACTAGGAGATGATCTTAGGCCATCTTTCTTTAGCCACATGATTCCTATACACTAACCTTGTTCATAATCCTTTGTTTACCCCTTTTGAGCCTTTATTAGCCGTTCTTTGTAAAACCGGATGATAGGAGGTTTGGATGATTATGGGTATCCTTTGTTGTGGTTGGTAGTATGGAAGGAGTTGAAAAGAATATCTTGTTGTGGTGTAGAGGGAGAAGAAAAGAATTTTAGATGCTTGATTTTCGTAGTTAGCTATCCCTATGAGCTTAAAAAAAAAATGTTAAAAAGAGGAAAAGAAAAAAAAAAAATAGAGCTTTTGATTATCATTAGAAAGAATATCTTTAGATGAGCTCTATGAAAAGAAAAAAAGAAAAAAATATATAAGCATAAGGGGATACTTAGCTTTGATTTGTATAGTTGGTATTGTTTGCATCTTTGATATGTTGTTGTATTGTAGTTGGTGTATTGGATGGTAGAAGATGGAGTAAAAATCCGTACTTTGGTTGGAGTTGAAAAGAAGTTGATGATTTAGAGCATTTTGAGTCACTTAGCCTATACATTCCCTACCTTAACCAATGTCCCTACATTACAAGCTTTATAAAGACCTTTTTGATCTTAGTTTGTGAATATTACATTAGGTGGAGATGTTGAGATTAGGGGCAAGCTTATGGTAAACATGTTGCATTGCATTGATATTGAGTGAACCCTATGATGTGCATTATTATATACATCTTTTCTTTGAGAGAGTTGAGTGTTCACTTATATATATATAATTTCACATGTTTGAGAGTGTTCTTTGATTGAATAGCATGATTTGGATTTATTGAATAGGTTGTGTTATTGATGCTAAGGTTGTATGCATAGTTTTGATCATGATGATGGGAATTGTTTTTGAAAAACTTTGAGGCCTACATAGTTCACAATGCTTGAGTCTATTGTTTATTTCGTTTTTGTTATTGTTCGGGACGAACAATGTTTAAGTTTGGGGGATTTTGATAGGGTGCATTTTTACCCTATCATCTAGGTGTTATATTATCGTTTTCTTGTCGTATTTTGATAGTTTAGCTCATGATTTATATTGTTTATGTTATTTCGAGCTAGATTACGCTTTTGGGTTGTTTTGAGTGTTTTTAGGGCTTTTGAGTCGGGAAAACCCAAGATAAGACAAGAGACGATGAAACCAAGGAAGAGATGAAGTATTGATCCCAAGTTCTGACTTTTCACGATTTTGTAAAAGAGTTATTCTGGAAAAGTGGAAGCATAGTATTGAAGAGGAGTTCGATAGGAGCACGTAGGCGAAAACGGAGGTCAATTCGGAGTTCGGATGAGGAAGATATGACCGAAATAAGAAAGTTGCGCAGAACCCTCTCGACCCTCTCGACCAACCTCTCGATCGAGAGAGGTGTCGAGAGGTGCCTCCTGTTTTCCAGACGGGATTTCTTTTAAAAGGCAATTTTTGACTTTTTCTTGGTTTCCTTGTACAATTAGGTATTGGATGTAAACTTCTACCCTATAAATACCTCTAAACCTATCATTGTAAAGCCAACAACATAGAGCCAACATTAGTCCTACATTCTTTAGATTAGTTTTTATTCTTTTCTCCATACTTTTATACTTTAGATCTAGATTTATTTTATGTATGAAGACCATTGAAGTTTGAAGATTCATCAAGATTCAAGAGTTTTTCTATCCCTTTCTCTTTTACTTTATGTTTTTACTTATGTTTAATCTTCCTTCTACCTTTCTTTTAATTATGTCTAGCTAAATTCCTTAGTTGATTTTAGGGATTGAATGTCTAATTGAATTTATGTAAGTGTTCTTGTGTACAATTAGCCTTCCAATCTAGATGCATGTTTTCATGGTGCTTATTCTCATGCATGATTACTTGATCACTAATTGTGTATGCATAGTTATGTTCATATGCCTTGATTAGGATATTGCATAATAGATCTCATGAATACATGATATGATAGTTTGATTTGTCTTAATTGATAATTGAATTATTATATGTTCATATATAATTGATTTGGTGTCTTAGTTGAACCTAGTTGATTATATCCTTGATACTTGTTCTATTTTGCACTTGATTTTGATTCTTACAATTCGAAAGAATATTAGGATCTTGTTAGGTGACAACTTGCATTGCTTTAATTAGGGTGTAGGTTATTTTTGCATGTATCACATTTAGATTGGATTAAATTGGTTACTTGTACTCATTAATTGCTTGCATATATTTGATTAGGTAGGCTTCCCTAGAATCAACACTTTTCCTTAATTGTTTACTTTCCTTATTTATTTAATTGCTTGTGTCCTAATTTGTTTTATTTGGCTAGCTATTTCCTTGTTTATTTATTTCCTTATATGTTTAATTGAGTCTTTTATTTATTTGCCTAGTTATAAATACCACAATCTCAATTTCTTATTTGCCTAGACATCAGTTTAATTCTAGAGTAGAGGTATTGTGTGTGGTTTCGGTATATCAAACCCTGTGGATACGATACTCGTACTTCTTTATACTATACCTATTTTGTGTGGTAGAAAATAGTGCGATCAACGACAACAGGTAGAAGACACACCCTAAGACGTGTTATGTAAGGTATGGGATATATATATGAGTAAGTTTCCTATTCTTATAAGGAAAGAAATCTTCTACTCCTTAATTACCAAGGAACAAATCTGAGTGTGTATCAAAACGAATCTGACTATTTGACACGAACGAAAAGCTACAAAGACGACTCTATGATCAGATACGAATTTTTTTTTTTTTTTTGACACAGAAACGACTCGAACGAACGAAGAAACAGAACAAGACACGAAGAGAATGACACGAACAGAAAGCAACACAAGACACAAAATTCAAGACGAAAAGGATGATAGAACCTGGATGACGTAAGCCTGGCTCTGGTGCCAAATGATACGATCCTTGGTGAGAATCGTAGAACTCACGCAAGCGGAAGGCTGAAACTAACTATCGATGGAAATCCCAATACGTTAATGGACTAATCCCTCCTAAGTACTATAGATAAACCGAAGTCTCTATAACCCAAAGAAACGGTCGCCAAGCCACACGGGGACGATGAATGACACACAACGAGGTTTGATTTACTCGCTGATTCGCCGGATAATGAATTCGTCTTGGAATAATCAAGAGGAATTCGAAGAACTCTCAAGAGAGAATAAACTCACAATAATATTAATGAATAATCTGTCTAATTTTCGTCCACAAAGGCCCCCTTATATAGAGAGGCAAATAAAACCATCTAAACATAATCTAACTAGGAAATAACTGACCCAAAGTCATTGGCATGGCCCAACCCATTAACCAACATGATAAAAATCCAAAAAACAAGTCTTTTAAGGCCCAAAAACGTGGCCTGACTCAAAACACACGAAAATTAAAATAAAGTCTTCATTCTTCAGCCCGAACGCACTCGATAAAGTTAATGACTCGCGGGCTGTCCGGTTCGCCTTCTCCAATGGGCTTCTTCATCAATTCTTGAGCCCAAACTTCTTGGATCAATCCTTGCAAGCCTTCCTTGAACTTCTTAGCTCGAGCTCTCGTCACCGGCCCTTCGGGAACACGAACAGGATCTTGATTCATCGAACCTTGGACTCCATCATGCTCCCCCCGTACCTATGATTAAATGCGGCCCAGTTGCAGGTGTCGACGTGTCAACATGCGATAGCTCAACGGAAAGTAAATGCATATAGGCTGAAAAAGGTTATACATTCCAAATTGTCAACTAGGGAAGACGACTGACATTTTGCCAAAACTGAAAAACGTCTCTTTCACCCCAAATGGTGGACTACAATTTCAAATCTACTTTTACAGATATCGAGAGAAGTGTAGATCATGCAGTATCTTTCTTTCTAACGGGAAGATCACGTACATCATCTCACTATAAAAGGAGGAATCCTATCATGCATGAAGACAATTGACTACCAACTGAACTACTAAATTTCAAGCTCACAAAACTGCAAGAACTCTCAAAGCATTATGCGCTTTCATCTCTAAATTCGTCGACCAGTTTTATGAAGTAGTCAAGTCCTTCAAAGCCTAGTTTCTAAGTAAGAAACACTTATACCATCAACCAAGATTTAAGCCAAAATTTAGGAGAATCATTATTCCTTTTACTTGTGTACAACTGTAAGAGGATTCTCAAGTTAGAACTTTCGGGAAAAAAAACAAATGAACAAACCCCGACCGAATTCGGGTCTTGTCCTTAGATCGAGTTGTAAGTTTTTATTGTTTGAACTGTTGTAAGCTCAAATAAGAACCGACATAGTATTATCTCCTTTGGTTTTCGAGCAACCGTTGTAAACTCGAAGGATAAGTGAATTTGGTCCTGTGAGGGACTAAAAATGGACTTAGGAGGTGTTCTTCAAACCACTATAAAGGCTTTATGTTCTTTACTTTTATCTTACGGCTTCATATTATTTATCATATTGTTCACAAGCACAAATGATTAACACAAAAGCCTTTCACAAGTTAATAGTATTAAAGTGAGTATAATGAACTCACCAAATTACTCGACACACTCTACAATCGTGAAGCTTGAAAGTGTCTACGCTTACCCTCAACTCTAAAAAGGCCGAAAATTGATAAAGAGTTAAAACACTCAGTTACACACGTATTTATCCCCATGTATGTGACTCACTTTGGGATCAACATTTCTCTTGATCATTCATAAATAAATTCACAATTATCAAGACTTATCGTTTCTTGTTTTTGCCAACTTCTCCATCCGTCTCGTACATATTACTCTACATATAAGTAGAGTTAGAAAGACGGAGTAATAATGTGGGAGATTTATGAATATCATTTAACTTCATTACTCACCTATATTCGTTCTATTACTTAACTTCATTCCTCTCTACAATGCTAATTTAGGAGGTGTTTGACTGTCCCAATCGAATTTTACTTTTCTTATGTTATGATGTTTGAAACTCAAATATGCCACTCTGAATATTTGGTCAACTATCAGAATATCCCAAGTTGACCTAACTAAATACCCCTTAATATACTGCGTAAAATAATCTCTACTTGCATTTAGCTTTGATTGGAGAATAAACAATCCCAAGAAACGAGGCATCCACGCACCGCCACGTGGATGAAAAAGAAAAAGGAAAAAGAAAAAGAAAAATATAGCAGCACCATTTCCACCGTGCATTCCCTTGTAACTAAAGCAAAACTCCCACCATCTCGAACTCTCTAATTCAGCTTCTTCCATCCTTCACTCGATCCTCCTAGAACCACACTACTCCATTTCTGTCTTCAACCTTTATAAATAATTCCCTTCCGCCACTCCATCATTCCTATTTCCAGATTAATCTTCCTTTGAATCCAAAAATGGCGTCGGCGTCCTCTTTCGCCGCCGGGAGGCTCCACGCGCCGTGGCCGGATAACGCGTGTAGAACCGCCGTGTTCCTTCACCCGCTGGTGTCGGTCAATTTTTCAACCGCGCTTGGCTCTGTGAATTCGCCTCATCTGTTAAAGCTAATGCACAGAAGTGTGGCATTCACGAGAAAATCGGATGAGTTTAATCGAAAATCGTGCGCATTCACCGTACGCTGTGATGCATCGTCCGGTGGTAGAGTGAGTTGATTAATTGAATATTTTTCTGTGTTGTTTTTGGTTGAGCTTAATTGCGTAGTTGAGTGGCTGTGATTTTGTTGTTGTAACAGATTACGCAGTCGGAGTTCACTGAAATGGCGTGGCAAGCGATCGTGTCATCGCCGGAGGAGGCGAAAAGGAATAAGCATCAGATAGTGGAAACGGAGCATTTGATGAAAGCTCTCTTGGAGCAGAAGAACGGTCTTGCTCGTCGGATATTCTCCAAGGCCGGGGTGGATAATACTCGACTCCTCGATGCTACTGAGAAATACATTCAGCGTCAGCCAAAGGTAGTTTGATAAGGATAATTAGATTATTGACACAGCTCTGCTTGACTGGTCTAGTGATTGGAACAATTTTAAATTGAATTGAAAATTACTAGACTGGAGATTTAGTTTTGCATCTATTGAATGACTACATTTCACTTGGAATCTGAAGTGAGTTAATCTAATGTAAAATTAGGAGATGTACCTTTGCATTTTTATGTTTCTGCCACAGCATCATGATATGTCGACCAGTAAGATAGTAATGAATTGAGTGGTAGGCTATAGTTGGATCTCTGGCTTAATTGGATATGGGCATAGATTGCTTATGCTCTGTGATTTTTGTATTCCCAACTGAAATAATTGACTCGTGTAAAAACTTGTGGTATTTTGCCTATTTAGGTCAGATTTTTCTAATGCAGTTCCATTATATATCAAGTGAATTGGTGATTTACGAGTCACGAGTGTTTCAAAAAACCATCAGGTGCTTGGCGACTCAGCTGGCTCAATGTTAGGTCGAGATCTGGAAGGGCTGATACAGAGAGCCAGGGAGTACATGAAAGAGTTCGGTGATTCATTTGTCTCAGTGGAGCATTTAGTTCTCGGATTTGCAGAGGATAATCGATTTGGAAAACAATTATTTAAGGATTTTCAACTTTCTCTGAAGACGCTGAAAGATGCCATTCAGTCGATAAGGGGAAGACAAACTGTTATTGACCAGGGTAAGATGGGAAACTTCTCTTTTATTCTGCAATTTATGTTATTTATTTTTGTTGCTCCTTTTTCCTTGTTCATGCTGTAGAATTGTGCGGTTTCATTAAATGAGTTCAGGTAGGTTATTCAGATGTAGGGAAAATGAGTTCCTTTTTGCTCTTTAGTGTTCTCTGGCTTTCTTAGGCTATAGCCCATTGAGGTTCAACTTTATTTAATATCCACTACTTACGTGGACAAACTGATCTGTATTAGGAGTTATGCCATTTATGTTCATTTTGTTATATATAGATATAAGCAAAACAAATTCTATGGGTTTCCACAGATCCTGAAGGAAAATATGAATCTCTTGAAAAATACGGAAAAGATTTAACAGCCATGGCAAGAGCTGGGAAGCTGGACCCTGTCATAGGAAGAGATGATGAAATAAGAAGATGCATACAGATTCTTTCAAGGAGAACGAAGAACAATCCTGTTCTAATTGGTGAGCCTGGTGTTGGGAAAACTGCAATATCTGAAGGGTGAGCCATACACCATTTTCTATCTGCTGTTGTTTATAGCCACATGGTATAATCAGCTAGCCCCTTATTAGTCCATCAAACTGAAGAATCAAGTTCACAATAGTGTAGATTCTTATTCACGAAAAAGGACATACAGATCAGGCTAGTAGTGCATAACAACATTAATTGATACTCCATCCGTCCCATCAAATGGTGTGCATTTCTATATTTTATACCTCACATATGTTCAAGAAACACACATCATTCGAACGGAGGGTGTATAAAATTTGTCATAGGAATCTGAAACGAAATTTTTGCGTTTTCTGTTTCCATCTAAGCAACATCATGTCAAAAGTTTCTTTTCTGCTCCTCTTCAAATCCCAAATACCACAGCATTTCTCATTTCGTATTTTTGGGTCTTAAATCATTATATTACTTGACTGACAGGCTGGCCCAGAGAATTGTGCAAGGAGATGTTCCTCAGGCTTTGATGAATCGCAGGGTGAGTTGTATGCTATCCATATCAACACATCGTCTATATTCTGCTCTGTGTGGATACCTGTCTATGTTACCTTTTCATTGTACAATATTTGGTGTTTAGCTGAACTAATGATTCTTCATGTAGTTGATATCACTTGACATGGGAGCTCTTATTGCTGGTGCGAAATACCGTGGAGAATTTGAAGATAGACTGAAGGCTGTACTTAAGGAAGTCACTGATTCAGATGGCCAGATAGTCCTCTTTATCGACGAGATTCACACAGTAGTTGGTGCAGGTATTTAGCAGGTTTCTTACATTTTGTGCTCAAGTGTAGTTCTTTCATTTCTGACCTGAAAATGCCTTATAGAGCTTGTTCATTTCATGTTTGTTTACATCAATACTTTCAATCTTCTCTATTTTTCTGTTTTCATGTAAGGCTTGTCTATTGATATGCTTCTAATGCACGCACGTATATAAGACGGGGTGGTTTCATTGAGTTAAGGAGAGAGCTTCAGCAATCCCAACCGCAATATTGTTTTTTTCTCTAAAACTTCTATTTAGGTGTTTTACGGAAAATCTTTAAGTACCCTCGCCAATTGGAAATTATGATATTAGCACCCTCAAACATACAATTCTGCGTCTGCTATCTGTGTACCTAATTCCATTTCCATTCTACGTCTCATAAATCACAGTTGTATACATGGTTTTCTGAGAATTTTTTATACTATTCCTGGATTTCATAGAATGGAATGTGTGTGTCTTAGGTGCTACCAATGGTGCGATGGATGCTGGAAACCTCTTAAAACCCATGCTTGGCCGTGGAGAGCTTCGATGCATTGGTGCAACCACCTTAGATGAGTACCGTAAATACATTGAAAAGGATCCAGCCCTGGAACGACGGTTCCAGCAAGTTTATGTGGATCAGCCCACTGTGGAAGACACAATCTCCATTCTCCGTGGTCTGCGTGAGAGATATGAGCTGCACCATGGAGTTCGCATTTCCGACAGTGCACTTGTAGAAGCTGCAATTTTATCCGATCGCTATATCAGTGAGCGCTTTCTTCCTGACAAAGGTAACAAGAGTTATCCATTTTTAATTTCTTCCAGAAGATAGCTGCTTCCTATCTTAGTCAATTGAAATTTAGTACCATCATATATTATGCATGCAAGCTAGAGTTACGAAGATTTCTCTTCTGGCTTTTCTTTTGAAATTGGAACAAATTTTCCAGCCATCTTATTGCCATTGTCATATTAATTAGTTGGATGCTTTTCTGTGTAACGGGTACACATGGGCTTCCTAATTGCAACTGCATTATCAATCTGGATTAGATAGTAATAGCAGTAGTTAGATTATCAGACACGTGAATGTTGAGGGTGGCATAGTTATATATTGAGGAAAATAATTGTTGGGGAAAAGATAGTAATTTCATCTGATGAGTTGCAGATATTCACATTTTAAAGCTTTGAGGGTGAAAAAGAAGGTAGCCTGACTCCCAGAATTCATTAATTTCAATTGCAGCTATTGACCTGGTTGATGAAGCAGCTGCTAAACTGAAAATGGAAATTACTTCGAAGCCAACAGCTCTTGATGAAATCAACCGTTCTGTTCTGAAGCTGGAGATGGAAAGGCTATCACTGAAAAATGATACTGATAGAGCAACAAAAGATAGGTTGAGTCGCCTTGAAGCTGAACTGTCTATCTTAAAGCAGAGACAAGCTGAACTGACTGAGCAGTGGGAACATGAAAAATCTGTCATGACACGTATTCAATCTATTAAGGAGGAAGTATGTGCTTTATTCTTGGATCTTTTGATTTTTTTATCACAAGTAATCTGGAGGATTTGGATGCTTTTACTGGACTGCATCACCACTATGATCTATTGTCCTATGAAACCATCCATATCACAATGTTAAGCATGAATGTGAAATGGCTTTGCCCAATCTTCTTCTGCTATAGTTTTAATAAAACAATATTCATGTTCAGAGTTCTAACTTGATATGACAGATTGACAGAGTAAATCTGGAGATTCAGCAGGCTGAGAGAGAGTATGATCTTAATCGTGCTGCTGAATTGAAATATGGCAGCCTCAATTCACTGCAGCGTCAGCTCGAAACTGCAGAAAAGGAATTAGATGAGTATATGAAGTCTGGTAAATCCATGCTGAGAGAGGAAGTTACTGGGAGTGATATTGCTGAGATTGTTAGTAAGTGGACTGGAATTCCAGTTTCTAAACTACAACAATCTGAGAGAGAAAAGTTGTTGCATTTGGAGGAGGAACTCCATAGGCGTGTTATTGGCCAAGATCCTGCTGTAACAGCAGTAGCCGAGGCTATACAGAGATCGAGAGCTGGCCTCTCAGATCCTCACCGTCCAATTGCTAGCTTCATGTTCATGGGTCCTACAGGTGTTGGAAAGACAGAGCTGGCTAAGGCACTCGCGTCCTACTTATTCAACACTGAAGATGCTCTGGTAAGAATTGATATGAGCGAGTACATGGAAAAGCACGCAGTCTCACGATTAATAGGAGCCCCTCCTGGTTACGTTGGATATGAAGAAGGAGGGCAGCTGACTGAGATTGTTCGAAGGAGGCCGTATGCAGTTATTTTGTTTGATGAGATAGAAAAGGCTCATTCTGATGTATTCAATGTGTTCCTTCAAATTCTAGATGACGGTAGAGTGACTGATTCTCAAGGACGAACTGTTAGCTTCACGAACTCTGTGATTATCATGACATCGAATGTGGGTTCACAATACATACTAAACAAAGAGGATGACGATACACCTAAGGAGATGGCTTATGAAAGTATAAAGCGAAGGGTTATGGATGCTGCGAGATCAATATTCCGTCCTGAGTTCATGAATCGAGTGGATGAGTACATTGTCTTCCAACCTCTTGATCGCGATCAGATTAACAGTATCGTTAGGCTACAGGTTAGTCTTTCTTCCATCTTTTCTGGATATTCATATGAATATGTTATTATATTCTGCCTGGTGCATGATGTCTCTTATTCTTATCAGAGGACTCTTCTAAATTCATTTAATAATCTGAACAAGGCTCATCTTTCTGGGATTTTCTATTTGAGATCTCACGTCTTGATCAGGCATCGTGCATAATGTTTACTGGGTCATTATTTTCTTTCTTCATTTTCAGACACCGTCAAATTTCATTGACCCTTGTATAATTGTTATCGTTATTCCTGTCTCAAGGGTCTGGTAGGTGTTATTATTGATCTCCTTGACCATGACTAAGTGGAAATTCCAATGATACTCATTGTGAAGTCTGAATCTTTGTTTAGACCCGATGTACTAAGTCTTTCGTGTAGTTATTGAATTGGGTTTCAGTAGGATGTAGATAGCTTCCTCTAATATCTTGTATACGGTTTTTGCAGTTGGCGAGAGTGCAAAAGAGGATAGCAGATCGAAAGATGAAAATCAATGTGAGCGAGGGGGCAATTCAGCTCCTGGGTAGTCTGGGATATGATCCTAACTACGGGGCAAGGCCAGTGAAACGCGTGATTCAACAATATGTTGAGAATGAGTTGGCAAAGGGAATTTTGAGAGGAGAGTTCAAAGATGAGGATACTGTAGTCGTGGACACCGAAGTCACAGCCTTTGGCAATGGACAGTTGCCTCAGCAGAAGCTCGTCTTCAAAAAGTCGGGATCAGGGTTGGATGTAGAAGCTAAAAGCCAGGGCGAAGCATTTTCACCGACACCATGAATACAATCTCACTCACTGTAATTCTAGTTGATAGCAATAATTTTTACATGAGTATGTGAAGTTCACGATGAGAATTGTCATACTTGTAACGATAGAAAATATGTCGATCAACTTGAGAGTAAAGATTTGAAATCATTCAAACAAAAGCATGTAGGCTAGTTGAAGATATCTACTGTAAGTGGAGAAGCATCGGGGCTGATAAAAAACAGTAGGGTGCGTTTGGTATTAATTTCAAGATGAAGCAAGATGAGTCATCTCAAGATGATTCATGTGAATAGTTGTCAAGATGAATCATCCATCTCTTCTTCGTTTTGTGTTTGGTACAAATTACAGGACTTTAGATTAAAATTTTGATTGACCAAATTAAAATTACCCTTAGTAAATACTCCTACCGATTTCAATTTTTATCGTTGGGATTAAATAATAGTAACATTTATTATTATTATTATTATTATTATTATTATTATTATTATTATTATTATTATTATTAAAAATTGTATAAATATATACGGGTAAAATGGTAAAAAAGAGAAAATATTGCGTTGAGATGAGTCATCTGACCAAAAACGTGAGATGAGTAATCAAGGCGGAATAGTGAAATAGCACCAGGCTTGAGCTTCATCTCGGGCTCTTTAGTATATTCCATTTATGTACCAAACAATGAGATGAACCAAGATGATTCAATCTCATCTTGCCTCATCTTGCTTCATCTTATGTATTAAACGCAGCCTTAGGTAACATACTTTCCTTTTATGCGGTCAGTTGTGTTTTACACATACTCATAACGTACGCCCTACGTGAAGCTTATCACACGCCACAGTTCGAAACTATCGTATCCAAACCCATGCCTTCACTATTAGGATTTGTTGTGTGCTGCCTCGCCCATCTCTCTGATCGAGTCACATCAAAGTCATGTCGTTGCAACTATGAGAAGCTACCTGATGTGCCACCATCTCCACCTCACCGCCTTCCACCAACCACGACACAACCATGTGTACGACATGACACATGATCGTGTGTCACAACCACAACCATGAGCATGACTATCCCTTCCCGACCCTATTGATATTCACGAGCGTGACACTACCATCACTCAAAAGATCGTATACTTGCTAGGTTGTGAAAATGCCTACGATCACTAGACGACAGTGACACGTGGTCATTTGTCACAACCAAAAGCACGACTATTGCTTTGTGTGCTCATGTTATAGCGATGTGACGATGGTAACGACCATGACACGGCCAAAAGCACGAGCATTGTTTGTCGATCGTGTAGTTGTGAGATTGTGACAATGTCCACTGTGAGTGTAGTGAGGAAAACAATCTTTGAGACCCATTGTGCAAAGAAAAAAAATAGAGACTTGTTCTACAGTTTGTTCCACTTAATCTGATACATGCTATACGTGCTGATCTGGAATGAGTTTCCTTATTTGATATGTATCTTTAATTAGGAAAACTTGGACATGAATATTATGAGTATATCTTGCATATACCTCCTAAAAGAAGAGTCCTATTTATATAAGGAAAAGAAGATTAGAAGCTTGAATCTTTGTCAGATAAGGATGTCTATCTAGGTTTACATGTTCCCTATATATGTACATGGCTTCTCATCATAAACGATGTTGAGTTGAAGAGAGAAAATATGCTATATTATTGCTGCTGCATTTTGTGAGAATTTCCAGCATCTCTTGTGAGTTTTTTCTACACATTCGATAGTGTGTAGAAGTTTTTTCTATAGTACTATTCATTCGAGTAGAATATGCTAGTTTGGGTTGAGAGATCTTGTAATTGAGTATTGATAAATTGAAGGGAATTCTAAGGGAAAAACTTTCATGTTTACGATCATCAAGCTTGGGTAGAATTTGGTATAAGTCTGTTTTCATGTCCAAGAGAGTGTAGACGGGCGAGGATTTAATATGTATATGTGGCTAGTATTTGATATACTTGTATCACTGAAGCTTTATATAGTGGATTGTTCCCTTAGGTCGAGGCCCCCTAGACGTAGGTGGCGTTGCATTGAACATGGTTACCAACTCGCATGTTCTTATTGGTTATGTTTTTGCTACATCAATCAAAGTTTGAAGCATATCGAAACAAATTATGTCACGGGTTAAATAATTTCATCCACGATCACGAATTACACATGACACATTGATCGCACTATTTTCTACCACACAAAATAGGTGTAATATAAAGAAGCACGAGTATCGTATCCACATGGATTGACAAGTCGAAAACGCACACAATACCTCTACTAAAGAACTAATGTGATGTTTAGGCTTTTGGGAATTTGGGTGTTGTGGTATTTATAGACTAGGCAAATAATAAAAAGGACTCAATAAATCAAGTAAGGAAATAAATAAATAAGGAAAATAACTAGTCAAATAAAACAACTTAGCATACAAGCAATTAAACAAATAAGGTAAGTAAACAATAAAGTGTTGACTTTAGGGAAGCCTACCTAATCAAATCTATGCAAGCAATTCATGCATACAATTAACCAATTTAATCCAATCTAAATGTGATACACAAGAATAACCTAACACTCCGGCTAAGGCAGTATAGATCGTCACCTAATGAGATCCTAATCTCCTCTCGGACTCATAGAAATCAAATCAAGTGCAAAATAGAACAAGTATCAATAATACAATCAACTAGGTTTAGCTACGACACCTAAATCGACTATATGCGAACATATGATAATCTAACTTCGGCTAAGACAATTAAATCATCATACCATGTATTCATGAGATCTATTATGCAATTATCCGGCTAAGGCATAAAAACATAACTATGCACACATAATTAGTGATCAAGTAATCATGCATGAGAATAAGCACCATGAAACATGCACCTAGATTGGAAGGCTAATTGTAAACAAAAACACTCACATAAATTCAATTAGGCATTCAATCCCTAAAATCAACTAAGAAAATTAGCTAGACATGATTAAAGCAAACATAAACACAATATATTGAAAGGACATAATTAAAGAGTAAAGTAAGAAAAACTTGGAATTGAATCTTGAACGCGAAGAACTTCGAATCTTGAATTAAACTTGAATAAACTCCAATGTTGAACAAATATAAAAGCTGGAAATTTAAAGAGAAATATTGAAAAAACTAAAGAGTGCTAATGAGAATTCTAGGGTTCACAATGCTAAACCTAAGGTATTTATAGAGTAGAAATTTACAAGGAATCATAAGTGTAAAAGGAATCAAAATAGGTCAAAAAAGCCCGCGAACTAAACACGTCCCGTGTCCCGACTCGGACGGCTCACTCGGGTGACTCGGCCGAGTGGAAGAGGTGAAGATGACTCGGCAGAGTGGGTAGATTGATGTGGACTCGGCCGAGTGACTTAAGCAGTAGCTTCACTCGGCCTATGACTCGGCCGAGTGGATGGCCGAGTCACCTCCTTGTACACCTTTCTTCCTCTCTTCGACTCTCCGTTTCTTGGCTTTCTCGATCCTCGTCTCGTCTTGGGTTATTTCCACACGAAAAGTACCTAAAAACACGACAAAATACCCAAAGCGTAATATAGTTCGTAAGGATATAAAACGATGCAAAAACACGAACTAAATCATGAAACGAGACCTAAAAACGATTCCTAAACACTTATAAAAACAAGTAAATTTCTAGTCTATCAAAATCCCTCAAACTTAAACATTGTTCGTCCCGAACAATAAAGAAAAACAAAACAAAGCAACCAACATAAGCATTGTGAACTATGTAGCCTCATAGATTCTCAAAAATAAATCTTAAGATCAAATTTATGCAAACAACCTCAAAGTTCCACAACCCAAATCATACAATAAATACTAAGCCATGAATGTCAATTGGGAAATCCTCTCAAACATGTGAAGATAGAATATATGTGATCTCTCAACACTCTCAAAGAACAAGATGTGAAGTATAATGCACATCAAAGGATCACTCAATCATCAATGCAATGCAATGAACTTACCATAGGCTTGCCCTTTATCTCACATCTCCACCTAATGTAATGCATATTCACTAAGATCAATTAGGACTTTATTAAAGCTTATAATGTAGGGACATTGGTTAAGGTAGGGAAATTATAGGCTAAGTGACTCAAAAATAACTTCAAATCATTCACACCCCTTTTCAACTCCAACCAAAGTATGAATTTTTCTCAATCCATCTTCTACCATCCCCAACACCAACTACATAATCAATCAAGATACTCACAACTCAATATACTATCAACTATCCCCTTATGCTTTTATTCTCTCTCTCTCTTTTTTTTTTTTTTTTTTTTTCTTCTTTTTTCTCTAGAGCTCAACAACAAATAAACTTTTCAATGTATAACAAGGCTCTAAATCATCTTTTTCAACACCTTTTCTCACTTTTTTTTTTTTTTTTTTTTTTTTTTTCCTGAGCTTATAGGGATAGTTAATAACTAAATAAAGCATCTAAGATTTTTCTTTCTTTTTTCCCTTCTACACCACAACCAAAATTTTCTGTTCAACTCCTTCCATATCACCAACAACAAATACTAAGGATACCCATAACCATCCAAACCTCCTATCATCCGGTTTTACAAAGAACGGCTAATAAAGGCTCAAAAGAGGTAAACAAAGGTTTATGAACAAGGTTAGTGTATAGGAATCATGTGGCTAAAGAAAGATGGCCTAAAATCCTTTCTAAGATCATATACATACTAAAGTCTTAATGGAGAACAAAGGCAAGTTCTAGAAATTCAAAGCATGCATGATCACTCAACAAACAAAATTGACATCAATATGTCCAAAGGCTCAAATCCTCACCAAGGTAACAATATGATTCCCCAATATCCAAACATAACATAGACATCATCACATAAATGCGTCACTTCGCCAAGGTTCCATAAATCCAATCAAAAGATTTCATAATCAAAAATCCATACTATCATTGGCAAATCCACACTACTCATATATCATGCTTGACTCAATCAACTAACTCCTAAGACTCAAAACAATTAAAAAGACTCAACATACCCCAAAATAAAGCAACTACTAAAACAATAAAAATGCACCCACCCAAAAGATTGTTAACTTTAGTTACTCTTCCCCCTCCCCCAAACTTATTTCGAAATCAAAGATTAAGAAATAAGTTTGCAAGAAGAAGAAGGAACTAAGTTAACAAACTTACCTCATTGAAATGGCGGAGGGAAGGGAGGGTTGTCGGGGTTGTTGGGGTCGAACCGTTGATGTTGAGGCGGGTAGTGAGGATAGAAGTAGTGCATCTCATGCACCATCCTATTATAATTCTCCATGTAAGCTCTTTCATCCTCTCGTCTTTTCGCCTAATCCTCTCGAAACTTCCTCTCATTCTCAAAGTAGGTGTTGAGAGTGTCGAAACGGCCTCCAATAAATGCACGAAGATCTCCCACCTCGGTCCTCAAAGTTTGCACTTCTTCTCGAACCCCTCGCACTTGAGACTCAACGAACTCTCTACCATCCCAATGGTAGTTGTCCATTGCCTCCATCGTCTCCGTATGCCAATCTTGCATAGTTGAAAACTCCGGAGCCCTCATGTGAAAGCAGGGTTGTGGCACATCTTCATACCCTTGCTGCCCGTCATCCCCTTGTTCGTAGGCGTGCTCCTCTTGCTCTTGCTCATCCTCTCCCTCTTCAACTTGTGGCAGCCGTCGGCCCGGCTCCGTTATCACCCTCAAGTGCTCCCTCGAACTCAAGCTCCAATTTCCTCGTCCTTTGTCTCCCTCAGCAAGTACACTCGTCAAATGTGGGCAAGGAAGACGAAGGAGCATGGTTGCATTCCTCTCATGGAGCTTCCAAACGTAACCCTCCTCAAAAGACAACATCTCTTGTCTTTGAAGCGCCTCTCGATCTAGGAGGATATCTCTAGAAACCGGCTCCTTGGGCAAAGTAACTCGAAACTTGTGGCACATGGGTGTAATCCACGCTCCACACCCTATCCTTTGGCTCCCATGGAGAAGTGCTTGGCTCTCAAAGTGCTCGGCTAACCAAAGTGCAGCGTCTTGTTTGACTTCATGAATGCATGCCCAAAAGAGATGCATATCAATGGTGCCGAACGAACCGGGGTCTCCTCTCCCAATAATCGTACTTGTAATGAGTCGGTGGAGGTACCGAAACACCTGGTTGCGCACCGATGATGCCTTCGATCTAGCCGGTTCATAGTATGGCCTCCTCTTCTTCTCTAAGTATACGATCTCCTTCCAAAGGTCATCCGAATCGGGTGTGTGATTTCCGCTGAAAAACCCCTCATCGTCTCCTCCAATCAATTCATTAAGCTCTTCCATGGTGAGGGTGCGTTGGACATTCCCCAACTGAAAACGAAGCACCGAAGGAGTTTTCTCGGACCTCAACAACCCCACCGTCGGAATATGGTATGTCAAGAGGTTGGCTTGGAACACCTTCGTAAATCCTCTGTTCTCCATGAGAGTCACCACGTCATCGGCTATTCCCATCCCGGCGATCACCTCGTGGTCTAGGAATCGACAATGCCTATGCTTCAAGCCCACTAGATGTGACCACCTCCGTTTAGCCTCCGACGTTCTAAGAGTGATTCCATACGCCTTCGGATCTTGGTTCGACAACAAAGCTTGTGCGGGTGGGGCTCGGCTCGATGTTGTCTCCTTTTGCTTCCCCTTACTCTTGGTGGAAGTTGAAGACGAGGCTACACTCTTACCCTTGTCACGACCCATTGTAGTACCTATAAAACAAGATACTATAACAAATCAATTCAAGCCATCATCAAATTTTTCTCCCCAAACTTAATCAAATCCATACTCCCCCATCATACACCCAAGCTTCATGCTTCAACAACACCTCATACATACACATTATCAATCCTCAAGCAACTCAATTTCTCATACAACCCATCCAATTTCAAAAGCTTTTATCCAAATTCATACTCAAATTGAGAACAAATAAGCATAAGAAACCTCAATTCATGCTCCATTCATGCAATTCTATCAAAATTCATCAAAAATCTCAATAGCCCATTCAAAATTGAACATGAATTTCATCAAAAGAATCATCATAGAACACAATTATCAACATGAATCCAATAAAACAAGCATTCTATGAAAATTCAAAAATTTCTCCCCTCAATCTTAGCATGCAATTAAACCATAGAAATCCAAAATTAATCGGTCAATATATTCCCAATTGCATAGAGAATGAAGAATTTAAGAAAATTGGGGGAAGAAAAATCATACCTTGGATGGAATTGAAGAGAGAATTGAGAGAGGATTTGTGTTCTTGAAGAGTTGTGTGTGCTAATGTGTGTTATTGTGTGTGTTGTGGTAAAAAAAATAGGAGATCATACCTTAAAAGAGGGTAAAAATCGGATGGGCTAGGGGGCCACTCGGCCGGTCCATGAAGTGACTCGGCCGAGTGGGTGTCCGAGTGGCGAAACTGACCTGAAGGCGTGATTTCACTCGGCCGATGACTCAGCCGAGTGGGTGTCCGAGTGGCGCTGGGCGTGTTTCACTCGGCCGACGACTCGGCCGAGTAGCTGTCCGAGTGGGTGTTCTGCTCGCGATTCTCCATGTCACTCGGCCGACGACTCGGCCGAGTGATAGTCCGAGTGAGCTGGGAAATTGGTGCGAAGGGTGACTCGGCCGAGTGGACCTACTGTCCTGAAAACGCGACTTTACTCGGCCGAGTGGCACCTTATTTTCCCCGGTGTGCTTCGATCTCGTGCTCGACCAAAACCGGCGAGCCGAGGGTCGAGTCGGCCTATTTTTCACTCAAAAACACGCAACTTGTTAGCATTCTTCGCCTATTAAAACTCGAGCATCAAATATGTAATTGTTTTATTAAGGGGTACGACTCAAAAATACGAAAAACAAAACTACGATACTAAAAACAAATAAAATAAATAAATCACTAAAAATAAACAAGATAAGAATATTGGGTTACCTCCCAACAAGTGCTACGTTTAACGTCTTTAGCCCGACGATACCTCTTTTCTAACTCGGGTCATCAAGGTAAGTGGCCGCTTTCTTGGGGAAGAGAGGCAACGGCTTGAAGTAGTGCTTGAGTCGATGTCCATTCACCACGAACTTTTCACCGTCGTTCTTCAACACTTCGAATGCACCATTCTTCAAGTCCTTGTAAATAACGAACGGCCCCAACCATTTGCTTTGCAATTTTCCTGGAAATAAACGAAGTCGAGAATTAAAAACAAGAACATCATCCCCAATTTCGAACTTACGCTTTTTGATGCTCAAGTCGTGAAATCTTGCAGCTCGTTCTTTGTAAATCCTCGAGTTCTCGAATGCCTCGTTCCTCCACTCATCAAGCTCCAATAAATCATCACACCTTTGACCCATGGCTTCCTTGAACTCGAAATTGATCCTTCTCGTCGCCCAATAAGCTTTGTGCTCCAACTCCATTGGTAAATGGCATGATTTGCCAAATAGCAATTGATACGACGACCTCCCAATTGGCGTCTTGAAAGCCGTCCTATAGGCCCAAAGTGCGTCATCCAAGTACTTTGCCCACTCCTTCTTGTTGGTGACGGTCTTCTCCAAAATTTGCTTGATCTCTCGATTAGCTAGCTCGGCTTGACCGTTCGCTTGAGGGTGGTAGGGCGTCGTAACCTTGTGCTTGACTCCATATTTCGCAAGAAGCGATCCTAACCAACGATTGTTGAAGTGGCTCCCCCCATCGCTAAGCAAAGCTCTCGGAGTTCCATACCGAGTCAAAATATTCCGCTGGAGGAATTTTATCACCACCTTCGAATCGTTGGTTGTTGTGGGAATGGCTTCGACCCATCTCGAAACATACTCCACCGCAAGCAAGATATAAGAGAACCCTTGAGACTTGGGAAAGGGACCCATGAAGTCAATCCCCCAAACATCGAAGAGCTCCACCTCCATAATAGTGCGTTGCGGCATCTTGTCCCTCTTCGTGATGTTCCCCATCCTTTGGCATCGATCACATGACTTGATGTACTCGTGACAATCCTTGTAGATCGATGGCCAATAGAAGCCACTATGAAATATTTTGAGGGCGGTGCGATTTGCAGCGAAGTGTCCCCCATTCGGAGCGCTATGGCAATCCTCGATGATCTTTTTCCACTCCGATTGTCGAACACATCTCCTAATGATCCCGTCGGCACACCTCCGGTACAAGTATGGATCTTCCCAATAATAAAACTTGCAATCATGAAGAAACTTCTTCTTTTGATGAGACGAAAGATCCTTGGGCACATGATGAATCACCAAGTAGTTGACGATGTCGGCGAACCAAGGCGTCAAGTCGTCCATCACAAAAATCTGCTCATCGGGGAAGCTCTCCTTGATAGCAATCCTCGAGTCCTCTCCATCCACGGGCTGCTCAAGTCTCGATAGATGGTCGGCCACCACGTTCTCGCATTCTTTCCTATCCTTGATCTCCATATCGAACTCTTAAAGAAGTAATATCCATCGAACTAACCTCGGCTTCGAGTCCTTCTTGTTGAATAGATAACGAATGGCGGCATGGTCGGTGTGCACAATCGTGTGAGATCCCACCAAATAAGGCCTAAACTTATCGAAAGCATAGACCACAACGAGTAGTTCCTTCTCCGTGGTGGTGTAGTTCCTTTGAGCCGAGTCCAATGTCTTGCTAGCATAGTAGATTACTCGGAAAAGCTTATCCCTTTTCTGTCCCAAAACAGCTCCTATCGCCCAATCGCTTGCATCGCACATGAGCTCGAACGGGGCACTCCAATCCGGTGACACCAAAACGGGGGTAGAGATAAGAGCCTTCTTCAATGTCTCGAAGGCTTCCAAGCAATCCTCATCAAATACGAACTTGGCATCTTTCTCGAGCAATCCACACAACGGCTTCGTGATCTTCGAAAAATCTTTGATGAATCTACGATAAAAGCCGGCATGTCCTAGGAAACTTCTCACCGATTTGACATTGGTTGGTGGTGGCAACTTCTCGATGGCTACAACTTTGGCTCGATCCACCTCCAATCCATGTGAAGACACCTTGTGACCAAGAACAACTCCTTCTTGCACCATGATGTGGCACTTCTCCCAATTGAGAACAAGGTTCGTCTCTTCACACCTTTGAAGCGCCGTAGCAAGGTTCTCCAAGCATTGATCAAAGGACGAACCAAATACTGAAAAATCGTCCATGAATACCTCCATTATGTTCTCGATCAATCCATGGAAGATGGCCATCATGCACCGTTGGAAAGTAGCCGGTGCGTTGCATAACCCAAACGGCATCCTCCGATAAGCGAAGACTCCATATGGGCAAGTGAATGCTGTCTTGTGTTGGTCCTCCGGAGCAATGGCGATTTGGTTGTAGCCGGAGTATCCATCGAGGAAGCAATAGTACTCGTGTCTGGCCAATCGATCGAGCATTTGATCCACGAACGGGAGGGGGAAGTGATCCTTCCTAGTTGCTGCGTTGAGAAGATGATAGTCGATGCAAACTCGCCATCCCGTGACAAGCCTTGTTGCGATTAGCTCTCCCTTCTCGTCGTTGATGACCGTCATGCCTCCCTTTTTCGACACCACTTGAGTAGGACTCACCCACTCACTATCCGAGATAGCATAGATCATGCCGGCATCGAGCAAGTTCAGCACCTCCTTCCTCACAACTTCTTGCATAGCCGGATTCAATCGCCTTTGTGGTTGGACTCTTGGGCGATGACCTTCTTCAAGCAATATCCTATGCATGAAAATTGAAGGACTGATACCTTTGATGTCAGCAATCGTCCATCCAATCGCAGATTTGTGCTTCCTTAGGACCCTCAATAACTTGTCTGAATTCGCCTCCGTGAGATGAGAGGACACGATCACCGGGTACGTCTCTTCTTCTCCTAGGAACTTGTACTTGAGGTGTTCGGGTAGTGGCTTCAACTCCACCTTAGGCGATGCATCCTTCTTCTCTTCCTCCTCAAGAACTCCATCATCCACCTTCTTGTTGATGTCGAGGTAAGGAACTTCCTCGTGATGAAGTTGTGGTTGGTTCGCCTCTAATTGATTGAGATACTCGAGAATCTCGTCGCAAGCTTCATCCAACTCCTCGTAGGCATAAAGAGACTTTGAGATGCAATGGTTGAGTGCCTCCTCCGAAGTAGGTGGTATCAATGTCTCTATGGAGAAGATATCCTCACGGTGGTCGTCGGGTCTCTTCATGGCTTTATATATAGAAAATTTCAGTTCTTCCCCGTTGACTTGAAAGGTGAGGTCTCCATCTTGAACATCGATCAATGCTCTCCCCGTGGCTAAGAATGACCGTCCTGAGATCAAAGGTTGATTTGTATCCTCAGGCATATCCAAAACGACAAAGTCCGCCGGGAAGACAAGGTTGTGCGCTTGAACGAGAACGTCCTCCACTATCCCCCTTGGATAAGAAACCGATCGATCCACCATAAGTAGAGAGATGGTGGTTGGCTTCATCCTCCCGATCTTGAGCCGGTTGAATATAGAGAGAGGCATCAAATTTATGCTAGCACCAAGATCGCATAGCACGTTTTGAAAGACTTGATCACCGATCTTGCATGCTAATGTGAACCTCCCGGGATCCTTTTGCTTCAATGGTAGCTTCTTTTGGATCACCGCGCTGCACTCCTCCGTGAGGTTGATCATCTCGAATTTCGCCCACTTCTTCTTTCCCGACACCGCATCCTTGATGAACTTCATGTGGTTTGGCATGTCTCGGAGGGCATCGAGAAGTGGAATGTTGATGTTGACCTTCTGGAGTATCTCGAAGAACCTCTGATACTTCTCGTCTTGCTTGGTATTCGCCAATCGTTGCGGAAACGGAGCCTTGGGAGTCCACTCGTTCGTCGGGGTAAGAACGGGTTCGGAGTTGGGTTCCACTCGGCCGGGTACTCGGCCGAGTGAGTGGCCGAGTGGGGTGACTCGGCCGAGTGGAGGTCCGAGTGGGGCTACTGGTGGAGCGACTCGGCCAAGTGCTTGGCCGAGTGAGTCTCCCAGGTTTTCTTCTCCTTCTACTCGGCCGGTGACTCGGCCGAGTGAGTCTCCTTCCGGGTTTTCGTCTTTCGCCTCGTCCGTTTCCGCCTCTGAATTGCTTCCATCACCCAAATCTTCGAATCTCCCTTCAACTTCATCTTCCAAAGATGGATTTGTGTAACGAGTGCCACTCCTAAGCTCAATAGCGTGAACTTGATGGTTGTTCTTCGGATTTTGCTCGGTGTTGTTTGGGAAGTGGCCGGGCTTGTGGACTCCTCCTTGAGCATTGGCTATTTGACTCATTTGCGTCTCCAACATTTGCATTTGCTTGGTCAACGCATTGATGCTACTGCCAAGTTGTTGGTCGAGGTACTTTGAGTAAGCTCCAATGTCCTCAACTTTGCATCTTGTTGTGTCATCCTCATCTCCGATTGAGCCATATATTGACGAATCAAGTCGTCGGTAGACGTCTCCTTCTTTGGCTCTTGGATGACTCCATTCTCAACATGGAAGCCGGGAGGTGGTTGCAAAGCGTTGTTCGGGTTGGCGTAAGAGAAGTTCGGATGGTTGCGGTTGTTTGGAACGTACGGCTTCTTGTAACCTCCTTGGTAGTTCGAACCTCCTTGTCCTCCTTGCCCTCCTTGCCATTTGTTTCCTTGATTTTGTTGCCACGTGCCCCCTTGTTGCACAAAATTGGCATCTTCCTCTTCGGTTGGGTTTGCTTGATCGTCGGTGATAGCATCGCACCGAAGTACTCCTTTCTTGATAGAATCCAACTCACTTGCTGTTTTTGTATACTTCTCCATCAAGTCCTTGTAAGCATCGATCCCAATGTTGGCAACTCTCCTTCTTCCAAGTCGTCGATCGGTAGCCTCTTCATAACTCGAATTCACGGTCAGCTCAATGATCTCCATAGCCACGTCATACTCATTGTTCAAGAATCCTCCTTTCGAAGCGTAATCGAGCTCCTTCCTACATAACTTGTTCAAACCACGATAGAAGCACGTGATTTGATCCTCCTTGCTAATTCCATGGTTCGGGCATGCTCGTTGTAGCTTCTTGAATCTTCCCCACGCAGAAGTGTTCATCCTCGTATTGTTGGAATTGGTTGATCTCATTGATGAGTTTGTGAGCCCTCGAAGGTGGGAAGAATTTGTTGAGAAACTTCGTACACATGTCAGCCCAAGTAGTGAGCTCCGTCTTGTCCAATCCATCTAGCCACTCTCTTGCATCGTCCTTGAGAGACCACACAAATAGGCTAAGCTTGAGGTAATCCGAGGACACTCCATTGGCCTTATATGTAGCACATATATCCAGAAATTGCTTCAAATGAGCGTTGGGATCCTCCGCCGGTGAACCTCCATATTGATTGTTTTGCACCATGTTGATGAGGGACGTCTTGAACTCATAATTGTTGGCTTCCGTGGTCCCCCATCCTCCTTGCTGAAATTGATCAACGACCGGCTTGTAACGGTCGTTCAAAATCCTCCTCGCCGCTTGATCCCCCATCGAATCGAAACTCCTTGGTGAATCGGGTGGTGAAGAGGGTGGTGTATCGATCTTGCTCGCCTTCTTCTCTCGTCTCAATGCCCTTAGTGAGCGCTCCAACTCCAAGTCTATCGGAATAAAATTTATCCCTTTAGACCTTGTGATCATGAACTACCTAAAACCAAAGAGAAGAAAAGAAATCGTTAGATCAATAAACCGAAAAACAGAACATTAAAGCGCCTAAATCACCTATTAATTCTATTTTAAAATATGTATGTGAAATCTAATCAATCCCCGGCAACGGCGCCAAAATTTGATCGCACTATTTTCTACCACACAAAATAGGTGTAATATAAAGAAGCACGAGTATCGTATCCACAGGGATTGACAAGTCGAAAACGCACACAATACCTCTACTAAAGAACTAATGTGATGTTTAGGCTTTTGGGAATTTGGGTGTTGTGGTATTTATAGACTAGGCAAATAATAAAAAGGACTCAATAAATCAAGTAAGGAAATAAATAAATAAGGAAAATAACTAGTCAAATAAAACAATTTAGCAAGCAAGCAATTAAACAAATAAGGTAAGTAAACAATTAAGGAAAAGTGTTGACTTTAGGGAAGCCTACCTAATCAAATCTATGCAAGCAATTCATGCATACAATTAACCAATTTAATCCAATCTAAATGTGATACACAAGAATAACCTAACACTCCGGCTAAGGCAGTATAGATCGTCACCTAATGAGATCCTAATCTCCTCTCGGACTCATAGAAATCAAATCAAGTGCAAAATAGAACAAGTATCAATAATACAATCAACTAGGTTCAGCTACGACGCCTAAATCGACTATATGCGAACATATGATAATCTAACTTCGGCTAAGACAATTAAATCATCATACCATGTATTCATGAGATCTATTATGCAATTATCCGGCTAAGGCATAAAAACATAGCTATGCACACATAATTAGTGATCAAGTAATCATGCATGAGAATAAGCACCATGAAACATGCACCTAGATTGGAAGGCTAATTGTAAACAAAAACACTCACATAAATTCAATTAGGCATTCAATCCCTAAAATCAACTAAGAAAATTAGCTAGACATGATTAAAGCAAACATAAACTTGAACAAATATAAAAGAGTAAAGTAAGAAAAACTTGGAATTGAATCTTGAACGCGAAGAACTTCGAATCTTGAATTAAACTTGAATAAACTCCAATGTTGAACAAATATAAAAGCTGGAAATTTAAAGAGAATTATTGAAAAAACTAAAGAGTGCTAATGAGAATTCTAGGGTTCACAATGCTAAATCTAAGGTATTTATAGAGTAGAAATTTACAAGGAATCATAAGTGTAAAAGGAATCAAAATAGGTCGAAAAAGCCCGCGAACTAAACACGTCCCGTGTCCCGACTCGGACGGCTCACTCGGGTGGCTCGGCCGAGTGGAAGAGGTGAAGATGACTCGGCCGAGTGGGTAGATTGATGTGGACTCGGCTGAGTGACTTAAGCAGTAGCTTCACTCGGCCTATGACTCGGCCGAGTGGATGGCCGAGTCACCTCCTCGTACACCTTTCTTCCTCTCTTCGACTCTCCGTTTCTTGGCTTTCTCGATCCTCGTCTCGTCTTGGGTTATTTCCACACGAAAAGTACCTAAAAACACAACAAAATACCCAAAGCGTAATATAGTTCGAAAGGATATAAAACGATGCAAAAACACGAACTAAATCACGAAAGAAGACCTAAAAACGATTCCTTAACACTTATAAAATCAAGTAAATTTCTAGTCTATCACACATGTCGTGTGTCACGATCATACGACGGCAAGATGGGGACAAGACCTAAAGCACGACTATTGCTCAAACAATAGTGTAACCGTGAGGTCGTGAGGGTGCCCAAAATCATGACAGGATCACGATACATGGTCTCGTGTCACGATCATGGCACGACCAGAATCATGATCATGGCTTAGTTGATTATGCAATGCGAGGTCGTGATGGTGCATGTGAACATGACACGATCATGATACATGATTGTGTATTCGTGTGTTATGACCATGACCTAGGGCTCATCCGACAACTATTGTTTAGTCAGAATCTCATTCTGCCTCTCATGTTCTCGCTCAACCTATTGCTACCCTTCTTTTCTGTTTTGTTAGCCAAATTTGCCACCATGCCACTGACTGTTGTCCCTGCCTGCTACGATCCTTGTAAGGTAATTGAAATTGATGCAAGGACGTATGACGAACACGCAAGCTTAAATTGGGAACAAATAGAAGGTAAATGAATGGAAATGCCAATACATTTGAGATCAAATTCACCAAGTGATATAGGCCACAATAAATCTCCCTATATTCACATCAAAGAGGTATTTTAACTCAACAACATGGGAACGGTAAGAACTCATCTTTGGCAAGATCAAAAAGAAAATTGAATATTCTCTAAGAGGAAAAATACCTCACAGTTTGATTACATAAGTAAATTACCCAATAACGTCCGGTATAAGGCTGAAATGTAGACATAGTCAAAGTAGGAAATCACTTAAAACAAAGTCAAAAGTCAGATAAAAAAATTGAAACCGATAATTTTGAAAATTGAAAAAACATATTAAATTGGTTTCTAACTAATTAAAATACATTATAAAATCTTTAATCTCCAGCCCAATCACGCTTGATAAATTAACCTCGCTCGGGCAGACTTGTCCATCTTTGACAATGGACTTCTTAGCTAGCTCTTGAGCCATATATATTTCTTGAGCTAATCCATGCGCCCACGTGATCTTGCATGTAATTGGCCAATTGGAACATGATTCGAATCTTGAATTAACGAACCATGAACTCCACCAGCCGTGCCCCATTGTCACCCCAATAATGTGTAAAGATATCAGAAAAACAACAGATTCTACTTTCTGTTGGCCCAAGACCGACAACCGATAATGGAAGCGAACAATCGAAAAGAAGAAGACCCTCAAAATGAAAGAAAAGAAAATTGGAAGAGTGAAGACGTAAAAGACTTGTATTAATTCTGCTGCACTTGTTCGTGAATCTACAAACACAAGAAGCCACATATTAATACTACTCTAAGGAATAATCTAGACTCTCTAATTAATAACTTTGGGAACTAACAAGACTATTAATTGATTCTAGCTCTACATAGTTCTGGAGACATCCATGGAGAATTCAAAAAATAACTTTAATTCTTCACACTCCCCCTTAAAGTGATTTTTTGGAAATTAATCCCAACTTGGATCGCAGGAACTCCAAAGATTATTTCGGAATAGATTTTGTGAAGATGTCTGCGACATTATCTTGGCTTCGCACTTCCACGGTATTGATTTTGCCTTCAAGAACCTTTTCTCGAACAAAGTGGTGCTCGATCTCGATGTGCTTAGTTCTTGCATGACACACGGGATTATTTACAAGTTTGATAGCACTTTGACTATCTCCAAATAATGCAGTTGGCTTGATCATCGGCAAATGCAGGTCTTCAATAAGTCTTTGCAACCATACACACTCTTGAGTACCAAGTGCGGCGGCCTTATATTCTGACTCGGTAGTTGATAGAGAAACCGAATCTTGTTTCTTGCCGCACCAAGAAACACTAGTATCGCCACAAAGAAAGACATATCCCGATGTTGACTTCCTATCATCCAAGTCTCCACCGAAGTCGGCATCCGTGAAGCCTCTCAGAGAAACATCGCCTTTCTTCTTGAAGAATAAACCAAAATCTGGAGTTGAGTTAACATATTTCAATATCCTTTTTGTTGCTTCCAAGTGAGGCTTTCGCGGCAATTGCATAAACCTGCTAATATATCCAACTGAGAAAGCAATATCAGGCCTTAATATAGTCAAGTATAAGAGACTACCAACGAGAGCCCGATAAGGTTGCGAATTAGGGAGAAGCGACCCTTCGTCTCGTCTAAGTTTGAGATTCGCATCCAAGGGAGTAGAGCAGATTTTGCTTTGGTCTAAACCAAAACGTGCAGCAAGCTTCTTGGCATAGTTTTCTTGTGAGACAAAAATACCATTCTGCTCGTTAATGACTTCCAAGCCGAGAAATCGTTCAGCTCTCCCAACTTCTTGATATCGAATCTGATCACAAGCTCATCTTGAAGTTTCTCAACTTCATTTCCATCATTCCCTATAACTATCATATCATCCACATACAAAAGAACAACCAAATGCAAGCTTCCTTATTTTTTAACAAATAGGCTAGAATCAGAATTTGAAGCAGAGAAACCACAGAAGACCAAGTACTCCAAAATTTTACCGTACCATGCTCGCGGAGCTTGTTTTAGCCCGTAGAGTGCTTTCTTAAGCTTGCAAACGTAATCGGGATGCAGGTTGGACACGTATCCCGCCGGCTGCTCCATGTAGACATCTTTATCGATCTCGCCGTACAAGAAAGCGTTCTTCACATCTAGTTGCCACAATCTCCAATCATGGAATGCTGCCAAACTTATCACCAAACGAACTGAAATCATTTTAGCTACGGGGCTGAAATTTTCTTCGTAGTCTTCACCATATTTTTGCGAGAAACCTCGAGCAACCAATCTCGCTTTATATCTATCGATACTCCCGTCGGCTTTCCTTTTAATTTTGTAAACCCATTTGCAAGTAATGGACTGCACATCCTTTGGCTTGGGGACCAGACTCCATGTCTCGTTCTTTTCGAGGGCATCCATTTCAGTATCCATAGCAAGTTCCCTCTCCTTGTTTCCTTTAGCTTCTTCATAGTTAGATGGCTCTTCATCATCAACAGAACCTGCAAAGAAACAAGAGTATGTACTGACAAAATTTTCATCTCTATAGCGAGAGGGCAAGACTATATTTCTCCGTGGTCGCCGCTGGACATTCACTTTAGATGAATCTTGTGTATGTTGTTGTGGACTCCCCATATCTTTCTGCTCCTCAACGATCGGCGGCGAATCTGCAGTCGGAGAAGTAGTGATTGGAAGCACTTCAACGATCTCTTCATCTCGAGAGCTTGCATTACTCTTTTCATTATTCTTGTAATATGATGAAACCTCATCAAAAATAACATCTCGAGATACGATGAACAAGTGAGTCGTTGAGTCCATGCATCTCCATCCTTTCTTCCTCTCATCATACCCAACAAAAATGCATTTCCTTGCCTTTGCATCTAACTTGGTACGTTGAGATTCAGGCACATGAACATAACAAATAGATCCAAACACTCTAAAGTGTTTAACAGTAGGCTTTTCTCCAAACATCATTTCATAAGGAGACTTCATATTGTTTGGAGAAAGAGGTGATCTATTTATCACATAAGATGCGCATTTCATACCTTCAGCCCATAAGGATCTTGGCAAATTTTTTGCATGAAGCCAACTCTTGCAGGTTTCCGTCAAGTGCCTAATCTTCCCCTCGGCCACGCCATTTTGCTGCAGCGTCTCTGCACACGAGAATTCCCTTCTTATCCCATGTTGACGACAGTAGGATAAGAATTCTTCAGAATTGAATTCTCCCCCGTTATCGGTTCGCAGACACTTGATTCTTGAATCGAACTCTCCTTCGACCACTTCCTTGAATTCTTTAAATAGGCTAAAAACCTGTGACTTGTGTTTAACAAAGTAAACCCAAGTATATCTACTGAAATCATCAATAAAAATCAGCATATAAGAGTATCCAGAAAATGAAGGAGTTCGGATTGGCCCCATCACGTCGTTGTGAATAAGTTCTAGCGGGGCGTTACACCGAGAAGATGATTTCTCGAAAGGAAGTCGATGAGCCTTCCCATATTGACAACCCTCACAGATTTCTCCATCATAAAAATTCGTCAGATTAGGAAGCCCATGTACCAGATTCTTTTTTACCATAACTTTTAATTTGACCATGCTTAGATGCCCCAATCTAGCATGCCATATATGAGCATTTTCGTTGCTACTCATCTTATTTATATATGAGCTAGAGGCATATAAGACGAATAAATCTTTAACTCTCTTACCGGTATGGACGATATCGGCCTTGAGCATTTGAATGTTCCTCAAAAATTGTACGCCGTCTGGCCCAAAGAGTACGACGTTTCCGGCATCCACGGCATTGGCGACGTAGAATAGATTCTTCTTCATCCCCGGTACGTGAAACACGCTTTTGAGTGTAATTAGATCTTCTTTTGCTCCGTTGATGACCACCGTGCCTTCATTTTTTAGGTGATGGATGCTATTATCCGCCGTCACAATGGCCTCACGACCATTGTATTCTTGAATGCTAGAAAATTTGGAGTCGTCCCCAGTAAGATGATGGCCACACCCGGAATCGACGATCCAGTCGTCATCAAAATTTATGGAAGCGAGAGCATCTACTTGTCTTGTTTCCGCTATGAAGCATTTTCCCCAATCTTCTTCTTCTTCAACTTTTCCAGCTTCAGCCAAATTTCCTTCTTTTAGCTTCGTTCTTGTTGAAATCTGTAGCTATGCTAATGGAGTTCGTGGTGAAGATGATGTTGTGCTGTTGCTGTATTTGCATGGAGTGAAGTCTATTAATTATGTTTTTGTTGCTGTTGGGACTCGATCCCCGTATCTCTACTTTATGTAGTTAAATCGTGTGCGTACACGTGGACGTTTATGATGCTTTGTTTTGTTAGTTGCTTTTAGCCTAAGTCGATGTTGCTGTTAACACGACTTTTAGTTTTAACCTAGTATAAATAGTTTGTATGGAACGTTGCAGCAGTAATGGAAGATTATGATCATATGAATTTCTCCTTTCATTTCACGTTCCAACATGGTATCTAGAGCCAGGTTGTGATCATAAATCTCTCGTCAAGTTTTTATCTTTCTTTCATATTTATAATCTATGGCGAACGACGATTCCGATGATGGTAAGCCTATCAAAAATGATGAAGAGGAGAAGAAGAGATCTATGGAGCAAGAAGCTGGGAACAGAGTTGATCCTGAGTCAGGCTTGAAAGAACGTCAGATCGAAGAGATATTGCTCATCCCTGTTAATGAGCATTCTGGTATGCAACTTGTTTCAGCTCAACTAATTGGATCTAATTTTCTTCATTGGAGTAAATCAATAAAACGAGCTTTGGCTGCAAGAAGTAAAATGGAGTTTATTGATGGCAATTTTCCAGAACCTAGTTGTGATTCTATTTATTATAAGCGATGGATGAAGGTTGATTACATGGTATCAACTTGGATAACTAACTCTATATCAAAAGAGTTTGTAGATGCCTTCACAAATATAGATAATAGCTATAAGCTTTGGACTGCTATTACACACAGATTTGGAACTAAAAATGGGCCTAAAATCTTGAAGCTGCACAGAGATATTTACTCTTTCAGGCAAGGGAATCTTAGTGTGTTTACGTATTTTAACCAATTGAATGCTCTTTGGGATGAGATGGATATGCTTCTTCCACCTCTTGATTGTGTATGTTCAGCTAAGGGTGCAAATATCCAGAGAGAAGAGAATATGAGACTTGTTGCATTCCTTGCTGGTCTGAATGAGATGTATGAGCACACTAAGACTCAAATTCTCCTACAGAAGCCATGGCCTACACTTGATCAGGCGTATGCTATGGTTGTTCAAGTTGAAGACCAGAAACAATTGAATGATTCAGCTCAAGATGCAAAAGGGATACTGGCCATGAGTGTACAGAAGCAGGGGTATGGAGCACCAACTCAAACTGGAGATCAAAAGCAATCATATCAGAAGCAATATGCAGGAACTTACAAGAAAAGGATCAGTAAAGAAGAGAAGAGGAAACAAAAATGCAGTTATTGTCAGGAGATGGGACATGAAAGAGATGAATGTTTCAAACTCCATGGGGTACCAGATTGGTTTAAAAAGCTGAAGGAAACAAAGGGGCAATACAGAGCCAATTGTTTTGAGTCACATCCTGAGAGTGATTCAAGTGGAGGAAGTTCTGCACAAAAGGAGTCTACACCTGATATAAGCAAACTTGTTCAGAATGAAATGCTAAAGTGCATGGGGCAGTTCTTCCAACATCAATCTGGAGGAACTAGCACCAACAAGGCAGAAGCAAATTTTATACAGGAGCCTCCCAAGAAATCTTCTCCTTTTGATGCACATTTTGCTTTCTCTATCCTACCCAGCATGGATCAAACTGATTGGGTGATTGACTCAGGGGCTAGCACCCATATATGTGCAAACCCAGAGTTGATGTACACTACATATCAAATGGATGCTCCCACCATCATATATCTTCCAGATGGATCATCTAAAACTGTGTCCTGTGCAGGGAAGGTAAAACTAAACTCACACATACTCCTTGATCATGTTCTGTATGTACCAGAGTTCACACACAACTTGCTATCTGTGTCTCAATTTTCCAAGGATATGGATGTTAAATGTGTGTTTCATCCCACACACTGTCTGTTTCATAAATGCAACACAGATAAGCTAGTTGGTGTTGGGAAATTGAATGGAAATCTATATATGATGAGTAGTGCAACTGAGAAGCACTATCTCAGTTTTTATAATCCATATAATCTGACAGTGGAAGATTGGCACATATATCTTGGACACCCCTCTGTTACTGCCATGAAGCATATGAAAATAGCAGGAACCCAATTCCACAGGGAAGCTTTGGATGTTTTGAGACATTGTGAGGTATGCATTAAGGCCAAGCAGACAAGGGATCCCTTTCCTACTCTACACAGAAGGTCTAATGAGCTGTTTGAAATTGTGCATGGTGATGTGTGGGGTCCTTATGGTGAAGAGAATCTCTGCAACTCTAAGTTTGTGCTCACTTTAGTAGAGGACATAGCAGAAACATTTGGACTTATGTGATGCAATCAAAAGAACAAGTGTGTGGTGTTTTGGAGACTTTCTTGGCAATGGTTAAGAATCATTTTAATTGCAGGGTTAAGGTATTCAGATCAGACAATGGCACAGAGTTTCTGAATTCAAGAGTGCATGGTCTCCTTTCTTCACTTGGTATTCTACATCAAAAGTCATGTGTGTACACTCCACAACAGAATGGAATTGTGGAGCGTAGACACAGAATGCTCTTGAATTCAGCCAGGGCTATGATGTTTCAAAGTGGACTTCCCATCAGGTTCTGGCCTTTCTCTATACTCACTGCTACATGGGTGATTAACAGGGTGCCCTCAGAAGTTCTGCAATGGAAAACACCTCATGAAATATTGTTTAAGAAGGAACCAGCTTATGATGTAGTGAAGCCTTTTGGGTGTTTGGCTTTTGCAGCTAACTTGTCTTCATACAGGGGTAAAGTTCACCTCAAGAAGTTTAAAGTGTGTTTTCATAGGGTATGAATCATCACATAAAGGTTTTCTTATGTATGATCTAGAGAATCACAAAGTATTTGTGTCCAGAGATGTGCATTTGTCACAGATAAATTTCCTTTTCTCACACCATCAGCAGAATTGATAGAACCTCCTATCTCACTACCTGAGTTTACTGATATCAATCTTGATGCAGTACCTGGAGAACCAAATGATGATCATGCCACAGACTCTACTGTGGATCTGGACAGTGTTGAGGGATCTAATGAAGCTAATGAGGGTCCTCAATCTGAGATACAGGAGCTGAGGAGAAGCAAAAGACTTAAGACAACACCAGTATGGATGCAAGATTATATTGGTAAGGTTACTACCACTACACCAATTACTTTGAGCACAGGAATTGCCCCTCCCACTTTTCCTTACATAATCAATACTTCATTTACCAAACCACACATATCTTACCTGTTCAACCTCACCATGATCACAGAGCCAGAATCTTTTAGAGAGGCATGTTTGCATCCAGACTGGGTAAAGGCTATTAATCTTGAACTAGAAGCTCTTAAAGCAAATTAGACTTGGGTGCTCACTGATTTACCTAAAGGAAAGAAACCAATTGGATGCAAGTGGGTATTCAAGACAAAAGTAAATGCTGATGGTAGTGTGGAAAGATACAAGGCACGTTTGGTAGCAAAAGGTTATACACAGGAATCTGGAGTAGATTACCATGAAGTGTTTTCACCAGTGGCAAATCTTGTCACTGTGAAGGTATTCATAGCTGTAATTACTTCACTTGGTTGGCCTTTACATCAATTGGATGTAAACAACGCATTTTTGCATGGTTATCTTAGAGATGATATATATATGGTGCCACCACAAGGCTTGCAAGGAGTAGTGAAAGGACAGGTATGCAAGTTAGTCAAGAGCCTCTATGGACTTAAGCAAGCCTCTCGCGAATGGAATGCAGAGTTCACAAGGATTCTTTCTTCTTTGGGTTTCATTGCATCTCCACATGATCCCTGCTTGTTCACTAGGGGAGCTCAAGACTCTTTTATCTGCCTCTTGGTGTATGTAGATGATGTGATAGTCTCTAGTCCATCACTACAACTTATTGCTGATTTAAAAACTTCTCTCAATGAAGCTTTTACTATCAAAGACCTCGGACCAGCCAAGTTCTTCTTAGGCATGGAAAGTGATAGATCCGGGTTGGAAATCCACAACAATTTAAGGTATTTTTCATCATGTTTTGCAAAGAGCATTTATGGGTAAAGCGTTAAAGCAGTAAAGAGCAAGAGATTCATACGCGTATAGAGCCATAAATGAGTATTTTATACAGAGCATGATTCGCGTAGTGATGACAAATAATAGTTGAGCTATGAGTAGGGCGTAAAAGGCATATCTAGCCATAAACTAGCAAGATTCATGGATTTTTGCACTCATATAGGCAGATAATGAAGAAATGGAACAGGAAAAAGGAGAGAAACAAGGAGGACGGAGCTCCATTGAGCCTCATTCCCTTTTGGCAATGAGGGTTTTACCTTAGACCTGGGACGAGGTATAAGAGAGAGATTCTTCCCTGCGTCGAGAAGAATGGATGGAGGTGAAAAGGAACTGGGGCTTCCCGGAATAAGGCTTTGAACACCTTGACCGCTTGAGCTTAGAGAAGCTCGTGAGAGAGAGTGTGAAGTTGAATAGAACAGTACGCCAAGGAGCGTGTTGTTCGTAGAGAGTGATGATGTGATCCTCCTCCGAAATGTGCGTTCACTTAGTATTTATAGGACGCGAGGAGGGTGAAAAGGTGGATGTTTCTCGTATGGAAGGGACAAAAGAGGAATTTCTGTAGGGACAAATTCTCTTTGTCATTAATACTGTGGTCCTCACTCTAGAAGGACTAGAGTCACGCCAATTACACGCCCCTGCAGATCCCTTGGAATTAGCAGGAGCATACTAAGGCCGAGGCTGCTTCTGTAAGCACTAGCTTCTGCACATGAGACTTAACCCAAGCTACAGTAGTTGTCAGATCCCGCGGCGTCCAGGATCTGCCCTTTGTTGAATTAATTTCTTTTAATCATCATAGGAGAAATAATCCAGATAAAGGTAGGAAAATACATTACGAGTGAGGCTGATATTTATCCCTATCAGCTACTCCCCCCCCAGACCAGAAGCGTTCAGCATAAGCTTCTGTCAAATACTAGCATCAGTAATAATGATTTTAAATGACATCACAAAAGGCCTGTTATAAAAAAGGTAACGCGCCGGTTAATTTTCCGAGGTACGATGGGAGTGATGACTCCCAGTCTTATCATTGCCTTTTGGCATTTCCAAGGAGGGGAAAAATGATCTATTTCTTAAGAAACAACGTTATGCTTCTCTCATTCCTCTCCTTACTTTTCTCTTTCGCTTGGTTAGAAAAAAGAGAGGAAAGAAGCCCTATTTTGTTCTTTCCGCTTCCCCTTTTGCATAGCAGAATCCGTCCCTCTCAGACGAACAGGTATCTTCTTTCATCTAACTATTGCTTTCATATTTTTCTACGAACCGTGTATGAGGGAATTGGCTCTTAGAAACCCTTTGCTTTGTTTTATTAATTCAGTCATGTCCATCGATTCTGTCCGCCGGAAGATTTGCAACTTGGCTTATTCTGAAGATACCCCTGACTTGCTTCGGAGCCGTCTGCTTGGTTTTTTGACTCGGCAGGAAATGGACTTCGTGGATCTATATGACTTTCCAGACATGAAGGCGTATCTTAGGCGATTTAAGAATCTTTTCACACAATACGAAATGTATGACGGCCGTTTATCAGAGAAAGAGAAATGCGAGCTTATCCTGCTATCTTTGCCTGGGGGGTATTTATCAATGGAGGCCGGAGCCGCCAATTTGGGAGTTTATACCCACCTCCCCACTCTAATGGCCGAACTGCTTCGGATTGAAAAGGTTAAGAAGACGGAGATGGCAAATGAGGCTAGGGAGGTAGTTGAGCCCTCAGCTAGGCAGGGATGGGGGAACAAAAGACAGAGGACAGATGAAGGTAAGCCATATAATCCTTCGACTATATTTGTCTTATTTTATCTTCCATGGTGTAAATTTGAAATGATTGACATGTATATGCTTGTTTTGTTTTTGTTTTGTTTTGTTTTTGTTTTGTTTTTTTTTTTTTTTTTTTGTAAAAGGTTCAACTACTGGAGAGGACAGCGATTCCTATTCCTTCCCCCGAGCTTCTGCAACCCCATCATCTAGCTCATGCTCTTCTGCCTTAGCTTAATTACGCTGTATTTTGGTGCTTATGTAATGACTTTCTTTTTTTGATGTTTTTTGCTGGGATGCATGTTTCAAGACTTGGAGGGGACGAAATGTCCCCCCCTTCCTCTTTCTTTTCCGAACTTGGAGGCTCACTTTATGCCTTTTCTATCGTAACCAGAATAGACTGTATGCCTTGTTACTTATTGAATGTTCTCCTTTCTATGTACGTAATATTTTGGAATAGTAGGATATGAGCTTCTTCAGATGCTGCTTCCTGATTGAGAGTAGTTTCTCTTAAGCCCATGCTGAGGTATTTTCCCCATACTTCCAATCTTTGAACTTTTCCTAGTTTTCTTTTACCCAGGGGCTTGAGTTTACCTTTATGCCTTTAGGTTAACTGTAATAAATTATGCTCTCTTTAATAGTTGCTTAACGCATAGGATCTAACATTTTAAGATAGTAAAATATGGAAAGTATTTTAAGATAATGGGATATGGAGGGTATCCCCTTACTCCCCCCCCCAAGTAGGTTATGAGAGATCGAGTGAATCATAACTCATCTAGTGGATGATTTCACACTAAGCATAGGATTTCTTTAGGTTATTAACATTCCAGGGCCGGGGTAGCACCCTTCCCTCTTCATCTTGCAGTTCATAGGCTCCCCCTTTCAATACCTCCTTTACCAGGTAGGGTCCTTCCCAATTTGCATCTAGCTTTCCCATGGGCTTGAGAGCATCTGCCCTTTTTAGGACTATGTCTCCTTTGCAGAACCTTCGGATCTGCACTTTTTTGTTATATGCGTCCCGCACCTGCTGTTTGTATCTTTCTGCCTTCTGAAGAGCTTTGATCCTAAGCTCTTCGACCATGTCTAGGTTCTCCCTCATCAAGGAGGAGTTTTGATTTTCATCATAAGCCATTATCCTTAATGACTTGAGTTCTGCCTCTACCGGCGTTACCGCTGTTGCCCCATAGACCAAATTAAATGGGGCCTCTCCTGTAGCTGTCTTAGGACTGACTCTATATGCCCACAGCACTGAGTCTAACTCGTCAGCCCAATTTCCTTTGGATTTTTCCAGCTGGGCTTTGATACCATTTACAATGGTTCTGTTTGTTACTTCGACTTGCCCATTAGCTTGAGGATGGGCTACCGCTACAAACCTCTGTTCAATGCCAATTTCTTTGCACCAAGCTCGCACCATGGATCCTGTAAACTGGGCACCATTATCGGCGACCAGTATCCTTGGAATTCCATATCGGCAACTGTTGGTCCCGGTTTGTTATAGGAAAAATACGTAGAGGGGGGAGGGGGGGTTGAATACGTATTTTGAAGTTTTTCAACTTCTTTTCCTTAACTCAGAGTATAAAGTAAAGTGCTCGTAGAAATATTAAGACCTAGCCGAGAGCTAGATCTAGAGCAATCAAGATTCTCTTGACCTAAGCTTAAAGCTTGATCAAGAGTGAGACTTTACTCTAGTGCGGAATTTGGTGAGCTAACTCTTTCCTAAGTAATTAAAAGTTCCAAGTTTTGTTTGTTTAGATGCAAGTGCAATGTATAATCAAACAAGGAAATAAGAGTTTGGGGTTAGAGAGATACGATACGAGATTTATAGTGGTTCGGAGATAAAGCTCCTACGTCCACTTTGTTGCACTCGGCAACGCGTTCTCTTCACTCAAGAACTTGAAGATTACGGGCTCTTCAAAAGCCTGGTCGAGATCGAGCTTCACTCGCTTGGATCTGATGACAGTCGCAGTGATTACGGGTTCACTACAAAGACCTAAACTGGACTGGAAGCTTCACTCGCTTTAGTCCGACAACAGGGAGATTGCGGGCTCTCCTTACAGCCTAGCTTCGATCGAGCTTTACACAAACGTTGTAAGTGCAAGCTTGGATCTAGACTCTATGATCGAGGCTTCTACAATCGATGAAAGTAGTGCCTTGGATCGAAACAACCTAACGACGAACACGAAAACCTAACAACAGAACTTAAGGTTAGGGTTTTTGGTATACGACGAACACACTATGAAGAACTCTTTACAGTAGATGCAAAGATGGATTTGGATATGGAATGGGCTTAGATTCTAAGTGTGAAGGTTGTGAAGACGCATTCCGATGAGACTGGAACTCGGAGAACACTTGGAAACAAAGACTCGAAGAATGCACTAAGGCTGGGAGTGTTTGTTTGCAGTAGGCGCTCGAATGCTCAGGAAGTGTTCTACTTCTCTTCGTCTTCATCCTTCACTATTTATACGCGGAGGGATGCCGAGATCCGTTGCTTGGTTGGTGGCCTTGTCCCTCCTCCTCTAGACAATACTTTGCGCAGGCAGTTGATTTTGCAGGAGCGCAGTTTGTCTCTTTGTCGAAAATGGCTAAGTTACAAACTTAACAGTAACTGGAGCGAGCCAGTACTGTAGCGGCGCCCTGTCGGCCTGGCAGTCAACTCCTCTGCTCCACTCCGCATTCGACACGTGGAGATCTCACAATTAATGCGAAGATCTCTAGTTGACTGGAGTTCAAAATCGGAGCGGGAATTGTGCTGTCGCTTTCTGGTAGCTAGTGGCTCACTTCGCTTCAGTCTCGTAGCGTCCGCTTCGAATCGAGTCGCTTCGGGGTCATACTGTAGTGAGTACTTGGGAAGTGAGTTCCTGAAGTGACTGCTTTAGTAGAAGTTGACCCGCGTTGACTCGCTTCGGTTTTTCACTATAGCGCTCGCTTCGCTTCGCTTTGGTGGACTCGCTTCGATTCCACTGTAGCGCTCGCTTCGCTTCGCTATTCTTCGGCACGCTTCACTTCGACTCGATAGACTTGCTTCGCTTGGAAAACATGCTCAAGTGAGTGGTCTTCACTTGGACTTTTCTGAAGTCTAAAAATCTAAGTGACTAAAGCAAAATGAAGTCATCCTAACAGTATAGGCTTAGAAAAATTTCTAACCTATTTTCTACATAAAAAAATGGGTCGCTTGGGAACAGAACGCTTTGGGGTTTTGGGATCAAATCAAAACAATTGTTTGACTCACTTCGAAGTGTCCCATAGGAGTTCCCCCTTAACACTTTGTTCTTAACAATTCCCAACAATTTCCCCCTTTTTGATGATGCCAAAACCCAAAACAAATTTTTAGACTAAGAGGTTTAGCCTACGTAACTGTGGAAGGAACTTCAAGCGACTGCTTCCTTTGCATGTTCGTTTGAAATTTTCTTTTAAGTTCCTTTCCCCTTTTTTTTCGGTTAAGATGTTTGAGTTTTGTAGCATAATAACAAGGCATTCACAAAGCTTGTAAATGACACAAGAGAGACAGAAATTAAATGAGATAGATTGAACAGCAGTTCACAAAACATGAAGCTTGAAATTTAAAGATTTCCTGCAGCTTCATCTTCCTTCCCCTTCTCTTTCTCTGTCTCCTCTTCTTCCTTCTTCTTCTCCTCTGTCTCCTCTTTGATGTAATAGGCAGACAGGACACTCACCTCCATCGTCATGATGTTGTGCTGACTTGGTCTCCACCTGCTCTCCAATCTCAGAGCTTCATCAACTTCTTCATCGATAATCTTTCGGTTAGGAACCAAAGATTTTGGCTGAAACGGCATGGGATACTCCTTTACTGCGGGCACCTTAACGATGAGAGGTAAAGGATCAGCTTGCTCCGCCAAGGTAAAGATTTTCCGCCGTAGCCGTTCGTTGAAGTGACTCAAGAAGTTGTTGAGAGCATCCATTCTCGAACACTTATCCTGATACGACACTACTTGCCAGTAGTAGTAGGCCTTGATGAATTTGTCTTTCAAGATAAGCCAGGTATCGAGAAGGTCCCTCGGGATGAAGTCCTCGATTTGCCTCGAGTTTAGATGATGATCTCTCGCGTGGCCAGCTCCTCCTCCGTCCTGTTTTTCAACTCCTTCATGACTAAGTTGAATTTTGCACTAGTGTCAGTGCTCCACTTGGGAAGCATCTCATTGACACGCTTGCGAATGTAGTCATGCTCTCTGGGAGGGTAGCGGCCGGAGTTGATCATCTCCATCGTGGTGACTCGGCAGGTGTCCATCCAAGCTTGGGCCTGCACAGCTTCAGATTCCTCAGGAGTGTGAGGAATGTAGGCGCTTCTTGCGATAGCGGACTGGATGAGTCTCACTTCATTCCAGTGCGACTCAATCCGCTCATCTATCATCTTTAGCCTCTTCTTCCTCACCTCCTCGTCCTTTTCCTTCCTCTTCTTCTTCTTCTCTTCTCCCTCCTTTTGTCTCCTCTCGAAGCGGCTGGATTTTTCAGTAATGGCCTGCTGAATCTTCCGGCGCTTGGCTGCAGGGTCCTCTTCTCTGGACTCAGGTGCAGTCCGCTTCAAGGTCTGTTTCGGTGGAGGCATATCTGTCTTTGCAGTGGATGGGGATGGAGTGATCACTTGACTAGCAGAGGCGGCTTCAACCGTAGTCGAAGCGGGCTTCGCAGCTGGAGCGGGCGCTTGTGAGGATGAACCTGAAGCGCCTTCCTGCAAGCTTTCCATCAGGGCTCTCTGCGGAAGATCAAGTTCCTTCTCCATCGCACGGGCAAGTGCTTCATCCTCAAGAATTTGCAGCTCCTTTTGTTCTTTGGTCAGCGGAGCAATTGGAGGATGAGTGGCTATAGACGAGCCAAGCAACTTCCCGGCAGCTGGCCTTCGAGGCTCTTCAAGGAGCTTGTCTTTTCCTTTCTTCCTTGCCAGCTCTGCCCGAGCTTCATCCATCTCTTCCTCTGCTCCTCCTTCTCCAACGGCTTCACTTCCCCCTAGGATCAAGCCTCCTGCTTCAATCCTCTCCACTTCTTCTCCTCCGACTCCACTTCCTCCTGCGATCAAGCCACTGGCTTCGATCGCGCACTCACTTCCTCCTTCCAACAGCTTTACTCCACTACTTTCTTCTCCACCTTCCCTTCTTGGTTCTGTTGGCTTCACAATAATTTCCCCCTTTTTGGCATCATCAAGACTGCCAGGGGCTGGAATGGTCACCGTTCCGCTGATGGATTGGTGTATGTCGTTGACTCTGCTCAGAACAGCTTGGAGCATCTTCTCAGCACGCTCCGCAAAAGCATGCTCTTTGGAGAGCACGATCTCTGAAGTTTTGATGGAGATTTCCTAAAGTAGGTATTTGCATTGCTGCTTCCTCTCCTTCACAGAGACCATTAATCTCTCCAACGACTCCACTGCTTTGAAGCGATCATCTAGCTCAGCTTCAATGTCTGCACGGATTAGCTTACGCTCTTCCTGCAGTTTGAGGTTGAGGAATTCCTGCGATGCCTCCAGTTCAGCTTGAGCAGTAGCAATGGCATTCTGTTTTTGCTTCAGTGTAACGTAGACTTGAGCAGCTCCGGCCATTCTGACTGCAAATTCTCCTGCCTTCTTCTGTGCCCTGTTGATTTCGACAGCAAGCTGAGCTTGCTTGAGAGCTACATCAATGCCTGCCTTCCTTCTGCTCGTCAACTCAGCGTTTGCTTCATCAAGCTTGTTGTTGAGCACTTGAATCTCGTTCTCAAGGCTGTGAATTTTCAGTTTGGCCCTGTTCAGCTCACTTCCTAGCTTCATTTCCTCTTCCTTTTTCTTATCCAACTCCTTCCTCTCCTTCTCCAGCTTCCTCCTCAACTCCTTCTTCTCACCTTCCAATGCCACAAGCTTGGCATTCACTTCTCTCAGCCTGCTTGGCTCAGCCTCAAGCAATTGCTTGGACTCTTGAGCATCTTTCTCCGACTCCTCCGCTTGCTTCATCTTCTCTCCCAACAGACTCTCCTTCTCTGCAAGCAACCTCTCCTTCTCCTCAACTTTCTCCTCCAGTTCACCCCTCTTCTTGTCAAAATCTGCACGCAGATTAATGACCTCCAACACCTTTGTTGTCAGCTCCCCCTCCTTCTTTGTGATCTCACTTTGAAGGTTGGAGATTTCCACCTCCTTCGCCTCCACTTCCACCTCGTGCTCCTTCATCAATCGGAGTTCATGCTTAGATGGCACATGTTCTGGGATGGATGCATCTGGGTATTCACGCAATACTCTGGCGTCCAGCATCTCCCAGTAGTTGGCCCCATTAATGAACACGTGGAAGCCATCAGCTCCGATGAAGTTGAGCGCCTCCACCCCCTTCGCTTCGACATCCTCCTCCTTCATAGCCTTCAAGAGATTAAAGATCTTGTAGTATTCTGTTCCTCTGTATGTGATATACGTGAGGAAATCGACGGCTCTTGTGAAGAATTCAGTGGTCATCTCCACTGAAGGGTATCGATTGCGAATTAATTCTGCAGCTTGCTCCCGGTCCTTGACGTACCGTTCCAGAGCATTCTGTTCTGCAAATGAAGGTGGTGGAGTTGGTGGGATTGAGATGAAGTTGGTGTCGGCTGTTTGGGCGGTATCAGCTGATTCTGTTGATGAGGATGGGGAGTTGGGGGTGGATGCTTGGGTGGTATCCGGTTGGGTGGTTTGGGGTTGGGTTTGTTGAGCGGGTGGGATGAAGAAAGAGTACATCCCTTCTATATTAGCACTGCAGAAGGGTAGATTGAGGGCTTGGAGTGAAGAAGTGGATTCTTCTTCATGTGTGGAGTAGGGAGATTTCTGGGGGTGGGGTTGTGCAGTGGTGGAGGTTTGAGGTTCGGGTGGCTGTTGAGTTTGAGCTTGAGTGGTGTGGGGTGTTTGGTCTTTGGGAGGTGAAGGTTGGGGTTGGTGTTCTTTTTCTGGTGAGGGTTGGGGTTGCTCTTCTTCCACTATCTTTTCGAGCGGCTGCTCCTCAGCCTCGCTCGTTCTGATTATGTTGGTTACGCTTCTCAATCTCTGCGGTCGCCTTGACCTTGCTTTTCTCGGAGCTCGCTTCGATGGTGAAGGAGCTTGGCTTTCTTCTTCCGCCTCGCTACAAGATTCAGCGACTGGAGCGGAAGGGAGGACTACTACGTTGATGCAATCCCGGTCCATTGGGAGCTTCTCCGTTTTCCATGAATCAAAGTAGATGGTGTTCTTTTTGTACGCGGTTGTCTCCTTCTTGCCAATCCACCTCATATTTTCGAACAGATTCTCCAGGGTGAAGGAGATTCTGGAGAAAAATTTCAATTTCCCTTTGCGAACGATTTCACTTTTACTTCCCTCCTCGTACTTGAAATCTGCCGCAACTTCATGAATCTGGTTAATGAACCAGCGGTGCCAGTTGAAGCTTGTCCCTGTCAAGCTGTCAACTATGACAGAGGTGGCATAGATCTTGGTGTCTGACAGTTGGCTCAGCGAACCAACACCGCAGAGTACTGACTTCATGTACAACTCGCAGATTAAGTTGAACGGAGCCACTAAATCATTCCTGATGTTGCTCAGCTTCGGATTTCCAAACTTCACGCCTCTCCTTTTGGCAAATCAAGCGTACTCCACTTGAGTTGACATACCAAGTTCTGTCAAGGAAACTGGTCCGACCATCGGCAGATCGAACACACGGGCTATACTGCTTAACTCGATCACCACAGGCTTTCCCTCCTGTGGATCAGTGAAGGTTGACGTTTCTTCTCCTTCTTTGAGATTCAGAAGAATCTCGGCGACGGCCTTGGCCAGAATCCGCTGTGGCTTCGCCGTCACGAACTTCCACAGGCCGGCCGTGGTCACGGCCCTGCGGAAGAAACCGTTTTCCGTCACCACATCTTCATCGAGGTGTGGTTCTACATTGATGTTGTCACTGAGGGATTTCAGAAACTGCTCCATCGTTTCGGTTTTCTCCTTCTTTCCCATGGTAAATGATTTGAGAAGAGTTTAAGATTTTGAGGGGTTTGGGACTCGTGAATTGCAGAGGCGCAGATCTTGCACGAGAATGGCAATTTTAGAGAGTTGTGAAATTTTTTTGCAGGTCTCCGTCGTTGCATATATATAGAACTAGGGTTCGGCTGACGTGGCAGGGGCAAGACAGTAATATCTTCGAGAATCCTGTGCGGAGGCGGCGGACCCTCGGTGATGGATCTGATGTGTCCGGCGTCATCACAGGAAAAGTGAACCGCCAACTTGACTTGGCGTTGCCACGCGGCAGCCTGTGATTTGTCTCTCCAATAGGCGTTGATCCAACGGTTGAGATTTAGGAACTGTTCAGATTCGACGGCTGGATCGAGGGCGATTTTCCCGCTTCTCGTTGAACCAAGTTGCACGCGCCTGTCTTTTCTCTGTCTACGTGCCGCTGCATTAAATGCTAAAGTAAAAAGTGAAATTTTGCACTCGAGTGCTGACAGCTCATACGCCTCGCTTCGTACCCGCTCGCTTCGAGAGTAGCCGCTTGGCTTCTACTCGCTTGCGAAGTACTCGCTTGGCGTGACTGCTCCGCACTCGCTTGCGATGACTTGCTTGAGTGACGTGGCACTCGCTTCGTCATTTGTAGCGACTGTAATAAGAAATGAAATTTCTTTGCTTAATTTAAAATGTTTCTGACTTACATACTTCGAGGATAAACAAGAATGTTTTCCTCTTTGTATTTGTGTCAGATTCATTTCATATTTTTCACATAGTGAGTGAAGGTTTCTAGCACGCTTCAGCTCACTTAGTGTACTTAAAACTGAAACACTTACCAGTCAATCTCACTTCGTAGGAGATTGATACCACGTATTGAAGACTTCATTTTGTGGATTTGGACAGCACTTGATGAATCCACTAGATGATATTGCTTGGAGCCTTTTTGATACCAACTTTGTTGAATACCACTCCACTTGTTGGATACTTCACCTTCTTGGCATTCATCTTCATGGCATTCATCTTCCTCTACGAATTAGAGCGTCCTCCATCGAAGTGAATGAGGGAGAGAATGAATATAGTACACAAGCTTACTACAACCCAGAGGGGAGCTTCACGTAAGTGTACATATTCACGACGAATGGGGGATGAGTACAAGTCCTTATCTCAGAGCAGAATAGGACAGGATGACAATAAGAATGCTCTGTCAAGACAATCTCGTATTTTACGCAGAAGCATGTCACCAGCCCTACAACCTTTTGAAGAAAAAGGTAACCCTTCAAGCTTCCTCCTACAAAGCTACAGAATGAATTTGCAGTCGACTCGCTTGACCCAAGCTAGGGTTAATTGAAGCGATGCAAAATTCAAAGTGGGGGAGGAATGAATAGACATCCGGCAGCTCGACTCAATGAAGAGTGAGTAAGGAATGGGTGTTTATCCACGATGAAGGAGATGAGAAGACTTGCTCCTCTTCGGCGGAAAGATGGGAAGAGGACGCAAGGTCTAGGTGCCAGCCCTGCCTAAGCTTTCACCATTTTTACGTGGGAAGGCCCAATACAAGACCCCACAACCGTTACTAGAAACGGCACTTGCGAGTGATTATACCCACTCGCTAGGAATCCTAGGCTAGGTAGCAGCTTTCCTTGCTCGCTTTGGAAGTAGCTTGCTCCGAGAGCAAACAATAGTTCCCCCTTAACCAATGGCTTAACAATTCCTGTAAGCGGGTATGGAACATCTTCCAACACTCCACCTTTCTCCACCTTATTTCTCCTTCTTCAAGCGAGTGGAATTTCGAAGTGACTCGCTTGAGTTGGTGAAGATCCGAAGCGAGTGACGCTCAAAAGAACAAGCGACCACTCCTTCATGCATCCTGAATCTAGCACTCTTCACCAGGGTCTAGCAACCTTAATTCCATGCATAGCTGATTGAAACGAGACTCAGTTAGAGGCTTGGTGAGGATATCTGCTAGCTGGAGTTCGGTAAGGATTTTCTCGAGCTTGATATCCTTCTTCTCGACATGATCACGAATGAAGTGATGTCGGATTTCCACGTGCTTGCATCTGGTGTGTAGCACTGGATTTTGCGAGATGCATATAGCACTGTTGTTGTCGCAGAATATTGGAATTTCATTCGCTTCAACTCTGTGGTCCTTCAACTGCTGACGAAGCCATAGAATTTGAGAACAGCAGCTTCCAGCGGCCATATATTCGGCTTCAGTCGTTGAAGTAGCTACACTCGTCTGCTTCTTTGAAAACCATGAGATCAGCTTGCTTCCCAAGAACTGACAAGTGCCCGAAGTTGATTTCCTATCAATTCGGCACCCTCTATAGTCAGCATCTGAGTATCTAGTGAGTTCCAAATTGTCCTCCGTTGGATACCACAGCCCCATGTTGACAGTGCCCTTCAAATATCGAAGAATTCTCTTGGCAGCTTCAAGATGGTTGTGCTTGGGATTGCTTTGGAAGCGAGCACATACTCCAACTGCAAAAGCTATATCCGGCCTACTTGCAGTGAGATATAGAAGGGATCCGATCAAAGCTCGGTAGTCTGTAGCATCCACAGACTTCCCATCTAGGTCTGGCTCCATCTTCCAGTTGGTGTTCATTGGAATCTTCACAGCTTTGGCATGCTGAACACCGAACTTGGCAAGCATATCTCGAGTATACTTAGCTTGATTGATGAAGATACCATCATCCTGCTGCTTCACTTGAAGACCTAGAAAGCAGCTCATCAAGCCAATCATTGACATCTCATATTTGGTCTTCATAAGCTCTCCAAACTTCTCGCTGAGCGACTGGTTTGGTGATCCAAATATGATGTCGTCCACGTAGATCTGAACCCATAGCATATCCTCTCCATGGTTGATGGTGAATAGGGTTCGATCTATCTTTCCTTTGTGGAATCCATTATCCACTAGAAATTGGGATAGGGTATCATACCAAGCTCTGGGAGCTTGCTTCAACCCATATAGGGCTTTCTTCAAGCGATACACCTTATCTCCTTGCTCGAAACCCGGTGGCTGCTCCACATACACTTCTTCCTTCAATTCACCGTTGAGGAACGCGCTCTTCACATCCATAGACTTTGAATTTCTTGGCCGCTGCATAGGCTAGAAATAGTCTGATCGCTTCAAGTCGTGCCACTGGAGCGAAGGTCTCATCAAAGTCGATTCCTTCCTCTTGGCAGTAGCCCTTAGCGACAAGTCGCGCCTTATTCCTCACAACGTTGTGGTCCTCGTCCGTCTTGTTCTTGAACACCCACTTGGTGCCAATAACATGCTGGAATTTGGGACGATCCACAAGATACCATACGTCGTTTCTGGTGAACTGATTCAGCTCTTCTTGCATGGCGATCACCCAATTGGAATCAGCTAGGGCTTCCTCCACGCATGATGGCTCAATGATTGAGAGAAAGCAACTGAACATGGCACTTTCTCCAAACACTTGACTTCTGGTCACTACACCTTTGGATGGATCTCCAATGATTCGACTTGGTGAGTGATCCTTGAGCCATGCACGCTTGGATCCACCAGCTTCGTCTTCATCTTCTTCCTGGTCGCTTGCTTCTCCATCTGAAGCGACTGGATTGGGTGCTTGGCCTGCACTCGCTTCAGGAGCCTTGGGGGCAGCTTCAACTTTTCCTTGGACATTCTGCTCGCTTGAGTCCTTGATTTCTTCATCATCCTCAAGCATGTCCCAAGTTGATGAATTGATGGGTTCCTCGCTTGACTTTCCTTCCTTAGATTGAACCTGTTCCTGTGGAAGACTTAAGGAAGATTCATCAAATACGACATGGGGTGATTCCTCCACAATTAGGGTTTTACAATTGAATACCCTGTAAGCTTTGCTTGATGTAGAATATCCTAAGAATATTCATTCATCAGCTTTGCTTTCAAAGGCTTTCAACTGTGACTTCCCATTATTATGGATGAAGACCCTACAACCAAAAATATGGATATAAGATATGTTAAGAATTCTACCTGTCCATATTTCATATGGTGTCTTGTCGTGCCGTTTGCAGAGAAGCGTTCGATTCTGCTTGTAGCATGCTGTATTGGCAGCTTCAGCCCAATACTTCATCGGAAGCTTCGAGTCTGCAATCATGGTTCGAACGGCTTCTTTGATGATTCGATTCTTCTTTCAGCAACTCCATTCTGCTGAGGTGTACGTGCTGAAGAAGTCTGATGTGCTATGCCATGCTCCGTGTGTTGGAATTGTGTTGAAAATGAAAGTGGGGATTTTGTCCCACATTGGTTTTGTATCAAAGTTGGGGGAGTTCCTTAGGCTATATAAGGAGGTCCAAGGCTTTTGATACACGTGCACATCACTACTCTTTAGTCTTGTGATTACTTCTAGTTAGAAATTCCTTTTTCTTGTTTTAGAGGGGTGAGAGGTTTTCAAAGGCTTGTAATAGTGTTAGGGGTTGGGAGCCGAGAGGGAGAGGAATATTGTGTGATTGTAGAAATTTATCATATAGTATTTTTCTCGGTGGGTCATGGTTTTTCTCCGGTTTTGGAGTTTCCACGTTAAATTCTTGTGTTGTTGATTGTGTCTATTTTTTTTATTCCCATTTTCTTGCTTCTACCAAGTTTGAATGGGGAACTGTTTTCCCAACAAGTGGTATCAGAGCCTGGTTGAGGTCTCTTGATATTCTGAGTATGCTCTGTGGTTGCAGCTTTGTCTGATCTTCCACATCAGAAAGGATTTCTTAAGAAAGATCCAGGCGGGGGTGTCTCTTGAGAGACGGCTATTCTTTTTTGGTGGAGAAGCGGTACGTCAAAAGGAGGTTCAAGTCCAATGTAGTTTGACGTGGAGAAATTCGATGGAATAATCAATTTTGGCTTGTGGCAAGTGCAAGTCAAGGACGTGCTGATACAATCTGGGTTACACAAGGCTCTAAAAGGAAGGTCGGGTGCAGTTGGCGATGCAAACAACAAGTCCAGTATGAGTGACGGAGATTGGGAGGACCTGGATCTGAAGGCGGCAAGCACAATTCGTTTGTGTTTGGCCAAGAATGTACTTGCAAATGTACATGGGATTTCGAGTGCGAAGGAGTTGTGGGAAAAGCTAGAAGCTCTGTACCAAGCGAAGGGCATCTCGAATCGGTTGTACTTGAAGGAACAATTTCATACCTTACGGATGGATGAAGGTGTGAGGATTTCAGATCACTTGAGTACTCTCAATGGTATTATCTCTGAACTGGAAAGTATTGGAGTGGAGATTGAAGATGAGGATAAGGCATTGAGGCTCGTCTTGTCTCTTCCACAGTCCTATGAACACATGAAGCCGATTTTAGTGTATGGGAAGGAAACTCTGGTCTTTGCTGAAGTCACGGGCAAACTTCTTTCGGAAGAAAGGAGGCTAATGAGTGAAGGAAAAACTTTATCGGAAACTTTAGCAATGGTGACCTCTAGCAAAGGGAAGAAGAAGGACTCCAAAGGCGGTGTTTGTTGGAGATGCGGAAAACCCGGGCACTTGAAGCGAAACTGTCCAGGTGGAGGTGGAGCTTGTCAAGGTGGAGCGGACTCGGCAGGAAGCTCCGAACATGTAGCTAACATCACGGATGATGACCTCATTTGAGGGCATGTACATCCTCATGGCATGTCCAACGGCCATGATAGAGGATGTGACGATGTTAGTTGGACCACATGTGCATTGGTTTGGCATTGATGCGGGTGTGTGGTGAAAGTATGTCGATGGCTGAAGGACTTCTAGGAGGGCCAAAAACTAGAAGGTGCACCATAAATTTCAGCAAAGTTTTTTTTGACATGTGCCGAAGGAAAATTCTTAGAATGGTTTATTCTAAGTGTTCTACTCATATGGTGGAGTAGAGGTATTCCCGTTTGAGGATGATGGTTCTTTGCGTTAAGGATCATGATTGTCGGAAGACAATGGTGTTTTACTTTCATGTTAACAAGGTGGAGATTGTTGGAATTGTGTTGAAAATGAAAGTGGGGATTTTGTCCAACATTGGTTTTGTATCAAAGTTGGGGGAGTTCCTTAGGCTATATAAGGAGGTCCAAGGCTTTTGATACACGTGCACCAATCACTACTCTTTAGTCTTGTGATTACTTCTAGTTAGAAATACCTTTTTCTTGTTTTAGAGGGGTGAGAGGTTTTCAAAGGCTTGTAATAGTGTCAGGGGTTGGGAGCCGAGAGGGAGAGGAATATTGTGTGATTGTAGAAATTTATCATATAGTATTTTTCTCGGTGGGTCGTGGTTTTTCTCCGGTTTTGGAGTTTCCACGTTAAATTCTTGTGTTGTTGATTGTGTCTATTTTTTTTATTCCCATTTTCTTGCTTCTACCAAGTTTGAATGGGGAACTGTTTTCCCAACACCGTGCAGTAAGCTTCGATGGTAGAGTTCAGGAACTCTGTGCCTTTGTCGGAGCGGATGGTGACAATTGCTTGGTTCATTTCCACAGCCAATCACTTGAGCAGTTGTGATAGCTTGGTCAGTGTCTCCTTTTTGCTGAAGAGAAATACAACCCAAGTGTAGCGAGAGAAGTCGTCGACTACAACTAGAGTGTATTTCCTTCCATTCACGCTAACTGGAGTGACTGGACCAAACAGATCCATATGAAGCAGCTCGAGCACTCGCTTGGATGAGGCTTCTTCAAGATTGGCGAAGTGCTTCTTCGTCTGCTTCCCTTGTTGGCATGGTGAGCATGGATGGTCTTTAACAAAGACTTCATTTGGTATGCCTTGCACCAAACCTTTTCGAGCTATGCGATTGATTGCTTTGAAATTGAGATGGTTCAAGCGTCGGTGCCATAGCCATCCTATCTCTGTAGCACTTCTTGCGACTAAGCACGTCTCCTCTTTGCAGCTTTCCCATTGTGCTATGTAGACGTTCCTTTGTCTAATTCCAGTTAGCACAACCTGGGACATGAGCTTGCTCTTTAGTATGCACTCGTTGGAAATAAATTCCACCTTGTATACTTTGTCACAGAACTGTGAAATGGATAACAAGTTGTGCTTGAGTCCTTCCACATAGGAGACTTCTTCAATCGTGAGTTTTCCAATCTTCAGTGCGCCGTACCCTTTGGTGCTTCCTCGAGAGTTATCACCAAAAGTAACGTTTGGACCATTCTTCTCTATGTAGTCATGAAGTAGAGCTCTCATGCCGGTCATGTGTCTTGAACAACCACTGTCCAAGTACCTGATTCGTTGACCCTTACTTGGCATGGGATCCATGGCGCTCACCTGCAATTAAACAGATTTTGGTACCTAAATCAGTTTGGGTCCTTGCAGGTTAGTTCCCTTAGGTACCCACACTTGCTTCACTCTCTTTTGAGATGTAGCTTGTGTCTTGGGCTTCTCGACCTTCGAAAACTGTGACTTCTGCCTTGAAGCAGCTTCACACGTGCAGCAGTGTGTGCAAGAGGGGTAGCGGCTCGCTAGAGACTTACCTATGCTCTTACCTTTATGCTTGTATCCTGAAGCGACTCGCTTCGGATTAGCTACAGGTTTTGAGACTGACTTAGGTTTTACAGTCTGTCGAAGCGGCTCGCTTAGTTTCCTCAAAGCGATCAAACTAGGGTTTTGACCCCGACTCGCTTGAGAAACCTTGGAAGTTTGAAGCGACCTCCTTGGTGCTTCGAATTCTTCCCCCTCAACGTTAATCCGGTTGGACCATCTCCAGTCCGGATAACGTGACACATAGACATTACTCATTTTCTTGAAAGGGAGATCGTTTGTCTCTCGTGTCTTGGCTTGAGGCTTAAAAGCTTCAACTGGTTTCCCTTTACCTTTGGATTGGTAAGACTTAGCATTGTGAGTGCTAGGGACAGTTGAACTTTGCTTGCCCTTAGATTCAGCCCTTGAAGATATAGACATCTTCATTGGCTTCTTCTTAGGGTTCTCAGCCATTTGGCCTTTATCCTTGTTGGTGGTTGCTTTGGAGGCAGTAGGCACATCCAAAGTGACTGATGGTGTCGTGTTTGAGGCACCAACAAAGACAGTAGGCTTGGAAGGTCCACCCTCATATCCGAGTCCTCCCTTTCTACCAAAAGGTAGAAGCGAGCTCTCTAGTGCCTGCCTAGCATATGAAGCTTTGTTCAAGTTGGCAACTAGAGCGGACTGGGTTTCATACCTTCCTTCCAAGCTTTCATGTCTAGCGAAGAGATCCTCGAACTTACTAGTCATAGCCCTTAAGTTAAGTTTGACTTGGTCAAGCTCAGTGGCTAGCTTTCGGTTCTCTTTCTCGCTTTGAGACAAAGCTTGTTTCAACATCTCGTGGTCGCTTGACAGTTTAATGTGCTTTGTCAAGCAACTCACTCCATGTCGAGGAATTAGCTTCCTCTTGATGAGTGTGTGTGAGTGTAATTGAACTAGGTGAGGGATAGATAAATACCTCTTATGCCTCCTCGTCGGTGAGCGCCATGAGTCCAAGATCCTCTCCATCACTGGAGTTGGGATCTGTGAATGCATCCGAGTCGCTTGAGACATCTTCAGTTGAGGCGACTGGCTGCTCGCTCGCTACAAGCACTCGCCTTGGAGCATCCCTTTTTGCTTTCAGTTCCTCTCGCTCCTTCGCACTCAGCTTTGGGCAATCGGATTTGTAGTGGCCCATCTTGTGGCAGTGATAGCATTCCACTTCCATCATGTCCCTTGAGATCGGTTTCGTCGTCTCTTCTCTCTTCCCTTTTCCTTCTCGAGCATCAGTGCTCCTCCCTTTGTACTGCTTGTAGAATCTTTTGTACTTGCCCACACGTGAGTTCATCTTGTTGAAGTTCTTGGATAAGAAATATGCTCTTCCAGCTCTTCCCTCGTCATCTTGGCTAGCGACTGGTCGCTTGGCCCTTCAGCAGATTTGAAAGCTACACCCTTTGACGTCGTGGGAGCTTCATCCTCTTCGTCGAGGTTCATTCGATTTAGATCGAATTCATGAGCTTTAAGTTCGGAGAACGGAATCTCCGGTGTGAGCTTCGACAGATCCTTGGTAGCTAGGTACAGCTCCTTCATAGTCTGCCACTTCCTCGTGAGAGCTCGAACAATCTTTAGATTAACTTCCTTGTCTGTGAGTTCCTTCCCAAATGAGTTGAGAGTTGCAGTAATGTTGGTAACTCTCAGCTCGAAGGCGTCGATGGATTCTCCTGGCTTCATTATCAAGCTTTCAAACTCCCGCATTTGTACGGCGAGCTTGTTTTCTTTGATTTTGTCTGTGCCTTGAAAAATGAGGGCTAGAGTTTCCCACATTTCTTTCGCCGTTACGCACTTCCTTATCCGTGGTAGATAGGCATCTGACACGGTGCTCTGCATCGTGTGGCGTGCGATCTTGTCGAGGTTGGCAACTTTGAAGTCATTTGGAGAGTACTCATCTTTGTCCTTCTCCATGTACGTTTGTCGAACATAGGTAGCCCGACCTTCAGCAGCTGGGACATTCTCAGAGACAACTTTCTTGATTTCGATCGGCCCATCTTCAATGACCTCCCACATCCGGTCATGGATGGAGCAAAGGAAGCTCTCAACGTGAAAGCTCCAGATCTCATAGCCTTCTATGGAGAACTGTGGAAGACTAGAAGCATTCATAGCAAACTGTCAGTAGTAAATGCAGTATGCGTGGGTGAGGTTTTGATGCACTTAGGAAAATAGGATCCGGTTCAGTGAGACAACGTGAAGCGAGTGGGGACTCGCTTCGGATATGCAAAGCAGAGGCTCGAAAGAACCGCTACTCTGATACCACCTGTTGGTCCCGGTTTGTTATAGGAAAAATACGTAGAGGGGGGGGGGGGGGTGAATACGTATTTTGAAGTTTTTCAACTTCTTTTCCTTAACTCAGAGTATAAAGTAAAGTGCTCGTAGAAATATTAAGACCTAGCCGAGAGCTAGATCTAGAGCAATCAAGATTCTCTTGACTTAAGCTTAAAGCTTGATCAAGAGTGAGACTTTACTCTAGTGCGGAATTTGGTGAGCTAACTCTTTCCTAAGTAATTAAAAGTTCCAAGTTTTGTTTGTTTAGATGCAAGTGCAATGTATAATCAAACAAGGAAATAAGAGTTTGGGGTTAGAGAGATACGACACGAGATTTATAGTGGTTCGGAGATAAAGCTCCTACGTCCACTTTGTTGCACTCGGCAACGCGTTCTCTTCACTCAAGAACTTGAAGATTACGGGCTCTTCAAAAGCCTGGTCGAGATCGAGCTTCACTCGCTTGGATCTGATGACAGACACAGTGATTACGGGTTCACTACAAAGACCTAAACTGGACTGGAAGCTTCACTCGCTTCAATCCGACAACAGGGAGATTGCGGGCTCTCCTTACAGCCTAGCTTCGATCGAGCTTTACACAAACGGTGTAAGTGCAAGCTTGGATCTAGACTCTATGATCGAGGCTTCTACAATCGATGAAATTAGGGCCTTGTATCGAAACAACCTAACGACGAACACAAAAACCTAACAACAGAACTTAAGGTTAGGGTTTTTGGTATACGACGAACACACTATGAAGAACTCTTTACAGTAGATGCAAAGATGGCTAGAGTTCTTCTTCTAAGCTTGAATATGGAATGGGCTTAGATTCTAAGTGTGAAGGCTGTGAAGATGAGTTCCGATGAGACTGGAACTCGGAGAACACTTGGAAACAAAGACTCGAAGAATGCACTAAGGTTGGGAGTGTTTGTTTGCAGTAGGCGCTCGAATGCTCAGGAAATGTTCTACTTCTCTTCGTCTTCATCCTTCACTATTTATAGGCGGAGGGATGCCGAGATCCGTTGCTTGGTTGGTGGCCTTGTCCCTCCTCCTCTCAACAGTACTTTGCGCAGGCAGTTGCTTTTGCAGGAGCGCAGTTTGTCTCTTTGCCGAAAATGGCTAAGTTACAAACTTAACAGTAACTGGAGCGAGCCAGTACTGTAGCGGCGCCCTGTCGGCCTGGCAGTCAACTCCTCTGCTCCTCTCCGCATTCGACACGTGGAGATCTCGCAATTAATGCTAAGATCTCTAGTTGATTGGAGTTCAAAATCGGAGCGGGAATTGTGCTGTCGCTTTCTGGTAGGTAGTGGCTCGCTTCGCTTCAGTCTCTTAGCGTCCGCTTCGAATCGAGTCGCTCCGGGGTCATACTGTAGTGAGTACTTGGGAAGTGAGTTCCCGAAGTGACTGCTTTAGTAGAAGTTGACCCGCGTTGACTCGCTTCGGTTTTTCACTGTAGCGCTCGCTTCGCTTCGCTTTGGTGGACTCGCTTCGATTCCACTGTAGCGCTCGCTTCGCTTCGCTATTCTTCGGCACGCTTCACTTCGACTCGATAGACTTGCTTCGCTTGGAAAACACGCTCAAGTGAGTGGCCTTCACTTGGACTTTTCTGCAGTCTAAAAATCTAAGTGACTAAAGCAAAATGAAGCCATCCTAACAGTATAGGCTTAGAAAAATTTCTAACCTATTTTCTACATCAAAAATGGGTTGCTTGGGAACAGAACGCTTTGGGGTTTTGGGATCAAATCAAAACAATTGTTTGACTCACTTCGAAGTGTCCCATAGGAGTTCCCCCTTAACACTTTGTTCTTAACAATTCCCAACAGCAACACATATTTTTCCAGATAAACTTCTTTATCACCTGTTCCGTGATTTTTACCACGGCCTCGGCCTCAACCCATTTTTTAAAGTAGTCTACAGCTACGATTAATAATACTCTTCCTCCCGTAGCTGTGGGGAATTTTCCCACTATATCAATTCCCCATTTATCTAAGGGACAGGGTGCCATCATGGCTCCTAATTCTTCAGCAGGCTTGTGAATGAGCCTCCCATTCTTTTGACAGCTATCACACCTTTTAACTAGGTTTTTAGCATCTTTCTCCATTGTAGGCCAAAAGAACCCGGCTCTGAGTAGTTTTCTGATTAGATCTTTAAATCCAGTGTGCGCCCCTGCGGCACCTTCATGTATTTCTCGCAATGCGTATTCTCCCTCAGGCTCTGATAGGCACTTGAGGTAAGGGTGTGTGAACGCCCTTTTGTATAGTTTATCTCCTATTAGGCAGAATTTAGCTTTGAATGCGCGTGGCAATCTTCCTCCGTTGCTGGAGCTACAGCTTCTGGTTCTCCAGAAAGCTCCTTTAAGGCTCTGATGATTGGAGTTCTCCAATCCTCCATTATTTCAATAGCCTGCATTTCGGCTTTGACTAATTTGGCATCTGGTTGCATAGCACAATTTCATCCGTCCATGTTCCTTCTGTCGTGTTGGCTATTCGAGCCAGCTTATCGGCTTCAATATTTTCTTCCCGAGGGATCTGGACCACCTCAGCTTTGGCAAAACACCTCATTAATTCATCCACAATTTTTGCATATGCTACCATTCTCTCTTCTCGCTTTTCGCAAGTCCCTAGGACCTGATGCGTCACTAATTGAGAATCTGAATGAACCATTATATGGGCAGCGCCCATGGTTCGCAGCAAGTCTAGGCATCTGACCAGAGCCTCATATTCTGCCTCATTATTGGAGACATGATAGTTTAACTTGATAGCAAATTTGTAGATGTGGCTTTTGGGGTCCTGAATAAAGATCCCTACCCCTGCACCATCTTTAGTAACGGAGCCATCCACATAGGCTTTCCACCACTGGAATTCCTCTTCTTCTCCTCTGGTGGTTTCTTGCAGGAAATCGGCCAGAGCTTGGGCCTTAATAGCCACTCTTGGCTCGAAATCTACGTCATACTCACTCGGCTCTATGGCCCATTTAACTAATCTTCCAGACAAATCGGGCTTACCCAGTATTTGCTTCAATGGCTCATTCGTCCTGACTATCACTTTGTGTGATAGAAAATAGGGTCTCAGCTTTCTAGCCGTGACCATTACTGCTAAGGCAGCTTTTTCGATACTAGGGTACCGTATTTCTGCTCCCTGTATCATCTTGCTTGTGTAGTAGATAGGTTGCTGCATCGACCCTTCCTCTCTCAAGAGTACCGAACTGATGGATTCCTCTCTCACAACTATATATAAATATAGAACTTCCTGTGGTAACGGCTTAGTGAGCAAAGGTAGTTCTGCCAGATGCTCTTTTAACTCTTCAAAGGCCTTCTGACATTCATTGGTCCACTCAAATCTGCTACCCTTCCTCAATATTTTGAAAAAGGGGAGGCTTTTATCTGCTGATCGGGAAATGAAACGACTAAGCGCTGTAATTCGCCCATTGAGCCTTTGGATTTCTCAAACAGTTCGAGGAGGTGTCATATCCAATACTGCCTGCACTTTGGCTTGGTTTACTTCAATTCCCTCTGGGGGTAACCATATATCCTAGGAATTTTCCAGCTTGTACATCGAATGAGCATTTGGTTGGGTTCAGCTTAAGATGGTATAATCTGGCTACAGCAAATACTTCTTCCAGATCTTGTACGTGATTTTGGGCATGCACACTTTTGTCTAGTATATCATCAACATATACTTCCATATTTCTGCTGATCTGGCTTTTGAAGATTTTATCCATCATTCTTTGATAAGTAGCCCCCGCATTTTTCAAGCCAAAGGGCATGCTTTGAAAACCAAACGTCCCAGCACAGAACCCAAATGCAGCTTTTGGGATATCTGATGGATTCATTTTTACTTGATGGTAACCTTGATATGCGTCCATCATAGATAGCAGTTCGCAACCTGACGTGGAATCTACTAACTGATCGATCCTGGGCAGAGGGTAATGATCTTTTGGGCAGGCTTTATTTAAGTCTCTGAAGTCAATACACATCCTCCAGGTGCCTGTATTTCCCTTAGCCACCATCACTGCGTTGGATAGCCATTCTGGGAATTGTATTTCCCTAATGTGTTTAGCCTCCAGTAACTTGGCGACCTCTTCCCTGATGATTTTATCTTTCTCAGGGCCAAATTGCCTTAACTTTTGCTTCACCGGCTTTACTGAGGGGTCTACATTCAGACAGTGTAATGCCACGGTTGCGTCTACCCCCACCAGGTCAGATGACCCGAAAGCGAAGACATCTGCGTTCTTTCGCAGACACCTTATTAGTTGTTCTGATATGTCCTGAGGCATCTGAGTGCCAATTCTTGTGGTGAATCCATTCCGATCTGGGATCAACTCTATTTCTATCAGTTTCTCTGCGGGGACCATTAGGCTATGCCCTTCTTTGACAGTATCGGCCTCTTTGATCTTGCCCTCTTCCCTTTCTGGTTTGTGTCGAGGGGGCTCCAGGTTCTGGGACAACCCATTTCTTAGCTTCTCCCATTTTAACAGATTGAACATAGCAGTTTCTTGAGGTCATTTGATTCCCTGATATCCATCATATTTGATCTCCCACACGGAATTTCATCATCAAGTGATAGGTGGATACGATTATTTGGAAAGAGTTCAGAGCAGCTCTTCCTAGAATAGCGTTATAAGATGACTCCTGATCGACCACCCCGAAGGTAGTCACTTTTGATGTTTTAACATGTCCTTTTCCCAGAGTGAGTGCGAGATCCACCGACCCCACTGTCATGACAGGCTTCTGCAAGAAGCCTTGGAGGGATACCCTGGCGGGTTTCAGAAGCTTCTTCTGGGGCATTTGATTAAGACAACTCATGAGGATCACATTGATAGGGGTCCCGGTGTCTATGAAAATTCTCCGCACTTGGTACCCTTCTATTTCAGCTGTTACTACAAGGGCGTCATTGTGTTGATGTATGATGGCCTTGTTATCCCCAGGTCCGAAGGATATTCTTGGCGCAGTATTGCCAGGTCCTGGTTCCTTGGGAGGATTGGAGACCTTGTCAACTGTCCTTTCCAGATGAGCTTCTGAATCAACCATCATCCTTACAAGATTCTGCAAAGAATCGAGGACGTTTTAGAGAATTAATTCCGTAGGCTCTTGGAAAGAGCCTTGAGATGTATGCAATTTGCTATTGGCAAATTTCCTGCGTTTGAGTATTATTTATGATGTGTTGGTCCCGGGAAAGAGTAATTGGTGTATGGGGGGGGGGGGGGGGGGGGGGGGGGAATACACCAATAACCAACCGTTTTTTACTTTTATAAAATCAGGTCGATCTGCAGGTCGATTATCAAGGTCGACCTTATCAGAGGCAGTTTGATCTATCAAGCTCGTATGGTATCAAGCTTGATTTATCAAACTGTTGTTAATGCGGAAGTTGGTGGAGGTTGATTTACTCTTTGAAAAATCTTAAGGCTGTGAACAGTAGCAGGTTGATGAGTGATATGCAGGTTGATGCTAGTCAGTTTGATAATAAAAATATAAGGGCGATAAATAAAGAGAGAGAGAGAGAGAGAGAGAGAGAGAGAGAGAGAGAGAGAGAGAGAGAGAGAGAGACCGCGATTTAGCGTGGTTCGGAGAAACCCTCCTACGTCCACGTCAGGTCGACTCGACCTGAGAATCCCTTTACCTTTGGATTCAACCTCTCTCTTATTTATACTGACTGAGTATCAGTTCTAGATACAATCTAACCTGAAAATATCTAGACACGAGTTTTGGGTCGTGACCCTTACAACCTTCGTACTGAAACGTACAAACAACCTTACGCTTTTACAGAGCTTGACTAACTCTATAATGGCGAAAATAAACATAAGCTTTCTAACTTCGAACAAGTCGGAGAAGAAGCTGTTGAACAATCGACAAGCAGCAGTGAACGCTTCGTTGTTGTGGTGTTTATCGGAATCGGAAACCTCTCTTCGTCAAGTGTTTGGGAAACTAATCGGATTTCGAACACTTGAATGGATATGAACTTTGAGAGAGATTTGGGCAGAGATATGGCGTTGATAGCTTGAGTTTCCCGTGCTTGAATCCGATAATGGCTGAAGTATTTATAGGCAGTTTTGAAAAACTAGCCGTTGGAGTCAGGCTGACGTGGCACTAGCCGTTGGAAGCTGACTCACTTCTAGCCTTTGGGAATATTCGTCCTTGCTGGCTGTTTCACTAAAAAGTGTTCGCAATAGACGAAATCTATCGTAGCACTAGCAAGTAAAACCTAAGTATCGAATCTCAAGGAAAACTTAACAGGGCAATTAATTATGTAGTAAAAATCTAATCTAAGAAAGCAAGTAAAGAATATTTTGGGGGTTTTGTTTTTAAATCCTAGACAAGAAAGTAAAATAAAGCAATAAATAAAAGCAAGTAAATACTAATCTAAGAACAAGAAATAAATCTAAGAATTAAACTAGAAGAAAGCAATTAAATCTACCTAGGCAAGAATCGAAAAGAAAGCAATAAAGAAAGCAACGAAGGAATCGAAAGCAAAGAAAGAAGCATAAATAAATCTAGACATGATGAATTGAAATCTGGAAATTAAAAGCAAATTAATCTAACTTGAAAACTTTGAAAAACGAAAGAGAATTGAAAGCAAGAAAACGAATCTAAACTTTAAACTTGAAATCGAAAGAACGAAATTAAACTAAGGAATTTAAACGGAGCAATTAAGAAAACGAATCTAAAACGAAAGCAAGCAATTAAAATGAATAAACGAAAGCAATAAAAGAACTTACGAAAATTGAGACGAAGAACGAAGAACTTGAATTAAATAAACTTCTTGAATTAAATTGCAATAAACGAAGAACGAATCCGGATCCGAATAATAGAAAGCTAAACTAAAGTATTTGAATCTGAAAACTAAAGCTAAACAATGATAAAAGATGATTATAATTCGTGTACAAGGATGGTATATATATACTAGGTAAAAACCTAGATAAATAAGGAAAGGATAGCTGGCCGGAGCGTTGGACGGTCGTCCAACGTACGTTGGACGCTCGTCCAACGTCGCACTCGCTGTGCGCTGCTTTTCTACTCTGGACGCTCGTCCACCGCAGTGAGCGCTCGTCCAGCGCACTCTGGACGGTCGTCCAGAGCCTTGGACGATCGTCCAGCATCTTGCTCGCTCCAAACTTGATATTTCCTCAATTCTTCACCTTTTTCGAGCCGTTTCCTTCCGTTTCTTCCACCTAACGATCCTACACGAACCAAACTCCAAACAACCAAATCATAGCAAAATACAAACGAAAGAGACACAAAACATAACGAAACGGACTCGACAACACCTACGAAATCCTAACATTAACACACCAATCAAACTCCCCCACACTTAGACTTTTGCTTGTCCTCAAGCAATACAAAAACGAAATAAACAATAGACTCAAGTATCGTGAACTATATTGGCCTCAAAGCTTTTCAAAAACAACTCTCATGTTCATGATCAAAACTATGCACACAACCTTAGCATCAATCAACACAATCTACTCAACTAATTCAAAGTATGCTAATCCATCAAAGAACACTCCCAAACATGTGAAATTTTGTATATGAAAGTGAACACTCAACTCTCTCAAAGAAAAGATGTAATATAATGCACATCAAGAAGGTTCACTCAACATCAATGCAATACAACATGTTTACCATAAGCTTGCCTTTAATCTCAACATCTCCACCTAATGTAATATCTACAAACAAGGATCAAAAAGGTCCTTTATATAAGCTTGTAATGTAGGGACATTGGTTAAGGTAGGAAATATATATAGGCTAAGTGACTCAAAATGCTCTAAATCATCAACCTCTTTTTCAACTCCAACCAAAGTATGGATTTTAATCTCCATCTTCTACCCTCCAACACACCAATTACAAACTCAAAGATGCTAAACTATACAAATCAAAGCTAACTATCCCCTTATGCTTATTTTTTTCTTTTTCTTTTCTTTTTTTTTTTTTTTTTTTTTTTCCTAGAGCTCAACTAATACATGTTCTTTCTAATTTGAACAAAGGCTCTATTTTTTTTATCTCTTTTTTTTTTTTTTTTTTTTTTTTTTTTTTTTTTTTTTTTCTTTCCTTTTTTTTTTTCTAAGCTCATAGGGATAGCTAACTACACTTAAACAAGCATCTAAAATTTCTTCTCTTTCTCTCCTTCTACACCACAACAAATATTTTCCAATTATCTCCTTCCATATCACCAACTACAACTAAGGATACCCATAATCATCCAAACCTCCTATCATCCGGTTTCACAAAGAACGGCTAATAAAGGCTCAAAAGGGGTAAACAAAGGATTATGAACAAGGTTAGTGTATAGGAATCATGTGGCTACGAAAGAATGGCCTAAGATCATTTCCTAGTTCGTAAATATACTAAGGTCTTGATGGAGAAACAAGGCAAGTTCTAGAAACAACGAAGCAAGCATGATCACTCAATCAAAAATAGGCATAAATATGCACAAAAAGCTCAATCTCACGGGTTCAAACTATCTAGTTCCCGACATCATAGCATACATCAAATTTATCGAATAAAATGCGTCGCTTCGCCAAGGTTCCATGCATAATAAAGATCATGAATTTTTCCAAAAATCAACAATTCTCTATCATTGGCAAAGTCCACAATACTATCATCACATGCTCATTTGACTCAACGACTCAATTAACTCCTAAGACTCAACAAAATTAAAAACTACATGCCAAAAGTTCAAAGACCCCCACCCCCCCCCCCCCCCCCCCACACTTAAAATCACGCAATGTCCCCATTGCGAGAAAATAAAAAGGAAAGGGATAAAGAGAACTTATCGCAACACGACGAACACAAATACCCAAAATCTCGAGAGACTCCAAATATCACCTACAAAATAAACACAAAACACAAATACCAAAGCGTAAAATCGAACAAAAGAAAACAATAAAAGACTCAAAACAAAATTAAAAGACACAAACATGCTATGGGTTGAAGAAACCTCGGAAACGTGGATCATTCCATCGGGGATCGTAAGGAGACCACCAACGAGGGTCGTTCGGGTCCGGTGGAGTAGAGGTAGAGGTAGAGGCCACCGAGAAGTCGGTAAAACGAGTCAAGTGACTCTCCATGTGGGACACCCGACTATTCAACCCCGTCACTTGGGTCGACAAATCATCGAACCGATTAAACACATTCTCTTGGAATTGTGTAAAATCGGTCCTAAAGTCGGCCCAATAAGGGGGAACCTCGGCCTCCATATTTTGACGAGCCCGGACGCGATCTCGGCTAGTGTAGTAGTGGATCAAACGCTCGTTGTCGTCCGGGACGTGCTGCTGCTCCTCCTCGTCTCCATCCTCTTCTTCGTCCTCGTTGTGCTCCTCATCATCTTCTTGCTCCTCATCATCGTCCCCGTCCTCATATTCCTCCTCCTCATCCTCCGACTCTTGACTTGGGAGACCATGTTGACGACGAGCTGCATGATAAGCAATAACAGACGCTCTCTCCCGAACGGGAACGAACTCGGTCGCCCCTCGCATGAGATGAGCGTTGATAAGCTCGTTGAGGGTGATCTCCTTGCTTCGAGTTAAGCCGGTGCTTTGAGAAATATCTACGCGCAAATGACGTGCCAAACCTGTAGCCACATAACTCAAAGTAGGGTGTGCTCCACTCTTGGTTTGCACATTAGTAAGTTGGGACCATATAAACGGAGCCATACACACCCTAATATTGTTAGAGGCACAATGGAGCAAATAAATTTCTAACGCATTCACCTTATTATGCTCTTTCTTACCAGTAATCATGCAAGACAGAAAACGATGAAGAATTAATAAAGCATGATCTTTGATAAAAGCACTCGGCACCCCAGAAGCTTTATAATTAGTAACACCCGTCATCGCAAACCAAGCATTAGACACATTGAAATCAGACGGCATGAACTCAGACAAACCATCACCCACATGAAAACCAAATGCTTCATGCATCACTCGCCTAGGAATTTCCCACAACTCACCCCGAAAAGTAGCATACATACAAAGCTCATTCTCCTCATTACGTTCTAACCTAAAGCTAGAACACATTTCAATACATAAACTCTCGTGTCCATCCCAAGCACGTGTAATTAAATTCATAAGTCCTAAACAATCTATGTATCCTCTAAGTGTATCCCACATAGGTAAACGACGAAGAAAATCCATATTGAAGTGCCTAGGAGGTCGAATTTCCTTACCTCGTAGACGGCTATAAAAATTTGTAGTCTCGAATCACTCCGTCGGGAAGGGAACATGCTGTTGACGACCATAAAGCTCCGGAGAAACTCCGGACGGGTGGTAGTCGGGGCGGCGATGCAACGGAATGCGTGCATCGGTGAGAGGGCGGGCTTCTCCGAGCTCTCCACGAACCATGGTAGCGACAGGGGTGGAACGGGGATGAGACGGGAATGGCTTGACAACGAAAACGGGCCGGAACGGACCGAGAACGAAAACGGGCAGCAGGTGGGTTGGACGCTCGTCCACTGCTCCTTGGACGCTCGTCGGCGGCGTGGACGTGGGCTGGGCGAGCGCTGGACGTGGGCTCGTCGGCGGTGAGTGACGGCGAGGGCAGGACGACGGCGGTTGTGTGGCGAATGACGACGAGGGCAGGGCGAGGGCGGGGAGATGTGCTGACAGAACGCGGCGGCTGTGCGGCGCGGCTGGTGGCGGCTGCGTCAGATTCCGGCGGCTGAGGCGAAAATGTCAACGACGGCGGTTCACGGCGTGTTCAATCTGCAAACTAGAGAGGGAGGCGTGAGAAAGATAAGAGAGGAGAAGAAGGATAAGTAAAACCTAGGGGAAAATCAGATTCAAAATCGAATTGGGGCCCGTCTTGCGCTGGACGCTCGTCCAACGTACGTTGGACGCCCGTCCAGCGCGGCGTTCGCAGAAAATTGAAGGGTTGAATTACGTTGGACGCTCGTCCAACGCACGCTCGTCCAACGTGACCCTCGCTGAAATTTGTGGCAACTTAAAAATACGCTGGACGGTCGCCCAGCGTGCGCTGGACGCCCGTCCAAAGCAGCCCTCGCGGAATTATACTCAAAATCTCCATTTTTCTCCCTCTCGAAGCCTTCCGTGCCAATGCAATTCTTAAGAACCATTCCCTGCACAAACATTAAAAGAAAAATACACGAAAAATAATGAAAATAAAAAGAAAATACATCCTATTCTACAAAAATAAAATAGAGAAAGTGGGTTGCCTCCCACCAAGCGCTTGTTTAACGTCATTAGCTTGACGTACCAAAAACTCAAGAGAGAAGTGGAGGGTCAGAGATGAGAATTGTTTCCACCGTGTGAGGCAATGTCGTCCCTTCGATATATGGCTTCAATCGTTGCCCGTTGACCGAGAAAATGTATCCCGAATCCTGGTTCTTGATTTCCACCGCACCATGGGGGAAAACTTGCACCACCGTGTATGGACCTCCCCACCTAGACTTAAGCTTACCCGGAAATAAACGAAGACGAGAGTGGAAGAGAAGTACCTTCATTCCGGGTTTGAACTCCTTGAAGGCTATGCGTCTATCATGTAGACGTTTCACCTTGTCCTTGTAAATCTTGGCATTGTCGTAGGCTTCGTTCCTTAGCTCGTCGAGCTCCTCCATTTGCAAAATCCTCCGATCATGAGCATCGTCGAGGTCGAAATTGATGCGCTTGAGGGCCCAATATGCTTTGAACTCGATCTCAACGGGCAAATGGCACGACTTACCATAGACGAGCCTATAGGGACTCATTCCAAGCACGCCTTTGTAAGCCGTACGATATGCCCAAAGAGCGTCGTTCAACTTGTCGGCCCAATCCTTCCTCGATGGCTTGACCGTCTTCTCTAAAATCCCCTTGATTTGGCGATTGCTCGTCTCCGCTTGTCCCGAGGTTTGTGGATGATAAGGAGTCGCCACCTTGTGTGTGATGGCGTTCTTCTTCATGAGCTTGGCGAACAACTTGTTGCAAAAATGTTTTCCTCCATCACTAATGATCACACGAGGGAAACCAAACCTACACAAGATATTTTCCTGCACAAACTTCAAGACAACGTGAGAATCACATGTCTTCGTGGGTATTGCTTCTACCCACTTAGACACGTAATCGACGGCAAGTAAAATGTATTCGAAACCATGGGATTTAGGAAAAGGTCCCATAAAGTCGATGCCCCATACATCAAAAATTTCAACCACTAAAATAGGATTAAGGGGCATCTCATTACGGCGACCTATAGAACCTGTGCGTTGGCAACGATCGCATGCAAGGTAGAAGGCTTGAGCATCCTTGAACAAGGTAGGCCAATATAATCCACTTTGTAGCACCTTATGAGCAGTCTTTTGGCCTCCAAAATGTCCTCCACTCGGCTCCTCGTGACAATGTCGCAGCACCTCGGTTTGCTCGTGGTCGGGAACGCACCTTCGAATCACCTCGTCCTTCCCAAGCTTGAACAAGTGAGGATCCTCCCAATAGTATTGCCTACACAAACGAAGAAACCTTTTCTCTTCTTGAGCGTTAAGGACGGGTTTAGTGTCCTTATCGGCCAAGTAATTAGCAATATCGGCAAACCAAGGAGTAGCACTCACTTCATTAACATTCTCAAAGGGAAAGGAATCACAAATATCATCAAGAGAAGCATAAGGGGGAGGTGAATCGAGACGAGAGAGATGGTCGGCCACAAGATTATCACTACCTTTCCTATCACGAATTTCAATGTCAAATTCTTGCAATAATAAGACCCATCTAATCAACCTAGGTTTTGCTTGGGCTTTAGTCAAAAGATGTTTAAGAGCACCATGATCACTATAAATAATCACCTTAGACCCTATGATGTAAGATCTAAATTTATCTAAGGCAAAAACAACGGCAAGCATCTCTTGTTCGCTGGTGGTGTAATTCACTTGAGCCGGATTAAGAGTTAAACTAGCATAGTAAATCACACGAATCATCTTATCGACTCTTTGACCCAAAACAGCCCCTACAGCATTATTAGACGCATCACACATAATTTCAAAAGGCAATGACCAATCGGGACCGACTACAACGGGAGCAGAGATGAGTTTTTCTTTTAAAGTGAGAAAAGCATTCATACAAGACTCATCAAAGTGGAAAGGCACATCTTGAGCAAGCAATCGACAAAGAGGTTGGCTAATTTTAGAAAAATCCTTAATGAATCGTCTATAAAAGCCCGCATGACCAAGGAAACTCCTAATACCTTTGACATCACTAGGTGGTGGCAATTTTTCAATCACCTCCACTTTCGCTTTGTCGACCTCTATGCCCTTACTCGAAACTACATGGCCTAGAACAATTCCACTTCTAACCATAAAATGACTCTTTTCCCAACTCAAAGTAAGACCACTCTCAATGCATCTCTTAAGGACTCTCTCTATTTTCGTCAAGCAATCATGAAAAGACGACCCAAAAATAGAAAAATCATCCATAAAAATCTCCACAAAATCACCGATAAATTCTGAAAAAATAGACATCATGCATCTTTGGAACGTACCCGGTGCGTTGCAGAGACCAAATGGCAACCTCCTATAAGCGTAGGTCCCGAAAGGGCTTGTGAAGGCCGTCTTTGCTTGATCCTCCGGAGCTATCGCAATTTGATAGTACCCTGACAAACCATCTAGAAAACAATAAAACTCTTGCCCGGCTAACTTATCAAGCATTTGATCAATAAAAGGGAGAGGAAAGTGGTCCTTTTTGGTGGAAGCATTAAGCTTCCGATAATCGATGCACATCCTCCAACCGGTAACCGGGCGCGAGGCGACCAACTCGTCCTTCTCGTTCTTTGACACCGTTATTCCTCCCTTCTTTGGAACGACGTGCACCGGGCTAACCCACTCACTATCGGCGATGGCATAGATAATACCCTCCGCCAATAGCTTGTAGATTTCCTTGCGCACGACCTCCATGAGCATTGGGTTGAGCCTCCTTTGTCCATCTCGTTTGGGGCGGGCGCCTTCTTCGAGATTGATGCGATGCATGCACGTGGCCGGGCTAATTCCTCGTATATCCGCCAAGCTCCATCCAAAAGCGAGCTTGTTCTCCTTGAGTATGCCCACCAAAGCTCCTTCCTCTGCAAGAGACAAAGAAGAAGAGATGATTACGGGTTTTTGATTTCCTCCCTCTAAAAATATATATTTCAAATGCGATGGCAGCTCTTTCAACTCCAAAGGCTCCGGAATCTTCGAGCCGGGCTCGGGGTCTTGAGGTGGAAACGGTAGCTTGATTGCAATATCCCTCTCCATTCGCTCCCATTCCATTTGATCTCCGGATCCCCAACATACTTCCTCGGTCTCAAAATCCTGCACAAAAGAACACTCGGCCAAGGCATCAACCTTATCGATGAAAGAACAATTATCAATTAAATTGACCGATGACATAGGCCGACTCTTATGCACAGAAAACGAGACATCCTCTCCTAAAACGGACATCTTAATCACACCACTCTTCACATCAATCAAAGTATTAGTAGTAGCCATGAAAGGACGACCTAGCAAAAGTGTGTGCTCAATACCATTTTCTTGTACCTCACCTATCTCTAAGACCACAAAATCAACGGGAACAATCAAACCCCCTACGCGAACAAGAATATCCTCAATAATACCTCTAGGGTACCTAATAGATCTATCCGCCAATTGAAGGCTCATGCGAGTGGGTTTAAGTTCTCCTAACTCTAATTGTTTAAAGATAGAATAAGGCATAAGATTAATACCGGCACCTAAATCTAGCATACCACAGGCTTCCTTACCATTACCTAAAGAGATAGTCATAACGAAAGAACCTGGATCTCGTTGCTTAGGTGGAAGAGGGTGTTGCATAATTGATGTCGCTACCTCCGATACCGCAATCGTCTCCATCTCATCGAACGGCTTCTTCCTCGATGTCAGCTCCTTCACGAACCTCACGAACGGTGGCACGTTGCGAATAACATCAAGAAGGGGCAAGTTCACGTCCACCTTTGAAAGAAGCTTGTAGAGATCGGCGAATTGTTGATCGCGCTTCTTGTTCTTCACACGACTTGGATAAGGAATGGGAGGAACATAAGGATTGGACGTCTTGTGGAGAGGTTGGGACTCTTTCTCGGCTTCCTCGGACTCTTTGTGTGCATTCTGGGCGCTGGACGGTCGTCCAGTGTCGGTTGGACGCTCGTCCAAGGAAGGGCTCGCACTCTGCTCTTGTTCAGCGTTGGACGGTCGTCCAGTGTGCGCTGGACGCTCGTCCAGCGCAGGCTTCGCTGAAAATTTTTCTGGCGCTCGTCCAGGGGCGGGCATGATGGTGGACGGCCGTCAAACGTTGGACGGTCGTCCAGAAACACTGGACGGTCGTCCAGAGTGTTGTGCTGCCAGATTTTTGCTCGAGCCCCGTCGCGAATTCGGGCTCCACCTATCATTCGAACGGCCTTGAGGCGGCATTGTGACTCCATTATCCACGTGCCTCCTGCTCCGCAACACCGAGACAGCTTGGGCTTGATGCGGTGGAAAAGGAGGAACATATGGGGGATATTGCACCTCGTTAGCTTGTTGTGGTTGGATCCCTTGGCTCGGAATCCGCCCCAGTTGTTGCATCAAGTGCATAGATCCCGAAATTTGGCCAATGGCCGTCTCGAGCCGCTTCATGTTTGCATCAAGTGCATGGAAACGATCCTCATCGGCGGGAGGCTTTTGTGGAGGTCCTTGAGGACGAGAGTTCGGATATGGTGGTGGTGGTGTAGGATTAGATTGAGGAGGGTAATATGGAGGTGGTGGATAATATGGATTTAGAGGGTATTGAGGGGGTGGATAATATGGTGGAGGTTGAGGGTAGTAGGGATTTGGTGGAGGAGGATAGGGGTTATTATATGGTGGAGGACGCCTATTCGGATAGGTAGGGGGGTTACCTTGCCCTTGTGTCGGCCTCGGATTTTGGTAGCGTCCATTGTATCCCCCTTGGTATCCTTGATGTGGTACTTGAGGTGGGTATCCTTGAGCGGCGTAGACCTCGGCTCCTCCTTCGTATTGAAACTCTCCCATGTTGTGGCACACCTCCTTGATGTGTCCAAGCTCTCCACAAATCTCGCATTGATCGGGCTTCCTCTCTTCCTCCTTCGGGGCCGGTGCACTTTGCTTAACCTTCAAATTCTCGAGATCCCTATACATGTCGGCAATTTGCTTCTTCAAGTCGGGGCTCATCGAAATTACACTCGCCTCCACTTTCCTCGGTCTAGCTGATTTTTGTTGAGAACTCGCAGCAAGCGTCTCGAATATATCCTTCAACTCTTCAGCCGTCTTGACCGCTATGTTGCCTCCGGCCGAACTATCTACCATGAATTGGCAAGTTTGGTTGAGGGCGTCGTAGAAATATTGCCAAAGCAACTCCGGTGCCATTTGATGATGAGGGCATTGTTGGAGCAGCTCTTGGAACCTCTCCCATGCTTCGTGAAATGGCTCATCGTTGTCTTGGGAGAAATTCATAATCTTTGACCGCACCTCTTGAGTCTTGCGGTTGGGATAGTACTTTAGCATGAACTTCTCGCACACCGCATTCCATGTGGCGAGAGAGTTGGCCGGGAGCGCCAAATACCACGACCTTGCTCGATCCTTGAGGGTGTACGGGAAGCACTTCATCTTCAAGGTGTCCTCCGTGAGTCCCGCGAGTGGGGAAGTTTGCACCACCGTGCAAAACTCTCGGATGAACGTCAACGCATCCTCGTTGGCCAGCCCGTGGTAGGATGGAAGCAACGCCATGTGGTGAGGTTTAAGCTCATGATTCCTGACCGCTTCCGTCAGGACAATCGCCGAAGTGGTGGCTGTGAATGTGGGGCGAGCAAAATCGCCCATGACTCTAGCTGCCATGGCTTCGGGCTCTGCAAACAACAAGACTAAACCAAAGTCTTGAGAATTGATCTCCTCCTTCTCCTTCGCGGCTAAGATCTCTTTCCTTTGATGGACGTTGTCGACGTAGGGCGCTAAATTCCTTTGAAGACTTCGGCGACCATGCATAAACAACACTCAACAAAAGGGTTAAATGCACCGAGTGGGAGAAACAAGAAATCGAATAAACACAAATAAAAATAAAGCAAATAAAAATACTACACAATCAAACGCCTAAAGTTTTCCCCGGCAACGGCGCCAAAATTTGTTTCACTAAAAAGTGTTCGCAATAGACGAAATCTATCGTAGCACTAGCAAGTAAAACCTAAGTATCGAATCTCAAGGAAAACTTAACAGGGCAATTAATTATGTAGTAAAAATCTAATCTAAGAAAGCAAGTAAAGAATATTTTGGGGTTTTTGTTTTTAAATCCTAGACAAGAAAGTAAAATAAAGCAATAAATAAAAGCAAGTAAATACTAATCTAAGAACAGGAAATAAATCTAAGAATTAAACTAGAAGAAAGCAATTAAATCTACCTAGGCATGAATCGAAAAGAAAGCAATAAAGAAAGCAACGAAGGAATCGAAAGCAAAGAAAGAAGCATAAATAAATCTAGACATGATGAATTGAAATCTGGAAATTAAAAGCAAATTAATCTAACTTGAAAACTTTGAAAAACGAAAGAGAATTGAAAGCAAGAAAACGAATCTAAACTTTAAACTTGAAATCGAAAGAACGAAATTAAACTAAGGAATTTAAACGGAGCAATTAAGAAAACGAATCTAAAACGAAAGCAAGCAATTAAAACGAATAAACGAAAGCAATAAAAGAACTTACGAAAATTGAGACGAAGAACGAAGAACTTGAATTAAATAAACGTCTTGAATTAAATTGCAATAAACGAAGAACGAATCCGGATCCGAATAATAGAAAGCTAAACTAAAGTATTTGAATCTGAAAACTAAAGCTAAACAATGATAAAAGATGATTATAATTCGTGTACAAGGATGGTATATATATACTAGGTAAAAACCTAGATAAATATGGAAAGGATAGCTGGCCGGAGCGTTGGACGGTCGTCCAACGTACGTTGGATGCTCGTCCAACGTCGCACTCGCTGTGCGCTGCTTTTCTACTCTGGACGCTCGTCCACCGCAGTGAGCGCTCGTCCAGCGCACTCTGGACGGTCGTCCAGTGTCTTGCTCGCTCCAAACTTGATATTTCCTCAATTCTTCGCCTTTTTCGAGCCGTTTCCTTCCGTTTCTTCCACCTAACGATCCTACACGAACCAAACTCCAAACAACCAAATCATAGCAAAATACAAACGAAAGAGACGCAAAACATAACGAAACGGACTCGACAACACTACGAAAATCCTAACATTAACACACCAATCACTGGCACTCGACGTGGCAAGGATCAGGTCGTGACGCTCCATGAAGGCGGAGCATCGACCTTGATTGATAATCCAGCTCTTGAAATCTTCTAAGGCAGAGCGGGCTGGAAGCTTGATAAGGAAGGTCGATAGACGGGCTGATGATCCAGTTCAATCCAATTGAGGCAGGTCGATACATCGACCTTTCTCTTACAGGGTGGATCAAACTTGATTCTAAACATTAGAGGGCATCGACCTGCACTAACAGGTAGCAGGTCGATCTATCGGCCTTGACCCTACACAAGTAAATATGCCTAAGTGTGGTTTCGATAAACATCATCAAAATCAAACTGCAAGGGGTTCCCAACAATTTCCCCCTTTTTGATGATGTCGAAACCAAACACTTTACAAATAATTCCTAAGATATAAAACACTGAAAAATGGTATCAGAGCTTGATAATTTTTTTTAATCACGAGGTTTGATAAGGAATTATAAGAAAGGCAGATAATAAAGCAAAGTAAATACAGTAAAGGCAGATGCCTGGACAAAGAGATATTGTCATCAGGTCGAAAGATGATTTTTGCTTCATTCAGCTCGATAGCATACATTACATTTGGAAATTACATATTGTGCTATGAACTTAAATGAATACAGAAATTTACAAAATCATCTAACTACATCGCCTGGATCTTGGCACGGGCTGCAATCCTCTCCTCCTGGACCTGCTCCCTCGACTTCGATTGCATACTTGCATAAATTCCATCCCTGATTCGACGGAAGTCGGGATCGGAATTTGAGATATTTACGCCCAGGCCGATGGCAGTCTGTGCAATGTATTGGTCGACCCGGGAGTAATCCAAGTACCCCGAATCACCAAGGTATAAGGGCGTAAAGAATTGCTTTGCAGGTGCCCTTATCATCACACCAGCCTCTGCAGCTTTCTTCCTTAGCTCACCAATGAAGTCTTGGTAAGGGAATTTAAGCATGTAAGCTGCATAGGCTTGATCGGCGTCGGCAGGAAGTGAGGGGTCCTGGATCCAGTAGTGCAGGAGGATGAAGCAACTGTTAAGCTCCCGCAGCAGGTTGTTCTGAGATTCGTCGAGCCATTCAACGACCTGCTGCTGGACTCCAGCATTCAAAACAAGGGCGGACTGGCTGATCCAGTCCAACTCCCTTTTCCTCCTAGCTTCAGCAGCCCGGCGTTCGGCCTTGAAACGCCGCTGCTCTTCTGGATTTGCGGCCTGCTCCGGCGTTGCACCAGCCAGAGTCATAGCAGAAATGAGCTCGGCCTCGGCAGCACCAAGTTGAGAGATGGATTGGCATGAGAGGCAACGGCCTTGGAGGCAACGGCCTTGGATGAGACGGCCTGGGAGGGCTTCTTTTGAGGAGGAGGAGGAGGGGCCACAGAAGTTGAAGGAGTTTTGGATATTGGGGTATTCTTCTTCCTTGAAGCGGCAGCGGCTGCTCTTTCTTCTTCCCCCTTTTCGACATCATCAGTCAGGGCTTTTATTAGGGAAAGAAGAGTAGCATCCTCCTCTTGCAGCTTGGTCACGGCATCCTTCAACTCCTGTTGACCATTGAGAAGGGAGGAGATAGTGCCGTGAATGGCGTTGATGTGCTCGTTGGAGGTCGATGCCGAGTTGGTGACTGAAGAAGTCAGATTAGATACTCGCTCATCGACCTTGGACAAGTCCTCCAACACTTCCGCAATCTGGTCGCGAGACGCCATGTTGAGTTCCTCGAGCTGGCCTGGCAGGAGCTTGTCGGTATATTCCTTTAATAGCCTCACTGCAAAGTCAGTGACACGCTCCCTGGCAACTTCATCGGCCTGGGCCTTGGCATCTTTAACAATATCGGCCCGGGCCTCAGCTACGGCCTGCTTGATCTGCTCGGGAAGGCTGGTGATGATGGACTCGAGCTTGGCAGAGATTGTATCGAGCACCACCTCCACATCAGCCTTTGAAATTTGAGAGGTCGGAGCAGCAGCTTCAAGCAGCTGATCACCACCCTCATTCCTGGATGGTGATTGCACCGGAGTTTGAATCAACTCAAACTCGTCTCCAGCTTCAGCGGCGGAGTTGTAGAGAGCACGAGAGTTGATGTAGAGGGGGCGAAGGTCGATGCCCAGAATTTTGGCCTCGACCTTCATGCGGCGCAGCACAAGAGATCGAAAGTTCGAAGCCGCATCCCCCACATTGAAGAATCCAAACTCCGCTTCTAGTGCCAGCTCCTCGACCTTCAGGTCGTTGAGGGTAACGACCTGCAGCAGGGCCTCGAAGACGTAATAGTAACTCGACTTACAATCCAGATAGAACTGGAGGCGAGTGGCGAGGTCGAGGGACTTGGGGAGTTGGGCTATCCCTGGCATCAGGTCGATGACCTTCAGCTTGGCCTCAGCCTTCAAGGCAGCGACCTGGGAGTGAGCAGCAGACATCGGCTGCTCAGAGATTGGCTGGATCGTCAGCACGACGTCTTCCTCCACAGGCAGTGTTCTAAAAAACGCTAGGCGCTAGTCGGGCGGCGAAGGGCCGACTAGCGCCTAGCCGCCTAGGCGGCGCCTAGGTGCCGCCTAGGCGGATTCGTATTTTATACTTATTTATTATTATTTTCTTAATATTCCCAAATAAAAATATTAAAATTTTCACTATCCAAAGTACATATTATCTAATTTCATCTCAACAATTCAAATATATAATTGCAAATTAATATGGTTCAAAATTCATAAATCAATAGTCATTCAATTAAAATGTATAGTCGAAACTTTACCACAAATTTAAACATAAAATCGATAAATTAGTCTATTACATGTAATCTAATCTTCAATTTCGTCATTCTTATAATTTGTACTCCGTAATACACAAGATGAATGAATGAGAGTTGATTTTTAATTTTTAAATGTAATTGTAAATTTGTAATACACCCTAACTTTTTCCCCAGCCCGCCTAGACAACCCAACCCGCCTAGCCCGACTTGGGCGCCTAGGCGTCCGCCTAGCCCGACTTGGCCGCCTAGGCGGCGCCTAGCTTGCAGCCGCCTAGCCCGACTTGGGCGCCTAGGCGGCCGCCTAGCCCGACTTGGCCGCCTAGGCGGCCGCCTAGGCGGCGCCTAGCTTGCAGCCGCCTAGCCCGGGCCGCCTAGCCAAAAAACAGGACGGCACGGCGCCGCCTAGCGCCTAGGCGCCGCCTAGGCGGCCGCCTAGGCCGTTTTTTAGAACACTGTCCACAGGCGCATCCCGAATGGGGGAAGACAGAGAGTCTTCAGCAGTGAGATCCTAGATCTCAACAGATCCAGCTCGTTGGACTGGGGGGGACCTCACTGGAGAGGGAGCAACGACCTGCTGAGAGGATGCAGGGCGTTGCTGCGAGGCGGACGGCTCGGCGGCGGAACGGACTGGAGATGGAGTCCGTTCGGCTGAGAGAGAGGGCGATGAGGCGGGCGAAGGCTCCCTGCGAGGTGCAGATTCCTCGGTTATGGGGAGAATCCTGTGAAGCGGCCGGGGCGGATCACCGGAGGCCGACTGCGTCCTCCGTGGAGGAGTCTTCACAGGGAGAGTCTTCTTGGCAGGTCGAGAGGGGACCAGGTCGACATCGGCCTTCCTCTTCTTTTGAGCAGGTCGAGGTGGAATCCTCCAACCGACCTTGGATTCGCCGCATTTGGCAAGATGCACCCTGACATTGTCTGGGGAGTTGTAATAAATCTGCGGCGCCACCCCAATCGCCATCTCCAGCTGGTGGAGATCCTTCGGAATAAACAGAGGGGGGAAGGCCTCCTCATTGGACCATTTCCTATGCTTGATGAAGGAAATGATAATGCAGGTGGCCTTCGATCCAAGACGAAGCGGTTTATTATTGTGGAGAGATACCTTCACAACGGCCTCTCCCTCCGTCTCGAGGATGATCTGCCTGGCTTCATCCCACAGCAGGGAGACCATTAACTTGGCCCAACAAATGGGCAGATCGAGGATTACGGCCGTCAAAATTTGAAATTTGAACGGAGTGACCTGGTCGTAATTCCCGATGTGCCCTAGAAGGCACTTCTGCACGAAGTCCATCAGGAGGCGGTATTTGGGACGGAGCTCGTTCCTTTTGAAGGCTACAGGAACGTACTGCCTCTGCTCGATCAGCACTCGATCTGCAACCTGCTGCAGATGATCTCGAGAAATCTCCGAGAGCTGCAACGTCCCACCATCCTCAATGCCGAAAGCGCCCTTCACGGAGTCAAGAACGTTGATGGTGTGCATAACATTCTGGGTTCCGAGGGAGACGGTGTGGGAAGACACGGAATATCCCTCGTTCCAGTTGTAGAAAAAGGCAGCTACAAACTTTGGAAGACTCTTCGCCGGCCGGGTGGAGATGATTTGATAGAAAGAAGAGCATTTCTCCACTATGTTGAACATAGAGTCAAGATCACGAAAACCGAAGTTTTCGCGCACCATATAGGGCTCGTATTTGATGCGAGCCTTCAAGAAATCCTCGATTTCTGACCACTGCATTTCTTTTCGACCGGAGGTTGAAACCTTTTCTGCCATTGTTGTTTTTCTGCAAGTTTTTCGAGAAGTTAGAAAATAAGAAAATAGTGAAGAACTTTACAGAAGATTAAAACATAAATGGTGAAAAGAACACAAACCACGGCGAGTGGTTCGATGCAGTAAGTGAAAGAGCAGAAAAGCGAAGAACACGACGGCGGCAGTTTAGATTTTGCAGAGAGTGAAAATTAGGTTTTGCGAAGAAGTATGAAAAAGGTAAGTAAGTTTTGTGAAGAAACTGCATGATATATATAGGAAATCGAACGGTTGAGATCTTTCGAATTTGAAAGGGTTTATGTTTTCCCTCTCACCCACGTCCACACGATTGAAGCGCGTAGAATGTGAGCCGTTTCACATCCGCGCGTGAGGTAAGGAAACGTGCGAAAATGTGGCGCTTTTTCAAAAAGTGGCAGGGAATTAAATGCAATCTCGGTCAATGTGTCAATATTTGACACTTGACTGGATGTTTTACAAAAATGGTAATCATTACCCCCTTTTTCCTTATTTTCTGCAAATCAACAGACTCTTAAATAATGAAACACATTGAGAAATAAATAACATTAATAAATGAAGAAATCAATGCGTATTAAAGAAGTTATAAGACAAAAGGGTGATACTGCCCTTTTGATTCTTCCTTCATAAATGCAGTTGCATTCAGGTTGATAACGGCCTGTTGATATCGGCCTCGTGGTATAGAACGGCCTGTCGAAGTTGACACTGCCTGGAAATATATCGGCCTGTCGAAGTTGACGACCTGGGGAAGACATCGGCCTGGCGAAATAAACGCCCTGGACATGAGATATCGGCCTGGCGAGATAAACGGCCTGGACTTATAATATCGGCCCTTGTTCCCCCTAAAATGATGGATCATTTTGGCCAAGTGTTCCCCATCAATTGAGGAACACAGGTCGATCTGTTGAATAGTCGACGGCCTATTGATGGACATGGTCTGTTGATAGACACGGCCTGTCATTTGAATCGGCCTGTAGGAAGGGATACGAGGCAACGTCAGACTCATCGATCTGTATTTCTACGTCGTTTCGTTCGGCCTGGTTGAAGGTAACGGCCTGACAAACGATAACGGCCTGTTGAGCCGATGACAGCCTGTTCCCCCTTAATATCGGCTCAGATACCACTTGTTGGTCCCGATTGTTGGTCCCACACAAGCTTTTGAAAGAGGTGACAGGCTGATGAGGAGATAACTGACTGTAGGCTTACGATCGGCCTGATGACTCAACATTCAATAACCCTAGCTTTCCACATAGCATTTTGAATCTTTCTTCGGCTAGGGGTTTGGTTAGAATATCAGCTCGTTGAATGTCAGTGTGTATCTTCTCAATAACCACGTTCTTCTTTTCCACGTGATCACGGATAAAGTGATGTCGAATATCCACGTGCTTGCATCTTGAATGAAGAACTGGGTTTTGAGTAATGGCGATGGCACTCGAGCTGTCGCAGAATATTGGCACTTCACTGACTTCAACTTCATAATCCTTAAGTTGTTGTTTGATCCACAAGATTTGTGCACAACAACTTCCTGCGGCCATGTACTCGGCCTCTGTGGTGGAGGTGGCTACTGAAGTTTGCTTCTTTGAAAACCACGAAATCAGCTTGTTTCCGAGAAAATGGCAAGTACCCGAGGTAGATTTCCTATCGAGCTTGCACCCTGCATGATCAGAATCTGAATAACCTGTAAGCTGCAAATTATCATCACAAGGATACCAAAGACCTAGATTTGTGGTTCCTTTGATGTATCGAAGAATTTTCTTTGCTGCTTCCAAGTGAGATTCCTTCGGATTAGCTTGAAATCGAGCACACACTCCAACTGCAAAAGTGATATCAGGTCGACTAGCAGTTAGATAAAGTAATGAACCAATTATACCCATGTACTGTGTTATGTTGGCAGGTTTTCCTTCGGGATCCGGGTCGATCTTCCCACCAGAGAGCATCGGTATTTTGACAGGTTTGCTGTCTTTGACACCAAACTTGTCGACCAGCTCGTGTGCGTATTTTGTTTGGCTAATGAAGATTCCTTCATCGGACTGCTTGACCTGCAACCCTAGAAAGAAATTCATTTCCCCCATCATAGACATTTTATATTTTTCGGTCATGAGGTTACCAAATTTTTCGCACAAAATGGGAGATTTAGATCCAAAAATAATATCATCAACATAAATTTGTACTAAAAGGATATGTTCATTCACTTTGATAGTGAATAATGTCTTGTCGACTGAACCACGCTTGAATCCTGATTCGATGAGGAAGGATGACAGCGTCTCATACCAAGCTCGAGGAGCTTGCTTAAGTCCGTATACGGCCTTGTGCAGTTTGTAGACTTTGCTTGAATCACCCTCCTCGAATCCAAGAGGCTGTTCCACATAGACTTCCTCTTCGAGAACGCCATTGAGGAACGCACTTTTAACATCCATCTGGTAGACTTTGAATCGTTGATGAGCGGCATAAGCTAGAAACAGCCTAATAGCTTTTAATCTTGCAACGGGGGCAAACGTCTCATCATAGTCGATTCCTTCTTGTTGACAGTAACCCTTTGCAACCAATCGGGCTTTATTTCTGACAACTTCTCCAGATTCATCTCTCTTGTTCTTGTAAACCCATTTGACTCCAATGACGCCCTGATGATAAGGACGATCAACTAGAGACCATACTTCATTTCTTTTGAATTCATTGAGTTCTTCTTGCATGGCTTGAATCCAGTCAGCATCACGAAGAGCTTCAATTGCATCCTTGGGTTCTATTCGAGAGAGATAGCAACTTAATAGCGCACTTTCACCAATCGTCCTTCTAGTTCGCACTCCTTGGGTTGGGTTCCCAACAATGAGTTCTTTTGGATGAGCGTCGATCCAACGTCTGCGTCGAGCTCTTTCTTCATTTGAAATGATTGGCTCGGGCTCATTAATGGGTTCGTCAAACTCCGGATGAGTTGAAGGTTGATCAGTGGATACGCGCTGTTGGTCGGGATGTTGATCAGGCTGTTGTTCGGCCTGGATGTTGAGCTGCTCCATTGTGTTATCGAGCTGCTCGATTTGGGATGTAAGGTCGTGAACAGCATCAGTCTTGGGGACTGAGGGAGGGGGATCAGCCTGGTTAAGTCCGGCTGATGTATTACCGCTCGTAGTATCATTTGCATCACTTCCCCCTTGCTGTGTGACCCTAGGATCAGATTGATCCTCTTCCTCCAAATCATTTGGAGTCCATACTAGCAGGTCGTCAATGGGGGAGTTAGACGGCCTGTTAGCAGCGGGCTGTTCTGTACCTGTACTTGATTCTCTGTACAGACAAGTAGATTCATCAAACACAACATGAGGTGTTACCTCCACAACTAGGGTTTTCTTATTAAAGACTCTATAAGCTTTGCTAACCTCTGAGTATCCTAAAAATACTCCTGGATCGGCCTTGCTATCAAAAGTCTTTAATTGAGATTTCCCATTGTTATGAATGTGACACAAACACCCAAAAGCTTTAAAATACTTTAACCTGGGGAGCTTGTTGTTCCACAGCTCGTATGGAGTCTTTCCATGTCGGGTCGTGATGATCGACCTGTTTTGGGTGTAGCAGGCTGTGTTGACGGCCTCTGCCCAAAACTTCTTTGGAAGATTGGTTTCATCCAACATGGTACGAGCTGCTTCCTTCAGCGATCTGTTACGACGTTCCACCACGCCGTTTTGTTGAGGTGTGCGTGCAGCTGAAGTTTGATGATGAATCCCACTCTTTGTACAATATTCTTCGATCATCGCATTGATAAATTCGGTGCCTCGATCTGATCGAATGGAGATGATGGATTTCTCCTTTTGATTGCACAGTTTGCTCAGCAACACAGGTAGCTTCTCCAATGTCTCCTTCTTTTTGTACATGAAAATAACCCACGTAAATCTAGAATAATCATCTATAATAACGAGAGCGTATTTTCTACCGTTTATACTTAAGGGAGTGACTGGACCGAAGAGGTCGAGATGGAGAAGCTCAAGAATTCGATTTGATGTTTGTGCCGTCACGCTTGGAAAGGATGATCTTGTTTGCTTTCCAGCTTGACAGGCTCTGCAGATGTGATCACGATCGAAGACTTGATCTGGCAGGTCGTTCACCAGTTTGTTGCGTGCGAGCTTGTTGATGGCCTTGAAGTTCAAGTGACTCAACCTCTTGTGCCATAGCCAGCTTGTCTCGGAATCAGCCTTTGTGACCAGGCAGGTCTCTATCCAGTCTGTCCATTGAACAATGTAGAGTCTATCCTGCAAAATTCCGGTAAGAAGTGTTTCTCCTTCCTCATTTTTCACGAGACATTTGTTAGCGGTGAATTCTACTCGTTTACCACTCGAGCAGAACTGCGACACAGAAAATAGGTTATGATTAAGACCTTCAACATAAGAGACGTTAGTAATAGTTGTTTTACCAACTTTTAGATCGCCCTGGCCTCTAGTAAATCCCTTAGAATTTCCTCCAAAGGTTACAAGTGGCCCGTCTCGTTCTTGAAAGTTTGATAGTAGCGTTTTGTCACACGTCATGTGCTTTGAGCATCCACTATCAATGATCCATACAGCTCCTCGAGCTGCTTGGCTCCTTCTCTGAGCCTTCCCAACCTGCAATTAGTTAAACTTAGCGACCCATTTGAGATTGGGTGCTACATCTGTTGCAGGAACGGCCTTTGGGACCCATATTTGCTTCACTGGTCTGCTTCTATCCGAGGCTGAGGACGAGGCAGTAGCGGTCTTGGGCTTGGGAGCCTTGGATTTCTTTGAGCGAGGGCGACGAGGCTGATAGAACTGCTCATCATGAAAGCCATATTGATACTGCCAGTCTTGATAATTAGACTGTTGAGGATAGTGGCAGTGACAATCTTGATGAGCAGGATAGAAGAACTGAGGGTGATACGGCCTTTGATAGTACTGGCCTTGGTATCGCCCTTGATGAACAGCCTGCTTTTGATGAGCGAGGGCAGGTCGACGATGCTGAGCAGGTCGACTCTCTTTCTTTTGAGGAACAGGCTGTTCCTTCTTATGTTGCTTTACAAGGATGGCTTGAGGCTGTCGGACTGGATTCTTCAGCTGGACCATCTTGTCTGAAAGAGCTTGATGAGCTTTCCGAACACTCTTTGACTTCGACTGCGCCTTCACGAACGTGATCTTGCAATCTTTATCCTTGCTTTTCTTGGATTCTCCCTTAAATCCAATACCAGAGTGATCACGCGGATTGCGTTGCATGGATTGGACTTCTTCCAATTTCTTTCCGCTTTTCTTCAACTGACTCAAAGTGAGTTGAAGCTTTTCTTCCTTCTTTACGAGGAGTTCGTGTCGAATTACCAAGTCAGCCAATTTTGAGGTAAGGCTGTGTATTTCGGCATCTTTGGTCTTGAGGGACTCGTCCTTCTCGAGCTCCCTGGAATCGAACTCCTTGACCCGTAAAGTCAATTCTTCAACCTTTGACCTTAGGGCTTCAATCTCCCTTTCCTTTTCTTCATCGTAGGGAGAGAATCTTTCTTCTAATGCTAGCTTGTATTTTTCATTTTTGTCCAATAGCTCAGCATTATCTTCAACGACCTCTTTGAGTGTATCCACGAGATCAGCATAGTCGTCGAGCTGTTTCTTGATTTCTTCCCAAGACACAGCCTCGGATAGGTCTTCATCACCTTCTTCTGCACAATCATCGTCAGAAAAAGAAAGTGAAATGGGTTGAAGATCTACCTTTGAAGATCCCTCGTTTTGTTGGTGCTCTCCAACGAAACATTCTTCATCATCACTTTCGTCGAAAGCGATGTAACCTTCGTCATCACTTGACGAGCTATCCGAGAGGTGAGCTTCCTTTGTTTCTTCAGCAATCATTGCAGCTCGTTGATCTTTGAGCTTCTTATCGCGCTTTGCACGGAGCTCGTCTCTCTCGGCCATGGTAAGATCCGGGCAGTCGGTCTTGTAGTGACCTGGCCTGCCACAATTGAAACAACCACCCTCGGGCGTGTTAGAAGAATTGAAGGTTGAGGGTTTACCTTCTCCCTTTTTGTCAGGGCGGTCGTGGTTGCGGTTTGAGAAGTTTCGTTTGTTGTCACGGTAGAATTTCTTGTATTTGACAACCTTCCCTAGGAGCTTCTCATTTCTCCTAGCGGCTAGAGCATAGTCGAGAGTCATCTTCTCGAACTTCTTGACGATGGATTCGTCGATCGGACTTGGGGTAGCAGCTGAGGCTGAGTCGGCCTTGAAAGCTACCTCCTTGTTCTTTTCATCAGCCTTCTTGCTGGTGGAAGGCTGGGTTGATCCATGGATGCGGATCATCTCATACTCATTTCCGACAAGAATGTCGAAAAGGTCTTCAGTGGTGAGGGAGTTGAAATCCGATCGGCTGGATGCATGGCGGCGTATACATGCCAATTTGCAGGAAGGGCACGTATCACTTTGAGATTCTTCTCGCGCTGCGTATATTTGTAGGGGTTGATTGCAGCGACCTCGAATAATTTCGGTGAAGCGAATTTTCATCGCTTCTAGGGTTTCACCCGAAACCATCTTGAAGTCATCGAACTTGCTGCACGCCATAGACAGCTTGTTCTCATTCATTTCCTCTGAGCCAAGGCTGATGGACCGGAGGGTGTCCCACATTTCTTTGGTCATTTCAAGATTTCGGATCTTGGCTAGGTAGACGCCCTTCACGGTGCTGGAGATGAGTCCCTTTGCGTAATCATCGAGACCGGCCTCTTTCCTTTCCTCGGTTGAGTAGTCGCGAGGGTTTTTGAGGACTCTCTCGTATGTAGCCTCCCCGGGGGATGTTCCATCCACAATAATCTTCGCTGCATATATGGGGGAGGGGCCATTCTCGATAATATCCCACATGAGGACGTGATGTGCCTTGAGACACATCTTGATTCGAAAACTCCAGTCTTCATAGCCTTGTATGGAGAAGTCTTTGATCGCACTATTTCTACCACACAAAATAGGTGTAATATAATGAAGTACGAGTATCGTATCCACAGGGATTGACAAATCGAAAACACACACAATACCTCTACTCAAGAACGAATGTGATGTCTAGGCTTTTAAAGGTTTAGGGAATGTGGTATTTATAAACTAGGCAAATAATAAAAAGACTCAATTAAATCAAATAAGGAAACAAAATGTGCAGGAAATTTACTAGTCAAAATTAAACAACTTAGGACACAAGCAATTAAATAAATAAGGGAAGTGAACAATTAAGGAAAAGTGTTGACTTTAGGGAAGCCTACCTAATCAAATCTATGCAAGCAATTAATGAATACAATTAACCAATTTAATCCAATCTAAATGTGATACATGCAAAAATAACTTACACCCTAATTAAAGCAATGCAAGTAGTCACTCAACGAAATCCTAATATTCTCTCGAATTGCAAGGATCGAATCAAGTGCAAAATAGAACAAGTACCAATGATATAATCAACTAGGTTCAACTAAGACACCAATTCAATTATATATGAACATATAACAATTCAATTATCAATTAAGACAAATCAAATTATTATATCATGCTTTCATGAGATCTATTATGCAATATCCTATCAAGGCATATAAACATAACTATGCATACATAATTAGTGGCCAATTAACTATGCATGAGAATAAGCACCATGAAACATGCATCTAGATTGGAAGGCTAATTGCAAACAAAAACACTTACATAAATTCAATTAGGCATTCAATCCCTAAAATCAACTAAAGAATTTAGCTAGACATAATTAAAGCAAACATAAACACAAAGAATTGGAAAAACATAATTAAAGAGTAAGAGTAAGAAAAACTTGGAATTGAATCTTGAACACGAAGAACTTCGAAACTTGAATCTTGAATAAACTTGAGAAACTTCAATGTTGATTACAAAACTAAACTCTAAAGAAAAATAAAGTGCTATAAAAGTATGAAGGATAATAAGATGCTTGGGTTTACAATGCTAGAATAGGAGTATATATAGGGGAAATTTACATAAGGAAAACCTAGACCAAAAAGGAGTCTAATTAAATAAGGTAGAAAAATCCCGGCTGGAACCTCTCGACAGACCTCTCGATCGAGAGGTCGATCGAGAGGGTACAATTCTTGCTCTCGATCGATAGCCGCAACAGAAGCTACCTCTCGATCCCTCTCTCGATCGAGAGGTCGATCGAGAGGCCTTCACTCGAACTCCAATCTTGACTTTTCAACTTCTATCTTCACGCCTTTTCTCGTCTCGGGGTTTTATCATCGATTTATGCCTGAAAACACAAGGAAACACCTACAAGCATAATATTGTCCCATATACTAAAAACCATATAAAACATAGACAATATTATAAAATCGAGACACAAAATCGACTCTTTTTGGCTATGAAAATAAGGTAAATTTCACCTATATCAAATCCCCCAAACTTAAACATTGTTCGTCCCGAACAATACCAAAACATAAACAATAGACTCTAGCATTGTGAACTATATAGGCCTCAAAAACTTTTCAAAACCAAAACATCATGATCATGATCAAAACTATGCACACAACCTTAGCATCGATAACACAACTTATTCAATAACTTCGAAACATGTCAATCCATCAAAGAACTCTCCCAAGACATGTGAGATATGTATATGTGTATAAGTGAACACTCAACTCTCCCAAAGAAAAAAAATGTAATATAATGCACATCATAAGGTTCACTCAACATCAATGTTATGCAACATGTTTACCATAGGCTTGCCCCTAATCTCAACATCTCCACCTAATGTAATATTCACACACTAAGATCAAAAAGGTCTTTGTAAAGCTTGTAATGTAGGGACATTGGTTAAGGTAGGGAATGTATAGGCTAAGTGACTCAAAATACTCCAAATCATCAACCTCTTTTTCAACACCAAACAAAGTATGTTTTTTTCAACTCCATCTTCTACCATCCAACACCAATTACAAAACTCAATATCATAGATGCAACATATACAATCTAAGCTAACTATCCCCTTATGCTTTTTATTCTCATTTTTTTTTTTTTTTTTTTTTTTTTTTTTTTTTAACTATAGAGCTCAACTAGAACATGTTCTTTTTAACATTCGAACAAAGGCTCTAACTCTCTTCTTTTTTTTTTTTTTTTTCTTTTTCTCTTTTCTAAGCTTATAGGGATAGCCAACTATACTTAATCAAGCATCTAACAATCTTTTCCTTTTCATACCACATCAAGATATTCTATTCAACTCCTTCCCACATCATCAACTAACTCCACTAAAGATACCCTTATCCATCCAAACCTCCTATCATCCAAGCTCAAGAAAGAAAGGCTCATAAAAGGCTCAACGGGGGTAAACAAAGATTATGATCAAGGTTAGTGTATGGGATTCATGTGGCTACGAAAGAATGGCCTAATATCATCTCCTAGTTCATGAATATACTAAGGTCTTGACGGAGAAATAGGGCAAGTTCTAGAAACAATGAAGCATACATGATCACTCAATCAAGAAAATAGGCATCAATATGCACCAATAGCTCAAAACTCACGGGCTCAAACTAACTAGTTCCCGACATCAAGACATGCTTCAAATTCAATGAATAAAATCGCGTCGCTTCGCCAAGGATCTATGCATAATAAAGATCATGAATTCTTTTCACAAATCAACCACAATTTTCTTATCATTGGCCAAATTCACAACACTATTGTCACATGTTTATTCGACTCAATTTAAACCTAAGACTCAAAACAATAAAAGACTCTAACATACCCCAAAATAATACTAACAAATAAAAGACTCTCAAAGCAAGAAAACAATAAAAGTAATCTAACTTAGACACTCTTTCCCTCCCCCAAACTTATTTTAAAGCATAGCGAAGAAATAAGTTTAAAGAAAAGAAGTAGGCTAAGTTAAAAAACTGACCTCATTGAAATGGCGGCGGGAAGGGAGGGTTGTCGGGGTTATTGGGGTCGAATCGTTGATGACTCTCCGGGTAGTGAGGATAGAAATAGTGCATCTCATGCACCATCCTATTGTAATTCTCCAAGTATGCTCGTTCATCCTCACGCCTCTTCGCCTCCTCTTCTCGAAATCTCCTCTCGTTCTCAATGTAGGCGTCGAGAGTATCAAAACGACTTCCAATAAATGAGCGAAGGTCCCCTACCTCGGTTCTCAACGTTTGTACTTCTTCGCGAACTCCTCCTACTTGGGATTCAACAAACTGCCTACTATCCCAATGATAGTTGTCCATTGCTTCCATTGACTCCGTGTGCCAATCCCGCATCGTAGAGAAATCCGGAGCTCTCATATGAAAACCGGGCTGTGGAACACCCTCGTATCCTTGCGCGAAAGCATCTTCCCCTTGATCAAATCCTCTCTCGTATTGCTCAGCCTCGTCTTCATCTTCGTCCTCCTCATCATCATCACCACCTTCGTCGGGTTTTGGACCTCCCTCCGCCCACATAAGCTCCTTGTGTTGAGGAGAATCCATCTTTCCGTTCCCTCTCCGCAGCTTCTCGTTCCCAATCACCTCAGTCAAATAATTGTTCGGAAGTGGGAATAGAAAAATACCACTTATCCCATGTAGTTTAAAGAACCACCCGGACGTATCATACGAAATCATCCTCGCAAGCTCCAACGTGCGTCTATCCACAAAGATGGACGTAGATACGGGCTGCTCTCCAATCGGAACGTGGAAGTGTTGGGCAATGGGAGTGACGAAAGCTCCTATCCCGATCTTTTGCCCCCCGAACAAATATGCTTGGCTCTCCATATGATCGACGAGATAAAGGGCTGCATTTTGTGAGTGGCCCCGATATGAGGTCCAAATGAGATGAGCGTCGGTGGCAAGGAAGGTGCCGGAGTCATGACGGGAGTGGATGGTGCACGAGATCAGCCTGTGGAAGTAGCGAATCGTGGGATTCCGAATTGAGGTGGCCTTTGCTTTCGCCGGGTTGTAGGATCTCGTCCTTTCCTCCTCAAAATCCACGAATTGTGCCCACAAGTCTTGCAAATCCGGGTGATTGTTGCCAATATACTCACCACGCTTGTTTCCTCCGATGACGTCGTTAAGTTGATCCATATCTAGCTCTCTCGGTTGACCACCGAGTTGGAAACGAATGACGTGGGGCACTTGGTTGACTCGCTCCACTACCAACGTTGAGAGGAACTCCACCGTGAGAATGTGGTAGGTGAAGTGATTCCCTTGAAATATGTTGGTGAAGCCCCCTCGTTGCATCAATTGCGTGATCTCATTAGCTATCCCCATCGCAGCAACCGTCTCTTGGTGTAGGAAACGACAGTGCTTGTGCTTGAGTTGCACAAGGTGGGACCACCTCCTCTTCGACTCCGCTGTCGTGAGCTTGAGTTTGAACGCCTTAGGCTCCAAACTTGAAGGCATCGACCTCGCCGGCGGTATCCTAGTCTCCGGGATAGTCCTATCATTCTTCCATGTCTCCTTTCCCTTGCTCGACGAAGTGACCTTTTCTTTTCCTTTGCCTTTACCCGATGAGGTTGAAGCAACATTCTTGCCCTTGTCCCTTGCCATCGTTAGTACCTTGTGACGAATCGAAGAGAGAAATCGAGAGTATTTGTGTGTGCTTGAGAGAATTTGTGAGTTATGAGAGTATGGTATGTGAATTATGTGCAAAAGGTATATTTAAAGGAGGGAATAAACCTGGTCAAAGTCGGATTTTGCGCCGTCAACGACCCTCTCGAACGACCTCTCGATCGAGAGAGGTATCGAGAGGTAGCTACTGGAATCTGACATTTGACCTCTCGAACGACCTCTCGATCGAGAGAGGTGTCGAGAGGTGCTGCACTTTATGTTCTGACCTCCCCTCTCGATCGAAAACACGGGGGTCTCGATCGAGAGGCTGCACGTGACATACCTGGGAAATCAAAATTCAAAACCTCTCGAACGACCTCTCGATCGAGAGAGGTGTCGAGAGACCCCTACTGTACGCCAAAATTTCACCTCTCGAACGACCTCTCGATCGAGAGAGGTGTCGAGAGGTCCTGCTCGATTTTGTTTTCTACACAACTTTTTAGCAATTGTTAGTATATCATGGGGTTCGACTCTAAAATACGAAACTCGATTTAAAACTACGAAAAATAAACTACCTAAGACACAAAACGTAAAACAAAACGAAATAAAATAAAAAAAAAAACGGGATACGAATATTGGGTTACCTCCCAACAAGTGCTACGTTTTACGTCTTTAGCCCGACGATACCTCTTTTCTAACTTGGGTCATCGAGGTACGTGGCCTCTTTCTTGGGGTAAAGCGGCAACGGCTTGAAGTAGTGCTTGAGGCGATGTCCATTCACTACAAACTTTTCACCATCGTTCTTCAACACCTCGAATGCACCATTCTTCAAATCCTTGTAAATGACGTACGGCCCCGACCACTTACTTTGCAATTTTCCTGGAAATAAACGAAGTCGAGAATTAAAAACAAGAACATCATCACCAATTTCGAACTTACGCTTCTTGATGCTTAAGTCGTGAAATCGTGCGGCTCGTTCTTTGTAGATCCTTGAATTCTCGAATGCTTCGTTTCTCCATTCATCAAGCTCCAACAAGTCGTCACATCGTTGGCCCATGGCTTCTTTGAACTCGAAGTTGATCCTTCTCGTCGCCCAATAAGCTTTATGCTCCAACTCCATTGGTAAGTGGCACGACTTGCCAAATAGCAATTGATATGGCGATCTCCCAATTGGTGTCTTGAAAGCCGTCCTATAGGCCCAAAGTGCGTCATCCAAGTACTTCGCCCACTCCTTTTTGTTGGTGACGGTCTTCTCCAAAATTTGCTTGATCTCTCGATTAGCTAACTCGGCTTGACCGTTTGCTTGAGGGTGGTAGGGCGATGTGACCTTGTGCTTGACTCCGTACTTTGCAAGAAGCGATCCTAACCAACGATTGTTGAAGTGGCTCCCCCCATCACTAAGCAAAGCTCTCGGAGTTCCAAACCGAGTCAAAATATTTCGCTGGAGGAATTTGATCACTACCTTCGAATCGATGGTTGTAGTCGGAATGGCCTCGACCCATCTAGAAACATACTCCACCGCAAGAAGAATGTAAGAGAACCCTTGAGACTTGGGAAAAGGACCCATAAAGTCAATCCCCCAAACATCGAAGAGTTCCACTTCCATGATTGTTCGCTGCGGCATCTCGTCCCTCTTCGTGATATTCCCCATTCGTTGGCATCGATCGCATGACTTGATGAACTCATGGCAATCCTTGTAGATCGACGGCCAATAGAAACCACTATGAAAGATCTTGAGAGCGGTCCTATTTGCTGCAAAGTGTCCCCCATTCGGAGCGCTATGGCAATCTTCGATGATCTTCTTCCATTCCGATTGTCGAACGCATCGCCTTATGACTCCATCGGCACACCTCCTATACAAATATGGATCATCCCAATAATAGAACTTACAATCGTGGAGGAACTTCTTCTTTTGGTGAGACGATAGATCCTTGGGCACATGATGGATCACCAAATAGTTGACGATGTCGGCGAACCAAGGTGTCAAGTCGTCCATCTGAAAAATCTGCTCATCGGGGAAGCTCTCCTTGATTGCAATTTTCGAATCCTCTCCTTCCACGGGCTGCTCGAGTCTCGAGAGATGGTCGGCCACCACGTTCTCGCATCCTTTCCTATCCTTGATCTCCATGTCGAACTCTTGAAGAAGCAAAATCCAGCGAACTAATCTCGGCTTCGAGTCCTTCTTGTTGAATAGATAGCGAATGGCGGCATGGTCGGTGTGCACAATCGTGTGAGATCCCACCAAATAAGGTCTAAACTTGTCGAAAGCGTAGACCACAGCAAGTAACTCCTTCTCCGTGGTGGTGTAATTCCTTTGAGCCGAGTCCAACGTCTTACTCGCATAGTAGATCACTCGGAATAGCTTCTCCCTTTTCTGCCCCAAAACTGCTCCTACCGCCCAATCGCTTGCATCGCACATGAGCTCGAACGGGGCACTCCAATCCGGGGAAACCAAAACGGGAGTAGAGATAAGCGCCTTTTTCAGCGTTTCGAAAGCTTCCAAGCACTCATCATCGAACACGAACTTGACGTCTTTCTCGAGCAATCCACACAACGGCTTCGTGATCTTTGAGAAATCCTTGATGAATCTCCTATAGAAGCCGGCATGTCCTAGGAAACTTCTCACCGATTTGACATTGATTGGCGGTGGCAACTTCTCGATGGCTACAACTTTGGCTCGATCCACCTCCAATCCATATGAAGAAACCTTGTGACCAAGTACAACTCCTTCTTGAACCATGAAGTGGCACTTTTCCCAATTAAGAACTAGGTTCGTCTCTTCGCACCTTTGAAGCACCGTGGCAAGATTCTCCAAGCATTGATCAAACGAAGGCCCAAAGACTGAAAAATCATCCATAAATACCTCCATGATATTCTCGATCAGTCCATGGAAGATTGCCATCATGCACCGTTGGAAAGTGGCCGGCGCATTGCATAGTCCGAACGGCATCCTCCGATAAGCGAAAACTCCATATGGGCATGTGAATGCCGTCTTGTATTGGTCCTCCGGAGCGATGGCGATTTGATTGTAACCGGAATATCCGTCGAGGAAGCAATAATACTCATGGCCGGCTAGCCGATCGAGCATTTGATCTACGAACGGGAGGGGGAAATGATCCTTCCTTGTTGCTGTGTTGAGAAGACGATAATCAATGCAAACTCGCCATCCCGTGACGAGCCTTGTCGCGATCAGCTCTCCCTTCTCGTCGTTGATGACCGTCATGCCTCCTTTCTTAGACACCACTTGAGTAGGGCTCACCCACTCGCTATCCGAAATAGCATAGATCATGCCGGCATCAAGCAATTTCAGCACCTCCTTCCTCACAACCTCTTGCATGGCTGGGTTTAATCGTCTTTGGGGTTGGACTCTTGGACGATGCCCTTCCTCGAGCAAGATCCTATGCATGCAAATTGTAGGACTAATACCTTTGATGTCGGCAATTGTCCATCCAATTGCAGATTTGTGCTCCCTTAGCACCCTCAATAGCTTGTCCGTGTTTGCCTCCGTGAGATGAGAGGAAACGATCACCGGGTACGTCTCTTCTTCTCCTAAGAACTTGTACTTGAGGTGCTCGGGTAATGGTTTCAACTCCACCTTGGGGGCTGCATCCTTCTTTTCTTCTTCTTCGAGGAGTCCACCATCCACCTTCTTGTTGATGTCGAGATATGCAACCTCCTTGTGGTGGCTCGATGGTCGGTTAGCCTCCAACTGATTTAGATACTCGAGTATCTCGTCGCAAGCCTCATCCAACTCCTCGTAGGCATAGAGAGAATTAGAGATACAATGGTTAAGTGCCTCCTCCGAAGTGGGTGATGTCAATGTCTCGATGGAGAAGATATCCTCATGTTGATCATCGGGTCGCTTCATCGCTTCATATATAGAAATCTTCAGCTCTTCCCCGTTAACTCGGAATGTGAGGTCTCCATCTTGAACATCGATCAATGCTCTCCCCGTCGCTAAGAATGGCCGTCCCAAAATCAACGGTTGATTTGTATCCTCGGGCATGTCCAAGACTACGAAATCCGCTGGAAAGACGAGGTTGTGCACTTGAATGAGAACGTCCTCCACTATCCCCCTCGGATAAGAAACTGATCGGTCCGCCATAAGTAGGGAGATGGTGGTTGGCTTCATCCTCCCGATCTTGAGCCGGTTGAAAATAGAGAGGGGCATCAAATTTATGCTAGCACCAAGATCGCATAGCACATTTTGGAAGATTTGATCACCAATCTTGCATGACAACGTAAACCTTCCGGGATCCTTTCGCTTCATTGGTAACTTCTTTTGGATCACCGCGCTGCACTCCTCCGTGAGATTGATCGTCTCGAACTTCCCCCACTTCTTCTTTCCCGAAACCGCGTCCTTGATGAACTTCATGTGGTTGGGCATGTCCCGAAGAGCATCGAGAAGTGGTATGTTGATATTGACCTTTTGTAGTATCTCCATGAAGCGTTGATACTTCTCGTCTTGCTTCGTCTTGGTCAATCGTTGCGGGAAGGGGGCCTTCGGAGTGTAAGTTGGAATTTGGTGTGGCTGCTGGGCCTCTCGACCGACCTCTCGATCGAGAGAGGTGTCGAGAGGTCCTTTCTGACCTTGCTGTTTGACCTCTCGATCGACCTCTCGATCGAGAGAGGTATCGAGAGGGTCAATCTGTATCTCCTCGTCGTAGACCTCTCGATCCCCCTCTCGATCGAGAGAGGTGTCGAGAGGTGGATTCTGACCTCCAGTATGGACCTCTCGATCGACCTCTCGATCGAGAGAGGTGTCGAGAGGCCCTCGCCTCGGCTCTTGGTTCCTCGTTTCTTCAAGCACCACATTCTTGAAGTTCCCGACTCCTTTCTTCTCAGCTTCCAAGGATGGATTGGTGTATTTTGTGCCACTCCGAAGCTCAATAGCATGGACATGATGGTTATTCTTCGGGTTTTGCTCCGTGTTACTTGGGAATTGGCCGGGCTTATGGATTCCTCCTTGAGCGTTGGCTATTTGGCTCATTTGCGTCTCCAACATTTGCATTTGCTTGGTCAACGCATTGATGCTACTAGCCAAGTTGTTGGTTGATGTACTTTGAGTGAGCTCCAACGTCCTTAACTTTGCATCTTGTTGTGTCATCCTCATCTCCGATTGAGCCATATATTGACGAATCAAGTCGTCGGTTGACAATTCCTTCTTGGGCTCTTGGATGACTCCGTTCTCAACATGGAAGCCGGGAGGTGGTTGCAAGGCATTGTTCGGATTGGCGTAGGAGAAGTTCGGATGATTTCGGTTGTTGGGCACGTATGGTTTCTTGTACCCTCCTTGGTAGTTCGAACCTCCTTGTCCTCCTTGTCCTCCTTGCCACTTGTTTCCTTGATTCGGTTGCCATTTGCCTCCTTGTTGCACAAAATTGGCATCTTCCTCTTCGGTAGGGTTTGCTTGATCGTCCGTGATAGCATCGCACCGAAGTACTCCTTTCTTGATAGAATCCAACTCATTTGCTGTTTTTGTATACTTCTCCATCAAGTCCTCGTAAGCATCGATTCCAATATTGGCAACTCTCCTTCTTCCAAGTCGACGATCGGTGGCCTCTTCATAGCTCGAGTTCACGGTAAGCTCAATGATCTCCATAGCCACATCGTATTCATTGTTCAAAAATCCTCCCTTCGAAGCGTAATCGAGCTCCTTCCTACACAACTTGTTCAAACCACGATAGAAGTTCGTGATTTGATCCTCCTTGGTAATTCCATGATTTGGGCATGCTCGTAGTAGTTTCTTAAATCTCCCCCATGCCTCGTAGAAGTGCTCGTCCTCGAATTGTTGAAATTGTATGATCTCATTGATAAGCTTTTGAGCTCTCGAGGGTGGGAAGAATTTGTTGAGGAACTTCGTGCACATGTCGCTCCAAGTAGTGATCTCCGTCTTGTCCAATCCGTCTAACCACTCTCTTGCATCGTCCTTGAGAGACCACACGAAGAGGCTAAGCTTGAGATAGTCCGAAGATACTCCATTGGCTTTGTATGTAGCACATATGTCCAGAAACTGCTTCAAGTGCGCGTTCGGATCCTCCGCCGGCGATCCTCCGTATTGATTGTTTTGCACCATGTTGATGAGGGACGTCTTGAACTCGTAGTTGTTTGCTTCGGTAGTCCCCCATCCTCCTTGCTGAAATTGATCAACGACCGGCTTGTAGCGGTCGTTCAAAGTCCTCCTCGCTCCTTGATCCCCCATTGAATCGAGACTCCTTGGTGAATCGGGTGGTGAAGAGGGTGGTGTATCGATCTTGCTTGCTTTCTTCTCTCGCCTCAACGCCCTTAGAGAGCGCTCTAACTCCAAGTCTATAGGAATAGGTTGTATCCCTTTAGACCTTGTGGTCATGCACTACCTAAAACCAAAGAAGAGAAAAGAAAAACGTGAGATCAATAAACCGAAAACAGAAAATAAAAGTGCCTAAATCACCTATTGATCCTATTTCAAAATACGTGTATGAAATCTAATCAATCCCCGGCAACGGCGCCAAAATTTTGATCGCACTATTTCTACCACACAAAATAGGTGTAATATAATGAAGTACGAGTATCGTATCCACAGGGATTGACAAATCGAAAACACACACAATACCTCTACTCAAGAACGAATGTGATGTCTAGGCTTTTAAAGGTTTAGGGAATGTGGTATTTATAAACTAGGCAAATAATAAAAAGACTCAATTAAATCAAATAAGGAAACAAAATGTGCAGGAAATTTACTAGTCAAAATTAAACAACTTAGGACACAAGCAATTAAATAAATAAGGGAAGTGAACAATTAAGGAAAAGTGTTGACTTTAGGGAAGCCTACCTAATCAAATCTATGCAAGCAATTAATGAATACAATTAACCAATTTAATCCAATCTAAATGTGATACATGCAAAAATAACTTACACCCTAATTAAAGCAATGCAAGTAGTCACTCAACGAAATCCTAATATTCTCTCGAATTGCAAGGATCGAATCAAGTGCAAAATAGAACAAGTACCAATGATATAATCAACTAGGTTCAACTAAGACACCAATTCAATTATATATGAACATATAACAATTCAATTATCAATTAAGACAAATCAAATTATTATATCATGCTTTCATGAGATCTATTATGCAATATCCTATCAAGGCATATAAACATAACTATGCATACATAATTAGTGGCCAATTAACTATGCATGAGAATAAGCACCATGAAACATGCATCTAGATTGGAAGGCTAATTGCAAACAAAAACACTTACATAAATTCAATTAGGCATTCAATCCCTAAAATCAACTAAAGAATTTAGCTAGACATAATTAAAGCAAACATAAACACAAAGAATTGGAAAAACATAATTAAAGAGTAAGAGTAAGAAAAACTTGGAATTGAATCTTGAACACGAAGAACTTCGAAACTTGAATCTTGAATAAACTTGAGAAACTTCAATGTTGATTACAAAACTAAACTCTAAAGAAAAATAAAGTGCTATAAAAGTATGAAGGATAATAAGATGCTTGGGTTTACAATGCTAGAATAGGAGTATATATAGGGGAAATTTACATAAGGAAAACCTAGACCAAAAAGGAGTCTAATTAAATAAGGTAGAAAAATCCCGGCTGGAACCTCTCGACAGACCTCTCGATCGAGAGGTCGATCGAGAGGGTACAATTCTTGCTCTCGATCGATAGCCGCAACAGAAGCTACCTCTCGATCCCTCTCTCGATCGAGAGGTCGATCGAGAGGCCTTCACTCGAACTCCAATCTTGACTTTTCAACTTCTATCTTCACGCCTTTTCTCGTCTCGGGGTTTTATCATCGATTTATGCCTGAAAACACAAGGAAACACCTACAAGCATAATATTGTCCCATATACTAAAAACCATATAAAACATAGACAATATTATAAAATCGAGACACAAAATCGACTCTTTTTGGCTATGAAAATAAGGTAAATTTCACCTATATCAGTCTTCACATACCCTGAGAAGAGAAGCCTCCATAGCAAATAATATGATATGAAATGAATGAAAAGATTTTTCTAAGGATCGGTTCAAAATGACCAAAAGATTGATAAAGAACTTTTAGTATGCAAAGCAGCGGTCAAAAGAACCAACGCTCTGATACCACTTGTTGGTCCCGGGAAAGAGTAATTGGTGTATGGGGGGGGGGGGGGGGGGGGGGGGGAATACACCAATAACCAACCGTTTTTGACTTTTATAAAATCAGGTCGATCCCGCAGGTCGATTGTCAAGGTCGACCTTATCAGAAGCAGTTTGATCTATCAAGCTCGTATGGTATCAAGCTTGATTTATCAAACTGTTGTTAATGCGGAAGTTGGTGGAGGTTGATTTACTCTTTGAAAAATCTTAAGGCTGGTGAACAGTAGCAGGTTGATGAGTGATATGCAGGTTGATGCTAGTCAGTTTGATAATAAAATATAAGGGCGATAAATAAAGAGAGAGAGAGAGAGAGAGAGAGAGACCGCGATTTAGTGTGGTTCGGAGAAACCCTCCTACGTCCACGTCAGGTCGACTCGACCTTAGAATCCCTTTACCTTTGGATTCAACCTCTCTCTTATTTATACTGACTGAGTATCAGTTCTAGATACAATCTAACCTGAAAATATCTAGACACGAGTTTTGGGTCGTGACCCTTACAACCTTCGTACTGAAACGTACAAACAACCTTACGCTTTTACAGAGCTTGACTAACTCTATAATGGCGAAAATAAACATAAGCTTTCCAACTTAGAACAAGTCGGAGAAGAAGCTGTTGAACAATCGACAAGCAGCAGTGAACGCTTCGTCGTTGTGGTGTTTATCGGAATCGGAAACCTCTCTTCGTCAAGTGTTTGGGAAACTAATCGGATTTCGAACACTTGAATGGATATGAACTTTGAGAGAGATTTGGGCAGAGATATGGCGTTGATAGCTTGTGTTTCCCGTGCTTGAATCCGATAATGGCTGAAGTATTTATAGGCAGTTTTGAAAAACTAGCCGTTGGAGTCAGGCTGACGTGGCACTAGCCGTTGGAAGCTGACTCACTTCTAGCCGTTGGGAATATTCGTCCTTGCTGGCACTCGACGTGGCAAGGATCAGGTCGTGACGCTCCATGAAGGCGGAGCATCGACCTTGATTGATAATCCAGCTCTTGAAATCTTCTAAGGCAGAGCGGGCTGGAAGCTTGATAAGGAAGGTCGATAAACGGGCTGATGATCCAGTTCGATCCAATTGAGGCAGGTCGATACATCGACCTTTCTCTTACAGGGTGGATCAAACTTGATTCTAAACATTAGAGGGCATCGACCTGCACTAACAGGTAGCAGGTCGATCTATCGGCCTTGACCCTAAACAAGTAAATATGCCTAAGTGTGGTTTCGATAAACATCATCAAAATCAAACTGCAAGGGGTTCCCAACATGATGGCTTTAACAAGTATAGCTTATTCATTATAAGATTCTTAAAAGGGGTGACTTCTGCCAATATATGATGAAGGTAAGTAACGACTTAAAGATAGAAAGTTGATTATTATAAAGGGTTTTGACACAGTTCCCTCCTCTTGACATGAGGCATCTGATCATGTGAGATTTAGTTGTAATATGCTGCTGATTTAACAGATCCTTTTATAACTGCCAACCATTTATGGCAGCTTCAACAAGCGTTGTTTACTTAATATAAGGCGTTTCAAGGGTGGCTTTTGCCGGAATGAAGCTGAGGTCGGTGACATCTGTCTTTACGAAACCTACTTTATTAGATCGTTTATTTTCCTAAGGCTTTCTTTGTGAAGCCTCTGGAAGGGATCTGATCAGGAGGAGAGGTTATTAAGAATTTGTGCGGCATCTTATTTTATTAAGCTTAATACGAGATGCCTCGGCCATATAGGCCCTTCTTATATTTAGCGCCTATTTTATAGGACTTTCTTATAAGATATTCCCTGTTAGCCAAGGACTATGAGAGTGATATCCTTTATGCGGGATTTATGAGAGCATTACTTATTGAACTGAGCTTACGAGAGCTTGGTCTATTTTATAAAGCTTACAGAAGCGCTACTTATCAGATTGGGCTTATGAAAGTAATATCCTCCTTAGAGGCTTATAAAGGTATTGTCTATCAAATAGAGTTTTTCGAGAATACCACTTATGAGGCGGGATTTAGGTGAGATTTTACCCACCGGAATGCGATGGGTAAAGCTTATGGGAGTGATACATAAAAATGTCGCCTTTAAAATAAGACTTAGGGGTGCACTGCCCATTTAATGGGGCTTATAAGGAGTTTTGTCCATTATATGGAGCTTGTGAGGATGCTGCCTACTGAGTAGGGCTTAGGAAAGGTTCTGCCCATTGCATGGGGCTTACGAAAGAGTTGCCTATTGAATAGGGCTTTGTAGAAGGTTCTGCCCATTGAATGGGGCTTACGAAAGAGGTGCCTATTAGATAGGGCTTTGTGAGAGGGTCCCCTATTAAATAGGGCTTATGAAGTGTTCTGCCCATTATATAGGGCTTACGATGATGCTGCCTGTTAAATAGGGCTTTTTGAGAGAAACTTCTGCCCGTTATACGGGGCTTACGAGGGTGTTGCCTACTGTGTAGGGCTTCTGGGGGTTCTGCCCGTTATACGGGGCTTATGAGAGAGTTGCCTGTTAAACAGGGCTTTTTGAGAGAAAGTTATGCCCGTTATACGGGGGTTACGAGGGTGTTGCCTAGTGTGTAGGGCTTCTGGGGGTTCTGCCGGTTATACAGGGCTTATGAGAGAGTTGCCTGTTAGACAGGGCTTCTGAGAGAAGGTTTTGCCCGTTACACGGAGCTTACGAGGGAATTGTCTGTTAGACAGGGCTTCTGGGAGGAGGTTCTACTTTCAGATGCGGGCTCCCTTCATTAAAGTGAATGGAGTAACCTCATCATCTTTCGGCTCTCCATTTTTTAATGTTTTTATTATTTCGTGGGTTTTCAAGTCATGGCGATTCAGGGGCATTTGACTAGCTTTAGTAGTGATGCTTCCTCTGTAATCACCAATCCTTTACAACTCATAGATGAATTTCATATTTGGCAGATAATAGACAGAATCGTATGCTCACCAAGTACACAAGGTGAATCAAATGCGTTTTGAGACTGCTGCAGTTTTTGACCCGGCTTACCTTTGGATCCTTCACAACCTTAGGATTTTGGCAAAACAACAACAGATTAGCCATCACAATTCATGTCATGAAAGATATATGGCCTTGAGATCGTTTCTAATTACTGGATTGATTTGTTACGAGCAATGTAGCTAAAACAAATTCATGGTATACATACTAAAATTCTCCAGGAATAATATAAATCTCGCATTCAATACATATTCCTTCTATTAGATAGCCACCATTCTAGGTGATCATCGCGATAGAGTAAATGACAGGACAAATTTATGCACATATCATCAGAATCAGTTAGAGCTTCAAAGATAAACAGAGGATTAGCCCTCTGAACCCATGGGTTTTGACAGTACTTACAGATATCAACTCTTAATTCACATTCAAGGAGAGAAAATCAGCCTCTCAAACACAAGTTTCCTTTCAATCAAAGTGTTTATCACAATTTCCATTTCAAAGGGAGCATAATCCTAGAATCACATCACATTCAACAGCTCATAACCGTGGAGAGCTTAGCAAATATCAGACAACAGTATACCCATCTGGGTTTCCGTTAGTTAGACCACAAACAGGGCGTTCCCAATCAATGTAACATCAGATTTCCTCATATTCTCCACATAAGGACATAATAAAGGGAAATCGCAAATAGCATTATAACAACAAGCTGGAATTTTGCATAAAAACAGGGGAAATCGACATCTCAACTCAAGATTTCCCACAGACGGCGCCAGTTGATAGATCCGGGTTGGAGATCCACAACAATTTAAGGTATTTTTCATCATGTTTTGCAAAGAGCATTTATGGGTAAAGCGTTAAAGCAGTAAAGAGCAAGAGATTCATACGCGTATAGAGCCATAAATGAGTATTTTATACAGAGCATGATTCGCGTAGTGATGACAAATAATAGTTGAGCTATGAGTAGGGCGTAAAAGGCATATCTAGCCATAAACTAGCAAGATTCATGGAGTTTTGCACTCATATAAGCAGATAATGAAGAAATGGAACAGGAAAAAGGAGAGAAACAAGGAGGACGGAGCTCCGTTGAGCCTCATTCCCTTTTGGCAATGAGGGTTTTACATTAGACCTGGGACGAGGTATAAGAGAGAGATTCTTCCCTGCGTCGAGAAGAATGGATGGAGGTGAAAAGGAACTGGGGCTTCCCAGAAGAAGGCTTTGAACACCTTAACCGCTTGAGCTTAGAGAAGCTCGTGAGAGAGAGTGTGAAGTTGAATAGAACAGTACGCCAAGCAGCGTGTTGTGCGTAGAGAGTGATGATGTGATCCTCCTCCGAAATGTGCGTTCACTTAGTATTTATAGGACGCGAGGAGGGTGAAAAGGTGGATGTTTCTTGTATGGAAGGGACAAAAGAGGAATTTCTGTAGGGATAAATTCTCTTTGTCATTAATACTGTGGTCCTCACTCTAGAAGGACTAGAGTCACGCCAATTACAAGCCCCTGCAGATCCTTGGGTATTAGCAGGAGCATACTATGGCCGAGGCTGCTCTGTAAGCACTAGCTTCTGCACATGAGCCTTAACCCAAGCTACAGTAGTTGTCAGATCCCGCGGCGTCCAGGATCTGCCCTTTGTTGAATTAATTTCTTTTAATCATCATAGGAGAAATAATCCAGATAAAGGTAGGAAAATACATTACGAGTGAGGCTGATATTTATCCCTATCAGAAATAGTCAGAGGAGAGGCATGGACTTCTCTTTCTCAAAGGAAATATGTCTTAGATATCCTATCTGCAAATGGGATGTTGTGCTGTAAACCTGCTGCAACACCTTTTCCCTCTAGGCTTACTCTCAACCAAGGAACTGAGCCTATTCTTCAACATCCAGAGGAGTACAGGAAGTTGGTGGGCCAACTTCTCTATTTAAACTTGACCAGACCAGATATTGCTCATGCTACTCAACAGCTGAGTCAATTTATGGCTACTCCCACAAAAGATCACTGGAATGCAGCAGTGAATGTTCTGAAATATCTAAAAGGGAGTCCATCACTTGGAGTGTTCTACTCATTTAGCTCTGATTATACTATGCAAGGTTTCTCAGATGCAAACTGGGGAACCTGTGCTGATTCCAGGAGATCCCTTACTGGCTATTGCATTTTCATTGGATCAAATCTTGTATCTTGGAAATGCAAGAAGCAGGCAACGGTTTCTTCATCTTCTACAGAAGCAGAGTATAGGGCATTGGCTATAACCACTCGAGAACTTGTATGGATATATGGTTTGTTGCAGGAATTCCATATTTCTCGTTCAACCCCTGTTCCATTGCACTGTGATAACAAGTCTGCTATCCAAATAACACAGAACCCAGTGTTTCATGAGAGGATGAAACACATTGAGATTGATTGCCATATAGTCCATGAGAAGTTTGTTGCAGGTTTTCTCGAGCCTGTTGCTGTGAAATCTGCAGAGCTGCTAGCAGATTTCTTCACAAAGTCTTTACCGGGGCCTCGTTTCCACTCACTTCTCTCCAAGATAGGGCTGGCTGATATCCATCAGCTCCATCTTGAGGGGGGGTGTTGAAATATGTAGCTGTGCTAATGGAGTTCGTGGTGAAGATGATGTTGTGCTGTTGCTGTATTTGCATGGAGTGAAGTCTATTAATTATGTTTTTGTTGTTGTTGGGACTCGATCCCCGTATCTCTACATTATGTAGTTAAATCGTGTGCGTACACGTGGACGTTTATGATGCTTTGTTTTGTTAGTTGCTTTTAGCCTATGTCGTTGTTGTTGTTAACACGACTTTTAGTTTTAACCTAGTATAAATAGTTTGTATGGAACATTGCAGCAGTAATGGAATATTATGATCATATGAATTTCTCCTTTCATTTCACGTTCCAACAGTTCTGCAGAACTTCTTGATATGCCCCATCTTTCCGCAGCGATAACATTTGAATACCTTTTTGTGGTGTCCAGAGGGATCCTTGCCTGACAATTCCTCCTTCTTCTCCGTCGAGTTTCCAGAGCTTGAATTCCCTTTAAAGTTCTTCTGCCCCGTAAAGATCTTCTTTTTCGCCATGAGAGTGTTGCTTTCTCCTTCTTTGATCGAGATGCCAGCCATTTGTTTAGCCAACATTTCTTCTGACGAGAGCAAATTCTCAAACTCTTCCAAAGATGGTTGTGTAGCCCATCCTTGTATCGACGTTACGTGCGGGATGTACTCTGGCTTTAATCCTCGAATAATATATCTTCTAATGCAAGCATTGGAAATTGCCTCTTCTGGATTTAGAAGAGAAATTTCTGAACACAAATTCTTGACTTTCAGAAAATACTCACCAATGGAAAGGTTCCCTTGCGTGGTGTTCGCGAGCTCGTTCTCTAGGATTTGCAGTCGTGCTTCATTCCTTTTGTTGAACAGTTTGTCCATGGCTTGCCAGATTTCATGTGCCGATTTGCAGCGCATAATATGATCGAACAAGGAGTGAGATATAGTCCTTTTCAAGATGAACTCGGCCTTCGCGTTCAGATGCTTCCACTTCTTGAGTGCATCTGCATTTTCTGGTCTCGTTGCTGGAGCTTCGACGCTTCTTCCGTTGACGACATCCCACAAGTCTTCACCGACGAGATAAGACTCCATACAAGTCTTCCAAACTCTGTAGTTGGAATGATTCAACAACTCCATTCCCAGCCCACTAACACGTCCACTCGAATCCATCTTTGAGGCGTCGATTGTATCTTCCAAAAGAGATCTTGACACACGATATACAAGAACCCTTATGGCTCTAATACCATGCAAAGATATCAGAAAAACAACAGATTATACTTTCTGTTGGCCCAAGATCGACAACCGATAATGGAAGCGAACAATCGAAAGGAAGAAGACCCTCAAAAATGAAAGAAAAGAAAACTGGAAGAGTGAAGACGTAAAAGACTTGTGTTAATTCGGCTGCACTTGTTCGTGAATCTACAAACACAAGAAGCCACATATTAATACTACTCTAAGAAAAAATCTAGACTCTAATTAATAACTTTGAGAACTAACAAGATTATTAATTGATTTTAGCTCTACATAGTTATTGAGACATCCATGGATAATTCAAAAAATAACTTTTATTCTTCACATAATGTTATATACACATCCCCGGTAGCCGCGTGATTTTATTGTCTTAAGTCAACGTTATTCCACTCTCTCTTTCTCTTTCCTTTTTGTTTCCCATTATTTGATTAGTTATTCAATATTATATGGGTAAATTTGGAAATAAATTAAACAATGTTGCTAAAATTATCTTTTACTTGTGAGGGATTATTTTTATATAACCACTTGAGACCATTTGTCTCAACATTTGAGTTCTATCTTTATATCAAATAGTATTAATTTTAACTAGCGAGGAATATTTTCCTATTCATTTTGAACATAGTTATGACATACATGACAATGATATAATTAAAGAAAATAAATTGCAAGAAGAAAACAAAATCCTATTAAATAAAACTGAATCCTAGTTGCATAGAAAAATTTATTGATGTGACAACTACCACATATGCCGTGGGCGAGAGTTTTAACCAGTTTTATGTGTTTTTCCGTAATTTCAGTTTATGATAATTTAGTTTAATTCTATCATTATTTTTTTTTATGGTACACTCATCTATTTAGATTTTGTAATTATAATAGTATTGGAATTGATTTTTATTTATTAATATACGGTTAATAAATTTGAAACTAGAGCTTATAATTTTTATTATGATTTATAATACCATACCACTTTATATTTTCACAAAAGGATATCTATATCTATATAAAAAGATTACAGAATTTGCGGTTAACAATTTGGAGTTGATTGCGGTGGCAATTTTGTGAATATATCCAATCGCAGGGTTAATTCTGTAAATTCCAGTTAATGCCATTAATTAAAGCCACATGTTTATTGCATATAAAATCGGTTATTACTTACAATTTAGTGGTCTAAAAGAAGAATTAATCGGCCCAAATTTGGTTGGGCCCGAAGTTCAGCAAACTTAAAATTAATTTTTTTGGGCCCCAAATTTTTGAGCCCAATATTTTTTTGGGCCCGAAATTCAGCATACTTAGCTAATGGCCCAAATAACCTAAATGTTGTACACACGAATTTTAAGAATTACATACCATATTTATCAGAAATAAATAACACAACTTTAAAAAATTACATCCCAGCAGAAGGAATAAAAATGATACAGATTTATTTAATAAATATTTAATTAAGTAAATTTATCCACTAAGTCCACTAAGTCCACAACCAACACTTCAAAAATGGCATCCATCCACAACTTAGCAGTTTAAATCCTGCAATAAATAGCATGTTATCATCCACATTTCATCACCATCGATCACAAAGCACTCCAGAAAAAAAAAAAAAAAAAAAAAAAAAAAAAAAAAAAAAAAAAAAAAAAAAAAAAAAAAAAAAAACAGTTTTAGCAGTAGAGTAGAAGAGGAATATGGCACCTTTCTTTGGTCTGATCAAAGACCTGGAGCCCGGGAAATCCAAAGTTACTCTAACACTCAGAGTAATTCGGTCCTACAAAGTACCACAGATGCAGAATAAGAATGAAGATTACAGCAGAGAAGTTGTTATGCATGATTCTGAGGTAAATTGTACACTTAGCTATTTGAATATAGATATAGATTACAGAATTTTTCACTGATTACCTTTGTTCATTGTTGTGCAGGGAAATCGAATCCATGGCAGTATGCAGAGGCTCTCTATCCCATACTTCGAAGGACAACTGCAAGAAGGAAGGATATACAACATCATGAATTACATAGTTGCACGTAACAACAAGCGTGCAAAGACCACAACATGTGCTCATGTCATCATACTGTACAAGCATACAAGAGTTGCTGAGATTCGAGATGGGAGCTTTCCAAAATATGATCTGAATCTCAAAGGGTTTGATGAGATTGCTAAGATGGAAGATACTCCAGAAGATATCCTATTTGGTAAGACATTACTACTGAAAATATATGCAGTTTATTGTTAAAATACAGTACTAATATTATGTTTATGTATTTACAGATGTGATGGGAGTTGTGATTGACAGTGTGAAGCCGTATGAGCTTACTACAAGCAGTGGGAAAACTGTTAAGCTGATGGAAATTGTCATTGAAGATCTTGAGTAATGCATTTAGTTTTCAAATTTCAGTTTCTGAGCATGTACATGAATTTAACATGTGTGTGTTTGTTACATCAGGAAAAGGAAGCTGAAGTGTAAAATGTGGGAGGACTATGCAGAAGAGCTGGATTACTCTATCAACAGTGGTGCAGAAGAACCTGTTGCAGTTCTGCTCAAGTTCTGTCGCACCACTGTTTTCAGAGGTATGATTAAGTATAATAAAATTATGCATGCTGTTAGGATGAATAGTATGACACAGGATCTGTATGTAATCAATTATTTCACTGTGCAGGTGAATTGACAGTGAACAGCTCATACCATGCCACTCAGATACTCTTAAAAAATGTTGCAGAATTGGAGACAATGCGTGAAGAGTAAGTGTTTTTCAGTGTAAATGCATGCAGTGTAAATTTTTTCAGTGTAAATGCATGCAGTGTAATAATTCAACTTTTTTTGCAGGTTCTGGAAATTAAATAAAAACAGGAGCTCAGGTGGTATTAAGATGATTCATGTTCCAAGGCCAAGGAGTATGGAAGATGAGTTAAATGAAGGGGAAAGCATGCTGAAAACAATCAAAGAATTGGCTGGATATGAGGTAATAACAAACCTAATGCCTTACTACACTACTTCAGGTTTTAAACATTCAATTTTCTAATTTATTGTACATGTGCAGTTTGGAAAATTCTGTGTGTATGGAGAGATCTACGAGGTGAAGACATTAGGTGGCTGGAACTATATGGCATGCAGACTGTGCCTCAAGAAGCTGAAGAAAAATGACTTTTACTGTGAGGGATGCAACACATTTGATGTTGTTGGCAGAATGAGGTATTTAAATAAAAACAGAAGCATTTATGTCTATTTTTACAACAGATTGCATGCTAAATGTTTAAATCATGCACTGACATTACATTACATGTATGAAACAGGTACAGGCTCTATGTTGAGATTAGTGATGACACAGAAACTGCAACATTCATGCTGTGGGATAGAGAGTGTGCACAGTTGCTAGGCATGCAAGCTGGTGACATAAGTGTGGTATGCAACATAGACAGAAACTTATTATGCATGTTTATATTCCTACCAATTAAATACTGAAGCAAATTTAAACTCTTACCAGGATGCAGCAGACCCAACAGCAATGCCATACGAGTTTGAAGCATTGATTGGGAAATCAGCACTATTCAAGGTTAACTTAAAGCTGTATGAGAAAGAGGTTAACAAGGCATATACAATTGCCAAAGTTAATCTAGATCCGGAAATGATTGCCAAGTATGGCAACTGTCAAAGCAAGCATGGACAGGAAAAGGTAAAACACATAATACACATACACATAATCTGTTTTAGAATGATTTTCAAGGATATAACATGTTTTTTTCTTCAGAGTGAATGCTCGGGTGTTAGAAATGCGTCTACAGTAAGTGCATGGGATAAAGAATTACAGAGAGAGGAGGAGAAGCAGGCTGAGGCTGATGAAGAACCAATTGTGTTCAAGAGGGTCAAGAAAGTACAAGCATCAAAGGACAAGTTTGAGCAGGGTGTGGAGTTGAAGGATGACTGATGCAGTAGAGTATATTAGCTTAGAATAGTTGTTTTTCCATTACCTAAGTAGGCACTCTTTTCCCACAGGGTTTTAATGAGGCTTACAAGTTTGTATTTATACAAATGCAGTACAATGTTAATTAAGTATTTTATAAATGTTACTTTCAATTATTTTTTATAATATGATTTCATTTAGCTCTATTAATAAACACACACTGTTCAAAATAGTTGGGAAAACTAATTATCTGGAAAACAGAAGCAATGACACTGAAATGAACAAAATAATACTAATTCCCAGGGATTTTTATAAACTGAACTTTATAATAATATAAATTCATCATTTTCAGCAACATTTATTAGGAAAATAACATTTTTTGTACATGTTATTATAGTCAATTGATAAAAAACGTGTTTAACATATTAGTTTAAATATTTTGACACTTTTCCACAGCTGTGCAGATGTGAAAACGTGGTGGGAATTAAAATTTTTAAAAAAGCAGTTACATTTTTTTGAAATTCAAATATTAATTGAAATTTTGAATCATCCAACAAAAAATACATTCACAGCAAGAAAAACATAGAACTGGAAGGAGGAAACCGGGATTTAGAGGAAGAATTCAACACAGTAGGTTCAGAGAATGAGTAGTGATCAATTTCAGAAAAGGAAAAGAAGGAGAAGTGAACATGAGGATAGGGGTACGTACCTGGTCTTATCTGAAAAATAGTTTCAGTCATTTCATCTCTGCAAAATGAAGTGTAATTTCTGATTAGAATGTATTCATTCAAAATGCTTAACAGATGTAAGAATAGTTTAAAAGGAAAATGATTAAACTTAGCTTTTTTCGATTATGTGGTTAAGGTTTGTTAGGCCAATTGAATTGCTTGATACAGAGCTAATTGAATGTTAGCATCCACCTCTGTAAAGTGATTGAATCTGCGAATAATTTAGAAGTTAGATACTGTAGGAGAGAATGGTAGAAATGTGGATCAGAGAGATACATATACAAAGAGTTCGAATGGGAAAACAATTACCAGTAATGTGCGTTGATTGCTGTAGGTGAATGTAGTATCTGTTCATCCAATTCATTTGCGTATTTCCACAGTTCTTTGTGTCTGCAATCTTGTGTGCACAAAAGGAAATTTCAGAGACAGATAGAGGGAGAGAGGATAGACAGAGAGATATAGAGTGAGAGAAATTGAGTCAGAGTCTTACCATTTTTCATGTTCTTGCTCGCCCAATGCAGTAAGCCTTGGATTCAATGGTTTCTGTGTGAGTATAGAACAAGTCAGATTAGAAATAAATAGAGAGCAAGATAGACTGATATAGGCAGCATTATTGAGAAATTTAAGTGTTAACAGTTTACAATCATTGTCCACAATGAAGTTCTTTTCAATTATGTGGACCTCAGTCCATAAATCTTCATTTATCTGTCGCAATAAGAATTGAGTTAGATAGATTTCGAGAGTAAGAGAGTTAGAGAGATAGAACAGAACGAAATGTGATGATGCATAGGCTTACCAGCTGCCATTCAATTCATGTATGGACCTTCTGCTGGATGATTTGTGCTGCATGTATGGTAATCTTCATTTATCTGTAGAGAAGAACCGATTAAAACATATCATATATTGTGAAAATACACAGAGAGAGAGAAAGAAAGGGGCAGATTTAAACCTTAACTGTTTCTGTTCTTCCAGATCTGGAAGTGTGAGCTACAGATCCGTGTAAATCTATGGTTTCCGTCATGGATCTCTGCAGATCTGCTAAAAAAATTGAAGAAATTAGTAAAAAAAAAAAAAAAGGAAATAGGCAGAAAGAGATCGATGTAGTTCAAAATGAGCAGCTACTTACATAAATAAGAGCAGATCTTCAACCTTCACTCGAACCAGCTCACTTCAGCTCGCAAAACTTCTGGATCCATGGTTTTCACCATGGATCTGTAGAGATCTGCGGAAAAAATAGAAAAGTCAGTAGGAAAAACTAGAGAGAGAGAGAGATTATAGAAAAAATGAACTAATCTTTACCCATTTTCTCGAAATCAGCTCGTGTGAGCTCGATTTACTCCGCCTTCGGTGCGGATTCGAAAGAAAAATCAAGAAAACTTTCGGTGGACCATGAAATTTCACAGATTATAGGGAGAGTCAGAGGCGGAGAGTGAGAGGCTGTGTAGAGAGAGTGAGAGGCAGAGAGTGAGAGGTAGAGAGAGAGGGAGGCTGTGTCGAGAGAATTCTAGGGCAAGAAGAGAGAAACTCGGCTGAAATGCCGACTGGGGAGTATTTATACTACGTCATTAGGGTTTGACAATCAAAACGACGTCGTATTGTTCAACCCGAACGACGTCGTTTTGATTGCGGTAGGATTTAATTGTTTGGGCCGGATTTTTAACACTGGGCTGGACTTTAATTTGTTCCGGCCCGGCCCATACGAAATGAGCTTAAAATTTATTCTGGCCCGCCCAATTGAATATGCATAAATAGAAAATAATTTTTAATAAATAAATTATTTTTAAAAAAAATTGTAATCGGAAATTATTTTTTTATTACTTTTTTTTTTTTACTTTATTTCTTAAAATTATAATTCTATACTTTTTTTTTCCTTTTTTTAATAGGCCCAACAAATTTTTAGATTTTATGAAAATTATTTATACAGTATTTATAAAATATTATTTGTAATATGTATTATTTTTTAATCTATTTAACAATTTAATATGTTTATTAAGAAATTATTTTTAATATTATGGCAATTTATATGAATCATTTCATACTATTTATCATTTGACATAAATGTTGATTTTCGTTTTGCAACTGATGAATCGATGGTGGACAATGATTTAATTGACATCACAATTGAAGAATCACATAATATAGGTAACAAATTATTTATTTTTCTCTTTTCAAGTGTAACAATAGTATATTGTATGTATTTTTTTTTTTAATGTTCATATTTTGCATTTTATTTGGGCTTGAATTATAACCATTAGGCTAGGCTTTAAATTTGTGTCGGGCCGGCCCAGTCGATTTAGCCTTTAAATTTCTTCTGGCCCGGCCCAATCGAATATGTTTTTAATAAATAAAATATTTAAATTATCTTTTTAAATCGAAATATTTTTTTATAATTTTTTTTTTTTACTTTATTTCTTATAATTAAATTTATGGAATTTCTTTTTTACTTTTTTAGAATATGCTCGATGAATTTTTAGATTTTCGAAATTCATTTATTCACTATTTATAAAATATTATTTGCAAGGTGTTTAATTTTTGGAATATGATTGTTTATATATTTACTACTCATTCAAAGTATATTTTATCTGACTATTATAAAATTGTTCGTTATAATTAGACAATGCAGGGATTCGTGGAAACTTAGCGGAATGTGGAGCCATTCGTATAAATGTTGAACCGATTTCTGAAATTGGTATTTACAAATTTTTAATTTTTCTAATTATATTATTTGCTTTATATTTTATTTTATTTATTTTTGCTAACATTCAAAATATGTTTATTAGATTCTTATGAGTTCGAAGCAATGATGACAAGGGATAAACGAAGTGGCAGACAGCGTTCATCGATTTTGTTGAATAACGAGATCGGTAAGTTTATTTATGGGATTTTTATTTTACAGTATTGTTGTATAACATTTAATATATACTTTTTGTTATTATGACATTGTAACATTAAATATATTTTTATAATTCCCGTAACTAATTTTATTTTATTTTTCATATAAATCGCGCAGATTATGATGATCTTGGCGATCCAGTCTATGAATGTCAGTTCTGTAAAGCTTATTTTTGGATTGATGAAAGACGGCACGGCAGCACTATTCTAAGTCCGAAGTATTCGTTGTGTTGTCAAAATGGTAAAGTACGGCTCCCTAGATTGGAAGGACCGCCGACGTTGTTAGGTGATTTGCTTTGGGGGAATGATGCGAAGAGCAAACATTTTCAACAGAATATTCGGTCGTACAATAGCATGTTTGCTTTCACATCGATGGGAGGAACCATTGATTTCGCTGTGAACAATGGTGGTGGGCCTCCAACATTTCGATTGAGTGGCCAAAATTACCATTTGATAGGGAGTTTAATGCCCCTTGAAGGTAAACCACCGCTATTCGGCCAGATGTACATATACGATACGAAAAATGAAATTGCGAATCGCATGCAGTCCGTTAGGTAAGTAATTGTTACTATTCAAATACAAACTTTTTATCCTCTTTAATTGAAAATTTATATTATATACCATGTTATTTATAACACTGTGTATATTTATTTATTTAGGAAAAACAACAGCACGAACAATTTGCATGCAGAGATTGTTTCCGATTTGAAGGGAATGCTAGATGAGAATAATGTCTTTGTGAAGACATTTAGAATGGCAAGAGAGAAAATTGTCGATGCTGGACAGTCTGATGTAAAGATAAAGCTTATTGGTAGAAGAGGTCGCGATGCTCGAACGTACAATTTGCCAACAGTGTCGGAAGTAGCAGCCTTGATTGTAGGTGATTTCGATGAATCGTTGGGAGATAGAGATTTGATCGTTGAAACGCGATCTGGTGTGTTAAAGCGCATCAATGAGCTGAATGCATCTTATCTTGGGTTGCAGTATCCGTTGTTGTTCCCATATGGTGAGGATGGCTATCGCGAAGATATTCCTCTTTGTAATGTTCGTAGTGGCACCACTTCCAATGCTCGAAAGTATGTGAGTACGAGACAATTCTTCGCTTTCTGATTGCATGAAAGGGAGTTAGAAGTTAAAACCATCCTTGCTTCTAGACGTCTACACCAGCAGTTCATTGTTGACGCGTACACCATGATTGAATCGTCCAGATTAAAGTACGTACGTTTGAATCAGAAGAATTTGAGATGCGATTTGTATAAGGGCTTAGAAGATGCTCTTACGAAAGGGTAGACAAATGCAGCAACTCAAGGCAAGAGAATCATATTGCCTTCTACTTTCACTGGAGGAGCTAGATTCATGATTCAAAGTTATCAGGATGCAATGGCAATTTGCAAATGGGCTAGATATCCGAACTTATTCATCACATTTACATGCAATCCTAAATGGCCAGAGATATCACGGTACGTGCAAAGTCAAGGGTTGAAACCGGAAGATTGTCCACTTACAGTTTGTCGTGTTTTCAAGATGAAGCTGGATAAGTTAATCAAAGATCTCCGTACGAAGAAACCTTTTGGAAGCGTTAGATCAGGTACTCCATTCTTTATTGTATTGCAATGCTACATTATTTTTTATATTACATGCATAAATTAATAGTTTTTAATATTTTTGTTTCAGTTGTATACACGATTGAATTTCAAAAACATGGTCTTCCCCATGCACACATATTGCTTTTCCTTTCAAATTTTGACAAGGATTCTCCTCTGGAGAAGATAGACGAAATCATTTCAGCTGAAATACCGGATAAAGATACGGATCCAAAGTATTATGAGGCGGTAAAGGATAGCATGATTCATGGCCCATGTGGATCCGCCAACATCAGTGCACCTTGCATGGATCCTGATACGCGTCGTTGTACCAAATATTTTCCGAAGAAATATGTTGACGAAACGACCATGGATAAGGATGGATATCCGGTATACAGGCGTAGGAATAATGGACGATCGGTTATGAGGAATGGTGTGTCGTTGGATAATAGGTATGTTGTTCCGCACAATCGTTATCTTCTGATGAAGTATGGAGCACACATAAATGTGGAGTGGTGCAATCAGTCTCGATCCATAAAATATTTGTTCAAGTATATCAACAAGGGACGCGATGGTGTCACGGCGGCTTTTTATAAGACTCCAGACGATGAAGGGGAGGCGAAACCAGTTGATGAGGTGCAAATGTATTATGACTGTAGATACATATCACCGTGTGAGGCTGCTTGGCGAATTTTGGGCTATGAGATTCAATACAAATCCCCTTCAGTTGAAAGGTTGAGTTTTCACCTTCCTGGCCAACAGAGCGTAGTGTTTCCTGACTATGTTCCAATTGATCGTGTCATGGAGCAACCTAGAGTTGAAGAAAGCATGTTTTTAGCGTGGTTTGAGGCAAATAAGAAATTTCCAGAAGCAAGAGAACTCACGTACGATGAATTTCCAACTAAGTTTGTTTGGAAGAGTGATACAAGAACGTGGGAGCAAAGAAAAAGGGGTTTCACGGTTGGTAGAATATTTTATGTGCCTCCTGGAAGTGGTGAGATGTATTATTTAAGATGCTTGCTCTCCATAGTACGTGGACCTACATATTTCGAAGACATCAGAACAGTTAATGGAGTTGTATACGACACGTTCAAGGATGCTTGCCAAGCCTATGGAATGTTGAGTGATGACAAAGAATACATCCATGCTATTACTGAAGCAAGTTTTTGGGCGTCGGCCATGTCTTTGAGGTATCTTTTCGTCACTCTGCTCTCGACTGATTCCTTGGGACGTCCTGAACATGTCTGGAATGTTTGCTGGGAATATCTATCAGATGATATTTTATACAAACAAAGGACTTTGTTTCGTCACCCAGGTAATGTATTTGCTGTATTAAATGTTTTGTTTTTTTGTTAATATGATTTCTTTATTGTATAATTAAATTGATCGATATTTATATATATTTGTTCATATATTTAAAACGCAGGGCTTCAATTGAGCGAAGATCAGATTAAGGGTTATGCTCTTGCTGAAATTGAGAAACTGTTGAAAAGCCTTGGTAGGAGTCTACAGGATTTTCACGGCATGCCCTATCCGAGTGATGATTTCTTACATTTCCATGGAAATAGATTGATCCATGACGAAATGTCATATGATCGCGAAGCTTTATCTAAAGAGCTCAAGGATTTGCTTGCCAAGCTTACTGATGAGCAGCATCGTGTTTATGATACTATCATAAATGCAACGAGCTCGAGTTCGGGTGGGATGTTCTTTGTATATGGATATGGAGGCACAGGCAAAACATTCATATGGAAAACGCTATCTGCAAGCCTTAGATCCAAGGGAGAAATAGTTTTGAATGTAGCTTCGAGTGGTATTGCTGCTCTACTATTGCCTGGAGGGAGGACAGCTCATTCGAGATTCAAGATTCCTCTACATCCTAATGAGGACAGCATGTGTAACATTAGCCAAGGTAGTCCACTGGCTCAGCTTATTGTTAGGTGCAAGCTTATTATTTGGGATGAGGCTCCGATGGTGCGTAAGCATTGTTTTGAAGCTTTGGACAAGACTCTACGGGATTTAATGCGTTTTCAGAACCCGTTAAGTTCGTCATTGCCTTTTGATGGCAAGGCTGTTGTCTTTGGAGGAGATTTCAGACAGATTTTGCCCGTTATCCAAAAAGGAACCAGACAGGATACTGTTTTCGCAACCATAAATTCTTCATATCTTTGGAAAGATTGTAAGGTGTTACGGTTGACGAAGAATATGCGTCTTGAAAATGCAAGCTCCCCTGATGAGGCTAGAGATGTCACAGCCCGGTTTAGAGTGAAGATGACTAGACCGTAAAGGCTGCAACTTAGGGAAAAGTGAACCGAACAAAATTATATTCTCGACAACTTCTCTTTACTCAATCGATCAGAAACCAAATGAACCCTGATAACGAGACAATAGTATTTGTGTACCAAGAGAACTAGAAAATTCAATTAATTTGTACTCATTTATGTCCTCGCACGTCTAATGGTACCCTTTTCTTTGTTCATGATCTTCTCATCAACTATATTATAGCCTACTAAATGCTCATCTTGATATGATGATACGCGGTCTAAGTACTCTAGCAAACGAAAAGTGATTCGAAAACTCAAAGAATTAATAACTATGCGTTGTATCGTTCATTCTACTTATCGAAACCAACTCGACAATGTCCTTGTCATCTTCAGCATCACTATCTTCCTTTGCAGGTCTAAAACCACTAGCTACAAGCTCATTTCTAGGCACTAATATGTACCTAAAAAAAAAATCAGGGTATGACGAGAGCAATAGGTTTAGAAACATAAGATCTCCCTGAACAAACAAAGTGTAAGAAACATGTTTCGACTAACAACTTCCATAAGATTTCGCGCATCACCGTAAAGGTTTTAATTGAGTATGACACTATCAACAAACCGAGAATAAGTGAGGCCGTCTACATTCTCCTATCTCAAGGCAATAACGAGTTGAGTTAAAGTATGCTCTCAACTTTCATGACACCACGTATGTACACTAGCATTTCAACCACAACCTACGGTATTCAGCTAGAAATTCTCCGAATGTACCTTGATAACTCACACGATAAAGCCAAAACTTGTAAATTACTTCTTAGGGTATAAGCCTGTAAATTCTCAATATCAGATTTTATGGATAAGATTACTTCTTATGGTACTCCTCAATAATAAACAATTGTCTAGCTTGTGCACATTAGTGCTAACATTCATATAACCAGCTAATCCACAACAACCAAAAACATTAAAATCTCTTATCAACATTTTGATATCTCTTTTTAATTTGACCTTCAAACATAACATAAATTCTAACTCAATCTCAAACATCAATACAAGAATTAGAATGCGTACCTGACTTAGCTGGATGAGATGGAGTGCCGAGCTTTTGTTGTACAAACTAAACTAGTCTAAGAATACAAATTAGACTAGACTCGAAAGAAGTTCAAGTTCAGAGCAAACAATTGCTCTGATACCACTCTGTCACAGCCCGGTTTAGAGTGAAGATGACTAGACCGTAAAGGCTGCAACTTAGGGAAAAGTGAACCGAACAAAATAATATTCTCGACAACTTCTGTTTACTCAATCGATCAGAAACCAAATGAACCCTGATAACGAGACAATAGTATTTGTGTACCAAGAGAACTAGAAAATTCAATTAATTTGTACTCAAGAATATTCAAGGGTTCGAGAATCCAAGTTAAGGATAAACAATGTTTGAAAACAACTTTTCAGCAATGACAAAAGTAGTCTAGGAATAACAACATTTAAACATTTGAAACATTAGATAACTTCCAATGAAATAAAGCTATCTCAGAGTTCCGGTGAAGATAATAATTTACATATCAACTTCGAGCTCATAAGAAAACAACAATAACATCAAAAGTGTTGCAGCGGAATGGATCGTCAAAATGGACTACATGTATGAAGACATATAATCCTAGAACTCAAACTACCAACATTGTCATATACACTAGAAAACACTTCCATAATGACAACAAAAGCTCTCTTGTGCACACTCTCATCTTCATCCCAGCATATCATATCGATAACCTGCACATTTTAGAAAACAATATGCAGGGCTGAGTACTAAGGTACCCCGTGGGCTATGCCGAAAGTTATAAAAACGATAATTATCCATGCATTCATCACGGTATCGCACAAGGGTTTTATGGAAACGACTTATGCATACTAAACATCTTTTACAACCATTCTGCACTACCCATATCTGTGATCCTCATGCCGTGGAAGTTGGCCACCTTCCACGGACATATTTATTTGCATAAATCGGCCCACCTTCGGAGCACACAATTCACGACTTTAGTGTACACTACCCTGTATAGCAACCTTTGTCTAAAACAGGGCCGATCGTCCTTAATTGACAAACTATCACAGATAAGAACATACATAAAACCATAACAATTTATGCATGAATAACTCAGTTGACAGTTTCATTTTAAACGTGCTTTAGTATAGCAAACTTTTCGTAAATAATAATGCCCACCTGATTTCGGCTAGCCTTTCACTTACTACTCCATTTCCTTAGTTCTTTCCAAGCCTTGAACTACCTTTCATTCCTTCATCGAAAAAAAGTATAACTATAAACAATAAGAAACTGAGAATTTATTGGAAATAACTTTATGTACTTAGCTTATACTTTTATCTTATTCTTTAAACTTCTCCCGATAATCTTAACCTTAATCTTTGTAAGAGTTCACTGAATAAGGAAAATTTTAACTCATCTTCTCCTTCTTTCACTTTGACTAAAGGGATATAACATTATAAACTTCACGTATAACATTCACACGAACGTATATCATTTATATACACCTATGTGCATATATGTGATTATCTTTCATCATGTTCATTCAACTGTTGATTATGAATCCCAAAACTTAAGAATAACTCCTATAGCTACAATCCAACTGATCTATATGCTCGTCTCTTATACTTGATCATACGATCATAAAATCTGAAGAAGCAAAACACAAGGATAGAAATCTAGGGACATGCTTTACAAAAATATCAACTTAGAGTTCCTAGACTGGAGTGCTTCATGAGGTATGGATCAAGTATCCTCACTATATGAGCAAAAGATATACTTTAATTTGCGAGGCTCTAGCAAAATAATTGTTATTGAACGAATACATCTAGGATTGAGGAATGGCTTGAAGTTATGGAAATCTAACATCTCAAGCTATAACGTTTTAAAATTCCATATTTTTCTCTTAAAGGAGTTAAAAACCATAGGCTTTTGAAAACATATCTGAATTCTGGAAAGCAGAGATCACACAGACTTAGGGGTCTAACTTTGAACAGCCATAAATCCTTCATTACTTGATGAATTTAAATGATTCAAGATGTTTTGGAAAGCCCAGACTACATAGAGTAACTTTCATTCAATTTACATTCAGGAATTAGCAAGATAAGGGGTTCAAAACCGAACATCAAAACTGGTGCAGAAGCTGCCTCGGCAGATTTTGAATCTGGACACCTAATCTTTGAAAAAAATCATAATAAATTCATACGAATTCCGTTTCAGACGAATAAAATGTCCACGGAAAGCTAAGAGGGAATACTTTAACATGGAAAATGTTTCAAACTCATATTATAAAGAGTTTGTTCACAGCAAAGGCCGTAAGTTAGCTGAATTTTCAGAAAACAAAAGAGAATGGTTTTCTTTGAGAGCTTTGATCGAACACCTCATCATATCGACTCTAGATGCTCATACCATACACGGCTTAACCAAGAATAACCAAGGAAACACACAAACAACTACTGTACTTGATCGAACTTGGAAGCAATCAAAGGGGTATCGAATAATTCATACATAAATCACATCGAAACTCTAATTCTATCAGAAACCTCCCTTTTAGAACACGAAGCCAATCTCTAAGGATTTCTCCTCCAAACTACTCTCTACCATTTGTAATCATACAAGCATATAACCAACTAAATTCTTCAACCAAGAATCTGAATTTTAAAAGCTTTAATTATAGTCTTAATAGTTCTTATTTCAAGCATTTTGAAGACGAATGAATCCTTACAATTAAATCCTACAGCTACACCTTAACAGCTACCTTATCAGCTGAACGACTCCAAAATTTAAGAGAGACAAGGTTTTATAAACATCCATTAAAACTCAATTCGAACCCTTTCTTCCTGTAATCGAGTTCGATCGGTACGATAAAATTTAGAATTAATCCCTGTAATAAGCTCTTCAGTTTATCGACCTAATTGACATTAACAGATTATAGGTTCTAAAATTAAATTCTCAATACCATTCCTAGAGTGTGAGAGAATCCAAGATATGCTAAATCACCACAACTTTCCCCCTTCGTTTTCCAGAATTCGAACCCATGGAAGATTGATTTAGAGTAATTTACCTTGATTAGGGAATCCTCTGCAGACTACAAGAACTTTCGATGCTTGGTTTAACCCTTGCTTACACCTTCCTTTTCTTCCATAAGCTTTAAAAGCGAGAGTGCAAGAACAAGAGCAATTTGGTGTGTTGTGGGTTTCGCGTGAAGAAGAAAAGAAGGAAAGGGAGAAGAAAGGAAAGGCGGAGGCGGTGGCAGTAGTTGAAGAGAAAGGAAAATGACGTGTGGCTTGGTGACTAAGAGAGAAAAGAAGAAAAAAGAATTTAAAATTCCTCCTATTAATTTCCAATCTCTATTCTTTTAGTTGCTAACATAATATATATATAGATATATATTTTTTATAATTCCTTTTCTCTCATCTAATTTATGATGCAACTATTTTGATCTACCATTTCTATTCTTTCTTTTCTATGATTCTTCTTCTTTATTTATTATTATTATCTCCAACATTCATTAACTACACTAAATAAAATACGGGGTATTACAAGAGAATTGGAGGAATTCTCTAAATGGATTGCTGATATAGGTGATGGAAACCTTGGAGGTCCGAATGATGGTCATGCTGACATCGAAATTCCTGATGATATATTGATGAAATGGTCAGGCAATCCAATTGAATGCATAGTCAACAGTACGTATCCAACATATTCTGCTGATGTTGAAGACGCGTCGTATCTACAGGATAGAGCAATTCTTGCACCTACTCTTCATGCAGTTGAATCTGTGAATGAGTACATGAGTTCGTTAAACAAGAGTGACGGCGTTTTATATAGAAGTTCGGATTCGATGAGCAGGTCTGATTCGGGTAGTGAGATGTTTCAGCAAGTGCATACTCCCGATTTCTTGAATACTATCAAGTGCTCTGGTGTGCCGAATCATGAATTGTGTTTGAAGGTTGGAACTCCGGTTATGCTGTTGAGGAATATTGATCATGCGAATGGCTTGTGCAATGGTACGAGATTGATGATTACCAAGTTGGGCACTTATGTTTTGGAAGCTAAAATCCTTACAGGCCACAATGCAAATCAAAACGTATTGATTCCGAGGTTGTCTTTGACTCCGGCTGATATGACTTTGCCGTTCAAGTTTGAGCGAAGGCAGTTTCCTTTGATTGTATCTTATGCAATGACGATCAACAAGAGTCAGGGACAATCGTTTTCTCATGTTGGGTTATTCTTGCCAAAACCTGTGTTTACACATGGTCAATTATACGTTGCTGTGTCGAGAGTACGGAGTCATCTTGGATTGAAGATTTTGATATCTGAAGAAGATAGAAATGATAGTACTACCACGAAAAATGTTGTATATAAGGAAGTTTTCCGAAATGTATAACATATTGTCGTTTAGTGCTCTAACATTGTATCCGTTTGCTCTTTGTATTATCTTTTATTCCTCTAACTTTGTATTCGCTTTGTACTTTTGTTGTGTTTTAGTGGTCTACTGTTGTATGCGTTTGTTCGTTTTATTTGTATGTTTACGTTACGGCTTACTGTTCGTAAAAAAAATTCGTAACTTAAAGGGCTGCGCATCGCGCGCGGGCGAGTACTAGTAAAACTAATAAAAATACCTTTTTTTTTTATTTTTATTTTTTTCAATTTTCAAATTGTAATTTCTTTTGAACTTATAATTAGCTCTAGTTTTTATTCAAACACTTTAACAACTTACAAATTCTTAGATTTTAAAGTTTATAAGCCCTTCGGAACATTTTATAAGCACTTAATTAGTGCTTATAAACTCCTCAAAATAAATTTTAGCCAAACACCACCCTTTAAATTTTAAGCTTTAAAAAACAACTTATAAACATTACTAGTGTTGTACCCGTGAGATGCACGGAAATGAATTTTTCATCGTATAAGTATTACAAAAAGTAATTTTTCGATTTTTTAAGTAAAAAGTAGTTCAAAATAATAAGGCGGCATAGATTAGAAGAATATAATTTGTAGTATTGTATTCCTTCCATCACTTCCTAAGTGATTTCTTTTAATTTAATCTACCAGATATATTAATATTTATTGAGTCACTTAGAAGAAATTGAGGTAATATATTTATATAAGTTCAAACAATGTATCATGAATTCCAAATGCTCTATTTGTCCCATTAAATAAGTCATAAATTTTGTTCTAACATGTTATTGTGTGTGTGTGTTAATTTTTTTATTTTTTTTCCTCTTTTATTGAGACTACAAAAAGTCTTATTTTATGTAAAATTGTAATAATAACTTATTTAGCAGGATGAAAGAAGTATATATTTCATAATTTGAATGTTGTACGCAATAAAACAAAGCAATATTTTAAAGGCCATATAAAAAAAATAAATTAATTATATAAACAAAAAACAATAAAATGAGAATTAATTAACAATTATAGTTTTTTATATATTTTGTAATACTTCTTTGTACACGACATTTGTAGTAGCATTCTTTTCACCCTCATTATCACAAATTAAAACTCTCAAGCCTTTTTGGCTTGTGACTCGTGAAAATGCTATATACCATTGACCATGACTAAAAACAGGTAATTTCAGAAATAATCCAACACGAGATAGCGACTGATGACCTTGACTTTTGTTTATTTTCATAGCATAGGAGACAATGAGGGGAAATTGCTTTCTCTGAAATTTGAAAGGCAACCGTTTGTCTAATGGTGTCATTGACATTCTTGGAATGAGAACTTTGTTTCCAACATTTTGACCAGCTATAACTTTAGCTTCTAACACGTGGCTTCCGAGTCTTGTAATAACAAATCTTGTGCCATTGCATAGACCATTTGCATGATCTATATTCCTCAAAAGCATAACTGGAGTTCCAACTTTCAAACATAATCGATGATTCGGAATAACCTGAACATTTAAGGCTGTTTAAGAACTCGGGAGTAAGTATTTCTTGGGAAAACGATGAAGTTGAATCTGCCCTGCAAGTATTGTCTGAGCTCAAATATTCCTGGCTTTCGCACTCATTCATGAGACCATGGATTGATTAATGGACTCGACCATGTCCAATGTTGGTGCCAAAATAGCTCGTTCTTGTAGATATGTTGAGATGTCATTACAGTTGCTAGATGATGGATAAATTTCCTCAACAATAGCTGCTGTAACACCCCACTTTATATTATTATTATTACTATTATTATTATAGAATTGAATAATTATTCTTAAATAAATAGATAAGAGTATTTTATTTTAGTAATAACTAGTGTAGTGCCCGTCGAAATTCGACGGAATTCAATTTATTTAGTGATTTAAAAAAATTAAAAATATATGATTTTGTATATTAATTATTTCAAGCAGTCCGTTACTCGTGATAATATGAAAATGAGTTAAGAAATTAATATTTTTACGCAAGGTATAATTTGTATTTATCCTGTTAAAATTTGATATGAATCACTTTGAAATGTTATTCTTATGCAAATATAAAATAAAATAAAATAAAATAAAATAGCCCTCTACTTGTGGTAATAAAAAAATTAGGTTATTTTTTTCATGATAGGTGTTATTATATCTCGTCAAAATTAACATAAATCACATTATAATGTTACTTTCAAGAAAATACAAAAAACATAAATATTAACATATGTCAAGCCGCCCATTATTTATAGAGTGAAAAAATAAATACTCATTTAGTGATAAGGAAATCAATATAAGGACACATTTAAAAAACACAAAATATACCAATTTTTGACGCGAAAGGACACAAATACCCTTACTAATAGACTTTGACTTTTACTAGTTAACACCACTCTTCTCTCCTCCCCCTTCTTCTCCCTTTTCCACATGTCTCTTCTCTCCTCATTATTTTTTCATTTTTTTTTTAATTTTTGTAATTTTTTAATTTTTGAATTTAAGTGTTTTTTTTCCCCTTCTTTTTTCTGACTACTGTAGCTGTGATATTTGTATAACTTTAAGAAAGTACGAAATATAACAAATTCGTACCAATGTGATATTAATATAACTTTAAGGAAATACGAAATACGAAATATAACAAATCCGTACCAATTATATATAAGAATTACGAAATACATACTGACTACTGTAGTTGTGATATTCGTATAACTTTAAGAAAGTACGAAATATAACAAGTTCGTACCAATGTGATATTAGTATAACTTTAAGGAAGTACGAAATATAACAAATTCGTACCAATTATATATAAGAATTACGAAATACATACTGACTACTGTAGCTGTGATATTCGTATAACTTTAAGAAAGTACGAAATATAACAAATTCGTACCAATTATAGATATGAATTACGAAATATATACTTGAGTATGCAATTATACAGTTATTGGTATGAATAAGATTCACTTCGTACTAAAGCCTATTGAGGAATTAAACCCTGAAACTAAAAATTAAACCTTGAGGTGAATATTAAAATTTCTTGGAGAAATCTAAACCATATTTGGTGGATCTAAACTTTAATTGAAAAATCTAAACCTTATTTGGGGTATCCAAACCCTATATAGGAAATCTATACCGTATCGTGCATTTTAACCATGTTCGAAAAGAAAATTGCGTACCAGATTTAAACGAAAAAAATAAAACTCAAGCGATGATTTTCAATAAATTTATTTTCAATACACAAACAAAACCGAAATTCCAGTAAAAATATTGTAAAATTAATGTTAAATCGGTACGAAATGAAAATTGCGTACCGGATTTAAACAAACAAACTAAAACTTCAACGATGATTTTCAATAAACTTAGTTTCAATGCACAAACAATCTAGTAAAAATATTGTAAAATTAATGTTAAATCGGTACGAAATATAGTTATTTGTAATTGATGATAGTGCGAACATTTTTTTTCTTCTAAATATTTAACACACCCTATTTTTATCTTATAAGTTGGTACGAAAATAAGATATTCGTAACAAAACTATTGTTAAGGAAGTACGAATTCAACATGTCGTTACATCAATAATGTGGTTTTTTAGAAAAATGGTGATAGTACATAATATTTAGTAACCCATTCAAAATGAAAAATATAAACAAACAAACAAAAGTAATCAAATTGGTACAAAGTGGAACGAAATATGAAATTCATACCTAAAAATGGATAAAAAATTCAAATTAATGGTAGATTTAAAATGCAAAATTACAACCAATGATTGTACAAACGGTACGAAATAAGATATTCGTATCTTACAACAATATAAACATGCATTATCAAACCTTACATGTGCCAATTATTAGCAATAGATTAAGTTCAAAGTCCAAACCAAAACCAAAATTTCTCAAAAACAATAAAGATCTTTGGAATTAAAGGAACAAAAAATAGACCAAAGTATGCCATCACTATCATGTAATAGGGAAGGCAATTTACCCGCGGATACCCGACCCTAATAGGTGTGGGTTTGAGGGGCATATAGTACCAGCTGGTAGCTTCGTGGTACAAATTTGTTACCCATTTAGTTCGCGGATACGGGTATGGATAGTCACTATCCGTACCCGCGATACCCGTTTACCCGTTAGTAATATCCGTAAATATATCCGTGAAAGTATCCGCGAATATAGCCGCGAAAATATCCGTAAATTTACCTGCGACTATACCCGTTTACCCATTAGTTAATTTTTAATGTTTATAATTATAATTACTCCTATATTATTATAAAATAAAGATAAGAAATACATTAAAAAAATATTAAAATAAACAAATTAATTACTCTTAAACGGGTACCCGCGGGTGGCGGGTAAACGGGTATCCGCGGGTGGCGGGTAGGCGGATACCCGACGGGTGGCGAATACCCGCGGGTGACGGGTATGGTTGGCGGATAGTACCCGTCGCGGGTTCGCAGGCGGGTAGCGGGTACGGTTTTTTTCGCGGATACGGGTACGGGTAACCACTATCCGTACCCGCCATACCCGATTGCCATCCCTCATGTAACAATTATAACTATTGAATGCTCTATTATGAGAAACATTTTTACTATTACAACACAAGAGTAGCACGGTCGGATAATTTAGAGTTTAGTCATTCAAAGGGATCAACTCAACAAAGGTTCTACATTCAAGACTCTGTTAATGCCATAGATATACGAAACCAATGTAAGCAACCAACATCACACTATCCAAAAATTAAAATATACTATTCAAGAAGTGGTACAATCTTTCGAAACTTGAATGCGAGCAAGCAACTCTTACTACAAATCCTCCACAACACCGATTAACACCCAATTAATTGCTCAACTGCAACAATCATTCGGAGAAAAATAGTTAACTAACCTCCAAAATCACCGAATCAAAACCCTAACCTCAAAATTAAACCCTAAGTAGAGAGAGAAAGCACAGCAGATTCCGAATTCAACACATTACCACAGCACCCAATTCAACACACATCCACCACAAACTCAAATTCTGAATACAGAAACTCACAGCAGATCAAATAAGAGAAAAAGACGAGTACATATCCAATAGAGAGAGAAACACATTACCACAGCCGGTGGGAGGGGAGGTTGTTGGGAACCCCTTGCAGTTTGATTTTGATGATGTTTTTCGAAACCACACTTAGGCATATTTTCACTTGTTTAGGGTCAAGGCCGATAGATCGACCTGCTACCTGTTAGTGCAGGTCGATGCTCTCTAAAGTCTAAATACAAGTTTGATCCACTCTGTAAGAGAAAGGTTGTTTATCGACCTGCCTCATTCGGATCGAGCTGGTATATCTAGCTGTCTATCGACCTTCCTTATCAAGCTTCCAGCCTGCTTTGACTTAGAAGATTTCAAGAGCTGGATTATCATATCAAGGTCGTTGTTCCACCTTCATGGAGCAACACGACCTGATCCTTGCCACGTGGTATGCCAGCAAGGACGAATCTTCCCAACGGCTAGAAGTGAGTCACGCCCCAACGGCTAGTGCCACATCATCCAGACTCCAACGGCTAGTTTTCAAAAACTGCCTATATATACTTCAAGCCATTATCGGATTCAAGCACGGGAAACTCAAGCTATCAACGCAAATACTCTGCCAAAATCTCTCTCAAAGTTCATATCCTTTCAAGTGTTCGAAATTCCATTAGTTTCCCAAACACTTGACGAATAGAGATTTTCGACTCCGATAAAAGCCCCAACGACGAAGTGATCACTGCTGCTTGTCGTTGATTCAAACAACTTCTTCTCCGACTCGTTCGAAGTTAGAAAGATTGTTTTGTGTTCTTCACCATTATAGAGTTAGTCAAGCTCTGTAGTAAGTGAAAGGTTGTTTGTACATTTCTGTACGAAAGGTTGTAAGGGTCACGACCCAAAACTCGTGTCTAGATATATTCAAGTTAGAGTGTATTTAGAACTGATACTCAGTCAGTATAAATAAGAGAGAAGTTGGATCCGAAGGTAAAGGGATTCTCAGGTCGAGTCGACCTGACGTGGACGTAGGAGGGTTTCTCCGAACCACGCTAAATTGCGGTGTCTCTGTCTCTCTCTCTCTCTCTCTCTCTTTACTTATCGCTCTTTCTTATTTTATCAATCTGACAAGCACCAACCTGCATCTCACGAAACAACCTGCATTTGTCTATCGACCTTAGATTTTTCAAAGAGTTAATCAACCTCCGCTTCCGCATAAACACAGTTTGATAAATCAAGCTTGTTTTCAAACGAGCTTGATAGATCAATCTGCCTCTGATAGGATCGACCTTGACAGTCGACCTCTTTAACGACCTGATTTTCAAAAACGTCAAAAACGGTTAGTTATTGGTGTATTCCCCCCCCCCCCCCCCCCCCCCCCCATACACCAATTACTCTTTTCCGGGACCAACAAATGGTATCAGAGCAGTGGTTCTTTTGACCGCTGCTTTGCATACTAAAAGTTTTTTTTTTTTAAACTTTTGGTCATTTTGAACCGATCCTTTTGAAAAATCTTTTCATTCATACATATCATATTATTTGCAATGGAGGCTTCTCTTCTCAGGGTCTGTGAAGATTTCTCCATACAAGGCTATGAAGACTGGAGTTTCAGAATCAAGATGTGACTCAAAGCACATCACGTCCTCATGTGGGAGATCATCGAAAATGGCCCCATTCTCATTTATGCAGCGAAGATCATCGTTGAAGGAACGTCCCCCGGGGAGGCCACATACGAGAAGATCCTCAAAAATCCTCGCGACTACACAACCGAGGAAAGGAAGGAGGCCAGTCTCGATGATTATGCAAAGGGACTCATCTCTAGCACTGTAAAGGGCGTCTATCTTGCCAAGATCCGAAATCTTGAGACTGTCAAAGAGATGTGGGACACCCTCCGGTCCATCAGCCTGGGATCAGAAGAGATAAAGGAGAACAAGCTGTCCATGGCGTGCAGCAAGTTTGATGACTTCAAGATGATTTCGGGTGAAACCATAGAAGTAATGAAGATTCGCTTCACCGAAATAATTCTCGAAGTCGCTGCAATCAACCCTCACAAATATACGCAGCGCGAGAAAAATCTTAAAGTGATGCGTTCTCTACCCGCAAATTGGCACATATACGCCGCTATGCATCCAGCCCGTTCCGACTTCAACTCTCTCACCACTGAAGATCTTTTCGACATTCTTGTCGGAAATGAATATGAGATGATCCGCATCCACGGGTCAGCACAGCCTTCTACTAGCAAGAAGGCCGATGAAAAGAATGACAAGGAGGTAGTCTTCAAGGCCGAGTCAGCCTCTGCTGCTACCCCAAGCTCGATTGACGAATCCATTGTCAAAAAGTTCGAGAAGATGACTCTTGACTATGCTCTCGCTGCTAGGAGAAATGAGAAGCTCCTAGGAAAAGTTGTCAAATACAAGAAATTCTACCGTGACAACAAGCGAAATTTCTCAAACCGCAACCACGACCGCCCTGACAAAAAGGGAGAAGGTAAACCCTCAACCTTCAATTCTTCTAACACACCCGAGGGTGGCTGTTTTGGTTGTGGCAGGCCGGGTCACTACAAGACCGATTGTCCCGATCTGACAAAGGCCGAGAGAGACGAGCTCCGTGAAAAGCGCGATAAGAAGCTCAAGGATCAAAGAGCTGCCATGATCGCTGAAGAAACAAAGGAAGCTCATCTCTCAGACAGCTCGTCAAGTGATGACGAGGGTTACATCACTTTCGATGAAAGTGATGATGAAGAATGTTTTGTTGAAGAACACCAACAAACCGTGGGATCTTCAAAGGTAGATCCTCAACCCATTTCACTTTCTTTTTCTGACGATGAATGTGCAGAAGAAGGTGAAGAACTATCCGAGGCTGCTTGGGAAGAAATCAAGAAACAGCTCAATGATTATGCCGATCTCGTGGTTACACTCAAAGAGGTCGTTGAAGATAATGTTGAGCTAATGAACAAGAATGAAAAATACAAGCTAGCATTAGAAGAAAAATTCACTCCCTATGATGAAGAAAAGGAAAGGGAGATCGAAGCCCTAAAGTCAAAAATTGAAGAATTGACTTTCCGAGTAAAGGAGTTCGATACCAGGGCGCTCGAGAAGGACGAGTCCCTCAAAATCAAAGATGCCGAAATTCACAGCCTTACATCAAAGTTGGCTAACTTGGTTATTCGACACGAACTCCTCGTAGAAAAAGAAGGAAAGTTTCAACTCACCTTGAGTCAGTTGAAGAAAAGCGGAAAGAAATAGGAAGAGGTCCAATCCATGCAACGCAATCCGCGTGATCACTCTGGTATTGGATTTAGTGGAAAATCCAAGGAAAGCAAGGATAAAGACTGCGAGATCAAGTTCGTAAAGGCGCAGTCAAAATCAAAGAATATTCGGAAAGCTCATCAAGCTCTCCCAGATAAGATGGTCAAGCTGAAAATCCAGTTCGACAGCCCCAAGCCATTCTTTTAAAGCAACACAAGAAGGAACAACCTGTTCCTCAAAAGAAAGTGAGTCGACCTGCCCAGCATCGTCGACCTGCCCCCACTCATCAAATGCAAGCTGTTCATCAAGGGCGTTACGAAGGCCAGTACTATCAAATGCCGTATCACCCTCAGTTCTTATACCCTGCTCATCAAGGATGTTACTGCCACTATCCACAACAGTCAAACTTTCAAGACTGGCAGTATCAACCTGGTTTTCATGAAGAGCATTATAATCAGCCTCGCCGCCCCCGTTCAAAGAAATCCAAGGCTCCCAAGCCCAAGACCGCCACTGCCTCGTCCTCAGCCTCGGATAGAAGCAGACCGACGAAACAAATCTGGGTCCCAAAGGCCGTTCCCGCAACCGATGTAGCACCCAATCTCAAATGGGTTGCTAAGTTTAATAAATTGCAGTTCGGGAAGGCTCAAAGAAGGAGCCAAGCAGCTCATGGAGCTGTATGGATCATTGATAGTGGATGCTCCAAGCACATGACGTGTGACAAAACGCTACTATCAAATTATCAAGAACGAGACGGGCCACTTGTGACCTTTGGAGGAAATTCGAAGGGTCACACAAGAGGCCAGGGCGATCTAAAAGTTGGAAAAACAACTATTTCTAATGTCTCATATGTTGAAGGTTTTAATCATAATTTATTCTCTGTGTCGCAATTCTGCTCGAATGGTAAACGAGTAGAATTCACCACTAACAAATGTCTCGTGAGAAATGAGGAAGGAGAAATACTTCTTACCGGAATTTTGCAGGATAGACTCTACATAGTTCAATGGACTGATGGGATAGAGACCTGCCTGATCACAAAGGCTGATACCGAGACAAGTTGGTTATGGCACAAGAGGCTGAGTCATTTGAACTTTAAGGCCATCAATAAGCTCGCACGCAACAAACTGGTGATCGACCTGCCAGATCAAGTCTTCGATCGTGATCACATTTGCAAAGCCTGTCAAGCTGGAAAGCAAATAAGATCATCCTTTCCAAGTGTGACAGCACAAGCTTCAAATCGAATTCTTGAGCTTCTCCATCTCGACCTCTTTGGTCCAGTCACTCCCTTGAGTATAAACGGTAGAAAATACGCTCTTGTTATTATAGATGACTATTCTAGATTTACGTGGGTTATTTTCATGTACAAAAAGAAGGAGACTTTGGAGAAGCTACCCGCGTTGCTGAGCAAACTGTGCAATCAAAAGGAGAAATCCATCATCTCCATTCGATCCGATCGAGGCACCGAATTTATCAATGCAATGATCGAAGAATATTGCACAAAGAGTGGAATTCATCATCAAACCTCAGCAGCTCGTACACCTCAACAAAACGGCGTAGTGGAGCGCCGTAACAGGTCGCTGAAGGAAGCAGCTCGTACCATGTTGGATGAAACCAACCTTCCAAAGAAGTTTTGGGCAGAGGCCGTTAACACAGCCTGCTACACCCAAAATAGGTCGATCATCACTACCCGACATGGGAAGACTCCTTATGAGCTGTGGAATAACAAGCTCCCCAGGTTAAAGTATTTTAAATCTTTTGGATGCTTGTGTTACATCCATAACAATGGGAAATCTCAATTAAAAACTTTTGATAGCAAGGCCGATCCAGGAGTATTTTTAGGATACTCTGAGGTTAGCAAAGCTTATAGAGTTTTTAATAAGAAAACCCTAGTTGTGGAGGTAACACCTCATGTTGTGTTTGATGAATCTACTTGTCTGTACAGAGAGTTAAGTACAAGTCCAGATCATTCCGTTACTAACAGGCCGTTCAACTCCCCCATCGGCGACCTGCTAGTGTGGACTCCAACTGATCTAGAGGAAGAGGATCAATCTGATCCGAAGGTCACACAGCAAGGGGGAAATGATGCAAGTAATGTTCCTACATCGAGCTGTAATACATCAGCCGGAATTAACCAGGCTGATCCCCCATTCTCAGTTCCCCGGACTGATGTTGTTCACGACCTTACAACTCAAATCGAGCAGCTCGATGACTCAATGGAGCAGCTTGATATTCAGTCCGATCAGCAGCTTGATCAACAGCCCGAGCAACAGCACGTGCTCACTGATCAACCTTCAACTCACCCAGAGTTTGACGAACCTATTAATGAGCCCGATCCAATTATTTCAAACAAAGAAAGATCACGACGCAGACGATGGATCGATGATTGTTTCACTAAAAAGTGTTCGCAATAGAACGAAATCCTATCGTAGCACTAGCAAGTAAAACCAAAGTATCGAATCTCAAGGAAAACTTAACAGGGCAATCAATTATGTAGTAAAAACCTAATCTAGGCTAAATCTAGGAAAGCAAGTAAATAAGATTTTTGGGGGTTTTGTTTTAAATCCTAGGCAAATAAAATAAATCAAAGCAATAAATAAAAACAAGTAAATAACTAATCTAAGAATGAGGAAATAAATCTAGAATTAAACTAAAGAAAAACGATTAATCTACCTAGGCAAGAATTGAAAAAAAAGCAATAAAGGAAGCAATACTCTAGACATGATGAATGAAATCTGGAAATTTAAAGGAAAATTAATCTAACTACGAAAGCTTTGAAAAGCGAGAGGATTGAAATCGAAGGAAAAACGAATCTAAACTTTAAACTAGAAATCGAAAGAACGAAATTAAACTAAGGAAATTAAAAGAAGCAATTACGAAAACGAATCTAAAACTAAGTAAAACAATTAAAGCAAGTAAACGAAAGCAATAAATAACTTACGAGAATTAAACGAAGAATGAAGAACGCGAAGTAAAAGAAGAACTTGAATTGAATTGCACGAACTAAGAATCCGGATCCGAACAAAGTAAAACTAATCTAAAGTGTTTAAGTGCTGAAAACTAAAGCTAAACTATGATAAAAGATGATACAAATTCGTGCACAAGGATGATATATATATACTAGGTAAAAACCTAGATAAATAAGGAAAACACAGCTGTCGCCGGAGTTGGACGGCGTCCAGCACAAGTTGGACGGCGTCCAGAAGTTCATTCTGCATAAATTCGGCTTAAACGCTGGACGCGATGTTGGACGTCATGTTGGACGGCGTCCAGATTGGGTTTGGACGACGTCCAGATCCTTGATCTGGTCACTTTGCGCATCTTTCTTGTTTCGGCCGTATCTTCCTCGTCCGAACTCCAAATTGACCTCCGTTTTCGCCTACGTGCTCCTATCGAACCCTCTTCGATATAATGCTTCTTTCTTCTTATTTTCTTCTCATTTTAGCCCTTTTCATCCTACAATACCAAAGACTCCAAAACAACCAAATCATAGCCTCAAACAACGAAAACACACAAAAACTAAGGGAAAACAGACACGAAAAGACAACGAAAAACCTAACATCTAGACACCAATCAAAATCCCCCACACTTAGACCTTTGCTTGTCCTCAAGCAAAACAAAATAAACAATAGACTCAAGTATTGTGAACTATATAGGCCTCAAAACTTTTCGAAAACAAACTCTTATAATCATGATCAAAACTATGCACACAACCTTAGCATCAATCAACACAATCTACTCAACTAATTCAAAGTATGCTAATCCATCAAAGAACACTCTCCATCATGTGAGATTTTGTATATGAAAGTGAACACTCAACTCTCTCAAGGAAAAGATGTAATATAATGCACATCAAGAGAGTTCACTCAACGTCAATGCAATGCAACATGTTTGCCATAGGCTTGCCTTCAATCTCAACATCTCCACCTAATGTAATACTTACAAACTAGGATCAAAAAGGTCTTTATACAAGCTTGTAATGTAGGGACATTGGTTAAGGTAGGGAATATATAGGCTAAGTGACTCAAAATGCTCTAAATCATCAACCTCTTTTTCAACTTCGATCAAAGTATGGATTTTTATCTCCATATTCTACCCTCCAACACACCAAATACAAACTCAAAGATGCTAAAATATCAACTATACAAATCAAAGCTAACTATCCCCTTATGCTTATTTTTTCTCTTTTTCTTTTCTTTTCTTTTTTTTCTAGAGCTCAACTAATAAATGTTCTTTCTAATGTTGAACAAAGGCTCTATTTTTTTTTTTTCTTATCTCTTTTTTTTTTTCTTTTCTTTTTTTTTTTCTAAGCTCATAGGGATAGCTAACTACACTTAAACAAGCATCTAAAATTTCTTCTCTTTCTCTCCTTCTACACCACAACAAATATTTTCCAATTATCTCCTTCCATATCACCAACTACAACTAAGGATACCCATAATCATCCAAACCTCCTATCATCCGGTTTCACAAAGAACGGCTAATAAAGGCTCAAAAGGGGTAAACAAAGGATTATGAACAAGGTTGGTGTATAGGAATCATGTGGCTACGAAAGACTGGCCTAAGATCATCTCCTAGTTCGTAAATATACTAAGGTCTTGATGGAGAAACAAGGCAAGTTCTAGAAACAATGAAGCATGCATGATCACTCAATCAAAGAATAGGCATAAATATGCACAAATAGCTCAATTCTCACGGGTTCAAACTAACTAGTTCCCGACATCATAGCATACTTCAAATTCAATGAATAAAATGCGTCGCTTCGCCAAGGTTCCATGCATAATGAAGATCACGAATTTTTCTCCAAAAAATCAACAAAAATTTTCTGTCATCGGCCAAATCCACAATACTATCATCACATGCTCATTTGACTCATTAACTCCTAAGACTCAACAAAATTAAACACATCATGCCAAAGTTTCAAAGACCCCCCCCCCCCCCCCCCCCCACACACACACACACACACACACACTTAGAATCAAGCAATGACCTCATTGCGAGAGAAAAAAAAAAAAAAAAAAAAAAAAAAAAAAAAAAAAAAAAAAAAAAAAGGGATAGAAGGAACTTATCGCACAATGTCGACCAACACACTTGAAATCCCGAGAAATTCCAAGTAGTACCTACAAAACAAACACAAAACACAATACCAAAGCGTAAAATTGCACAAAATAAAGAAAAACGAAACAAAAGACTCAAAACCAAATGAAAAGACACAAAAACAAGGCTGAGATTAGTTGAAAGGATCTTGGAACCGTGGATCTTGCCATCGGGGATCGAGCGAATTAAGAAAGGAACAATTTTGGAGTTCGAGAAAATTGGGGAGGCCTGTTCAGGGTTGGACGGCCGTCCAACTCAAGTTGGACGGCGTCCAACTCTCAAATCTGTTCAAAAGTTGGTTTTGGCCTCGTCTCGACCACTCTTCACGCCAATCCTTGTACACTGCTCCCTGCACGAAAAATCAAAAAGAAAACAAAAGAAAATACGACAATAACAAAGGGTACGGGAAACCGCACTAGGAGGCTCGATGTGACCCATCGATGATTAAACCTAGTGAATTATGTGCCATAAACGTTCACATGTTAAAAAAAAAAAAGAGAAAAGAAAGAGTTGTTTATTTGTTGAATAAAAGGGGAAGTAGGCTAGACGTCTAAGTTGTGGTGATCTTGATATTTGTAAGATGTGTGTTATCATTGCTTTTCCTCTTACTTGGATTGATTTATAAGCCGCATAGTTTGTTGATGATGATTGTTCATAACTTGGGATTAAAGAGACCTTGTTTGAGTTTGTCGATTCCGGCGATTAAATGTTCTATGATTTGAATTGTTTGGATTGAGTCTAAGTTGGTGTTTATATTGCTTGAGGACAAGCAAAGGTCTAAGTGTGAGGGATTTTGATTGGTGTCTAGATGTTAGGATTTTCATTATGTTTTTGTGTCTTTTTTTCGTTGTGTTTTTGTGTCTTTTCATGTGTTTTTGGCTATGATTTGGTTGTTTGGAGTTTTTGGTACTTGTAGGATAAAAAGGGCGGAAACGAGAAGAAAAGCAATCATTGACCTCGAGTTCTAACCTCTCATGATTTTATTGAAGATTCATTTTGGATGTAATGAAAGCATTATATCGAAGAGGGGTTCGATAGGAGCGCATAGGCGAAAACGGAGGTCAATTTGGAGTTCGGACGAGGAAGATACGGCCGAAACAAGAGAAGCGCGCGCAATCGTCCAGAACGTGATTTGGACGATCGTCCAGAATCTGGACGATCGTCCAGATGATTGTAGCGTGATGTACCAGTACCTGATTTGGCCGAACGGCCAAGTCCTTAACAAATCTGGACGACCGTCCAGATGTCCGCGTCCAGCTATTAGTTTCCTTATATGATTAGGTTTTCTTCCTATTAAATATTAGTACTTTGGGACGAATTGGGATCATCCTTTAACATCTTTTAGCATATTTTAGCTTAGTTTTCAGCACTTAAACACTTTAGATTAGTTTTACTTTGTTCGGATCCGGATTCTTAGCTCGTTTAATTCAAGACTTCTTTATTTAATTCGCGTTCTTCGTCTTCGTTTAATTCTCGTAAGTTCTTTTATTGCTTTCGTTTATTTGCTTTAATTGCTTTGCTTTAGTTTTAGATTCGTTCTCTTAATTGCTTCGTTTAATTTGCTTAGTTTTAATTTCGTTCTTTCGATTTCTAGTTTAATGTTTAGATTCGTTTTCCTAGTTTCGATTCTCTCGTTTTTCAAAGCTTTCATAGTTAGATTAATTAGCCTTTTAATTTCCAGATTTTAATCATCATGTCTAGAGTAGTTTATGCTTTCTTTATTGCTTTCTTTATTGCTTTCCTTTCGATTCTTGCCTAGGTAGATTAATCGCTTTCTTAGTTTAATTCTTAGATTTATTTCTCAAGTTCTAGATTAGATTATTTACTTGCTTTAATTTATTGCTTTTATTTATTTTCTTGCCTAGGATTTAAAACAAAAACCCAACAAATATTATTTACTTGCTTTCTTAGTTTTAGGCTAGATTAGGTTTTACTACATAATTTATTGCCCTGCAAAGTTTTCCTTCGAGATTCGACATTGGGTTTTACTTGCTAGTGCTACGATAGGATTTCGTTCTATTGCGAACACTTTTTGGTGAAACAAATTTTGGCGCCGTTGCCGGGGAAAACTTTAGGCTATTTGATTGTGTAGTATTTTTATTTTATTTTATTTGTTTTTCGTTCGATTTCTTTTCCCTTCCACTCGGTGCGTTTAATCCGTTTGTTGAGTGTTGTGTAAGCAAGGTCGTCGAAGTCTCTAAAGGAAGTTGACACCTCACATCGACATCATCAATAGAAGAAGGCGCTCTAAACCGCGACGAAGGAAGAAGAAGACGAGAGTTCGAAGCAATGGCACAAAAGATGGGAGATTTTGCTCGTCCCACCTTCACCGCCACCACTTCGGCAATTGTCCTAACCACCGAGGTTAGGAATTATGAGCTTAAACCGCACCACTTGGCTTTGCTCCCTACCTACTACGGGCTGCCCAACGAAGATGCTCTCACGTTCATTCGCGAATATTGCACGATGGTGCAAAATTTTCCACTGGGAGAGCTTTCGGAGGACGACTTGAAGATGAAGTGTTTCCAATACACGTTGAAGGATAGAGCAAAGTCATGGTATCTCACTCTCCCGGCCAACTCTCTCACAACTTGGAATGCGCTGTGCGAGAAGTTCATGATGAAGTACTACCCCAACCACAAGACACAAGAGGTGCGATCGAAGATCATGAATTTTGCTCAAGGAGCCGATGAGCCTTTTCATGAGGCTTGGGAGAGATTCCAAGAATTGTTGCAGCAGTGCCCTCACCATCAAATGGCGTCCGAGATGCTTTGGCAATATTTCTACGATTCTCTAATTCAAACTTGCCAATTCATGGTGGATAGCTTGGCCGGAGGAAACATCGGAGTGAAGACAGCCGACGAGTTGAGGATGATCTTTGAGACTCTTGCTGCAAGCTCTCAACAAAAGTCGTCTCGACCGAGGAAGATGGAGGCTAGTGAGGTCACTATTAGCCCGGATTTGACGAAGCAATTGGCCGATATGATGAGGGATCTCCAAGAACTCAAGATGAAGACTCCACTTACCCCTTCGGAGCCTTGTGGCATGTGTGGACTAGCTGGCCATGTCATCGACGAGTGCACTAGGAAGGCCGAGCTTACTTATGAAGGAGGAGCCGAAGTCTACGCTGCACAAGGATACCCACCACCACCATATGCTCAACAATTTCCTCACCAACAACCATTCTACCATCCCCCACAGTCTTACTATCCACAGCCGCTTGATTCTTATTTAATTCAAGACTTCTTTATTTAATTCGCGTTCTTCGTCTTCGTTTAATTCTCGTAAGTTCTTTTATTGCTTTCGTTTATTTGCTTTAATTGCTTTGCTTTAGTTTTAGATTTGTTCTCTTAATTGCTTCGTTTAATTTGCTTAGTTTTAATTTCGTTCTTTCGATTTCTAGTTTAAAGTTTAGATTCGTTTTCCTAGTTTCGATTCTCTCGTTTTTCAAAGCTTTCATAGTTAGATTAATTAGCCTTTTAATTTCCAGATTTTAATCATCATGTCTAGAGTAGTTTATGCTTTCTTTATTGCTTTCTTTATTGCTTTCCTTTCGATTCTTGCCTAGGTAGATTAATCGCTTTCTTAGTTTAATTCTTAGATTTATTTCTCAAGTTCTAGATTAGATTATTTACTTGCTTTAATTTATTGCTTTTATTTATTTTCTTGCCTAGGATTTAAAACAAAAACCCAACAAATATTATTTACTTGCTTTCTTAGTTTTAGGCTAGATTAGGTTTTACTACATAATTTATTGCCCTGCAAAGTTTTCCTTCGAGATTCGACATTGGGTTTTACTTGCTAGTGCTACGATAGGATTTTGTTCTATTGCGAACACTTTTTTGTGAAACAATCTTCCACAACTCCCAAAGGACTGCTCACGGTGCCGTCTGCTAGCTCAATGCGCATATCGGTAGCTTGAGGGACTCTTGAGTTCATCTTTTCGAAAATAGAATACGGCATCAAATTCACCGCAGCTCCTAGATCCATCAATCCCGAGACGGTCTCTCCACTATCCAAAACGATGCTCAAGTCGAAACCTTCCGGATCTCCTCTTTTTGGAAACGAATTGATAGGCTCGAAATCCTTCTTCTCCTTCTTCACAACACTCTGAATAGGTGGAGCATACGGGTTGAGCATCTTGTTTTTCACACGACTTGGAAAAGGAATGGGAGGAACATAAGGATTGAAAGTCTTGTGTAGAGGTGGGGACTCTTTCTCGGACTCCTTCTCGGGCTCTTCATCGGGTTCCTCGGGCTCCGTGCGTTTCTCATCGGGGTTGGACGCCGTCCAGATCCTGATTCTGTATGATTTGGAGATTTCGCATGGGGTGCCCGTCCAGAAGGGGTGGACGGCCGTCCAGAGTTGGACGCCGTCCAACCTGGACGCCGTCCAAACTCATCTGGACGCCGTCCAGATCCTTGCACTGCCGGATTATTGCTGTCGCTCCACTGCTTGATCGGGCTCCTCCTATCACTTGAACTCCCTTGGGGCGACCTCGTGACACCATTGCATTGTAACACCGTGATTGCATGAGCTTGGTGAGGCGGAACGGGAGGAACATATGGAGGATATTGCACCTCGTTGGCTTGTTGCGGTTGAATCCCTTGGCTCAGAATTCGCCCCGGTTGTTGCATTAGGTGCATGGAACTGGAAATTTGGCCAATGGCTGTCTCGAGCCTCTTAATGTTTGCATCAAGTGCATGGAGACGATCCTCATCGACGGGAGGCTTTTGTGGAGGTCCTTGAGGACGAGCATTTGGATGTGTAGGTGGTGTAGGAGTAGGTTGAGGAGGGTAGTATGGAGGTGGTGGATAATAAGGATTCGGAGGGTATTGAGGGTATTGAGGAGGAGGATAATATGGTGGAGGTTGAGAGTAGTAGGGATTTGGTGGAGGGTAGGTATTATTATATGGAGAGGGGCGTCGATACTGAAAATTCGGGTTCGTACCTTGCCCTTGAGGTGGTGGCATGTAACCTTGGGCAGCATAGACATCGGCTCCCCCTTCATAAGTGGATGCTCCCATGTTGTGACAACCCTCCTTGATGTGTCCCAACTCTCCACAAATCTCGCATTTGTCCGGCTTCCTCTCTTCCTCCTTCGGGACCGGTGCACTTTGCTTCATCTTCAAGCTCTCGAGATCCCTATACATGTCGGCTATTTGCTTCTTCAAATCGGGACTCATCGAAATTGCACTCGCCTCCACTTTCCTCGGTCTAGCTGATTTTTGTTGAGAACTTGCAGCAAGCGTCTCGAAAATATCCTTCAACTCGTCAGCTGTCTTGACCGCTATGTTGCCTCCGGCCGAACTATCCACCATGAACTGACAAGTTTGGTTGAGGGTGTCGTAGAAATATTGCCAAAGCAACTCCGATGCCATTTGATGATGAGGGCATTGTTGAAGTAGCTCTTGGAACCTCTCCCATGCTTTGTGAAACGGCTCATCGTTGTCTTGGGAGAAATTCATAATCTTCGACCTCACCTCTTGCGTCTTGCGGTTCGGGTAGTACTTGAGCATGAATTTCTCACACACCGCATTCCATGTGGTGAGAGAGTTGGCCGGGAGAGACAAATACCATGACTTTGCTCGATCCTTGAGGGTGTACGGGAAGCACTTCATCTTCAAGTTGTCCTCCGTGAGTCCCGAGAGTGGGAAAGTTTGCACCAACGTGCAAAACTCTCGGATGAATGTCAAAGCGTCCTCGTTGGGCAGCCCATGGTAGGATGGGAGCAACGCCATGTGGTGAGGTTTAAGCTCATGATTCCTGACCGCTTCCGTCAGGACAATCGCCGAAGTGGTGGCTGTGAATGTGGGGCGAGCAAAATCGCCCATGACTCTAGCTGCCATGGCTTCGGGCTCTGCAAATAACAAGACTAAACCAAAGTCTTGAGAAACGATCTCTTCCTTCTCCTTCGCGGCTAAAATTGCTTTCCTTTGATGGATGTTGTCGACGTAGGGCGCTAAATTCCTTTGAAGACTTCGGCGACCATGCATAAACAACACTCAACAAAAGGGTTAAACGCACCGAGTGGGAGAAACAAGAAAATCGATAAAAACACAAATAAAAATAAAACAAATAAAAATACTACACAATAAATCGCCTAAAGTTTTCCCCGGCAAATTTGTTTCACTAAAAAGTGTTCGCAATAGAACGAAATCCTATCGTAGCACTAGCAAGTAAAACCAAAGTATCGAATCTCAAGGAAAACTTAACAGGGCAATCAATTATGTAGTAAAAACCTAATCTAGCCTAAATCTAGGAAAGCAAGTAAATAAGATTTTTGGGGTAAATCTAGGAAAGCAAGTAAATAAGATTTTTGGGGGTTTTGTTTTAAATCCTAGGCAAATAAAATAAATCAAAGCAATAAATAAAAACAAGTAAATAACTAATCTAAGAATGAGGAAATAAATCTAGAATTAAACTAAAGAAAAACGATTAATCTACCTAGGCAAGAATCGAAAAGAAAGCAATAAAGGAAGCAACGAAGAAAGCATAAACTACTCTAGACATGATGAATGAAATCTGGAAATTTAAAGGAAAATTAATCTAACTACGAAAGCTTTGAAAAGCGAGAGGATTGAAATCGAAGGAAAAATGAATCTAAACTTTAAACTAGAAATCGAAAGAACGAAATTAAACTAAGGAAATTAAAAGAAGCAATTACGAAAACGAATCTAACACTAAGTAAAACAATTAAAGCAAGTAAACAAAAGCAATAAATAACTTACGAGAATTAAACGAAGAACGAAGAACGCGAAGTAAAAGAAGAACTTGAATTGAATTGCACGAACTAAGAATCCGGATCCGAACAAAGTAAAACTAATCTAAAGTGTTTAAGTGCTGAAAACTAAAGCTAAACTATGATAAAAGATGATACAAATTCGTGCACAAGGATGATATATATATACTAGGTAAAAACCTAGATAAATAAGGAAAACACAGCTGTCGCCGGAGTTGGACGGCGTCCAGCACAAGTTGGACGGCGTCCAGAAGTTCATTCTGCATAAATTCGGCTTAAACGCTGGACGCGATGTTGGACGTCATGTTGGACGGCGTCCAGATTGGGTTTGGACGGCGTCCAGATCCTTGATCTGGTCACTTTGCGCATCTTTCTTGTTTCGGCCGTATCTTCCTCGTCCGAACTCCAAATTGACCTCCGTTTTCGCCTACGTGCTCCTATCGAACCCCTCTTCGATATAATGCTTCTTTCTTCTTGTTTTCTTCTCATTTTAGCCCTTTTCATCCTACAATACCAAAGACTCCAAAACAACCAAATCATAGCCTCAAACAACGAAAACACACAAAAACTAAGGGACAACAGACACGAAAAGACAATGAAAAACCTAACATCTAGACACCAATCAATGATCATCCAAAAGAGCTCATTATTGGGAACCCAAACCAAAGAGTGCGGACAAGAAGAACGATTGGTGAAAGTGCGCTACTAAGCTGCTATCTCTCTCGTATCGAACCCAAAGATGCCATTGAAGCTCTTCGTGATGCTGACTGGATTCAAGCCATGCAAGAAGAACTCAGTGAATTCAAAAGAAATGAAGTATGGTCTCTAGTTGATCGTCCTTATCATCAGGGCGTCATTGGAGTCAAATGGGTCTACAAAAACAAGAGAGATGAATCTGGAGAAGTTGTCAGAAATAAAGCCCGATTGGTAGCAAAGGGTTACTGTCAACAAGAAGGAATCGATTATGATGAGACTTTTGCCCCCGTCGCAAGATTAGAAGCTATAAGGCTGTTTCTAGCTTATGCCGCTCATCAACGATTCAAAGTCTACCAGATGGATGTAAAGAGCGCGTTCCTCAATGGCGTTCTCGAAGAAGAAGTCTATGTGGAACAGCCTCCAGGATTCGAAGAGGGTGATTCAAGCAAAGTCTACAAACTACACAAGGCCGTCTACGGACTTAAGCAAGCTCCTCGAGCTTGGTATAAGATGCTATCATCCTTTCTCATCGAATCTGGATTCAAGCGTGGTTCAGTCGACAAAACGCTATTCACTATCAAAGTGAATGAACATATCCTTTTAGTACAAATTTATGTTGATGACATTATTTTTGGATCTAAATCTCCCATTTTATGCGAAAAATCTGGTAACCTCATGACAGACAAATATAAAATGTCTATGATGGGGGAAATGAATTTCTTTCTAGGGTTGCAGGTCAAGTAGTCCGATGAAGGAATCTTCATTAGCCAAACAAAGTACGCACACGAGCTGGTCGATAAGTTTGGTGTCAAAGACAGCAAGCCCGTCAAAATACCGATGCTCTCTGGTGGGAAGATCGACCCGGATCCAGAAGGAAAACCTGCCAACATAACACAGTACAGGGGTATTATTGGTTCATTACTTTATCTAACTGCGAGTCGACCTGATATCACTTTTGCAGTTGGAGTGTGTGCTCGTTTTCAAGCTAATCCGAAGGAATCTCACTTGGAAGCGGCAAAGAAAATTCTTCGATACATCAAAGGAACCGTAAACTTAGGTCTTTGGTATCCTTGTGATGATAATTTGCAGCTTACAGGTTATTCAGATTCTGATCATGCAGGGTGCAAGCTCGATAGGAAATCTACCTCGGGTACTTGCCAATTTCTCGGAAACAAGCTAATATCATGGTTTTCAAAGAAACAAACTTCAGTAGCCACCTCCACCACAGAGGCCGAGTATATGGCCGCAGGGAGTTGTTGTGCACAAATCTTGTGGCTCATACAACAACTCAAAGATTATGAAGTTGAAGTTAGTGAAGTGCCTATATTCTGCGACAGTTCGAGTGCTATCGCCATTACTCAAAATCCAGTTCTTCATACAAGATGCAAACACGTGGATATTCGACATCACTTTATTCGTGATCACGTGGAAAAGAAGAACGTGGTTATTGAGAAGATACACACTGATATTCAACTGGCTGATATCCTAACCAAACCACTAGCCGAAGAACGATTCAAAATGCTATGTGGAAAGTTAGGCTTATTAAACGCTGAGTCAACAGGCCGTTCATGAATCAACAGGCCATCACCATTCAACAGGCCGTTCATGAATCAACAGGCCGTCACCATTCAACAGGCCGTTCATAAATCAACAGGCCGTTTCTAGTCAACAGGTCGTCATCTAATCAACAGGTCAATAATCAAATGACAGACCGTTCCCTATCAACAGATCGACCTGTGTTCCTCAAATATTTGATCAAGAGATCCATCAATTGAGGGGGAACAGAGGCCGATATCTACCACCAGGTCGATATCACAAAGGCCGTTCTTACTTCATCAGGTCTCTATCAACCTCAATGCAACCCGCATTATTGAAGGGGGAATCAAAGGGAGGAATCAAAGGGGTAGTATCACCCTTTGTCTTTCATTTAACTTCTTTAATACGCATTAAATTCTCTCTATTATTGATATTTATTTCTCAATGTGTTATATTGTTTAAGGCTCTGTTGTGTTGCAGAAATTAAGGAAAAAGGGAATAATCATTGCTATCTTTTGCAACCTATCTAGTCAAGTGTCAAATATTGACACATTGACCGAGGTCGCATTTAATTCCCTGCAATCCCTTTCTGAAAAAGTGCAAGGATACGCACGTTTCTATTTAATTCACGCGCGGATGTGAATCGTTTCACATTCCACGCGCTTTCATCGTGCGGACGAGAATTAAAGGGAAAACTTTAACCCTTTCAAATTCGAATGATCCCAACCATTCAATCTGTCTATATATATCATGGAGTTTTCATTCGAAACGTTACTTGCTCTTTCTGCAAAAACCTAATTTCCTCATTCTCTGCTAAAACATCAGTCGCTGCTCTTTTCGCCATTTTCTCTTTTCTCCGTCAAGTTTCAACACACCTACTCTTATATAATGGCAGGAAAATCATCTTCCGGCCCTCAGGAAATGGAATGGGATGCGATCGCTGCCTATTTGAACTCCCGCATCAAATATGAGCCGTACATGGTTCGTGAGATCTTCGGGTTTCGCGATTTGGAGTCGATGTACGCCCTGGTGGAAACCTGTCTTCCGTTCCACCGGATTATCTCTGCCCGACCGCCGAAGCTTCTCACAAAGGTCGTAAGTGCTTTCTTCTACAACTGGAACAAGGGCGACTCAGTCTCCTCCCATACTGTGTCTCTCGGAAGTCAGAAATCCGTCCACCACATCAACGTCCTCGACGCCGTGAAGGTCGCCTTCAGCATTGGGGAGGGTGGGCCGCTGAAACTTTCCGAGATTTCGCGCGATCAAATGCAGGAGGTTTCTGACCGCGTCCTCATGGAGCCAAGGCCGTATTTGGCGAGTACGTTCAAGAGGAACGAGCTCCGTCCCAAGTACAGGCTTCTAATGGATTTTGTGCAGAGGTGTTTTCAAGGGCACCTTGGGAATCACGACCAGGTCACGCCGTTGAAGTTCCAAATCATGACGGCCGTGATTCTCAACCTGCCCATCAGCTGGGCCAAGCTGGTGGTCACCCTGCTATGGGATGAGGCCAGGCAGATCGATTGCACCATAGATGGAGAGGCCGTGGTGGGAGTGCGTCTTCACAGCGAGAAGAGGCCGCTTCGTCTTGGGACGAAGGCGACCAGCATCATAACCTCCTTCTTCAAAAATCGGAGGTGGACATATGAGCCGGCCTTCCCCCACAACTTCATTCCAAAAGATCTCCATCAGATGGAGATGGCATTGGGAGTCGCGCCGCAGATCTTTTACGGGTCGCCAGACCACGTAAGGCCGCACCTTATCCGGACTGGTGAGTCCAAGGTTGGATAGAGGGTGCCGCCTCGCCCTGTGCAGAAGAAGAAGCGAAAGGCCGACGACGAGCCGTTGCCCTCTCGCCCTGCAAAGAAGACTCCCCCTGCGAAGAAGACTCCCCCTCAAAGGAAGCCATCTGCTTCCTCAGAACCGGTCAGGCCGTTGCACCGCGTTCTTCCAATGGAGGTCGAGGCGCCAGTAACCCGCAGGCCGCCTTCGCCCTCCCCATCGCCCTCACCTTCGCCGGAACGGACTCCTTCGCCAGTCCGTACCGCAATTGAGCCGACCGCCTCGCAGCATCGTCCTGCATCTCCCCCCCCCCCCCACAGGACGTTGTCGTTTCCTCTCCTGCAGGCTCCCCCGCTCGCCGTCGTGTTGGTTCAGTGGAGATCGAGGATCTCACTAAAGACGAGCCCCAACCTTCCCCCTCCGACATGTCGCCATGGAGGAAGACGTCGTCCTGCCCCTCCAGCCGATCACCGAGCAGCCCGTGTCTGCTGCTCACTCTATGGTGGCTTCTTTGAAGGCCGAAGCCAGGCTGAGGGTGATCGACCTGATGCCGGGGGTTGAGCAACTCCCCAAGTCCCTGAATCTAGCAGCTCGCCTCCAGTTCTATCTGGCTTGTAAGTCGAGCTACTACTATGTCTTTGAAGCGCTGTTGCAGGTCGTCTCCCTTAACGATCTGAAGGTTGAAGAGCTGGAGTTGGAGGCTGAGTTCAACTTCTTCAGTGTAGAGGATGCGGCCGCCAACTTCCAATTCCTCGTGCTGCGGCGCATGAAGGTCGAAGCCAAAATTTTGGGCATCGACCTTCGCCCCCTCTACACCAACTCTCGCACCCTCTACAACTCCGCCGCCATTCTCGGAGATGAGTTTGATGCCATTCAAACTCCGGAGCAATCGCCACCCAGGAATGAAGGTGGTGATCAAGCTCTTACTGCTACTGCTCCGTCTCCCGACGCATCAAAGTTCGATGTTGAGACCGAGCTCAATTCTCTTTCTGCCAAGCTCGAGTCTCTCAACCTCAGCATCCCGGAGCAAATCAAGCAGGCCGTAGCAGAGGCCCGGGTAGAAATTTTGAAGGAAGCCAAGACCCAGGCCGATGAAGCTGCCAGGGAGCAGGTCACGAAGTTTGCCGTGGATCATTTGAAAGAATACACGGATAAGCTTCTGCCGGACCAGCTCGAGTCTCTCAACATGGCATCCCGGGATCTGATCGGGGAAGTGATGGAGGACGTGGCCAAGGTCGATGAGCGAGTGACTGACCTGACCTCATCTATTTCCAATTCGGCATCGGCCTCCAACACTCAAATCAACACCATCCTCGACACCCTCACAAGCCTGCTCACCGGGCACCAGCAATTGAGGGATGCCGTTTCCAAGCTGCAGGAGGAGGACGCTTCTCTTCTTTCGCTCATCAACTCCCTTTCTGATGATGTCGAAAAGGGGGAAGAAGCAAAGACCGCCGCCAAGAAGAAGAGGACCAGCAAAGCCAAATCCCCTCAATCTTCTTTGGCTCATCCCCCTCCTCCTCCGCCTCTGCCGCCAAGGAAGCCCGATTCCGAGGCCGCCGCTGCCAAAGCTCGATTGGCTAAAGAGGCCGAGCTTATCACCGCCATGCATCTTGCCGGAGCTACTCCGGAGCAGGCCGTGAACCCATCTGAGCAGAGGCGTTTCATTGCAGAGCGCCGGGCTGCAGAAGCAAGGAAGAAGGCCGAAGAGGACTGGATCAGCCAGTCGGCCTCCGAGCTTATTTTGGAAGTTGGACTCCAGCAGCAGGCCGTGGAGTGGCTCGACGAGAGCCAGAACGCCCTGTTGAGGGAGCTCAACAGCTGTTTCATCCTCCTCTTCTTCTGGATCCATGACCCCTCCCTCCCTGAAGATGCCGATGCTGCCTATGCGGCCTACAAGATGATGTTTCCTCACCAACAATTTGTTGGTGAACTACGTAGGAAGGCTTCAGTGGCCGGTGCAATATTGTGGGCTCCTGCCAAGCAATACTTCACGCCCTTGCTGATCGGTGATTCGGCCTTCTTGGACTATTCACGAATCGACCGATACATCGCACTGACGGCTATCGGCATGAACGTCAATGTCTGCAATTCCGATCCCGCCTATTGCTGAATCAGGGATGGAATTTATGCGAGTATGAAGGCTAAGTCCAGGGAGCAGATCCAAGAGGAAAGAGTGGCAGCCCGTGCCCAGCAGAAGAAGTAGTAGAATAGATGATTTTGTGTATGTTTTTTATATTCATTTAAGTTCATAGCCTGTTTTTTAAAATCCCTTTGTAATTTCACTATCGAGCTGAATGAAGCAAAAATCATCTATTTGACCTGACGACAATATCTCTTTGTCTAGGCAAACTGCCTTACTGCTTTATTTTCATTATGTCTCATTAACTGCCTTTTTTATAATTCTGAATCAACCTTCATGATTAATCGATCTTTCATCGTTTTATATTCTTAGGAATTATTTGTAAAGTGTATGGTTTCGACATCATCAAAAAGGGGGAAATTGTTGGGAACCCCTTGCAGTTTGATTTTGATGATGTTTTTCGAAACCACACTTAGGCATATTTTCACTTGTTTAGGGTCAAGGCCGATAGATCGACCTGCTACCTGTTAGTGCAGGTCGATGCTCTCTAAAATCTAAATACAAGTTTGATCCACTCATTAAGAGAAAGGTTGTTTATCGACCTGCCTCAATCAGATCGAGCTGGTATATCTAGCTGTCTATCGACCTTCCTTATCAAGCTTCCAGCCTGCTTTGACTTAGAAGATTTCAAGAGCTGGATTATCATATCAAGGTCGTTGTTCCACCTTCATGGAGCAACACGACCTGATCCTTGCCACGTGGTATGCCAGCAAGGACGAATCTTCCCAACGGCTAGAAGTGAGTCACGCCCCAACAGCTAGTGCCACATCATCCAGACTCCAACGACTAGTTTTCAAAAACTGCCTATATATACTTCAAGCCATTATCGGATTCAAGCACGGGAAACTCAAGCTATCAACGCAAATACTCTGCCAAAATCTCTCTCAAAGTTCATATCCTTTCAAGTATTCGAAATTCCATTAGTTTCCCAAACACTTGACGAATAGAGATTTTCGACTCCGATAAAAGCCCCAACGACGAAGTGATCACTGCTGCTTGTCGTTGATTCAAACAACTTCTTCTCCAACTCGTTCGAAGTTAGAAAGATTGTTTTGTGTTCTTCACCATTATAGAGTTAGTCAAGCTCTGTAGTAAGTGAAAGGTTGTTTGTACATTTCTGTACGAAAGGTTGTAAGGGTCACGACCCAAAACTCGTGTCTAGATATATTCAAGTTAGAGTGTATTTAGAACTGATACTCAGTCAGTATAAATAAGAGAGAAGTTGGATCCGAAGGTAAAGGGATTCTCAGGTCGAGTCGACCTGACGTGGACGTAGGAGGGTTTCTCCGAACCACGCTAAATTGCGGTGTCTCTCTCTCTCTCTCTCTTTACTTATCGCTCTTTCTTATTTTATCAATCTGACAAGCACCAACCTGCATCTCACGAAACAACCTGCATTTGTCTATCGACCTTAGATTTTTCAAAGAGTTAATCAACCTCCGCTTCCGCATAAACACAGTTTGATAAATCAAGCTTGTTTTCAAACGAGCTTGATAGATCAATCTGCCTCTGATAGGATCGACCTTGACAGTCGACCTCTTTATCGACCTGATTTTCAAAAACGTCAAAAACGGTTGGTTATTGGTGTATTCCCCCCCCCCCCCCCCCCCTCATACACCAATTACTCTTTTCCGGGACCAACAGAGGGTGATGATTTCGGGGAGAGAGAGAGAGAGATTAAGAATGAAAGTGAAGAAGGAGGAGGGTTTTAATTTTAAATAGGAATGTGAGCGAGACAGCTATAGAGAGTAGCATATAATCACCGTTTGCTTCTTCCTCCATCGCCGCCGCTCGCAGAGAAACTGGAGGATTCCGCGACAGATCTCAATTTAAGTCGTCGGGGCGGAGGACGACGTTATCGTAGTCGCTACCTCCGCCGTCGTTTTCCTCCTCCTCCACCGCCGCCATCCACCGCAAATAGACATGCCGTCGTCCGCTTCTTCCTCCACCGCCGTCGCGGATCGCTTGTTTCTCCACGGCCAGTTCGATAAATGGGGTATATTTTGAGTTTTTTAAATGAGTGTCCTTATATTGATTTGAGGCATAAAAGATTATACCCAATTTCAACTTATAAAACAAAATTTTGCTTTGTATGTTAAAAAACACAACTTATACCCATATTTTCAAATTTTGTACCAAAATGCCCTTGCTTTATGCTTTTTACTTTTTGCTTTTTGTTTTTTGCTTTTTGACTTTGACCACCAATTCTCTCTCTCTCTCTTTCCGGTAATTTTGGTGTTACAAATCGTACTGTGTTCCATACAAATAAGTATGAAACGTGATTCGTACTGTGTACTTAAGTACACAGTAAGCTTTTCTTCCTTTCGTACTGTGTACTTAAGTACGCAGTAAGATTTTCTTCCTTTCGTACTGTGTACTTTAGTATATCATGTAAGTTACATTGAACAAAAACTTACACAAGACTAGTAATCTTTTTTTTGTGTTTCGTACTGTGTACTTAAGTACACAGTAAGCTTTTCTTCCTTTCGTACTGTGTACTTAAGTACGCAGTAAGATTTTTCATCCTTTCGTACTGTGTAGTTTAGTATATCATGTAAATTGAACAAAAAACTTACACAAGACTAGTAATCTTTTTTGTGTTTCGTACTGTGTACTTAAGTACACAGTAAGCTTTTCTTCCTTTCGTACTGTGTACTTAAGTACGCAGTAAGGTTTTCTTCCTTTCGTACTGTGTACTTTAGTATATCATGTAAATTGAACAAAAACTTACACAAGACTAGTAATCTTTTTTTGTGTTTCGTACTTTGTACTTAAGTACACAGTAAGCTTTTCTTCCTTTCGTACTGTGTATTTTAGTATATCATGTAAATTGAACAAAAACGTACAAAAGACTAGTAATCTTTTTTTTGTATTTTGTACTGTGTACCGAACAAATCAAATAAGATTTTCAAAATATATTCCGAATTCATGTGAGAGAGAGATGGAGAGAGAGAGTAATTGAATGTTGGGCTCGTAAAAAAATATGAGTTCTTCTTACACCTCCGATTCACCACAAAAAGAAGTGGAAATAAATTATTCAATACATCAAGAACCCTAAAATCACCTAAAAATCAAACAATAACAATAGTAATTTGATTAATGCACTTGGCCTAAAATACTACTACACCTCCACTGCATGCTTACTGTGTGGGGGGCAGTAGAAGTACACCAATATGTTAGAGAGAGAAAGAGAGAGGAAGAAGAAGAAGGAGAGAGAAAGAGAGAGGAAGAAGAAGAAATGGAGAGAAGGGTCATTTCCCAGAACTTAAAGAGAGAGAAAGCTCAGAGCTTTAGAGAGAGAGAGAAGAAATGGAGAGAAGGGTCATTTCTCCTTGCAAAACGGCACCCACTCCTTCCCGAACCTCGCCGCCTCCTTCAACGCCAACAGCGTCAGCTTTGACGCGCCGTCGTCGGAGACGTACACCGACAGCTTCTCCGCCGGGTAATCGTACGCCATCACCGACAGGGCGGTGGCCGCCACCCTCACCGGCGGCTCCTTGGAGGCGTCCGCCGTGCATATGAAAACGTCCAGCGCCGACAGCTCCTCCGGCAGGTTGAGGGCTCGACCGAGGTTTTCCGGCAACGGCTGCGACGCGACGGGGTTCTCTCTCTGCCTCTTCCCGCTCCCCTCTCTCTCTCCTCTCCCCTCACTCTCCGACCTATGCTGCAGAGCCGCCAGCTGCTGCTGCTTCTCCCTCCTCTTCGCCGCCGGCACCCACTCTCCGACCTCTGCTGCTTCTCCCTCCTCTTCCCGCAATCCTGGCAGCTTATCCCTCCTCCGCCGCTGCCACTCCTCATCATCAGAAACCCCGACCTCGGCGACTCGTCGGTGATGCTGAACCCGCTGCCTCCCCTGCTGGGCCCCACCGCCAGTCCCCCTCCCCCCCCCCCCGACACGTACAGGTCCTGCAAGGGGTTCCCCCCTCCGACGCCGCGCTGGAGGAAGTTCTCCGCCTGCGTCGGCCCCAGGAAGGCGATCTACTTCGATCCGGGTCACGTTCGCCGTGCTTCAGACCTCCCGCGGCGGCTTCGACCTCCGTCGAATCGTCGACGCCATTGAAGAGAGAGAGGGGTAGAGAGAGAAAGAGAGAGAGAGTGAAAAAATAAAATAGAGAGAGGGAGATGGTTTGTTTGTATCAATAATTCAAATTTGAAAAATAGAAAAGAAATTAAAAAAGTACTCCAAACCTATAAAGTAAGGGCAATCTTGTCCACCGAACCAAAAAACGGGTATTTTTTTGTGTTTTTAACTTCCGAAGCAAAATTTAGTTTTAACACTTAGAAGTGGGCATATCACTATATATTCTCTATTGATTTTGTTATCCATATTGGGTAATTTATTATATTAACTCTTATTTATATAGGTATTTTATCATCTAAATTATATAAAAAATTCGATGTGGGATAAAAGTCCTTATTTTGAATTAAATAATAATATGAATTTAAGCATCCCTTTATCCATAGGAATATTTTATTTATTTATTTAATTAGCATCTTTAAAATGCAATTCGCGTATTATACCTATTAGTTTATACATGAGAAGTATCAAATACTATATTGTAATTTTGCGACAATTGTATGAATTAGTAGAAAAAAAAAATCGGCTCACAATAAAATGAAGAGTGAAATTTTAAAAATAGAAAATTAAAATGAAGAGTGAAATTTTAAACAAATAGAAAATCGTTTGATTTTTGTTTTTGAGATTTTTACATTGATTATATAGTTTCTCAAATTAAAGATGAATTTTGTTGGAAATATATATAGATCTATTTATATAGGTAATACATTGTTAAGTTCTTGTAAAAAATCGATGTGGGACATAATTCTTTAATGTGATATAATTTGATTAAATATATTATAAAATAGGCCAAATCAATGAGAATATTCGAAAATATTCAAAAAAATTATACGCGATGCCACGTAGGATCGAGATACTTAAAGCTATTACATATATAATTGAATTAAATTATTAATAAATAAGTCAAATCAATGAGAATTTAGGAAAATAATCAATAAATTCATACGTAATGCCACATAGGATTGAAATTCTTAATGTTATATATATATATATATATATATATATATATATATATATATATATATATATATATATATATATATATATATAGGGAGCGGTTCCAATAAGAACCATCTCTTAGGTAGTAACTAGGATCCTTTATTCACCATTGATCTAAAATATTTTAATGGCCCAGATTTAATGATCCATATAATAATTAATCTCCACAAAATATTAGGAAATGATCCCGCAATTCAAGCGATTCAAAAATTGTTGACGGATAATTTTTTAATAAAATAATGCAATGCACGATTTGCAAATCAAGATGGTTCTTAGTTAAAATTAATGAATGCTAATTTCCTTTAAATACGAAAATAGGAATACTGATAAATGCTTATAATCGTAAGTGCTAGATTTCCCTTAATTACAAGATGCTTAATTAAAATTAATATGATGCTTATTATTTTAGTTACATATGCTTAATTTTTATCCACTTTTTTCTCAAATCTAAAATGCTTAATTAGATAAATATAATGCTCAATATCTTATTCTCACATGCTTAATTAGATAAATATAATGCTTAATTTGTCTACAATTCAATTATGAAGTGCTTATTTAAGTTTATATTTCTTAAATCCTAGATGCTTTACTTTCATCTATCTTACTCTCAATTATGAAATGCTTAATTATGATTAATATATTGCTTCTTATTTCATTTACAGATGCTTAATTGACATCTTATATGTCTTATTATTTAATTGACCGACACTTGTATTGGAAAAGGGGAAAAAAATGTTAACAAGTCCTTAGAAAGGTTTATGCCAATTTTAATGCATATTATTTTTGTTTTATCTTATTTTTAAAAGTGACGCATAAGGTAATTGGAGAGATAAAGATCAATATTCCTAAATTAGTGGAAGAAGTTGGAGAGACATTTGATAACCGTAGATTAACAAAAAAATAAATGGTTAAGATTACATCCTAGTTACTATCTAAAGACATGGATCCCATTTGATCCATGACCTATATATATATATATATATATATATATATATATATATATAGGGGTTGGTTCTCATGGATACTACCTAGATCATGAGAACTAGGAACTAATCTAGACCCTTAAATTGGTAAAGATCTATGGTCAAGATTAATTCCTAGATTTTATTTTGCATTAATTTAATACTTTTTTTCCTAATTATAAGGGGTAGTTTAGTCATGGAGAACGCAATTAAGATTTCACTTCCTTATTTATAGCCACAACTAATCCATCTAATTCCTTTAGGAATGATTTTTTAGAGAATATTTTATTAAACATCCGTATGGAATTCATGCAATTTTTTTTATTACCTTACAATTTTCTTTTATAATTTAGTTAACGTTGATTTAATTATCATACACTTAAGCATGGTAATTAATTGTTTTAAGCATCTATAACGATATTTCTAAGAAATGCTTGATTCACATTTTCAAATTATATATAACATTCGAATTAAATGTAAATACGAATTTGTAATATTTTTTTAATTCCTTTTTATTGATATTATTATGCTTCTTACACTATTTGAGTATAGTTTTAAAAGGGTAGAATTGATATTATGATTCGTATACTACAATCATGCTTAATTTATATATTTTTGCTTAATTAATAGAGCCTTTGTTGTTAATGTATTATTTAATCGTATTTTGATTTTATTTATTCCTATTATTTAGTGATGCTTCTATTACTTTTCAGCTTTCAATAACTCATCTAATGCTTGTTTATATATTGTTTCATGCTTTCTTTTTTCATATTGACTATTTTATGAGTTCTAATCATATCATATGATTGTATCATTACATTTCTATTTTTCACAGCTATTTTTAATGCTTTAAATGAGTTCAAAATATGCTTATAATTATGTTAATTTAGTGTTCATGGTTTATATGTAATTTAAAACAATATTGAATAATAATAATAATAATAATAATAATAATAATAATAATAATAATAATAATAATAATAATAATAATAATAATAATAAAAAACAATAATTAAAAAACCCTAACTATAAAGAGAAAGTTAAATAAGCATTTTATAGATGTATTAAAAGCACTAAGAAAATATTATTAAAAGCACTAAGGAAAATTAACAAAAGAATTAAGAAACCCTATAGTTTTCAATCATATGGTTACTATTCCGTGTTTAAATAATTATGATACGATGCTTAAACATTCTATTTAATATGATGTTTAAGTAGTTACTAAACGACACTCAAAAGAAATACGTGTTAATATTATGAGTCCGTTGTCTCTATTTAAAAATGTATTTGATGCTTAAATAGTCATTATAACTTGCTTAAAAAACTATATATTAATTGACACTCAAAAGATCATTATGTTAATATTAAGCATCAAATAAATCATAATTACGCATCAAATAAATTATGAAAAGCTAAAAACAATTAAGAAAATATTATTTATAACCTTACAAGCACTGATACGACTCATGCTTAATTAACAATAAGTACATGTTTTATATGCAAATAAATTTAATGTGACTTTTCATAAAATAACCGTCATTCTATATAATCAAAACAACACTGATCATTTTTACATATAACATTGCTACTATGAGTAATAAGCATAAAAAAAAAAAAAAAAAATCATAAACAATTCCATAACCCTACACCGTACCCTAAAACCCTAAACCCTAAAGCCTACAAACCCTAAACCCTAAACCCTATAAACCCCACAACCCTGAACTCCATAACCCTAAAAAAAAAATAGTAAGACAGCTATGAATAATAATTAAGCATCAAACAAATTATAAAAAGCTAAAACCAATTAGAAAACATTATTTATAACGACCTTACAAGAACTGATACGACTCATGCTTAATTAACAATAAGTATATGCTTCATATGCAAAGAAACTTAATGTGACTGTTTATCGAATAACTGTCATTCTATAACACTGATCATTTTCATTGCTACTATGAGTAATAAGCATCAAAAAATATTTTTACGTATAACATTGCTGCTAATTCCCCTAACCCCTAAACCCTACAAATATAACTCTTAACCCTAAAAAAAAAATAGTAAGACAAATACCAGTAATAATTAAGCATCAATTTTCGCTTATGTATAATCTATCTCGTGCTTAAATAGAATATATATACTATGTTGTGTTGCTTAACTCTTGCGTTTAAGGATGCAATGCCGGTATAAGAAGTTGATTTTCAATAATAAATAAATAATTAAGGAATAATTAATAAATAAAGGATAATTCCTTTTGACTAATACGATACAAATTGAGAAATAATTGAATTCCTATATTTAAGGAAATAATCCCATGTTTTGAGGAAGTTAAATATTGAATTTTACTAAAATCTCCCTACCCGCATATAAATTGCCTAAATTAAATATATTATATCATTAAATGATAACCGTAGATCTAAAGGAATTCAATGGATGAGATCGGTTCCTAGTTCTCATGAAATGAAAGGTTCCCATATGATCTATCTCTCTCTCTCTCTCTCTCTCTCTCTCTCTCTCTCTCTCTCTCTCTCTCTCTCTCTCTCTATATATATATATATATATATATATATATATATATATATATAGGGATTGGTTCATATGCTAACCATATTAGTTAGTGAGAACTAAGAACCAATCTAGACCTTCCATCTTAATAGATTGATGGTTATGATTTATTCATGTAAATTAATTAAATAAGGCATATTTTGTTTAGGAAAAGGATATTAATGTAATCTTCATTTATTTGTTCCATATTTTAAGGGATTAATTAATCACTCATTTAAAATTTCTCTGCCGTAATCTTCTTCTTCTTCTTCTTCTTCATCTTCTTCTTCTTCTTCTTCTTCTTGATTCTTCTTGATTCTTCTTCTTCTTCTTCTTCTTCTTCTTCTTCTTCTTCTTCTTCTTCTTCTTCTTCTTCTATCTTGACATTTTCATCTATGTTTTTATATTCTGTTTTCTTTTTTTTTTTCTTTTTTTATAATTTTCTTATACAAATTAGTAAGCATAAATATTTAGGAAGATAGCATATAAACATGATTATTTAAGCATAGGAATAAATCTTAGTTGCATTCGAATATTATCTATGTTTTTTTATTCTGTATTTTGTAATTTTCATATACAAGTTATTAAGCATAAATAAATAGGAAAATAGCATATAAATATGATTATTTAAGCATATGAATAGGTCTTAGTTGCATTCGAATATTCATCTATGTTTTTTTATTCTATATTTTTTTTTTTTTGTAATTTTCATATACAAGTTATTAAGCATAAATAAATAGGATCATAGCATATAAATATGATTAATTAAGCATAGTAATAAGTCTTAGTTGCATTCGAATATTCAACTATGTTTTTTTATTCTCTTTTTTTTTTTTGTAATTTTCATATATAAGTTATTAAGCATAAATAAATAGGAAGATAGCATATAAAATGATTATTTAAGCATAGGAATAGGTCTTAGTTGCATTCGAATATTCATTGTCATTCACAATTTGACATCGTCATTCACGATATTTAAATATGAATTGATATTAAAAAAAAAAAAAAGCATGTAATTTTCATATATAGGTTATTAAGCATAAATAAATAGAAAAATAGCGTATAAATATGATTATTTAAGCATAGAAATAGGTCTTAGTTGCATTCAAATATTTATGTTAATTAATAGGATAATTAGTTATAGGAAGTGGCGACAATCTTGGAACGCTTAATCTTTTTCTCTTTTTTCCCCCAAAACTACCCTTTAAAATTAGAAATAAATCATTAATTAAGTAAAATAGATAAATTGAGAATTAATATCCACCATTAGATTCTTTAAAAGAAGTGGATAGGATTGGTTCCTAGTTCTCAAGATTGATACCATCTCCCATAAGAACCCACCCTATATATATATATATATATATATATATATATATATATATATATATATATATATATATATATAACCCAAAATCAACTGTCTAGATCTACTCTAAATTAATTTGGGCGGTTACTAATAATTTGAAACCATTAGAATTTGAAATAAAAAAGGTTAAATAAGTAAACTTAGTAGTATCTAATTTTATGCATGGATCATAATCTGACAAAAATTATGGAGATTTGGAAGAAAGAATAATTCGTTGAATGCATTGCTTAATTATGAAAATTAAAATCTTAATAAAGATCTAAAAACCAAATATTATCGGAAAGAAGGATATACTATAAACATATGCATTACTAGTGGCATATTCATTTAATGCATCAATATAGTATGCATTATAATTGTTTTGATGATACATTGCAATTGATCGATTTAATGCATTATACTAATTTATATATTTATCACTATTTCTACATGCTATTCATTTACAGGCTTGTAAGAATTAAATAGTGGTTTGCCACAAATACAATAATGCATTCAACGAATTACTATAATGCATTCTGATTGATAAAAAAAAAAAAAATGAGTTATTATTATTTTTATAATCAGAACTATTGAATAAATTCAGCATAACAATTGTTAAATTACGATTGTACAAGAACAGCAATCTAAATCCCTAGCTAATTCTAGGAGAAACTCGTCCATATCTTATGCAAAACGCGTAAAATAATAATGCACTTGTGCATAATTATAATGCACTAGTTGTCCTTTTTTAATCTCAAAAAGTAATGCTCCGTATTTTTTAAAATTAACCCTTTAATTATTTGATATTTTTTACTATTTTAAAGAATTTTTTACCTTTTTATCTAGAAAAAAGGAGAAAAATATGTATTTTTTTGGAAAAAATATTTTTAAATTAAAATATAAAAGTAATAAACTATAGTTATCATTTACCATTTTTAAAATTACACATATCATGAAAAATGTCGTTGTGTGGCCGGCCACATTATGACCAAATAGCTTTATTGTTTGTTTTAGTATGATAATGCACTTTGTCAAACTCTAAATGCACGATTCTAATACATAATGCATCAATTGCTAGATTCTAATGCATTTGTTGTGTCATTACAATGCACAAAATTAAAACTAAAGAAAATTGTCAATTTATCTAAAAACTTAAAATGTGTTAGGCACATAAGATTTGGTGTGAGAGTTCAATAATACGAAAACAATAATGCTATTTGGTCATAATGTGGCCGGCCACACAACGGCATTTTTCATAATATACGTAATTTTAAAAATTGTAAATGATAACTATGATTTATTTATTTAATATTTTGATTTAAAAATAATTTTTACTCAAAAATTACATATTTTTCTCTTTTTTTTTTTCTAGATAAAAGGTAATAAATCCTTTAAAATAGTAAAAATTATCAAATAATTAAAGAATTAATTTTAAAAAATACGTAAAAAATACGGAGTATTGCTTTTTGAGTTTTTTATAATCCATAAAAGTTTGGCATAAATATATAAATTATTTGATACTAAAAAAAATAAAAAAAGTTAAATTATGGCCGGCCACATTATGGCCGAATAGCATCACTCATACGAAAATCATGAAATAAGTCGAGAAACCTTAACACTGCAACACTAATAATAATAATAATAATAATAATAATAATAATAATAATAATAATAATAATAATAATAATAATAATAATAATAATAATAATAATAATAATAATAATAATTGATGAACTTTGAGAGGATTTGGTCTTCGGGCTATAAGGATGGAGGAGGTGAGAGATGAAATTATAGAAATATAATTGAAAGGGGATTTGAGAGAGAGGTAAAGGAGAGAGAATGCAAAATCATTCCTTAATATTATAATCTAAAGTAATAACCGTTCTTTTTAAAAATAAAAATACAATAATGCCCTTTCAATTGTTATATTAGGTAATATAGTAATAGAAATTAAACAAGAAAATCTAACCGTAGATCAATTAAAATAAACGGCTCAGATTATTTCTTATTTTACATAGGAATGTAGTTTTTTATTTGATCTCTCCTCTCTCTATATATATATAATAGATAAACTCCTCTAAATATTATTCTTCGAAACGCGCAATATTATTATTATTATTATTATTATTATTATTATTATTATTATTATTATTATTATTATTATTATTATTATTATTATTATTATTATTATTATTATTAACACCTGAATCAAGGCATTATATTGTAAGAAATTACAGATTATAAATTTGGATCAAGCTGTACGCCTTAACAAAACAAAAAGTGTTCATTCAATATTATACTACCTCCACGACAAGTCAACAAACCATTTCCACTAGTCCAGCTGATTTCACTCAATATGATCATGAGGCCGGATCGACATAAAGAAGGCAGCGTACTGCCTGAGACGGCGTTCACTATCATCACCAGTCGACCGGAAGCTCAGAGCCCGTCGCGACCTCTCGATGTAACGACGCCACGACAACTGGATATTAACAGCAGCCCAAGTTCTCCAGTTGGAAGAATAGTATCTAGCTGTTCGAGTAAGCCTCTCGTTGGCGAACTTGTAGCGGAAGTGATCGGTTATGTACCTCAGATGCTTTGCTTCGAGAGCGAACGCTTCTGCGGGTTCGATGCAGGTGAAGGTGGCAGAGGAGGCCGGAAGCCTGTCTTTGAAAGGCCGGCGGAGGCACCACGAGAGGAGCTCGTCCCCGAAGAAGCCACCGGGCTCGAGCACGCTCAATGCCACCACTCCTCGGCTGAGGTTTTGGTTGCTCTTGACCCGACCGCGAACGATAAACACTATTCGTGGCACCGGGTCTCCTTCTCGTATGATCTGTTTTGTTGGAATCCAACAAAGTTTGGATGCATCGATCAGAGAATAATCATTAAGTTTTCTTAATTTCCGTGTTTGAGCTAAAAACCCCTTATAAAAAAAACGGAGGGAGTATTTTCTAATTATTTCCGCATTGAGTGTTGACTCATAATTAATGAGACGGCTCAATACAAAAAATGATAAATCGATTCATTATAAATTGGCAAAGAGAGGAGTACACCGGCAGTTAATTGATTATTAGGTTGTTTACCATAACATAACTTTTGTACTCTTCTATTCCACTTTACTGGTTCAGTATTTTAAATCGGGGCTGTATCATATTACTAGTCCAGTTTTTATAAAAAATAAATAAATAATTAGCTCATTAAATATACAATCATTCATCATATCACCCACTCACCTTCAACATGTGTGTCCCTATGTAATTTAAATTATAAAATTTAAAATTATCATAATTTACTCGTTTCTTCTCCGATTTTTATAATTTATATATCAAATTAAAGGTCCTGGTACGATTTTATTTAAGATTAAGCATCATCAATATGTTTTTATGTACCCATGATGCTCTAGTTTTAAATTTTATATTTAAAATACTAAACACTACACTTTATCTCTTAACACACTCTCCTAAAAGCTCGTGCGAACTGAAACAAATTGTACTAGTAAGGTGGGACGGACAGAGTATATACTATTATAATTTATTTAAGCTTCATATTTTTTGTCAATAAGGTTTAGTAATTATACTCCATGCTAGTAATTCTTGTCTTTATAGATAATATTAATATTAGAATATCAACTCGAGCATAATTAGAGGTCTCTTTTTTACTTGCATGCATGGCCAGCAGAACGTAAACGTTGTAGGAAAGAGTCTTTACCTTTTCACCTTTGGAGAATACGAGAGGCTTAACGCGGTCGCATATGTTGTCGAGGATCAGATCATCCAAGCTGTGGAATATCGGTACCTGAAACACAAACTTAATTCATAAAATACGCAACGAACTTGAACCATTTCATAATTTAATATTTAGCCTATATTCAAAAACACCTTAAATTCTTCGGAACGGAGGGAGTACCTTTTTAATTAGATCAAGGCAGAGAAAGCGTTTGATGTCTCGCCTAAGGCCTTCGGGCAAGTCTTGAATGAGTTCCATCTCATCATCACAACCCAGTGTTGCCCATCTTTGATGCTCGTAACGGCGGACTCTTAGCCTCAGCTCCGACGGCAGCTGCCTCCGCCTCATCCACCATTCCATGTCTCGGCACCTCAGTTGCATTTTCCTCTTCTTTGCCATCACCGCGTGTAAAAATACCTACCGTGTAGAAGAATATTAATACACATTTTGCTCAAACGAAGCACCTTTTGGGCAGATGGAATGTTGGTGTCCTAGTCGTATCTCAAATATTTAAAAAAATATATGTGTATATGTTTTGTATAGTTATAAATGGTATCATAATACAATGGATCATAGAAAATACTTATAAATAAGTCCTGTATCATGTCCTATTTTTTGGATTTATCAATCTATTTTAACTAATCAAATTTCAAATTAAAATTAAATGCTATAAAACGATAATATTGAATAGTAAGCCTTTAAACTAATTTTAAAATTAAACTAAATCACAACTCGTTGAATTTTTTTTATTAAACTAAGTAATAGTAGTATTTGAGACATGACTATGACACCAGATTAAGTTGGAATCACATGTGAAGTTGAATGCATCATGTATGAATTTGATATTTCCTCAAAAGTTTGGAGCATTCTCAAGAAGTCAGGTTATAGAAACCTCATGCAGAAGATGAAGTACTCATAGTACTGTTTTAAAATGACACACTCCTATTATTATTATTATTATTATTATTATATATATATATATATATATATATATATATATATATATATATTTAAAATTTGTATTATCTTAAATGAGACGGAGAGAATAGGAAATATGATGGCTTTGATACTACTAAAGTTACCTGAATGTTACCAATTAATAAAGTGAATAACATTAGGCCACTGAGCACAGTGCATATACTGAACATCACTTCCAACCAATGACTCGTTGGCTCCAAATCGTTGCCAAATGTGCTGAAACAAAATAATAACCATTTTCATTAATTTTAATTATAAGTTCCACGAACATACAAACGTTTCAAAAGCTTATAAAATGTAATGCGGAAAGTGTTTAAAAGTTGGCAAAGTGTTTCTACGATACTTGCTTATAGGTTTAAAGGAAAAATATAAAAAAGTAAAATTTTAATTATTTTAAAAAATGAAAATAAAAAGTTTGAAATCTATAATTTGTAAATTAAAATTGAAGCGAGTATGCTCCTATGATAAAAATAAAAGAAAGTTTCATGGTGTAATTAAAGGATTTTTTTTAGAAAAATCGAGGTTATAAGCTCTTCGAGCTTATTTTTATTGATCATAATTATAAACTCTTAATTAAAAATCTTATTTTGCCGAACACTTTTGAAAAGCTGACCGGAAAAACTTATGTGTGTTCTTTCAGAGCTAATTACGACCCAAACTCCCTCTCAGTTTGTTACCTGAGAGTCATCAATCCCCAGAAAATAGGGTAAAGAATCTTCACTGCAACGGAGTTGCTCGAGACAACAGGAAGAGCCCATTTGTATATTCCATACTGAAATGGTCCATTCACATCCAAACACATCGGTTTTCGAACGGTGGAGTTCCCACCACAAGGAATGTCCGTTGCCCCGGATCGCATGAGGCCGAACTGGTAGCAGACTTCCTCCGAGCACGAGAGCGACAGATTACACGTTTGGCTCATATCACACCTCTGCTTCAGACACGACGCTACACGCTGTATAGAAAGAACATACCAGCATCCGCCAGCAACCTAGTGAAAAAGTTCAATCATCAATAGTTATATAGAGTTGAATTAAGTAGTAGTGCTTGCTATTTGAGAATGTATATATTTGGATGGACTTACATGAGAAGCAATGAAGTATGCAATGAGATTTAGGCCAAAACCCCACCAAATAGTGCCAAAGATATAACCTGTCACCTTTTGCATTCTTCTCATCAAGCATATGCAGTGATAGACCTTAGGTAGGAATTGGAACAAGAAGATTATGAGGAGAATGGTCATTATTAGCTTTATCTGCTCGTCTCTGATCAATCGCGGTACGATTAGCCAAAATGCTGCCTGCAAGTTTCGGGAAAGAGATAAACACACGAAAGAGTCACGAAATAAGCTCTCCTCGGACCTGACGGTTGGAAGAAAAGAAGCGAAAAAACGAGCTTTCGATCACATAGGATCCTCTATCCTCTCAAGTGTAGTGTAATCACCATGTTCATAATTGGTTTTTCTTTGAGTGTTTTTATAATTTTTCTTCACTTTTTCAATCTGGCTTTACGTTATATGACTAGGGTTTACTAAAATAGTTGGAGGATTTTTTTTCTATTTACTTATACTTTGTCCATTCCACTTCAATTGTCTTGTTTCTTTTTTCACAAGATTTTAAGAGTATTTAAAAAAAAAAAAAAAAGTAGAAGTAAAGGATCTACATTAAAAAAACATATCAATTAAAAGTGTAACGAACAAATTAAAGTAGCATTTAATTTCATTACTATTATAAGTTGGGAATGAAATGTTATCACTTTAAAGAAATAATTATATGGAGTATCATATTTGGATTAATAAACCATTATTAATTAGTTTATAATTAAATTAAATCATATTAATATCAAATCTGACAGAAAAAAAGAAAGAAAAAGAAAAGCAACCCAAGTAAAATAGATTTTTTTTTTTTCCTCACACACTTGTGTTCCCAATCATTTTAAGGCTACAAGTATACATGTGTGTTATTATAAAAATAATGAACTGGTACATAATTATTACACAAAAATAGGAACATAGAATATCATCCAAAGATTTGACGTGGCTTACTAGAAGAAAAATGTAATTTACAAAGTACTGATTTTTTTTTTTTTTTTAAATAATAGAAAAGGGAGAGGAGTTTGGAGTATAAAAAAAAATGTGTGAAGTCATTGTCAAAAATAGAAACAATGCATTTTTGGACAGATAAAAAAAAAAATGTCAAACATACCAAACTTTGTGCGGAGGGAGCATAAAACAAAAGGCAATTATTTGTATTATGATCAAAGTGGCTTAATTATAGCCACCGATTTAACACCATTATCATAATCTCTCATCCCTACAGGCTACAACCACAATCATTGATGAGCGAAAAAAACCCAACCAATTTTCAATTTATTATAACACTTGTAACTACCTAGTCATGAGATCATCTATTGCATTTTGGTGAGATATGTACTATTGTATTGACAATATACTTGACACTTGTCAAAAATATTATGAAACCAACAATAATTGAAATTTTTCGTGGAAAAATGTTTGTTTTGGAATCTTTTGACACGTGAAAAACATTCGTCATTATAATAAAAGAAGTTATATCGAAATTTAATAGAGGATTTTACCGAAAAAACCTATTGAATCTTCTAGCATTTGGTATATATAGCATATTCTAATATTGCGAACAACAAATGATTTTCATGTAACAAAAGTATTTCAAAAATTGGTAATAATTAAAATTTTCCAAAAACAATCATATGCTAATTTTGAATAATTTGACATTTGTCAATCACTTGGATACCAAAAATACAAGGTTAAAATAAGATAGAGGATCTTGTCCAAATTAAGTCACCTATAACATATAAACAAATATTGGTATATAAATAAGTTAAATTGTGAACTCATTGAAAACTCCATTAACATTACAAGGCTATATATCAATCACTCAAAGTAATTAATTTTAATTAAGATCATAGTAATATGCCTGAAGTTTAGGGTGTGCATGGTGTATAGGTTCCTAAGGGCATGTACAATGTTAGAACCCCAAATGAGGTTCTTAGAGATGCCACATAGACAAGAGCCCATTGTTATTAAAAATTTACAATGGTAAAATTTTTAACAAGGGTTCTTATAATAATTGGAGGGTCTCACTTATTATTTTATTTAATTTTTTTTTTATCATTTTATTTAACTTATAATCATATAATTAATATGTTTTAATGCGGTGGGACCCATTTTTCCTTAAGATAATGCATCTTATATAAGAACCTGAGTTCTTATCTTGGAGACTTCCAATGGGAATGAAATTTAAGGTATGGTTCTTATTTTTGCCATATAGGTGAGATCCTTCCCATTGTACATGCTCTAAGAAACTTGTAATTTTATCATAGTTGGACCAATCAATAAACTGATCAATTTCCGATTAAACCAGCCGGTTTGTCCGGATTAAGAAACACGGTTCAAAGCAAATACCCCTAGCAATAATTAAGGAAAGAATGAGACACCATGTATTAACAAGTACTCCCCCTGTTTTTTCTGACGTGGTCTGTTTGTCATTTTTTTTTTTTCAATTGGCATGTTTCCTTTTACGGCCCAACAAACACCACTTATATCAAGTGTTCTAAAAAACGCCGCCTAGTCAGTGTCTCGCCGTCCGACTAATATGTAATCCGTCTAGGCTCTATGCGATATCCAACGAGCCGCTCTTGAAGCTTAATCAATAGTTCTAATGTGTTAATTAATCTACGTTTAAGAACACTATGCTACTCTATGTATAAGTTTGGATTTATAATAATTAAATTAACCTATTAGTTGTCATAGTATGTGTATTTATTATAAACTTAGCAACAATATTGTAAGAATAATAAAAATAAGCATTATAGTTCGAATCCGCCTAGGCTCCCGCCTAGCCGCCTAGGCGCTAGTCACCCCTTCACCGTCCGACTAGCGCCTAGCGCGTTTTAGAACATTGATTTTATCCATAACATTGCATTTATCTTTAACTCATACCATATATTAACTTTTTTATTATATTTTTTCAAATATCGTGCCCAAAAAAAAATAGGTTATCTCGAAAAAAACGGAAAGAGTAATAAGGGGTTTATACTCACCTGAGGCACGGGTAAGATAACAAACACGTCAAACCAAAAGCCTTTGAGGGAGCGGAGATAGTGAGCCGTAATCTCGCGCGTGTCCCACACGAGCTTCCCGCACCCGACTACGAGCGACTCCCTCGACACGTACGCCAGCCGGAACTGCAGCCACAGGTGGCCCAGGTGCACCGCGTCCACGCACGTGCGGAGCACCGCCACCGTCGCTGCAAGCCGGCCATCCATGTACAGGCACGGCGACCCGCCCCTCCCTATCGACAGCGCGTAGAAGAAGAGCGGGTCCACAGCCAGCGCCAGCCCACGCGCCAGCAGGAACGCCCTGTTCCATCTCTGCACGCGCTTCGTCCGCGGGTCCAGCACGCCGCCGGGCCGGAATCCGGTTTTATTCCTGGCCGGCCGGTTCTTTATCGGGAGCAGGGACGAACCGGCTGAGGCCTCCCACTCCGGCCGGCCGGCTCTGTCGCAGCTGGTCGAGTGGAAAACCGGAACGCCGACTTGAGTGCACTCGTAGCACTCGCCCGAGCTCGAGAACTGGTTTTCATCGTTGTCGTCTCCTCCTCCGTCTTCCGGTCGGACGGATTTCCGCCCCAGTATTCCAATAAATCTTGAGATGGAGAAAGGGAGGTTTGAAATTTGAGGAGGCATCTTTCCGGGAAGGAAACCATTTAAACAGTACTTGAAGAAGAAGAATGGTGTAAGTAGAACAGGGGAGGTGGAGGTATGAGAAATTTGTTAAAAAAAAAAAACAAGAGAGGGGTGATAAGTTGATTGAATGGATGTGAATTGTTCTAAGTACGTACATTTAGTGATGGTGACAATTGGAGAAGAGTTTTGAGGGGTGGTGAACGTGTAGGACATGCATGTCTACTACTGCATCTGTTTTTTCTGAAATGACCATATTTTCACTTTGAGGCGTGTTATTCGAAATGATCAGTTTCTTAATTTGGTCCAACAATTCCATGTGCACCCCCATTAACCCCTTAATACACCACTTTTATATGCTTAACTCTCATTTTAAGTATGTTGATTATACCACTATTATACAACAAATCTCAATTTTCTTAATACGCGTGCCCAAAAGAAGTGGCCGTTTCATAAGAAACGGAGGAAGTACTATTGTATATACTCTTTGTCCCGTTTCATTAGTCTCACTTTCCTTCTTCGTGTTGCGACGAAATAGGATAATTGAGTAATCGAACAAACAGAAAAAACTTAAAGAGACACAGATTTACGTGGTTCACCAACGTTGTGTTGGGTACGTCCATCGAGACTGATTGGTGTCTAGTTTTTAGGTTTTTAGTTGACTTTTCGCGTCCGTTTTCTTATTGTTTTTGTTGTTTTCGTTATTTGTTGGCTATGATTGGTTTGTTTCTGGACGACCGCCCAGATTGTTATGCTGGCGCGCTCGTCCAGGAGTTGGACGCACGTCCAGATCGTCGCGTGTGTGATTTTCTAGAAGCAAGAGTTGGACGAACGTCCTGAACTTTGGACGCTGGTCGAGATCCTCGAATCTTAGATTTGTTTCTTTGTTTGACTAGGTTTTTATACCTAGTATAAATACACTTGTTTTAGGTCGAATTTGGGAATATATTTATCATTATTTAGCTTTAGTTTTAAGCATATTACATTCTAGTTTTACTTTTCGTTATTCGATCCGGATCGAGACATTTGTTCTTCAATTTAGTTCAACTTTCTTTAGTTCATGTTCCTTCGTTTCCGCATTTAATTTGTAAGTTATTGCTTTCTTTTCGTTTAATTAATCGTGTTCTAGTTTATTGGATTTAATTCTTAGTTCTTTGTTTAATTCGATTGTTCGTTCTTGAGTTCATAGTTTAGATTCGTTTTTCCAAATTCGTTTTCATCGTTTTGAAGTTTTTAGAGTTAGATTTATTTTTATAGATTTTCAATTTTTAATTCCTTTATGTCTAGATTTGTTTTTGCTATTGCTTTCTCTATAATTTCAAGTCTAGGTAGATTTATTGTTTTTGCTTGATTTAATTAGTTTACATAGTTAGATTCAATTCTAGTTTATTAGATTAGTTTAATTGCTTGTTCTTTAATTCTTGCTTATTTATTTATTTTGCCTAGCTTAAAACCAAAACCAGAACAAATTCTTTTTACTTGCTTTCTTAGATTTAGGCTAGATTAGAATCGTTTTTACTACACGATTATTTGTCTTGCTAAGTTTCCCTGAGAATCGACTTTGGGTTTTACTTACTAGTGCTAGGATAGATTGCGTTCTATTACGAACACTTTTTGTGAAACAAAATTTGTCGCTGTTGTCGGGGAAAACTTTAGGCTATTTAATTGTGTAGTATTTTTATTTATTTTATTTATTTGCTTTCTTGTTCGATTTCTTGTTCCTTCCATTCGGTGCGTTTAGTGTTGCTTATGCATTATCGCTAAAGTCTGCAGAGGAAGTTAGTGCCACACATCGACAACATCAATCGGCGGAAGACGATTTTAGCCGCGAAGAAGGAGGAGGAGATTGACTTTCAAGACTACGATCTAGTCTAGCTGTTTTCTAAGCCCGAAGCAATGGCACGAGTTATGGGCGATTTTGTTCCCCCTACCTTTACTGCCACCACTTCGGCGATTGTCCTGACCGAGCAAGTCAGGAATCATGAGCTGAAACCTCATCACATGGCGTTGCTCCCTTCCCACCACGGGCTGCCCAACGAGGATGCGATGATCTTCATTCGAGAGTATTGCACCATGGTGCAATCTTTTCCATTAGGAGGCATCTCGGATGACCACCTGAAGATGAAGTGTTTCCCCTAGACTCTGAAGGATCGGGCAAAGTCATGGTACCTGTCGCTCTCGGCCAACTCTCTTGAAACTTGGAATGCGGTTTGCGAGAAGTTCATGCTGAAGTACTACCCATACCGCAAGACTCAGGAGGTGCGGTTGAAGATTATGAATTTCTCCCAAGACCTTGATGAGACTTTTCATGAGGATTGGGAGAGATTCCAGGAGCTGCTTCAACAGTGCCCTCACCATCAGATGACACCTTAGTTGCTCTGGAAATATTTCTAGGACACTCTGAACCAGATTTGTCAGTTATGGTGGATAGCTCGGTCGGAGGCAACATTGCGGTCAAGACAGCTAATCAGATGAAGGCTATATTCGAGATGCTTTCTGCGAGCTCTCAACAAAAATCAGCTAGGCCAAGGAAAGTGGAGGCGAGTGCGATTGCTATGAGCCAAGACATGAAGAAGCAGATGGTAGACATGCTGAGAGATCTAGAGAATCTCAAGATGAAGCAAAGCACACCGACACCTCAGATTGAATATAGGAAGCAGGATCAGTGTGAAGTGTGTGGAGAGCTAGACAATATTAAGGAGGTCTGTCACAACATGGGGGAGTTCACTTACGAAGGAGGAGCCGAGGTTTATGCTGCTCAAGGCTATCAGCCACAAGCACCACATCCTCAAGGCTATCAAGGAGGTTGGAATGGAAGATACCCGAATCCCGTCCCAAGGCCAATTCAAGGGCAAGGTACCACCTCTAATTTCCTTAATCGACGCCCTCCACCTTATTACCATTCTTATCCCCCTCAACAGCCACCCTACTATCCACCTCCACAATACCCACCGAATCCTTACATATTTGAGTTGAGTTAACGGGCCATATGAATTTTTGTAATTGATTGTGCATTTGCTTGTTGGGATTGGAGTGATCTATGTTTCGACTTGATGATTTCGACGACTACTACTTTGTGTTGTTAAGTTGTTTGAACTTCGGTTGATTATGTTGAATATGTTTGCTTGAGGACAAGCAAAGTTCTAAGTCTGGGGGTTTTGATTGGTGTCCAGTTGTTAGGTTTTTAGTTGTCTTTTCGTGTCCGTTTTCTTATTATTTTTGTTTGTTTTCGTTATTTGTTGGCTATGATTGGGTTGTTTTGAGTCTTGGTGCTTGTAGGATTAAAAGGGTGAAAACGAGGAGAAAATGAGACGAAAAGTATTAAAGGATGAAGAAGAATCGAAGAAGCTCAGGTTGAGAGTTGGACGACCGTCCAGATTGTTATGCTCTCGCGCTCGTCCAAGAGTTGGACGCACGTCCAGATCGGCGCATTCGTGATTTTCCAGAAGCAAGAGTTATACGACAGTCCAGAACTTTGGACGCTCGTCCAGATCCCCAAATCTTAGATTTATTTCCTTGTTTGACTAGGTTTTCATACCTAGTATAAATACACTTGTTTTAGGTCGAATTTGGGAATATCTTTATCATTCTTTTACTTTAGTTTTCAGCAGATTACATTCTAGTTTTACTTTTCGTTGTTCGATCCGGATCGAGACATTTGTTCTTCAATTTAATTCAACTTTCTTTTGTTTATGTTCCTTCGTTTCTGCATTTAATTCGTAAGTTCTTTATTGATTTCTTTTCGTTTAATAAATCGTGTTCTAGCTTTCTAGATTTAATTCTTAGTTCTTTGTTTAATTCAATTGTTCATCTTAAGTTCGTAGTTTAGATTCGTTTTTACAAATTCGTTTTCTTCGTTTTAAAGTTTTTAGAGTTAGATTTATTTTTATAGATTTTCAGTTTTTAATTCCTTTATGTCTAGATTTATTTTTGATATTGCTTTCTCTATGATTTCATGCCTAGGTAGATTTATTGCTTTTGCTTGATTTAATTAGTTTAGATAGTTAGATTCAATTCTCGTTTATTAGATTAGATTTAATTGCTTGTTATTTAATTCTTGCTTATTTATTTCTTTGCCTAGGATTAAAACCAAAACCAAAACCAAAACAAGTTCTTTTTACTTGCTTTCTTAGATTTAGGCTAGATTAGGATCGTTTTTACTACACGATTATTTGCCCTGCTAAGTTTTCCTTGAGAATCGACTTTGAGTTTTACTTACTAGTGCTAGGATAGATTTTGTTCTATTGCAAACCCTTTTGGTGAAACAGAGACCCCCATACAACTCTTCGAAGGGGCAAACTGATTCAAGGCATACTAACGAATCTCCACCTTGACTTGAATCCTCTTTGCAGATGCATCATTAAATTTGCCCTAAGTAATGTCGAAACTTGTTATGCGGGACCGACTTGGTGAACATATTAGCAGGATTATCAGCAGTACCTACTTTCATCACCTTGATTCTCTTTTCATCCCTCAAAAAATGATACCTCACATCAATGTGTTTGGTCCTCTCATGATGGACCTGATCCTTGGCTAAACAGATAGCATTCAAGCTATCACAAAACACAACAACTTGCTCTTGATATAGACAAAAATCACCAACTAGCCCTTTCAACTAGATTCCCTCTTAGCAGCTTCTGCCAATGCCATATACTATGCCTCAGTCGTGGAAAGAGTAATTGCACCCTGCAAAGTTGTCTTCCAACTAACAACATAACCACCAAGAGTAAAACAATAACCAGTCATAGATCTTCTAGTGTCAACATCTCCAGCTTAATCAGAATCAGAATAGCCAGTTACAAAACAATGAGTATCACCTCCATAAATGAGACCAAGATCAGACGTACCTCTCAGGTAGCGAAAAATCCTCTTCACAGCCTGCCAATGCTCATTTCCAGGTTGTCCCATGAACCTGCTGACAAACCAGCAACATGTGCGATATCTGGTCTAGTACAGACCATAGCGTACATCAGACTCCCTACCGCATTCGAGTATGGAACTCGAGACATGTACTCCCGCTCAGCTTCAGATTTTGGTGCATAATCAGATGACGGATGAATATTTGCAGCACTCGGAGTATCAGTAGAATTAGTTGTAGCCATGCCAAATCTTGACAAAATCTTATGAATATAACTCTTATGTGACAAGAAAGGCTTCTTCTTCTCCCTTTCCCTATAGATCTCCATGCCCAAAATATTCTTAGCAGCACCCAAATCCTTCATATCAAACTCAGCACTGAGAAGAGACAAACTGATTCAAGGCATACTAACACTTTGTATATTAGTTTCACGCATTTTCTTAAAAGAAAATACACTAGCACACAAAAACCCTTATTTCGTAGGTTCTATTTATTACTCTCATTTCCTTAAAAGGAAATAAATTAATACACAAAACCCTTATATATCTCTATCCTTTTACCCCGACCCTTGATTATTGTGTCAAAAGCAAATTAAATGAGACTAATGAAATGAAATGAAGAGAGTATATCTCGAATCTTTGTGTATGATGTGAGGTTGGTACAATTTTTGTGAATGATATAATCCATATTTCTATAAGATATATCAATGAAAATAAAATCTATTCATACTTTGATATAATGAGGGAGTACAAGTATATATACATACATGAGAAACCCTAACTAAAGAAACCCTAGCAAACCAACGATAGGTTACGACCCAAGACACACATACTAGAATGCGCAAAATGCTAAACACAGGAAATAACTAATTCTAATACACATCTCAAGATGGCGTCCCTTATGTAATGTCAATCTTGGACATAAGAGCATGAAGGCGAGGACGAGGCAAGACCTTAGTAAGAGTGTCAACGAGCAAATCAATAGAGGCGACATGAGCAATTCTAAAATGGAAAGATTAATCTTTATTTAATAAATAACCATTATTTCTAAATTTCCAATTAAGTATCAAATAAGTACTTTTCAGTATTTAAGTTAATTTTTCTTTTATATATATAATCAATATTTCAGTATTGTTCGATTATGCTCTACCATTAATGGTTATATATATAGAGAGAGAGGATATATCAGGTGAAATCTAATGTTAAAATGAAACTAAGAAATCAACCACATCCATTGATTTTGAAAATCTAATGAATCAGATTTTATTTCAAATTAAATATAAAATATCCAATTTCCGATTTTTTTAAACTATTTAATGTATTATTTAGGGTTAAAAGTGACATTTTATTTCCATAAAACTGAATCTTCCTAAAATATAAGATCTTTATTTATTTTTTTTCCTTATCTTCTCATGCGTCGTCTGCTTCTTCTTCTTCTTCTTCTTCTTCTTCTTCTTCTTCTTCTTCTCCTCCTTTTTTTGCTATATTTAATTAAGCTTCACATGGCAATCAGTTCGATCCTGATGAACGTGGCCGAGAACATCGTCCACGAGAACAACAACCGCATCTACGCTGAGGTCCCCTCCATCCTCATCGCCGTCAACTTCTGCCTCACCCCCGAGCACGGCCTCACGACACAGTACGAGGATGCCATGGACGCCGTCGCCTGGTCCAGAAGCAGGCCACCGATCGGGACGACGACGAATAAGTTCGAGACTTCGGCGATCTCAATAGGTACTCATAGAATTTAGTTCAACTTTAGAAATTAGTAGTTTGGGATGTACATCTATTTATGTATTTCAAGAACATTATTAGGATCTTGCGGATACCAAATACATCAAAGTTGTGCGTACAATATTATTTTAATGGAAGTTAAGTTGATTTGGCACATAAATTTTGGTTTTCTATTAAATCTTGCATTGTAGACGAATGCATTTAGTTGATGATTAATAAATTTAATCTGGATTCTGGCATATGAATATTTGAATACCAGAAATGTCAAATGGCGTGTTGATGCGTTCTTCTTCTTCTTGGTTTTCCCCGGCAACGACGCCAAAATTTGTTTCACTAAAAAGTGTTTGCAATAGAACAAAATCTATCGTAGCACTAGCAAGTAAAAACCTAAGTCGATTCTCAAGGAAAACTTAACAGGGCAAATAATCGTGTAGCAAAAACAACCTAATCTAACCTAAATCTAAGAAAGCAAGTAAAATTATTTTTGGGTTTTTGGTTTAAAATCCTAGGCAATAAAATAAATCAAAGCAATTAAATAAACTAATCTAGAAAGCAAGGAAATAATCTAAACTAATTAATCTAAAGAATTAAACTAGAAGAAAGCAATTAAACTACCTAAGCAAGAATCGAAAAGAAAGCAATAACGGAAGCAACGAAGAAAACGAATCTAAACATATTAAGGAAATCTAGAAATTAAAGCAAATAAATCTAACTCTAAGAACTTGAAAAACGAAGAAATCGAAAAACCAAGAAAAACGAATCTAACTCTAAGAATTTGGAAACGAACGAACGAAATAAAGCAAACGAAATTAAACAAGCAATTACGAAAATAAATGTAGAACTAAGGAAAGCAAATAAATCAAGTAAACGAAAGCAATAAATAACTTACGGAATTAAACGAAGAACGAAGAACACAAATTAAAAGAAGAAGTCTTGAATTAAAACGAAACAAAACGAAGATCCGGATCCGAACAAAAGGAAATCTAAACTAAAGTATTCTATGCTGAAAATAAAAGCTAAACAAAGGTAAAAGTGTTGTAAAATTCGTCCACAAAGAGTAGTACTTATACTAGGTATGAAAACCTAGTTAAATAGGGAAAAGACAGCTGGCCGCTACTCTGGACGGTCGTCCAACGTACGTTGGACGGTCGTCAAATGCAACCTTCTGTTTCACGTCTTCACTTCTCCCTGGACGCTCGTCCATGTCACATCCCGATTTCACTACAGTAGTCTTAAGTACCGGGATGGACAGGGTAGGGTTAAAAGGGCTCATTTAGGGGTTAATCTCGTTTATCTCATTTATTGCCCAAGTAATTCGGGCAGCATTTCCCCTATACCAGGATCTATTCGCTGGGGCAACCAATAAGCCAATCTCAACAACAACTAACTTTTTCTACCAAATTTTATTACCGTTTACTTCGTTTAAGTTTCTTTAAATTCAAAGCATAACAACGAGGTCGGACCACACCGCGCCATCGTTGGATCCAAGTGTAAAGTACGAAAAGTAACGACAGTGGCGGACCAGACCGCACTACAGTCGGATCTACATAATGTAACAACCGTGGCGGACCAGACCGCACTACAGTTGGATCTGCATAATGTAAAGGTTATAGATAGCGTCTATAGGACGCATAGTATGAATATGTAAGTAAAAACGTATATAGTTATATATATTCTGGATAGGACCAGAGTTGCGTAAGTAAAAGCGGAAGCGAAATACGAAAAAGTAAATACAGAAACAAAAGACGAGAGAATATGAAAGCAAGTAAAGAGTTTTCTTATTAAGTGTTTTAGGCCAAGTTTTATTAGGTCCAACCCTCTCACAAAACAAGATAGTGACTTATCAAATAGTTCAATCGAAAAAGAACAGTAGAGTTTGAGTCTTTCGATTCTCCACGTCTTCCACCCCTTTCCACTCCCAGCCCGTCTATGCCTCCGGCTCGTAATCTGCAAAACAAAGAAAGTTTCACAGGGCTGAGTACTAGTGTACTCAGTGGGTTCATTGCCACGAAAAGAATATGCAGGTAAACAGGAGTAAAAAGGAAGAAGAGAAAGAAATGTTTGGATCCACTCTGTCATTTGGTTACTCTTATCGACCCATCGGGATAACCTCCCTAGGATCTTATGGCCGTCGGGATAACCTCCCTCTCTGAAACGAAAACCGTCCAATTATGATAACGGAATCGCGGGATAACCTCCCTCTCTATGGTACAAGTGGTGGGGTCAGCCCACAATCACTTGACCTGCATGCGTACAACTCATCCGGCACCAGCACCTAGTGCAGCCGGGGAGTCCGATCGTAATTTAATAAGAGCGTTAAACTCAAATAGACAGAGACAACACAAGTCTCCCCTGTAACAAGCCTGCATAAAGAGTTTGAGCTCACTAGCTCGAGAATAGTATTTATCAAGGAATAGGAACCCCACCTTTACCGTTAACTTCGTTTCTCGTAAAACGTGCTCTCGACTTAGAATCCTATCTCAGGCCCTTCTTGACTTGTTCCTACAGTAATTTTTAAGTTACTAAGGTGTTCTCAGAATTTCTAACGGAAATTCCTAAGCCTAAGAACTTAATCCTTAAGTAAAGTTTTTATTAAAAAGTTATTATAAATAAATTATTATTAAATTTTCGGATGATCGTATGGCTTCGGCAAAGAAGGAAAAATTGTTTAGAATAATTTTATAGAGGGATTAGTGATGAGAAATTAGTCATGCAAAGATTTTGACTTTTGACCTAATACCGACTTAAACACAGTTTCTTTAATTACGTGCAAACGGTGACTCGGAATGACACGAAAATTTACGGACATGTTAAATACACTAACAGGAACCTATCTTTAAAATTTCAGAATTTTTGGACATCATTTAGGCTGAAAACGAAAATTTCCATTTTTAATTCAAAACCGACCGATTAAAAGTGGTTAATTATTAGGTTACGAACAACTTTAATTCGGTTATATGGATGCAAAAAGGAATACCGGCAACCACCAAAGAAAGGGCGATTGCACGGCACGGAGAAGAAGAGAATATGCAAATGTAGATGGCGATGCATGTCCTACTTCGAGACTTCGCGACGACGATCAACCAACATTTCTAGGATCGAAATCCTCCTACGAGTTCATAGAAGCGAACGACATACCTTTTCGTTGATCGAAGAAGAAGATAGGCTCGAAAAAGCGATCGAAGACGATCGGGGCTGTTCTTGGCTTCCTCGGCTGGAAAGGAAGGTGGCGATGGAAAGATGAAGATGCTGAAGCGATGAAGAAGAAGGTGGCAGCAGCTGCTGCTGGATCGGAGAGCTGAACGGCGGTGATGGTGGTGCAGCGTCGGAGATAGAGAGTTGCAGGCTGCTCTCCTTCGTCTCGGAGAGGAACGAAGGTGATGGCTGGTGGGTGGTGATTGATCGGTGGAGGTGGAGATGGAGGGGATGATGATGGTGGAGATGATCGGAGATTGGAGGATGGTGGCGGAGGTGCTGCTCGGAAGTGATGGAGGAGGGTCGCCGGCGGAAAGGGGGATGGCGGAGGTGATGTACGGTGAGAGAGAGATGAAGAGAGAGTTGGTGGGTGATGGGTTTCCTTATGATGAAGAAAGTGGAAGTGGGATAAGATATGATCAAGAATGAGGCGGTGGTGGCCTCTTTTTATAGAGGTCATCCCGTCTCCGATCGAACGTCTCGCTTCCCGAACGAAAAGATATTTTTCCGGCAATGAATTCCGATTTAAGATTTCAAAGGGTTTATGGAATCTATGAAAAATATCGAACACAATGATATAGGTTAAAGAATTTTCGGAAGGGATTTGGTAGCTCGAAGATTTTTAAAGAAACGAAAAGATCGTAAATAGACAAACGGCGACTCGGTTTTTCTTAACCGTTTATCCGAAAAATACCTAGCTTCTTTCATAATTCTTTTAATGTGTAAACTAGATTAAAGGAGTTAACTTAATATTTTTAGGAATTTTATTGAGCAAGTTATAAAGGTTCTAGATAGTGAATATATTAATTATTTATTATTCTAAAATTCTTTTAGTTAGGATTTCAATTATTTAAATTAAATCTTCCATCATCTTAAATCTTAATAACTAAGGAGAATTATTTTCTTAAGGGAAATCTATTTAAATATTCTTATTTTCTACTATTTAAAAATACGGGATATTACAGTCCAGCCTTGGACAAGCTCGGCCAACGCACTCTGGACGGCCGTCCAGCTGCTTTGGACAGTCGTCCAACTCCGGATTCTGCCCGTTCTCGATTCCTCTTCAATTCATCGCCTTTTTCGACCCATTTTCTTCCAATCTTTCACCTTTCATACCTACAAGAGCCAAAACTCCAAAACAACCAATTCATAGCCAAAGACACACGAAAAGACACAAAAACACAACGAAAACGGACATGAAAACACGATGAAAATCCTAACATCTAGACACCAAACAAGTTTCTAAGTTTCACTTTAAGATTAGTTTTCATCATAGTGCTACCCTATATATATATATATATATATATATACATATATATATATATATATATATATATATATATATATATATATATATACTCTATCCGTTCATGATTTAGTGGACTAAAATTGCAGGTGTCACGTTTAACGTGTTTGGATAATGTGTAATAAATTAAATTATTAAATTAAAGTGGAATAATTGTGGGCTCAATTAACATTTTAAAATTTATTAACTTGTTAAAGTGTTAAAGTTATTGTAGGGTTACGCAGAAAGCACCTGTAAATCATGGATATTCTAATGTAGGAGTTTTGTTATGCTAAGCGACACTACATGGGCGACTGGTGAGCGACTGTCCGAGTAAGCATCGCCTTTTTTTTCCCCTCTCCTTTTTCTTGTTTTTTCCTTCACACTTTCGTGAGCTTTCTCTCTCTATTCTTTACTACTAATTTAATTTATGAATTCAATGGCCCTTCTCTCTCTCCATCTCCACATCTGCTTTACAAATTTCTAAACCTTCTTGTAGATTATCTCATTTTCCGGATTGAAGGTGAAAGACTCAGCTCCACCCTTTATATCCAGTCATCCTTCGAAATTGGTTCCAATTAAACTTGAAACCAGAGAATGAGATAATTTACAGAGAAGAACCCGGTAGATGAGAGATGATGGAGTACAAATTTATATTCAATTTAGAATTAGGAATTTAAAAACCCTAACCCTGTTGGAATTACTAAACCATGTTGAGAATTGTTAAACCCCAATCTAGAGGAAAATAGTAGCCAAACATTAAAAGAGGAGAAGAAATCGTTGCGGACTTGCAGAAGGAAAACGCAGAAGACGAAGAGAGAATGAAAATATTAAGATATGGAAATAACATTAATTAATTGAAAAGGGAAAATAACGGAAACGTGAAGAAGTAAACTAACCAATTGAGATGACGTGGACAGTCGCTCACCAGTCGCCCATGTAATATCGCCTAGCATAACAAAACTATCTAATGTAGTATTAGTATCAGTACAAAATGGTGGACAGGATGAGTTGAACATAAAAGGAGAGGGAATTTTTTTACCCACTTTAAAATAAAAAAATTAATTGTAGGTTTGAAAATAAAAAAATAAAAAAAAAATTCTACCCATATTTTCAAAAGGTTGACTGCAATACCCTTCCTCTCCATGCGCGCTCTATTTCTCTCTCCCTCCCTCTCTTTATTGACACACACAAACCACTCACTCTTCTCTATTTTCATCTCTTTGCATTAACCCTATCTCTCTCTACGTTTTTTGAAATTATCTCTCTCCACCCACTTTTTCTAATAAAAATTTGCAGTGAAGTGATAAAAATTCTGGACGTTTATAGTAAGATATTGTAAGTTTCGTATTGTGTTCTCAAGTGCATAGAGTGAAGTGATAAAAAATTCTCCACAATTCTAGTAAGAGTTTGAAAGTTCGTACTATGTTGTTAAGTGCATGTAGTGAAGTAATAAAAATTCTGGACAATTGTAGTATGGTTTTTTAAGTTTCGTACTGTGTTCTTAAGTACATAGAGTGAAGTGATAAAAATTTTGGACGTTTATAGTTAAATTTTTAAGTTTCGTACTGTGTTCTTAAGTGCATAGAGCGAAATAATAGAAATTATGCACATATCTATTAAGATTTTGTAAATTTTGTACCGTGTTATTAAATGCATAAAAGTGAAGTTATGAAAATTATGCACGGTTCTAGTAAGATTTTGTAAGTTTCGTACTTTATTTTAGGTGCATAAAATATATTCATAAAAAATTTGCACGTTTGTGATATAGTAGTACTTTGTAAATTTCGAATTATATTTTTAAGTACAGAGAATCAGAGTTACAGACCCTCAAAATTAAGAGGAATAAATTGATGTGTCGCAGTTCTAAAAGAAGAAGAATAAACAAGAATGAAAAAGAGAGGAAAAGAAGGTGTCAGGAATGGGAGGGGCGATCCTAAAGACATCAAAAGTTGTCTTCCATGCCCACCCCTCATCACAGCCACACACGTGTTTTTTGGTTTAATTTTATTTTTTTCCTGTCAACCCTTCCTCCCTGCTACGCACCGGACCCATCATCCCATGAATCCATGGTCCACATTTAATTTTGTTTTCCTTTTTTTATGACTTTTACGAATTTGTGTTTGAGGAAAAAATATTTCTACCCACTTTCAACTTAAAAAACAAAATTTAGCTTTGGATCTTAAAAACATAAAAATATACCCAATCTTTCAAATTTTGTACCATAATGCCCTTGTTTTTTTTTTTTTTTTTAACGAAAATGCCATTGCTTTATGCTTTTTACTTTTTGCTTTTTACTTTATGCTTTTTGACTTTGACCATCAATTCTCTCTCTCTCTTTCCGGTAATTTTGGTGTTACAAATCGTACTGTGTTCCATACAAATAAGTACGAAACGTGATTCTTACTGTGTACTTAAGTACGCAGTAAGTTTTTCTTCATTTCGTACTGTGTACTTAAGTACGCAGTAAGTTTTTCTTCATTTCGTACTGTGTACTTTAGTATATCATGTAAATTGAACAAAAACTTACACAAGACTAGTAATTTTTTTTTGTGTTTCGTACTGTGTACTTAAGTACGCAGTAAGATTTTCTTCCTTTCGTACTGTGTACTTAAGTACGCAGTATGATTTTCTTCCTTTCGTACTGTGTACTTTAGTATATCATATAAATTGAACAAAAACTTACACAAGACTAGTAATCTTTTTTTTATATTTCGTACTGTGTACTTAAGTACGCAGTAAGCTATTCTTCCTTTCGTACTGTGTACTTTAGTATATCATGTAAATTGAACAAAAACTTACACAAGACTAGTAATCTTTTTTTGTATTTCGTACTGTGTACTTAAGTACACAGTAAGCTTTTCTTCCTTTCGTACTGTGTACTTTAGTATTTCATATAAATTGAACAAAAACTTACACAAGACTAATAATCTTTTTTTGTGTTTCGTACTATGTACTTAAGTAATCGGGACAGATGATAGCATTCGTAGATAGTGTGCTCACTTTAGTTTTCAAATTTCAATAAGTGAAACAAAGTTTGATGTTTTTTCGAGTAATCATACTCAAGACTAGAGAGCTTTTCATCTTCTTTTCGTACTGTGTACTTTAGTATATCATGTTAATTGAACAAAATTTACACAAGACTAGTAAGCTTTTCATCGAAATGTTACAATCGTACTGTGTTCCATACAAATAAGTACGAAAAGTGTTAAAATCGTACTATATCCTTAGGTACATGGATCGAAAGTAATAAAAATTCAACAACTTTAGATAAAGAGAAACTAAAACAAAGTACGAAAAAAATATTAAAATCGTACTGAAAAATCAAGTATGATTTCATAATACATTTCGAATTCATGTGTATGAGAGAGATAGAGAGAGAGTAATTGAATGTTGAAATATATGGGTTCTCCTCCCTCCTCCGAACCACCACCACAAGCCATGAACCTGCAAAAAAAAATTGGGGAATGTTAACCCGCAAACAAAAAAAACAAGGCCAAAAACGCCTCTCCATTTCCAACTCCATATCAAAATGCATGTCAAAAATCGATTCCCCCAATCAAAGTTCCAACATTTGCACAAAACAAGCGAAACCCAATTTTTTTCTCAACATTTTAAGGCAATGGCGAAACAGCATTCAATGAAAAAAACCCTAAAATCAGCAAAATAGAAACAAATAATCGGAACCCATTATCGTACTCGATGGATTTTCTTCGTCGGAGCAAGAGGGGCAGAACCAGCGGCCTTTGGGCACGGCGACGAGGATCGGGCGGAGGCAGAAGAGGTGGAACCCACGGCCAAAAGGGTAGTTGAAACGCGGCGGCGGCGAACTGCGGTGGACGTCTCTGCAGATCATCTTCCTCAACAGATCCTTCGCTTCCGGCGAGACTGACCGGAAATTGACGGAAACAATCGGACTTCGTGCTTCGCGAGCTGGTGGTGGGGCTTCGTGCTTCAGACCCTCCAGGCGCCGGCCGCTCCTGCGCCGCCCCCGCCCGCTTCGAACCCTTCCTCTCCGGCCTGCTTCGCCACCGCGAAGTTCTGCGGCACCACCACCGCCTGCCCCTCCCTCAGCTGCCCGTTGAACACTGCTGCCCGTTGTGGTTCACGATCTGCACTCTGGCGGAGGCAGCAGCGCCATGGGGTAGAGAGAGAGAGAAAAGAGAGAGAGAGAGAGAAGAGAGAGTGAAGAAACTATGAAGGGAGATGGTGAGTATAAGGTGAGAAAAAAAGAGAAAAAGTAAATAGTACTCCGAACCTAAAAAGCAAGGGCGTTTTTGTCTACCGAACCAAAAATCTGGTATATTTTGTATGTTTTTAACTTCCGAAGCTAAATTTAGTTTTAACACTTAGAAGTGGGTATAGGAGTATATATTCTCTTTGTGTTTTATGACTTTTATGAATTTATACTCCCTCCGTCCTATTAGGGAAAATACATTTTTCTTTTAGCGCGGTAATTAAGATAAAAGTGATGATAGTGTATTAAAGTGAAATGTAGTGAATTAAAGTGATGTGTCTAAATTTTATAGAGTTATAATTTTCAATTTTGAAAAAGATCCCTATATCGATGAAACCTTATATCGGTGGAACGTAGCGAAAAAGAAAAATTCTCATTATCAATAGGATAGAGGAATATTAAATTAACTGTCATGTATTTTTATGAATTTGTAATGCTCTAAATTTCAAATTTTAGAATTTGTATTGAAATACTCCCTCTCCAGCCCATTTAAGTAGTTTTGTTTTTTTTCGGCACAATATTTTTTGTGGAAGTATTAAAAGTGAAAAAGTAAAATGCTCATATTGAAAATGAAGGGTAAATTCATTAATTTATATTTTATAAAACATAACTGTTGAAATGAGATGATCTAAAATAACAAACATAACTAAAGAAATATGACAAAGGGAGTACTCCCTACATCCCTCACAAGAGGAGACATTTCTTTTTTACACGAAATTTAAGAAAGAGTTGATTTGTGTGTTAAAGTAAAGCGTACATGTGCAAAAAATATTTATCCTTTAATAATTATTATTCAATAGAAACGTATCCTCTTACTGAAAATATAACAAAAGGAAAAATGTATTATATTACTAGAGACGAGACGAAAGGATTATGCAACATGAATATTAAAAATTAATTTAATATAAACTACAAAAGTGGGGATACATAACCATTAGAAGGATAAAAAAAAAATCAAATTACAAATCAAAAATCAAAATTAAAATTAAAGAGAGGAAAAAAAAGAAAAAAAAAAAAAAAGAAAACAAAAGGAAACAAAATGAAATGTGGGATGGATTCATGGGATGATGGGCCCGGTGCGAAGCAGGAAGGAAGGGTTGATAGGAAAAAAATGAAAATAAAAATAAAAAAACACGTGTGTGGCTGTGATGAGGGGTGGGCATGAAAGACAACTTTTACTGTCTTTAGGATCGCCCCTCCCATCCGGAATAGAGAGAGAGTAAAGAAAAAGCGGGTGCAGAGGAGAGAGAAAGAAAAAGACAAATCTCAAAACTAATAATGTGATCAATACCTCAAAAGTAAAGATATTTTGGTACCCCAAATCAAAATATGGATAGAAATTGTATATAAATTATTTCCGACCCTAAAATTAATTTCTTTATTCTAATATGGGCAGAAAACTACATTTTGTCGTGAGATTTATTGAATTTAAAACATAAAATACAAATGAAATGCTTTTTTGTATTTTCATAAAATATGGAATAATTTTTGTAATTATTTGTATGGGAAAAGGTAAAACATAACCTATACTGTTTGTTTTAATATGAAGTAATCATACTTTTGTGTGCAAAAAAACTCTCTCCCTCCGTCCACCATTTACTGACACTATTATTATATTGGGACGTCCACTATTTACTGACACTTTCCGTTTTAGGACGTAGACCCCACAATCACTTTAACACTTTAACACTTTATTCATCAACTTTTTATTATTTTAACATTTTAATACTATTAAAAAATTCAAATCGGTCCACAATTATTTCAATTTAATACTTTAACACATTAATTTATTACTATATTATCAACATGCAAAAAAAAACTGTGTCCAAGTTAGGGTGTCACTAAATCATGGATGAAGGGAGTATAACAATTAGCGGATACGATCATCTATCGTGAATTGTGCAACGTCACCTATTATATTTAAAGTCACGGTATTAGATCTTACACAATCTAGCAACAAAAAATCTTGTTAACGTACATACTCAAAGTAAGTTTAGATCAATTTAATTTAAAATTTTAAACTTGTTTCCTCACCGTATACTCCCCCGTTTCTTTTGAAACAACCACTTTTTAGGCACACATATTACGAAAATGGAGGTTTATTGTAAAATATATAGTGGTGACCCACATACTTAAAATGGAGGTTTAGTGTATAAAGATAGTGTATTAAGAGGTTAATGAGGTGTGCACATGGGTTTGTTGGGCCAAAATAGGAAACTGACCATTTCGAATAAAACGCCCCAAATGAAAATATAACCATTTCAGAAGAAACGTAGGGAGTATTTATTTTTCTGAAATGTATAAATAATTTGTATTTTAGGTCATTATAGTTATACTGAGAGACATATGTGCTCCATTACTCCCCCAAAATCCTTTCCTCAATTTAATTGACAGTGGTTTTAAAAAGACATGTAATTCAATTCGTTGTTTATTTTAAATGAAGATTTATTTCCACATATTCTGAGTGGAAGTCAAGTTTTATGTGTGGTAAAATTAGTTAATATTGAGATTTCGTTAACTCGTGTAGAACATAAATTTGAACGATGTTATGAATAACATTACAGATAATGTACTACTTTGACGTTGCGGAAGCATGCACAACAAAATAGCCATGAAAGCAAAAAATCAACATCAACCAATGATAACCCAGTTCAATTAAACCAACCTACATCTGGGGGGACACGCCCAAGAGCCAATTCACTATCAAGAGCTTCAGAGATACAAGTATTCGAATACTAGTCACGACTACGTATTCACTCCTCACCCGTCTACACTCTTCTCAAGTAAACTTGAAGTTAAACCCGCAGCCTAACCAAGCCTAATCTAGACTTACTCTTGAGAGATCTACCCACAATATATATGAGAAAAACGAAATAAACAAGAAAAAACATAATCTGGGACAAATTGTATTATATGTATCACATGATGTCCCAGAAGATGTTACAGAGACACAAAATGACTCTCGGCACAACATTGTGCGAGGATAACAATATCAGCTCTCGTCTCTCTCCTTTTTGAACGTGTATGAGCCTCCTTATATAGCCTCCAAGTCGTAGGTCTTCTCTTGTAGCCCAAGTAACACGTTACCCTATAGATAATGATTCATGTATATCTTCTTTCCTTGTAGATATCATTTCCTTGCAGAAGAAGAATCCTTATTATGCAAATATATAATTAAGGGAAAATAAATCTCTTAATAAAATCAAATCTTTAATCATAAGGAAATAAATAATATATCCCAATGCATATATAATTGCCAAAATCATATGCAACCACACGTTGCAGTAACAAATATTTACGTATAATAAGAATATAATTAGTAAGGACAGTAATATCCCAATACTCAATGTAGGCACGTTTAATATGTAAATGGATGTCGTGTCATTCATATTAACAAATAAAATGATTTAAATATGTATTCTAGACTATCAAAAGAAATTGAACTCTTTTAAATGTACACACGGTCGACAAAGAAGCGTTTTTTGTCAACAAGGATATAAAAAAAGATTATCGCAGTGGATCAACTTCTAACATGGAAAATGCAAAATTTTGAGTTAAGAATTTAGGGCAGGGAGGGAACATAAAGCATAGCGTTGTACAATTTGGGTATTGATGATGAAAATTTGGGTCTTAGATTTGTTGGCAAGTTAATTTAGTTTTTATGTTCCAAATGAAATTTGCAATAACGATGATAAATTGATAATTACATTTTGTATACGGACTTCCTCCATTACTGAACTTTCCTATTTTGAGATATAAGTCACACAATCATTTTACTAACACTTTAACACATTAACATATTATTACTATACCTTTAGCACTTTAACACTTTAATACAATTAAAAAATTAGATTGGTTCAAAATTATTCTACTTTAACACTTTTACACATTAATTTATTAATATATCATCGAAATTTAAAAAAAAAAAAAAAAAAAAAAAAAAAAAAACTTGTGTCCAAGATTTATGTTCACTAAATAGAGGACAGGGGTAGTACTTCATTCGTACTCATTCAACACGACACCTATTTCTTTTTGGGTCGTCCTGCACAAGACAACATCTTACCTTTTTCAAAAAGAATTAAGCATAAATAAGAAAAAATGAAACACTTAACTCTGTATGCATCTCAATATAATTTAAATTACAAAACTTAAAATTATCATGATTTGTTCATTTGTTTTCGATTTTTACCATTTTTACGTCAAATTAAATGCCTCGATACGTTCTTTTATTTAAGATCAAACATCAACAAATTTAGAGGTTTACACATAGTTCAAACAAGATATAAAACTTTCACCATACATTTTAAACATTCATTCCCTAATTTCCATGTACAAATATATCGTCTTGGGTGAGACGAAAACACGTTAAAATTGTTAGATAAAATTATTAGGAAATATAAAGAGTGGCTAGTCCAGTCAAATATTATTATAAATATTGTGTAATTAAAGAATCCTTTTCATACAAACATACGGATAGAGTAACTGTTGGGAACCCCTTGCAGTTTGATTTTGATGATGTTTATCGAAACCACACTTAGGCATATTTTACTTGTTTAGGGTCAAGGCCGATAGATCGACCTGCTACCTGTTAGTGCAGGTCGATGCTCTCTAAAGTTTAAATGCAAGTTTGATCCACCCTGTAAGAGAAAGGTCGTTTATCGACCTGCCTCATTCGGATCGAGCTGGCATATCTTCCTGTCTATCGACCTTCCTTATCAAGCTTCCAGCCTGCTTTGACTTAGAAGATTTCAAGAGCTGGATTATCATATCAAGGTCGATGCTCCGCCTTCATGGAGCAACACGACCTGATCCTTGCCACGTGGTGTGCCAGCAAGGACGAACTTCCCCAACGGCTAGAAGTGAGTCAGCCTCCAACGGCTAGTGCCACGTCATCCTGACTCCAACGGCTAGTTTTTTCAAAACTGCCTATATATACTTCAGCCATTATCGGATTCAAGTACGGGAAACTCAAGCTATCAACGCAAAATCTCTGCCAAAATCTCTCTCAAGTTCATATCCATTCAAGTGTTCGAAATACTATTACTTTCCCAAACACTTGACGAAGAGAGATTTTCTACTCCGATAAAAAGCCAACAACGACGAAGCGTTCACTGCTGCTTGTCGTTGATTCAAACATCTTCTTCTCCGACCCGTTCGAAGTTAGAAATATTGGTTTGTGTTCTTCGCCATTATAGAGTTAGTCAAGCTCTGTAATTCGTGAAAGGTTGTTTGTACGTTTCTGTACGAAAGGTTGTAAGGGTCACGACCCAAAACTCGTGTCTAGATATATTCAAGTTAGAGTGTATTTAGAACTGATACTCAGTCAGTATAAATAAGAGAGAGGTTGAATCCAAAGGTAAAGGGATTCTCAGGTCGAGTCGACCTGACGTGGACGTAGGAGGGTTTCTCCGAACCACGCTAAATCGCGGTGTCTCTCTCTCTCTCTCTTTACTTATCGCCCTTTCATTTTATTATCAAACTGACGAGCATCAACCTGCATATTAAGCATCAACCTGCATTTCTGTATCAACCTTAGATTTTTTAAAGAGTAAATCAACCTCCACCAACTTCCGCATAAACACAGTTTGATAAATCAAGCTTGTTCCCAAACGAGCTTGATAGATCAACCTGTCTCTGATAAAGATCGACCTTGACAATCGACCTTTAGATCGACCTGATTTTCAAAAGTCAAAAACGGTTGGTTATTGGTGTATTCCCCCCCCCCCCCCATATACCAATTGTTGGAATTTGGCTTTGACCAAATAAATGAATAATGATTTATATTTAATTTATTAAATTAAATGATAAATTATTAATCTACTCCGAGAGTAGATGAACGTGGTATATTGATATGCTCAAATCCGAATTCCGGTGAGTGAGATATAATATATCAAAGTTGAGAGTTGGTGGAATTATTACAAGGTGGATTAACTCTTGTAATAACTTTGTCCCACATTGATTAAAGAACATTAATTAGTTGTGTATTTAACTAACTATACTAATGGGCTAATTAATCAAGTGGGCCAAGTGGAAAGAGACGGGCTCTCGCGCGCACACACACACGCGCGCGCCGCCGCCGCCGCCGTCCGTCCGTCCGTCCGGCCGGCCGGCCGGCCGGCCGGGCCGGGCCGGGCCGGGCCGGGCTCGGGCTCGGGCTCGGGCTCGGGCTCGGGGCCGTGGCCGTGGCCGTGGACTTGGACTTGGACTTGGATCTTGGCAATTGGTCCTTTGGGCTGTTCCTTGGGCCTGTTGGGCCTCCATGTATTATCTTTTTGGGCCAGAAAAGCAAATGTGATTGGGCTTAGATTCAGGCCCAATACGAGTAAGCCCAGCCGCAAGATCTGTCCAGATTCGTTGATCTGGTTCGTCCAGGTTCAATGAACCGAATTCAAACGTTTAAACGTTTGTAACTCTCATCCACCAACATAATGGACATAATGGGCTGCCAGTAACCGACGTGGGCCTTAATGGTGTCCATTACTCCTCCCATGGGCTGATGCCTATAAATAGAGGCCTTCTTGGCCATTAGCAGATACACAACTTCATATCTCTGCATCCTTTCACTTGATCATTTTCACACGAGTTCAGTCCTCGTCTTCATCCAGTTCGCCGGGGCTCGGTGGTTTGCGGTGCTGCTACCTCCGAGACGAAAGTCGTTTCACCTTTTGGGAAGCTACGCCGGTTCCGTGAGCACTACCGGGGCGTACAGCTTCTTGCGGGGAGAGTTCCTACTCGACTCGACTTTACCTCTGTTCGTGCTGTCTCTGTTCGTGCTTGCTGCCTCAGAACGTGTTCCACCGTCATAACAATCGCAAGAAGCTGTACTCACGTTCTGCCTAGCAAGATGACGACCATCGGATTCAACTCTTCCTCTGTTGCTAATTCCATGTTCTCCAATGGCAACAACAACAACAACGGAACTGGAGGTCAATAGAACTCAACCATGGCCCCTCTTCAGACTTCCTCCATGAAGGGGCTTGCTCAGAAACCTCCTGTCTTCTCGGGCCAAGACTTCCGTCATTGGCAGCAAAAGATGATGTTTTACCTAACTACGGTTGGGCTGCTTCAGTATCTGTCTGAGGACAAACCGGAGATACCACATGAGGAGGAAACGGACTTCTTAGTTCGGGTTCGCTCCGACAGTTGGTATCAAGGCGACTATCTTTGTAAGAACACCCTTCTGTCTTACATCGATAAGGGCCTGTATGGTGTCTACTGCCAAATCAAGACAGCTAAGGAATTGTGGGCTGCTCTCGAGGACAAGTACCTTCTCGACGAGGCGAGTACCCGCAAGTTCGTAGTGTCTCGATGGCTAAAATATGAGATGGTGGATTCCCGCCCAGTGATGGAACAAGTGGCCGAGTTTCAAACTCTCGCTCATGCCGTTCAGTCCGAGGGAATCACCTTGCCCGATGCTCTAACTGTGGCTGTCATTATCGAGAAACTCCCTCCAAGTTGGTGTGATTTTCAAGAGCAATTGAAGCACAAGAGCAAGGAGATCACCGAGCAAATCTTGGTGAAAAAGCTTCAAGTGGAGGCACACTTGAGAGAAGTTAGGAAGACGAAAGGGAAAGCTCCTATGGAAGCTCGAGCCAACCTAACGGAAAAGACGGACAAGTCCGGAGGCTCTTCCAAACGTTCTCGTCCGGGCCCTTCTAAAAAGGGACCTACCCCTAAGTTTGGGGGGGTGTGCTACAATTGTGACAAGCCGGGTCACAAGGCTGCGGACTGCACTAAGCCGAAAAAGAAGAAGGCCAAAGCTCATGCCAATGCTGTCGACAACAATGAAGACAAGTGGGATGAGGATGACCTTGCTGCTGTCGTGTTCGAGGCTAACCATGTTGATAGCCCGAAGGCTTGGTATGTGGACACTGCTGCGACCGTGCACGTGTGCTCGGACAAGAATGCGTTTTCCACCTACAAGGAGGCTAGTGCGGACAAGAAGATCCACATGGGCAACTCCAACACCTCCAAAGTTGTTGGGATTGGGAACGTGGCTTTGAAGCTGACTTCGGGTCAACAGCTGCTCCTGCGCAATGTTCTTCATGTTCCGGACATTCGCAAAAATCTTGTATCTGGTTCTATTCTTGTTAAGAATAAGTTTAGGCTAGTGTTTGATGCTGATAGTGTTACTATTAGTAAGAAGGGAAAGCCCCTTGGTCGTGGTCACATGATTGATGGGCTTTTCAAGCTTAGCACTGCTGTGGTTGTAACCCGTGCTCCCAAGAAGGGAAATAATGAGAATGCTTCTACTTCTGCTTACTTGCTTGAGTGTTCCAATTTATGGCATTGTAGATTAGGACATGTGAATCTAAATGCTATAAAGAGACTAGTAAATATGAACTTACTAAATGTTGAGAACATAAATTCACATGATAAATGTGAAGTTTGTGTTGAAGCAAAAATGACTAAACTACCTTTCAAATCGGTAGAACGGAACACTACACCTCTCGAGTTAATCCATACAGACGTATGTGATTTAAAGTTTGTACAAACGAGGGGTGGGAAAAAGTACTTTATTACTTTCATCGATGATAGTACAAAGTACAGTTATCTTTACCTATTAAGAGGAAAAGATGAAGCAATTGAAGCGTTCAAACACTTCAAAATTGAAGTCGAAAATCAACTTGGCTGTCGCATTAAGATGATTCGAAGTGATAGAGGTGGAGAATATGTAGCTCCGTTTGAAGAATTGTGCAACGAAAGTGGTATAATTCATCAAACGACAGCCCCATATTCACCACAATCTAATGGTGTTGCAGAACGCAAGAATCGAACTCTTAAAGACATGATGAATGCTTTGTTGATCAGTTCAGGATTACCCCAAAATTTGTGGGGGGAAGCTGTCTTAACGGCTAATTATATCTTGAACAAAATCCCACTCAAAGGTAAAGAGGTGACTCCATATGAACTATGGAAAGGAAGAAAACCTTCTTACAAATACCTTAAGGTGTGGGGTTGTTTGGCTAAAGTTGAAGTGCCATTTCCAAAGCGAGTTGCAATTGGACCTAAAACGGTTGATTGTATCTTTATTGGATATGCACTAAACAGTAGCGCCTATCGTTTTCTCGTGCATAAATCGGAGATACCCGATATACATGTGGGAACAACGATAGAGTCAAGAAATGCAATATTCTTCGAAAATATTTATCCTAGCAAGGATAATGGTCGGGTTTCGTCTAACGAGAATGTTGAGTTAGAATCTACTAGTTATAGACAAGTGGAAGAAAACTCAAATTCTGAGCCGAGAGTTGAGGAATCAACTAGTCGTAAACGGCCAAGGTCTAATCCTTTGGATATAGAACCAAGACGTAGTGATCGGAAAAAGACTCCAAAAAGCTTTGGTCCGGACTATGTTGTGATGATGTTAGATGATGAACCAAGAACGATCAAGGAGGCTCTATCTAGATCAGATGGAGATCTTTGGAAAGAAGCTATCAACAGTGAAATTGATTCCATTATGGAAAACAATACTTGGGTGTTAACCGAACTTCCTCAAGGAAGTAAGTCTTTAGGCTGTAAATGGATCCTAAAGAGAAAGTATAACGCCGATGGTACTGTTGATAAGTATAAAGCTAGACTTGTAGTCCAAGGCTTTAGACAAAGAGAAGGATATGATTTCTTTGACACTTACTCACCTGTAACGAGACATACGTCTATTAGAGTGCTTCTCGCTATTGCTGCTTTGCACAATCTTGAGATTCACCAAATGGATGTGAAGACTGCGTTTTTAAATGGTGAGTTAGATGATGAAATCTATATGAAGCAACCGGAAGGGTTTGTAGTACAAGGGAAAGAACACCTAGTATGCAAACTAAAAAGGTCTTTGTATGGATTGAAACAAGCGCCTCTTCAGTGGCACTTGAAGTTTGACAAAACAATGTTGTCAAATGGTTTCAAAATTAACGAGTGTGACAAGTGTGTATACATAAAGACGACTAATAACGGTTATGTTATAGTTTGTCTATATGTAGATGACATGTTGATCATGGGGAGTAACACTCGTATAATTTTAGAAACAAAGAGAATGCTAAGTAGAAACTTTAGCATGAAGGATTTGGGTTTAGCCGACGTGATACTTGGAATGAGGATTCTAAGAAATCCGGATGGAATTGTTCTGACTCAGTCTCATTATGCAGAGAAAGTGCTCAGAAAATTCAACGCTTTTGAGTATTCACCAGCTAAGACTCCTATGGATCCTAGTGTTCACTTGAACAAGAATCGAGGAGATTCTGTTGCTCAAGAGGAGTATGCTAAGATCATTGGCAGTTTGATGTATATTACAAATTGTACAAGGCCAGATCTAGCGTGTTCTGTGAACAAATTGAGTAGATTTACAAGTAATCCGAGTGATGATCACTGGAAAGCTCTTGTAAGAGTTTTGAGGTATCTAAAATATACTCAAAACTTTGGGATTCACTTCACGAGGGAACCCCCTATACTTGAAGGGTATAGTGACGCGAACTGGATATCCGACGCAAAAGACTCGTTTTCAACGAGCGGCTACGTGTTCACTATTGGGGGAGGGGCTGTGTCGTGGAAATCCTCAAAACAGACGTGTATAGCACGATCGACCATGGAGTCGGAATTCATAGCTTTGGACAAAGCTGGTGAAGAAGCCGAATGGCTTAGAAATTTCCTCGAGGATATTCCGAGTTGGTCGAAGCCTGTGTCGTCGGTGATGATTCACTCAGATAGCCAAGCGGCTATAGGACGAGCACAGAATAGTATGTATAATGGCAAGTCTCGACACATACGTCGACGCCATAATACTGTTAGACATTTGATCTCAAGTGGTGTTATCTCGTTGAGTTTTATTAGATCAACCGATAACCTAGCGGATCCGCTAACGAAAGCAATAAATCGAGATCAATTACATAAGCTAGTTAAGGGAATGGGGCTAAAATCCACAATATGAAGGATTGTAGTGGTAACCCTACCATATAATTTGGAAGTATCCATAATATGGTTCAAAGGGACAACTAAGCTATAATACTTCGAGTTGGAAACACTCAAACTGTGTGTACATTCCTTAAAGAAAGCTATGAGTGTTTGTCTGCATGTGGTGAGGATAAGTCGATAAGACTTTTAATGATTCTTGGGAGAAAACCTTGGAGAGGTTTTAGCAAAGCAGAATGCTATGTATAAGAATCACCTATATAAGTAAGAAGTAAAGGCCGCTTCGATAATATACTTACGAATCAAAAGGGGTGATCCAGGGCCTGAAATGGACACAAACGTGAGAACGGATGAGATTGAGACGATATTGTGTCAACGTCGTTGTCTTGGTATACACCAAGGAGAACTAGTTCAAGGCATCATGTCCACTAGGTCGCCGGTATACTCGATGAGGTTGACTATGGAGAGGTTCAAGGCAAAAAACCACCTATCCTAATACAATAAAGTCTCTTGAGGACTGAGCTTTGCATTTGCATACATTTTTGCATCAGGCTATCTCGCTCATGGGGGGGATTGTTGGAATTTGGCTTTGACCAAATAAATGAATAATGATTTATATTTAATTTATTAAATTAAATGATAAATTATTAATCTACTCCGAGAGTAGATGAACGTGGTATATTGATATGCTCAAATCCGAATTCCGGTGAGTGAGATATAATATATCAAAGTTGAGAGTTGGTGAAATTATTACAAGGTGGATTAACTCTTGTAATAACTTTGTCCCACATTGATTAAAGAACATTAATTAGTTGTGTATTTAACTAACTATACTAATGGGCTAATTAATCAAGTGGGCCAAGTGGAAAGAGACGGGCTCTCGCGCGCACACACACACGCGCGCGCCGCCGCCGCCGCCGTCCGTCCGTCCGTCCGGCCGGCCGGGCCGGGCCGGGCCGGGCCGGGCTCGGGCTCGGGCTCGTGGCTCGGGGCTCGGGGCCGTGGCCGTGGCCGTGGACTTGGATCTTGGATCTTGGCAATTGGTCCTTTGGGCTGTTCCTTGGGCCTGTGAGTGGGCTTGGGCTTGGGCCTCCATGTATTATCTTTTTGGGCCAGAAAAGCAAATGTGATTGGGCTTAGATTCAGGCCCAATACGAGTAAGCCCAGCCGCAAGATCTGTCCAGATTCGTTGATCTGGTTCGTCCAGGTTCAATGAACCGAATTCAAACGTTTAAACGTTTGTAACTCTCATCCACCAACATAATGGACATAATGGGCTGCCAGTAACCGACGTGGGCCTTAATGGTGTCCATTACTCCTCCCATGGGCTGATGCCTATAAATAGAGGCCTTCTTGGCCATTAGCAGATACACAACTTCATATCTCTGCATCCTTTCACTTGATCATTTTCACACAAGTTCAGTCCTCGTCTTCATCCAGTTCGCCGGGGCTCGGTGGTTTGCGGTGCTGCTACCTCCGAGACGAAAGTCGTTTCACCTTTTGGGAAGCTACGCCGGTTCCGTGAGCACTACCGGGGCGTACAGCTTCTTGCGGGGAGAGTTCCTACTCGACTCGACTTTACCTCTGTTCGTGCTGTCTCTGTTCGTGCTTGCTGCCTCAGAACGTGTTCCACCGTCATAACACCAATTACTCTTTCCCGGGACCAACAGTAACATCTTAAGAAAATCCTTGAAAATTCCTAACCTCACCATGGAAAATTTTTCTCCAGAAATTCTAAAGCTTATGAGCTCGCAATGATTATTTTCCTAAAATGACTATTTGCATGACTTAATTGAGATGGGATCCTCCATACTCAATCTCAAACTTGTGTTTCAATCGTGTACTCAAGTTAAAATTACGTATTTTTGACAGTTTATAACATTACTAAATTTGCGGCAATTAAAAGATATCAGAAAGAAAATATATAATTTTGACTTGGGTACACGATTGATACACAAATTTAAGGATATATGATCTCATCTTGACATACTCCGATGAACGATATTTATTAGCTAAACAATTTGAAATACGTTGTCGAGATACACTATTTTCCTCTATCGAGTCATTTTTTTTTTAAATAAATAAGAAAATTCATCTTCGACAAAGGAAAGTCATACCGTATTTTAGGACTGACTTTTGTTCTACATTTTGAGGTAAAATAAAATATTTTAAATACAACTCCTCCGTCTCACTTTAGATGACTCGTTTTTCTCTTGAGACGTTTCGCTCTAGATGATTCGTTTCCATTTTAGGAACTAATTATATTTATAAAAAACTCTCTTATTTTTTAAAAACCATACATTTTGAATTAAACACTTCCATAATTTTCGTATAGAAAAAAATGAGTCATTTAAAGTGAAACATAATGGAGTAGTAAAATAATCATAATCTATTCTCTCCGAAGTTCTTAAGAATGGCAAAATTTGTATATCAAATCTAGAAGAAAACATGCCAAACGTGATGTGATAGGTAACAATATGTATAGGTTGTAATCTGGACATGAATACAAAAATGAATTATTGATGTGATTAAACAGCTCACATGTACATCATAATCGACGGCACTCCACGGAGAAGAGTTCTTCTCTTCACATACGGCTCTCTCTTCTGACAAATTCTGCGGGGCCTTCATATTAGAGGCATATAGTTCTTGCAACTTGTAGTCATGCATTTGATCATTTCATAACTAAAAATGTCCTTTTCTTTTTGTTATTTCATTTATATGAACTTCCACGATGTGACTTTTCGATCCGTATACATTTATTATTATTTTACACTTACATATGTTCAAGAAATGTATCGTCTTGAGCGGAATGAAGGTAATATTAATTATCATCAATATAACAATTTAAAATGACAACTATCAATAAGAAACTGCATAATTTGGAAAATGACAATTATCATTGTAAGAGTACGGTTTTTTTTTAGTACTTTGACATTACCCTTTAATTAAGAAAGTATCACGGTATTCGAATTTGATATTTTTTGGTCTCAAACATTATCTAGACACGGATAAGAGACGGTGTTAATTAATATATACTCCTACTGTTCATAATTTTTAAAGGATAAAATTCTGGCATAAACTCTAATGTGTACGTTTAAATGATATATTAATAAATTAAAGTAATAAAGTGATATAATTATGGGCGCATATAGTTGTACTATTAAATGTATTAAAGTTTTATGGAGTTGAGATGTAAAATGTGAAAGTGTTAAAAGTGTTAGTGTAAAAATATATAATGGGCCCTATCACAAAAAAATGGAAATGTTTAAAGATGGTGGACATCCCGATATAAAAATCAGGTCTAAAGATTGTGACCAAAGTACTTCTTTCGTACCGTTGAAACATAAACATTTTTATATTTTATACCCCAATCTTTTAGCAAGGTAAAGAAAATACTATTTATGGCACTCCTTGTCATTTCACCGTGACTTATTTTCTTGTGGCGACTCATTAATGTTACAAATGCAGTATAACAAAACAAATGCTTTATAACAAAACAAATGCTTTTTGAATTATAATTCGATAAACCAAACAGATCGACGCACTAAGAAGAAGGGTAATAGAAAGTACAACTATATGAACATGAGGAATTAGGCTACTGTTCACAAATGCACTTTTCATTCACCGCAAAAATATGAAAGCTCCGACAAACTAAAAAAGACCGGAAAACACAATAAGAAATGGAAGGGAATAAATACAAATGCGTACAAAGATGCATGCTTTTTGGGGTGTGTTTTGCCAGGCCGATCCTGTACTCCGCTAGGCCCTAGGCCAAAAGAAAAAAATGGGCCCTTTAATAATTATATAAATATGAAAAGAATAGTAAAAAAAAAATATAGCAATAATTCATTGAAGTAGAGAAATAATGAACTTTTTACCTTATTTCAGCATAGCACGCCTTGATGTCTTAGACGCAAAAGGGTCTATCAAATATGTGTAATCTAGCTAATCAACCATTATTTTTTCAATCGATAACATAGCCAGCCCATTCAACTTGTCTTGCAACATAGTTGATCGTAGATAGGTCTTAATCAACTTCAACTTCAAAAAAGATCTTTCAGCTGATGCAACTGTAACATGTATGGTTAACAAAATCTTGTAGGAAATATAAGCATTCGGGAAGCAGTTTACCTTCTTCAGATAACACAACACATCGATTGCTCTTGACTTTTCTTTTGAAAAGTACGACTGCAAGCGTAACAAATTATGTGCATAAATCATCTCCAATAATGTATGCGCTACCATTGTGCTTCAAATATTGTTCAAGGTTTTTGCAAGAATTTAACAAACTCTCATATGACTCACTCTTCAACTTTTGAACATTTAACAAAAATCCAAAAATAAGACCATATTCTTTAAATTTCTCAAACTGTTCTTGGAGCGAGGATCGTGCTTGATCGACAATATAGAGAAAATAATCAACTTTAAAAGATTCCTCCGGTGATTGTTGGACCTCATCACTACCACTTTCATCATATTGCTTCTTTCTACGAATGATGCGTCTTTCTGGAAATTTAGCTTCAACACCCAACTCTGTAGCAATGACTTCTGCTTCATTCATAGCACGTTCAAATACATGCTGTCTAAACTCATTGAAAAATACGAGTCCTTGCAAAAGTGTAATAGAAATTTCGATATCTATATCTTCAAATTGAAGAGTTTTGCTTACTTTATTGATTGCTAGTAGCATTTTTTACCAAATCACCATTCCAAGCAAAAATTCAAAATTATTGAGCTCATTAGTTGTCAAGGCTTCAACATCACTTTGAGTTTTTGGATCTTCACTTGTCTCGGCTAAAAAGAGTAGGGGGTCTCGAATTTGTACAATTTGATCTTTGATAGCTTTAACATTTCAAGATGGCTTTCCCATCGAGTTTGTGATAATGGTTTAATAGTGAGTCCAACAACACAGTCTTTAAAGATTTTCCACCGCTTTGTAGAGGAAGAGAGTACTGTGTAGACACGTTGTATCACTCCAAAGAAGCTTTTGGCCTTTCTGCAACCGTTTGCCATATCACATAGTGTCAAATTAAGACTATGACAACCGCATGGAGTGTAAAAAGCTCTCGGGTTCAACTTAAGTAATCTTCTTTGTACCCCTTTATGTCTTCCACTCATGTTTGATCCGTTGTCATACCCTTGACCTCTCATATCATCCAAATCAAGATCAAGCTTTTCAAGTGTACTTATAAGCTCCGACGAAAGTCCAAGTCCAGAAGTATCATCCACTTTTAAAAATTGAATCCAAAATTCTTCTAAAGTTGGAGAGTTTGTAGAATCATCCACACACCGTATAACTAAAAACATCTGCTCCTCATGACTTGCATATGGAGTACAATCAAGTATAATAGAGTAATAAGTCGCATGTTTTACGTTCTTTATGATTGCACTTCTGATTTCACCTGCTAAGAGTTGGATAAACTCGTTTTGAATCTTTGGACTTAGATAGGTATACTGTATTTCACGTGTTTGAGCCCGTCGAACATGCTCTTCTAGTACCGGATCAACCTCTTCCATCATTTCTATCATTTGCAAAAATATGTCATTGTTCTCGACAAAGAGCTTCTCATTATCTCCTCGAAAAGGCAGACTATTCTTAACAAGTCGTTCCACAATTATTATTATTATTCTTCTCAAAACCTTTTTCAGATGCTCCTTTTCCTTGTCAATTTGTAGTTGCACACTTTCATCTATTGTCGTTTTCTTCTCAAGGCGATCTTCCAATATCTTCCAACTAGTCATACAATGAATATGCTCCTTACTCCCCTCATGACCCTTGAGTCGGATGTGCATATTTTTCCAGTCACATAATCCCTCAGAAGCTAGAACCCCAATCTTATTCAATGTATGATGATCATTAACAAATAACTTGCAACAAAAACAAAAGATACGATCCAAAGAAGTTGAATAAACTAGCCATCTCGTATTATCCTTTTGTCCATTTGGCAAAATTCTAGAATATTGGGAAGAATCAAAGTGTCTGCCTTTGTGGTTGGTAGGATAAATTATCCCATCAATTCTTTGTGGACCTCTTTCAACTAGATAATCTCTCATCTTTTGATCAATATTTATCCAATTCCCGGGATCTTGTAAAAGAGAGTCTGTATTATGAGTTGAGCTTCCAAGGAAAACTTCTTCAATGACTTCCTCTTCTTGAGTTGGTTGCGCATCAAGATACTCAATCACTCTCTCTTGTTCATCTTCTTCGATTTGTTGATCCACAGTTTCATCTTCATGAGATTCATTGTTGCGGCTAAACTTAAAATATTTATCAATATCTCCTGCTTGACTTAATATTAGTTGATCCTCCTTTTGTTTTCTTTTTCTCTTTTGAGCACCAGACATATGCTTAGGAGGCATTTTCTATAAGAATAAGATTCATTTATTTATTTATCAATTTTATCAAATAAAACCATGTTCAAAATCAAGACAAAAAACTCACTAAATAAATGAAGCACAGTAGCACTTTGCTCAAATAAAAGAAAACCTATATTAGCACTAGGATTGACAAGGTTTCCTATACTATTTTATTATACAAAATCATATGCTTTTGCTTTCTTTAATTATCAATTTGATCACACACAAAACAAGGAGATAATTAAATAAAACACCAATACATAATTCTCAATTATGAATATATTATCATAATAAATAGAGTAGTGCAGTTAATTAGTGATCTTTAACAGTGCACCACATATGTCCACTTCCCCAACACTCCAAGCCAACTAATTAAAATGAAAAAAACAATTTACCATCTTTTCTGCATTATACCTATCTAACTATCTAAGTCCAAGCTTTGAAATTGAAGCATATATTCACAAACAAAACATCAAAACCTCATCAATTATGAATCATCATCCCAACTCCCAAAGCATCGATTTCAACTTAATTCTCAATTTCTCATGAATCTCATCAAAAAAGAAAAGGCAAAATCAAGTAGATAGAAACCTAATTACCTAATCAGTAATCACCTTGAGCCGTTAGGTTTGAGAATGAAAATCGAGTGCGACGCTCCGACGTCGTGAGCGAATAGGGAATATAGTTTTAGGGGAAGCGCAAGATCCTAGTAATTTTTTTTTTAAGAATCGTGAGCGATCTCGTTTGTCGTAGCCGTAGGTGTGCTGCCGCTGCAGCGTGTTGTATGCATAAACTAATTAATTTTGATTACTTATACTATTTTTTTTTATGGGCTCCCAAAAATTTGGGGCCCAAGGCATGGGCCTAGTGTGCCTTCAATCAGGTCCGGGTCTGTGTTTTGCAAGTAGGATGGAATCTCCTATCTTTAGGCATATATGTCCACAACCCTATTCCGAAACTTTTACGGGGTCCAGGCGAAAAAGTATATGACCCTTATAGAGACGTTGGGATTTTTTCAAGTGATAATATAATTAAATGTCCATCCACGATAGTAAAACACAAATGATGTCAACTTTATAAAAATACACAAATTTTGTCAAAGTTGTGAATTTTGGACCTAAATGCCCTTACTAAGTTGAGTTTTGACCAATGTTTTAAAAACCGAACCGGAGGTCGAACCGGTGAGGTTCCCGGGTCATGGTTCAATTGGTTGAACCGGTTAAACCATGGTTGAACCGTTATGCAATTAAATTAATTATTAAATAAAATTAATTACTATATATAAAAATATGAATAAATGTATACCTTATATGGTAAAAAATACATTAAATATATTTTTTTACAATTAAAACTTATTGATTATATTTAATTTTGTATTCCTAACTACTATATAAAGGTTTAAAAAATGTAAAATTATTTTTATTATCATAAAACATTATGCTAATAGGTCATTTAGGAGAAAATTAAGTGAAAAGTTATTAAAAATTAGAAAGATAGAGTTAAAATAGACATTCATATAAAAATATACTTTAATTATGTCAATTACAATTAATACATTTAAATATTTTGTTATGAATAATTGATTATTGTAGCTCAGATGGTAGAGTTATTGATCTTTTATCTACTAGGTCATGGGTTCAAATCCCTCTCAACACAAAAATTAAATTTTTTTTGGGTAAGAGTATTGAACCGGCCGGTTTTCCAAAAACCGGCCCGGTTCGCCGGTTCTTCCGGTTTCGGCCGGTTTTCACCGGTTCAAGCGGTTCAACCCCGGTTCTATAGGACCTCCGGTTTTATGGTCCGAACCGGACCGGATCAAGGCCGGTTCCCGGTCGAACCGGTCGAACCGGCCGGTCCGGTCCGGTTTTTAAAACATTGGTTTTGACCCACTTTATTTCACTTCCTTACACCCGTTTCCCCCCTCTTTTCGACTTGCCCAAGCTCAATTTTTGGACTCCCTCTCTCTTCAATACTTCACTTTCAGTCTCTTCTCTCTTTTTTTTTCTCTCTAGACAGCTTGATAGAAAATACATCTCACCGGAATTTTTGCCCTTAATTTCCAAACTCATTTTTTTCCCTTTATGCAGTATTTCTCCTTTTTAATTTTCTTACTCATTAATTTTTGCCATTGCCAACAGGAATTTCATCCATCAATCGAAATTCGATATCCGAATTGCTCTTGTGAATTCGAAGAGTGGAAAAATATCACTGAATTTGAACTTCTTTGGCAGCCACCGCAGCTACGTTTTTGACCCGTTCTCCTTGAATATATAGGATCCCTTTGAGGACTTTCCTCTCTCTACCACCGATGCAAACCTCCCCTCCTCCATCTAGAGAAACCACCGCGCTGGTCAACTCCCGCATTGACCGAAAGGAGACACTGGATACCCACATATTCAAGGTGGATGTTCCTGGGCTAAGAAAAAGGAAGTGAGGTCGAGGTTGAGGATGGCAACATCCTTCAAATTAGTGGAGAGAGAAGCAAGGAGCAAGAGGAGAAGAATGACAAGTGGCACCGTGTCGAGAGGAGCGTCGGCAAGTTCCTCCCTCTGCCGATTCAGGTTGCCGGAGAACGCCAAGCTGGAGCAGCCATGGCGAACGACGTGCTAACTGCGACGGTGAAGAAACCGGAGGTGGAGATGATTGATATCCTTGGTTAAGCGAATAATTTGAATAATTGTGTGTTTTATGATATTTATTGTAGTTAACTAATGAGTAATTAGTTGGTGATTAATAAAGTATAGCGTGCTTGCTCTCTACAAGAATAATCTAGGTATATAACACTTTTAAGACATTGCTTTCTTCTTCATTTAGGTTTTGATTTGTGTGTAAACGATGTTTATGTGTGTGTTATGTGTGTGTATAGTGTGTTGTGTTGTTTTGTAAAAATTGAAAATGTGAGTGTTATATCTTACGCTTTCCTGGGAAAGAAATATGCAATTGCGTTGAAATTAAACTTTGGAGTTGTTTTGTTGATCGCGTTGCTTACAATTGATGCTAACAAAACTGGTCAAGGTTGTTCCTATAGAGTGACAGATTGGTCTATCAAGCTCGTTATTAGAATAAGGTTGATATATCCATCTGTGCTAGTGCGAAATATAGTGGGGAGGTTGTTGTTAATGTTGGGACTATATACTGAAAAGCATACTTTTTATGCTTAGTTGTAAACTACTTCTTCCTGTTTTATGAAATAAATGGAGTCATATGTTTTGCATATTTATTCGTGTTATGGTTATGCAAATAAGTGTCCTGTAGTATATATTATAGATAATATGGTGTGGGTGGTCACACGTAAGATCATATTATCGGTTTCTTATATACTTAAATGTTGTTCGCAACCTAAGTAATCATGGACAAATTACTTGTTAAGCTTGTAGTATAATGCTTGATATTAGCTGATCTTGGCTATTAGCTTATACTAATGCTTCTAGTTGCATTGAACAGGATCCCGGTGAGATAAATCCTTTTGTACTGATTTAATAAAAGATTTTAGATCTCGGACGATTATTATTTCTTAATTCTAGTTGTATGATATTGAATTATATATTTATGATAATTATTACTTTGATTTATCAATGAGTGCGAGTTATTGAAACTCAATGTATCTCGATATCTCGGGTAATAATATTATAAATATGATAATTAATATTATAGCTAGAAATCGTGTCTCGGCGGAGTCCGAGTTGATGATGTCCCCTTGAGGCGCTCTAAAGATTATTATTTCAAACCCTGCAGGTGGATTAAGTTCCGATATAATAATAAGGTCGAGCGGGTACTACTCTCGGTTGAGATATTAATTAATAAAGCTATCAGTAGCTTAATTAATTAATGGACATGCGATATCTTAAACACGGGAAATAATATAATTCAAAACGGAGCCCGGTATGCAATAATATGGGAAATGGACGGCAATGCAATATTATTTCTTTAATGGAGTGAAATAATATTAATATAATTAAGTAATCTATTCGGACCCAGAGAATACTTGGATTATTAATTATATTGGGAGGCTCAGTCCATATCCTCCTTAAGATCCCTAGTATAGCCCACCAGAAGCAGGCCTGGCCTAGTAAGGAAAACCCTAACCCTAATCTACCTCTATATATATAGATGGTGAGATGGAATTCTGTCACAAGTACACATACGAGAATCAGTGTGACGGCTAGGGTTTTACTGTGAGGGAGAGATGAAAGATTTCCGTCCATCTGGAATTCTTCTTTGTGCTCGGGAATACTCTAGAAGATCTCGAGGTTTACGAGAAGAGCTAGATCTCGTGTGCAGAGATCTAGTGCGAGGAATTCTTCACCGAAATCTCATTAATCCGGCTGGATCTGCCCGACAAGGTATGCAATCTAGATCTATTTCCGCTTTAGGATCTAGGAAATTGCATGATGTAATTTTTGTTTAATCGATTAACAACCGAGCGAACTTCACGGATCCAACAATTGGTATCAGAGCCAACTCGGCTCTGTTGATTGATTAATTAAAATTATATATATCATATTATTTGTTCTTGGATGCAAATTTTGTGTTTTGCAGAGATCCAATTATCATGGTTAATATGAATGTTTTTCGATTTTGATTTTGTATTAAAATCGCTCTGTTTGTGGCCGCGTTTGTAAAACACGAGGGTTGATCGTGTTAGATTAGGATTTTATTTTCTTGTTTTACGATGTAATTTCGATGTAAAATTTCCTATCAATGTAACCGATCAAATTGGGAGGAGAGGAGACGAAAGTCTCGTCGGAAATCGAGACGGCGGCGGCGGCTCGACGGCAACGAGGGCAACGCGCTAGGGTTTCACCCTACGCGGCTGTTGCGGCTCGAAATCGCCGGTGGGAGCCACCGCTCAACCTCCTCGACGACGAGGACTAGTCGGAGGAGGGAGCAGCGGCGTCCGGCAGTGCAGGGGACGGCGGCAGCGACGCCGTGAAGGAGCAGCAGTGCGGCTAGGGTTTTTCGAAACCCTGGTAGATCGCGACGGCTGCAGGCGGCACTGGACTGGTGTCCGGCCTCTACCCAGGCCGGCGGCGACTCTCCAGACGGCGGCAGGCGCAACGGCGGCGGCGTAATCGCTGCTGCCCGGCGGCAGCGCGAGCTGGGGTTTCTCGGAACCCCAGCGACTCGCGGCGGCTGTTGTCGGCGTATGGCTGTTGGCCGGCGTTCTCCTTGAACGCCGGCGACTCCAGGACGACGGACGGCGGCGTGGAGGCGGAAGGAAGACGGTGGCAGCAGGTTGTTTAATTATCCGTTACTCGAAGATTCTAGATTTTCAAGCTCGTTCGAAGAAAAATGAAGACCATGATGATTGGATAAATTTTATTTATTTTTCATGGTTATTTTATTCGATGTGGTGGATAGCATGTTGTTTAATTATTCGCGATAATTGTTTATGTGCTATACTTGAAAATGGTAAAAACCTTGATTAAAATTACTAAGTGTGACGATATTATTACTGTTTTTCGATTTAATTCGAGAAATTATAATAATCTAGCCTCCATAATTGGTTTAAGAAATGAAATAATTAGCATTCGCGTTGACCACGGGTCTTCCTCCCCATAGGAGATGTTGATTATAGATTTCATTGGTTTAAACTTCATAAAGATAATTTGATTTAAGATGAAATAATTAGTGTTCGCGTTGACCATGGGTCTTCCTCCCTATAAGAGACACTGATTATAGAATTCATTGGTTAAATCAAGTTGATAATATTTGAAAAATGTTTTATTTAGGTAACTTCCTCTTTCGGAAGGGTTACTCTTTATAGAAGTAATTTTTCGGAATATTAAATTCTGGTATTCACTTAGATGTGAATTAATTGATTATTTTCCTGAAGGAAATATAATTAATTAATTTACATGGCTAGGAGGACCAACTATTAACTTTATCAATCAAAAGGCTAAGGTTGATTGGATAATAAGGTTAAAGATGTAAAAATCTACTTAAGGGATTATATGTATTGTCCACCTATAGTGGCTTATGTATAAAAACTTAAGGTGTTGGGGGATGCTTTTTATATTGTTTCAATGTTTAACAATATATTTTGCTTCAAATTTTATATGACTGTTAATGTGTGGTTTATTTATTTATTTCAGCTTCACTATGTCTCTTAATCCGCTTGCTACGATTCTCAAAGAAAACAAACTCGAGGGTTCCAATTATATTGATTGGAAAAGAAACTTGGATATTGTTCTTACTGCTGACGGACACAAATACGTCCTCATTCAGGCTTGCCCCCCTGAACCTACTCCGGAATCCACGCCAGAACAGCGTGAGGCTTATACCGGCTGGAAAAGGGCAGATGAGATGGCAAAATGCTATATACTGGCTTCTATGTCAAGCATTTTGCAACATCAACATCAGAATGTCCAAACCGCAGCTGATATGGTCTATAGCCTTACGGAGATGTTTGGGCACCATGGTCGCCAAGCGCGTCAGAAGGCTATGAGGGCCATTATGACTATGCGCATGGCTGATGGTGATTCTGTGAAGGAACATGTTCTAAAGATGATTGGTCATCTCAATGAACTTGAGGTCCTAGGAGCGGAAATCGATGAGGAAACCCAGGTCGATATTATCATAGAGTCGCTTCCTAGGTCTTTTGATCAGTTTCGGATGAACTACAACATGAATCAAAAGTTGTACACGTTATCCGAATTACTTAATGAGCTCGTGCAGGCTGAGGAAGTTCTTAGGGTTGAACCTCAGGTGCATGTAGCCACTGCTTCTACTCCTTCTAAACCGAAAGGTGGAATTAAGAAGAAGAAGAAACAGGGTGGCCAAGCTCAAAAAGGAGCAAATCAAAGAGTGGGAGGACCTCAGGGTGGCATAAAGAAGCCTAAGGGGAAGTGTTTCAGTTGCAGACAGAAGGGACATTACAAGGCGGCTTGTCCTCAGTTAAGAGGCAATCCTAAAGGTATATCTTGTGCATTAGTTGTCGAAGCTTGTTTAGCGGCTCGTTCTACAAGTTCTTGGGTTGTAGATACGAGAGCCACTGATCATGTATGTTTTGACTTGCAGGGGTTTTGTCAAACCCGAAGGCTTAATGCTAGAGAGATTACCGTCACCATGGGGAATGCTACACACGTGGCGGTTTCTGCAGTGGGAGTTGTCAGTTTACCGTTTTTGGATAAAACATTGGTTTTGAGAGACGTTTTGTTAGTACCTGGTTTTAAAAGGAACCTTATTTTGGTTTCCAAATTGTATTTGGATGGATATTCGATTACTTTTGGTTTGAATGACGTTACTATTTTTCGTAACAATGATGTCATTTGTTCGGGTATTATGTCTAACAATCTCTATACCATTAACTGTACTGTACCTGCTATTTATAGCGTATCATCGAGTTCGAGGAAACGAAAGGTTTCTTCAAGTGTGAATCAAACATTTCTCTGTCATCTGAGGCTAGGTCACATTAACTTCAAGCGAATTCAAAGGTTGGTGAAAGACGGTCCTTTGGATAAACTCCAAATAGGACCAATACCAACTTGTGAATCTTGCTTGGAAGGTAAAATGACTAAAAGGATCTTTAAATCCAAGGGCAACAGATCAGAGAATGTATTGGACTTGATTCATACATATGTGTGTGGTCCGATGTCAATTCAGGCTAGAGGTGGCTTTGAGTATTTCATCACTTTTATTAATGATTACTCACGATTTGGATACATTTATTTGATGAAACGGAAGTCTGAATCCTTTGATAAATTCAAAGTTTTTAAGGCGGAAGTTGAAAATCAACATAATAAACCCATTAAGTCCATTCAATGTGATCGAGGTGGAGAGTACCTTAGCGCTGAATTCTTGGAATACATGTCACAAGCTGGGATTACATCCCAGCTTACTACGCCAGGAACACCACAGCAGAATGATGTGGCAGAATATGATTCGGTCAATATGATTCGGTCGATGATGAGCTATTCTGAGCTACCTACTTCATTTTGGGGTTATGCGTTGGAAACAGCGGCGTATATTCTAAACTTAGTTCCATCTAAATCAGTACCCAAAACCCCCTTGGAATTGTGGTCAGGCCGAAAGGCCAATCTTGAACATATTCGGATCTGGGGTTGTCCTGCACATGTATTGCGCAAGGATGCTGATAAGTTGGAATCACGAACTGAATTACGGCTGTTTGTAGGATACCCAAAGGGAACGAGAGGTTGATTGTTCTATAGTCCGAGGGACCAAAAGATCATTGTTAGCACCAATGCTCAATTTTTGGAGGAGGACTACATGAACAATCACAAACCATGAGTGAGGTCATCTTAGAAGAGATGAGGGATACAAACCCGCCTGAACCACCCGTACTAGATGTTGCACCATCAACTGCACCACGTGTTGACACTAGTACACAACCTCAGAATATGCCTCGTCGCAGTGGAGGGTCATCATTCAACCTGAAAGATGGTTATGTTTGGGAGAGTCTTCGGACAACTTACCTGGTGAAGATGACTCTGACCCCTGGACATACAAAGAGGCAATCCAAGACAAAGATGCACAACTTTGGCAAGTTGCAATGGATTCGGAAATCCAATCCATGCATGAGAACAATGTGTATGATGTTGTAGAACTTCCTGAAGGGGTTAAACCCATCGGGTGTAAGTGGGTCTACAAACGTAAGAGAGGACCAGACGGGAAGGTTGAAACCTTCAAAGCTAGACTCGTGGCAAAAGGTTTCACTCAGAAAGAGGGCATCGATTATGATTAAACTTTTTCGCCTGTCGTCATGCTTAAGTCGATCCAGATTCTCTTGGCCATTGCGGCCCATATGGATCTGGAGATTTGGCAGATGGATGTCAAGACTGCTTTCCTAAATGGTAGTCTTGATAAGCCCATTTACATGCGCCAACCAGAAGGTTATATTGCCGAAGGAAGTGAGCATCTTGCATGCAGGCTTAAGCGATCCATTTATGGACTTAAGCAAGCATCTAGGTCTTGGAACACACGGTTTGACGAGGTAATCCAGTCATATGGATTCACGCAGTGTGTATATGAGAGTTTTGTTTACAAGAAGTGTGAAGGAAACGTCTTGGTGTTTCTAGTACTGTATGTGGATGACATTCTACTGATTGGCAACAACGTGGATATGTTATCGGACGTACGGATGTGGCTGTCCAACCAATTCAAGATGAAGGATTTGGGAGAAGCAGGACACATTCTTGGGATTAAGATCTTTCGAGATCGAAAGAAGAGAATGTTGTGTCTTTCCCAAGCAACCTACATAGATACGGTTGTAAAGCGTTTTAACATGGAAAATTCCAAGAGAGGGTCTCTACCTCTCCAGAGTGGAATCCATCTATCGAAAGAAATGTGTCCGACGACACAAGAGGAGATAGATGACATGTAGGCAGTTCCATATGCTTCTGCAGTAGGAAGCCTCATGTATGCTATGCTTTGCACTAGACCGGATATCTGTTATGCAGTGGGCATGGTTGCCAGATATCAGTCTTACCCAGGAAAAGGACACTAGACTGCTGTTAAGAATATAATCAAGTACCTGAGAAGGACTAGGGATTATATGTTGGTCTTTCAGTCTGACAGTCTACTTCCTTTGGGATACATTGATTCTGATTTCCAATCAGATAGGGATTCTCGAAAGTCTACCTCAGGATGTGTTTTTACACTGGTAGGAGGAGCCATTTGTTACGGGAGCATAAAGCAGAAATGCGTTGCTGACTCAACAATGGAGGCTGAGTATGTCGCAGCCTCAGAAGCAGCCAAAGAGGCTATATGGCTCCGGATTTTCTTGATGGATTTGGATGTGATTCCGAATTTGCCTCAGTCAATCACCATTTACTGTGACAATTCTGGTGCAGTGGCAAATTCAAAGGAACCACGAACCCATAAGACCAGTAAACACATTGAAAGGAAGTACCACCTCATACGAGAGTATGTGAAAGGAGGAGAGGTCGTGGTGTCAAAGATTGCTTCGGAGGATAACCTGGCTGATCCTTTCACGAAGGCCTTGTCTATCAAGGTGTTTGAAAGGCATGTTGAAGGCATGAGAGTTCGATGCATGACAGCACTGCTTTGAGTATAAGTGGGAGAGATAGTAGTGTAGTAGTATACTTGAAAGCATGCTTTTGAGTATAAGTGGGAGATTGTTGGGACTATATACTGAAAAGCATACTTTTTATGCTTAGTTGTATACTACTTCTTCCTGTTTTATGAAATAAATGGAGTCATATGTTTTGCATATTTATCCGTGTTATGGTTATGCAAATAAGTGTCCTGTAGTATATATTATAGGTAATATGGTGTGGGTGGTCACACGTAAGATCATATTATCGGTTTCTTATATACTTAAATGTTGTTCGCAACCTAAGTAATCATGGATAAATTACTTGTTAAGGTTGTAGTATAATGCTTGATATTAGCTGATCTTGGCTATTAGCTTATACTAATGCATCTAGTTGCATTGAACAGGATCGCGGTGAGATAAATCCTTTTGTACTGATTTAATAAAGGATTTAAGATCTCGGACGATTATTATTTCTTAATTCTAGTTGTATGATATTGAATTATATATTTATGATAATTATTACTTTGATTTATCAATGAGTGCAAGTTATTGAAACTCAATGTATCTCGATATCTCGGGTAATAATATTATAAATATGATAATTAATATTATAGCTAGAAATCGTGTCTTGGTGGAGTCCGAGTTGATGATGTCCCCTTGAGGCGCTCTAAAGATTATTATATCAAACCCTGTAGGTGGATTAAGTTCCGATATAATAATAAGGTCGAGCGGGTACTACTCTCGGTTGAGATATTAATTAATAAAGCTATCAGTAGCTTAATTAATTAATGGACATGCGATATCTTAAACATGGGAAATAATATAATTCAAAAAGGAGCCCAGTATGTAATAATATGGGAAATGGACGGCAGTGCAATATTATTTCTTTAATGGAGTGAAATAATATTAATATAATTAAGTAAAGTATTCGGGCCCAGAGAATACTTGGATTATTAATTATATTGGGAGGCCCAGTCCATATCCTCCTTAAGATCCCTAGTGTAGCCCACCAGAAGCAGGCCTGGCCCAGTAAGGAAAACCCTAACCCTAATCTACCTCTATATATATAGATGGTGAGATGGAATTCTGTCACAAGTACACATACGAGAATTAGTGTGACGGCTAGGGTTTTACTGTGAGGGAGAGAAGAAAGATTTCCGTCCATCCGGAATTCTTCTTTGTGCTCGGGAATACTCTAGAAGATCTCGAGGTTTATGTGAAGAGCTAGATCTCGTGTGCAGAGATCTAGTGCGAGGAATTCTTCACCGAAATCTCATTAATCCGGCTGGATCTGCCCGACAAGGTATGCAATCTAGATCTGTTTCCGCTTTAGGATCTAGGAAATTGCATGATGTAATTTTTGTTTAATTGATTAACATCCGAGCGATCTTCACGGATCCAACAGTTAACTCTTATGAAATTCTTTTCTTGTCTTTGAAGGTAAGCTTGTTGTGTGATATGCAAGTATGAGCTTGTTAGTCAAGCAGGTGAATAATGTAGAATTTGATGTGAGATGAGAGAGAGAGAGAGAGAGAGAGAGAGAGAGAGAGAGAGAGAGAGAGAGAGAGAGAGAGAGAGAGAGAGAGAGAGAGAGAGAGAGAGACCACATTTTTAATGTGGTTCGAAGATAACCCTCCTACGTCCACGGTAGATCTAGCTCGATCTACGAATCCCTTTAACCTTTGGATCCTTCTTCTCTCTTATTTATACTGGCTGATTATTAGTTTCATACAATTATACAAGCTTACAAAATTACAACAATCTAAACAACTAACTCAACTATCTAGCTTAGCTAAATGGGTGAGTAGATGTAGAGAAGGGGCTTGAAGAAGCAATAAACAATTCAAGTTGGGTGGTGTTCTTTGTTTCACCTAAAAGTGCTCGCAATAGAACGAGATCGTATTGTAGAACTAGTAAGCTAAGTCAATGTTAAATCTCAAGGAAGACTTAGCAGGGCATTCAATAATGTGGCTAACAAAAACAAATAAAATCTTAATATAATAAAGCAAGTAAATAATTTGGGGGTTTAAACGGTTTCTAAAATCGAAGGCTTGAAAGTAAATAAAAAATAAAAGTAAAGAGCAAATAAATTAAAGCAATAATTAAACTAAGAACAAATAAATGAATGTAGAACTAAGAACATGAATTAAACTAACTTAATCCAAGTAATCAATTTAGGAAAGCTAATAAATCTACGTAGGCATAAAATCTTAAATAAAAGAAAGCAACTATACCTAGGCATGAATTGAATGGGAAAAAAATAAAAACTAATCTTGAATAATTTATCATAACATGCTTGTAAAGAAAATTAATCTAAGAACTTGGGAATAATCAAGTAAATCTAAGAAACTAATCTAATTAATCTAGACAAATATTAAAGCAAGTAAAAAAGCAAAGCAAATTTAAAGAACGAAATAAACTTACAAATTACTTGAACGAAAGGAACTTGAAATTAAATCTTCAAACTTGAATCTTGAATCCAAAACGATAACAAAGCGATAAGAAAATTAAACTAGAGTATTTTTGCTAGATTTAGAGTTTTCACCTGATATATATATATATATATATATATATATATATATATATATATATATAGAGGAGAGATCAAATAAAAAGAAGATTTGTTGTAAGAAATAAGAAATGATTGTAACCGTCCAAATTTAAAGATCAATGGTCAATAATCATTCTAGTATTTATATTACATTTATTCATTTATATTTGTAGAGGGTTAATTCCGTATTTTACCCTCTTTATTGACGGTTTTCCCTATAATTATGGGATTTAAATTGCATATTCTAGATTACACATACAAATATGTATAATACAAATATTTTTCACTTTTTATTTACAATATTTTATCGAAAAGTAGGTAGGGTTACTTTATCTTTTATATGTCATCAAATTTGCATTTTTTTCCCTTTACGCTTTAATTTAAATTTGCCCCAATTTTAATAATGCATTTCATTTTGTACTATAATGCATTCCATGCAATATCCTATGCATAAATCGCTTTGCATAATATATACACAATTAAATACTACTGCATCATTGATATGCATGTAATGCATAGAAAATGTGATGCATGATGCTACAAATCATAATACATTTAATTTTATTCTCTTAATACGACATTGAGTAAATTATGTAATTTTGTTATAATGCATTAAAAATATTATTACAGTGCATTATAGTCTCTAACTAAATGCATTATAAAATGATATCAGAATGCATTATGTTGTTGTAAGCATTAAAAATTGGAAAACTGTCTATTCACAAACAAAAATATAGAGTATGCTTTATAATGAATGCATTAAGAGTTGTGATATAATGCATTATTTATAAAAGATATATGCATTATAAAACAATCTCAAAAAATGCATTAGAAACACGGGAATGCATTATAATACTACTTAAATGCAAAAATAAAATAAAATAAAATAAAAATAAAAAAGTACCATAGCTATATTGTTTTTTGAAATTTTCTCTTCAATTTAATTTGAACTTATTTTTTTTTCAGATTTAATTTGATATGTATATTATTTTGCATCATTTTATGGTAATTAATTTTAGTTTTTAATTCGGAAGGTTATCCTCCAATCGGCAAATCCCACCACAATTGCTTGTTTGATTGTAGTGGATAAGAAATGGTAAGTTTATTTTACTAAATTATCCTTGTAAGAGGAAGAAGTCAACAATCATACGGCTAAAGCCACTAAATTTTAATTTCTAAGAAAGAATCTTGACCATGCAATTATATTAATGAAGGGCTTTGATTGTTTCTTATTTTTCACACTAGATAAGCTTTTTATTAGATCTCATCCCTATATATATATATATATATATATATATATATATATATATATATATAGGATGGATCATATAGATATAAGTCCTGGTGTGAGAAATAGGAATAGATCTGGACCATTGATCTTAATTTGATCTATGGTTGTAATTGATTTAAGCATGATTATAAGGTATCATAAGCATGACTAGGTTTAAGCATGAATTTGTACATTAAAAAGCATAATGGTGTTGTAAGCATAAATATATACTGATTTAAGCATGATTTTGTATAGTTTTAAGCATCTTTCGCATTTTAGCACGCAAGGATTTATTTGCACACGAACCACTCCATATATATATAGAGGATGGATCATATAGAAATAAGTCATGGTGTGAGAAATATGAATAGATCTGGACCATTGATCTTAGTTTGATCTGTGGCTGTAATTGATTTAAGCATGATTATAAGGTATCATAAGCATAACTAGGTTTAAACATGAATTTGTACATTAAAAAGCATAATGGTGTTGTAAGCATAAATATATACTGATTTAAGCATGATTTTGTACAGTTTTAAGCATCTTTCGCATTTTAGCACGCCAGAATTTATTTGCACACGAACCATCTTTCTATATATATGTATATATATATATAGGGAGCGGTTCCAATAGGAACCATCTCTCAAGTAGTAACTAGGATCCATCCTCAATCGTAGATTTGTTAGATTTGGACGGTTGAGATTTAACAATAACAAAATGTATATTTTGATTATATTTTTTTCTCCACTTTTATTAATTGATGGAAGGGTAAAAAAGGATATTAATGTCCAACATTACTAACAAATTGCCGCATAGATAGGGGATTGAATCGTGGGATTTGAGAATGATGATATACTATAGAACTCTAATTGTGGAAGGGGTATACAAAATATGTTAATGTCTGATCTTTTGTGATCATGTCTATCATTCGTTTGAGAGTTCAGGAATTCTGATTGATTGCATAATCATGCATGTGGACATGTCGATAATAGTTTGATTCATTTTTTGTATCTTAGTTTTATCTGTTGCTTATTTGCATCGAAAATTTTATGCAGGTTCGTATGAGGAAACAATAATTGGATTAGTTTCGGATTAAATCGAATCGGATTGTAATTTTTTGTTGTAATCAGGAATAGTTTCAGTTGATTTTTTATTTTTTTGGTCCTTTCGTACAAAAATATCAAGTTATACGTGTATATTGGACATGATGCATATTATGTCGATTTTGTTACATTTTAAAGTTTATTCTGATGCATTTTCATTTCATTTTATAACGAGGCTTCAATTTTTCGTATTAGGGTTAGTTTTCCATACAAGTTAGGGTTTAACTTTCCCTACATGTTAGGGTATAGCTTTCCCTACAAGTTAGGGTATAACTTTCCCAAATAGGGTTTCGATTTCCCTAATGGGTTAGGGTTTTAGTTTTGGTTTCTCGATACATATTAAACAAATTTTAAGTATTATATTTTTTATGTATATATTTTTGAATGCATAATAAATACATTTTACTACATTTATATTAGATTTTGATGCATTGCATCTGGTTTTGTAAAATTTTATACATTATCTGTGTTTATTGGATGTAATGCATATTATGTCGGTTTTGTTGCATTTATTATTCAATCTGATGCATTTTCGTTTCATTTTCATACTTGGCTTCAGTTTGTCCTAATTAGGGTATAGTTTGCCCAAATAGGGTTTAGTTTCCCCTATGGGTTAGTGTTTATCATTTACTACAAGTTAGAGTTTAGCTTTTTCTACTGGGTTAGGGTTTAGCTTCCCTATTTGGTTTAGTTCCAAGAATATGTAACAACATTATACATTTTGTGCAACAAAAATACGTATGCAGACCCATAATAATAAATTATGTAAATGAAAAGAATATCTGTTAATATGCAACAACTCGTGCCAAAACTATTTGCATGTGCAACAATTGTTGAGTAATTACAAACAACTCATTGTAACTCAAATTGAATATCAATGCATATTCTAGTCATTTTGATGCATTTTCGATTGTTATGATTTCATCAAATTTTGAACTCAAATCTCATTCAAATCGGATAGGGCCACCCAGAAACATGTTCTACACTTCAAGACGTTTCCAACGGTAGGTCGCCCATCTAAATCCGATCGACGATGAAGCCGAAATTGCGGCTGGAAGTTTACATCGCCGCTGAAGTTGCGATTTCCATACCGGTCCGACTTCTTCAGCGAATATCTCCTTCGTTTCTCCACCAAAACGAGTGATCCACCCATGAATCTCTTCGTCTTTTCGAGTAGAATAAAACCCGATTGTCCGTTTTACAATTATCATTAAGATCTGGCCGAAAATTGCATTGTTGCAAGAGAAGTGGAGTAGTGTAGGTTGGTTATGGAAATTTCCTATTATTATGGGATGGAATTTTATTTCTTTTTTTTTAATTAAAATTCTGGATGAATTTGTCCTTAATGACACAATATATTTTTTTTAATGCATTACTTCATTTAATCTCATCCATTGGATCCTTAAAATCAACGGATATGGTCGGTTTCTAAGTTTCACTTTAAGATTAGTTTCCACTATATATATATATATATATATATATATATATATATATAGGGATTGGTTCATATGCTAACCATATTAGTTAGTGAGAACTAGGAACTAATCTAGACCCTCCATTTCAATAGATTGATGGTTATGATTTATTCATGGAAATTAATTAAATAAGACATATTTTGTTTAGGAAAAGGATATTAATGTAATCTTCATTTATTTGTTCCATATTTCAAGGGATTAATCACTCATTTAAATTTTCTCTGCGTAATCTTCTTCTTCTTCTTAAATATTCTTCTTCTTCTTCTTCTTCTTCTTCTTCTTCTTCTTCTTCTTCTTCTTCTTCTTCTTCTTCTATCTTGACATTTTCATCTATGTTTTTATATTCTCTCTTTTTTTTTTTGGGTAATTTTCATATACAAATTAGTAAGCATAAATAAATAGGAATATAGCATATAAACATGATTATTTAAGCATAGAAATAAATCTTAGTTGCATTCGAATATTCATCTATGTTTTTTTATTTTGTTTTTTGTAATTTTCATATACAAGTTATTAAGCATAAATAAATAGGAAGATAGCATATAAATATGATTATTTAAGCATAAGAATAGGTCTTAGTTGCATTCGAATATTCATCTATGTTTTGTTATTCTTTTTTTTTTAATTTTTAATTTTTCATATAAAAGTTATTAAGCATAAATAAATAGGATCATAGTATATAAATATGATTATTTAAGCATAGGAATAAGTCTTAGTTGCATTCGAATATTCATCTATGTTTTTTTATTCTTTTTTTTTTTTTTGTAATTTTCATATACAAGTTATTAAGCATAAATAAATAGGAAGATAGCATATAAAATGATTATTTAAGCATAAGAATAGGTATTAGTTGCATTTGAATATTCATTGTCATTCACAATTTGTCATCGTCATTCACGATATTTAAACATGAATTGATATTAAAAAAAAAGCATTTAATTTTTCATATGCAGGTTATTAAGCATAAATAAATAGGAAAATAGCATATAAATATGATTATTTAAGCATAGAAATAGGTCTTAGTTGCATTCAAATATTTATGTTAATTAATAGAATAATTAATTATAGGAAGTGGCGACAATCTTGGAACGCATAATCTTTTCCTCTTTTTTTTCCCTAATCTACCCTTTAATATTAGAAATAAATCATTAAAAAAGTAAAATAGATAATTTGAAAATTAATATCCACCATTAGATTCTTTAAAAGGAGTGGATAGGATTGGTTCTTAGTTCTCAAGATTGATACCATCTCCCATAAGAACCCACCCATATATATATATATATATATATATATATATATATATAGGGAGTGGTTCGTGTGCAAATAAATCCTTGCGTGCTAAAATGCGAAAGATACTTAAAAACTATACAAAGTCATGCTTAAATCAATATATATTTATGCTTACAACACCATTATGCTTTTTAATGTACAAATTCATTCTTAAACCTAGTCATGCTTATGATACCTTATAATCATGCTTAAATCAATTATAGCCACAGATCAAATCAAGATCAATGGTCCAGATCTATTCCTATTTCTCACACCAGGACTTATTTCTATATGATCCATCGTCTCACACCAGGACTTATATATATATATATATATATATATATATATATATATATATATATATATATATATATATATATCAGGTGAAAACTCTAAATCTAGTGAAATCTAAAAACCGCTAATATCCGTTGATTTCGTAGATCTAGCGGTTGAGATTTAATCTTAATTACTATTTAAAAATTCAATTATCTAATTTTTTTTAATATTTTCGGATTATTAGTAGGGTTATTTTTTACTTTTATAATATAAGTGTAAGTGAATTTTCCTTAATTGTAGGATATTTATCTACTCTCTCCCTTAAATATTGTACTTTAAGATGCATTTTTGATTTATTGATTTAGAGTTCTGCGTATTCTTCTTCTGTGTCTTCTTCGTCTTCTCTTTTTTATGTGTCTTCTTCTTCCCCTCCCTCGTCTACCGAAATTCTGCTCCGCCATAGCCTACTGATCGCACTATTTTCTACCACACAAAATAGGTATAGTATAAAGAAGTACGAGTATCGTATCCACATGGATTGATATACCGAAAACACACACAATACCTCTACTCTAGAACTAAACTGATGTCTAGACAATTAAGAATTTAAAGATTGTGGTATTTATAAGCTAAGCAAATAAATAAAAGACTCAATTAAACAAATAAGGAAATAAACAAATAATAAGACAAAAAAACAAATAAGGATAAAATTCAAATAAGGAAAAGTGTTGATTCTAGGGAAACCTACCTAATCAAATATATGTAAGTAATTAATGAATACAATTAACCAATTTAATCCAATCTAGATGTGATACACGAAAATAACCTAACACACCGATTAAGGCAATGCAAGTCGTCACCTAATAAGATCCTAATCTCCTTTCGGATTCATAGACATCAAATCAAGTGCAAAATAGAACAAATATCAATAATACAATCAACTAGATTCAATTATGACACCTAAATCAACTATATATGAGCATATGATAATTCAACCTCGACTAAGATAATTAAATCATCATACCATGCATCCATGATATCTATTATGCAATTATCCAACTAAGGCATAAAAACATAATTATGCATACATAATTAGTGGCCAATTAATCATGCATGAGAATAAGCACCATGAAACATGCACCTAGATTGGAAGGCTAATTGTAAACAAAAACACTCACATAAATTCAATTAGGCATTCAATCCCTAAAATCAACTAAGGAATTTGTTGGGATTAAAAAATACTAAAAAGCATACTTTTTATGCTGAGTTGTATAGTACTTCTTCCTGTTTTATGAAATAAATAAAGTCATATGTTTTGCATATTTATTCGTGTTATAGTTATGCAAATAAACGTCCTGTAGTATATATTATAGATAATATGGTGTGGGTAGTCACACGGAAGATCAACATGTTAAGGGGGAACCTATAAGGGATATTCTATTGTTTTGATTTGATGCCAAAACCCCAAGTGTTCTATTCCCAAGCGACCCGTTTTGATGTAGTTAATAGGTTAGAATTTTTCTAAGCCTACTCTGTTAGGATGGCTCTTTATTTTGCTTAGATTATAGGCTTCAAGAGTTCAAGTGAAGGCCACTCACTTGAGTGTGTTTTCCGAAGCGAAGCAAGTCTAGCAAGCCGAAGTGAAAGCGTGCCGAAGAATAGCGAAGCGAAGCGAGCGCTACAGTAGATTCAAAGCGAGTCTGCCAAAGCGAAGCAAAGCGAGCGCTACAGTATAAAGTCAAAGCGAGTCAACTCTAGTCAGCATTTTCCAAAGCAGTCACTAGGGAACTTTATTTCCCAAAGCGACTCACTACAGAATGACTACGAAGTGACTCAACTAAAGCGGACGCTATAACTTCAAAGCGAAGCGAGCCACTACCTACCAGAAAGCGACAGCACAATTCCCGCTCCGAATTTGAACTCCAGTCAACTGGAGATCTCCGCATTTATTACGAGATCTCCTCGTGTTGAACGCGGAGAGGAGCAGCGGAGTTGACTGCCAGGCCGACAGGGCGCCGTAACAGTACTGGGTCGCTCCAGTTACTGTTGAAATTGGAACTTAGCCATTTCCGACAAAAATCCAAAACTGCGCGTTTGAAAAGCAGCCAGCTTGTGCAAGTACTGTCGAGAGGAGGAGGGACAAAGCCACCGACCAAGCAACGGATCTCGGCATCCCTCCGCCTATAAATAGAGAAGGTTGAAGACGAAGAGATGTAGAACACTACTTGAACATTCGAGCGCCCACAGCAAACAAACACTCCCAAGCCTTTGAGCAAGTCTTCGAGTCTTTGTTTTCAAGTGTTCTCCGAGTTTCCAGTTCATCGGAACTCGTCTTCACAACCTTCACACTTAGAGTCTAAGCCCATTTTGTATCCAAGCTTAGAAGAAGAACTCTAGCCATCTTTTGCATCTACTGTAAAAGAGTTCTTCATAGTGTGTCGTCGTAAACCAAAAACCCTAAATCTGTTGTTAGGTTTTTGAGTTCGTCGTCGTTAGGTTGTCTCGATCCATGGCTCTACTTTCATCGATCGTAGAAGCCTCGATCATAGAGTTTAGATCCAAGCTTGCACCTACATCGTTTGTGTGAAGCTCGATCGAAGCTAGGCTGTAAGGAGAGCCCGTAATCTCCCTGTCTGTGTTTGACTGAAGCGAGTGAAGCTTCCAGTCTTGTCTAGGTTTGTGTAGTGAACCCGCAATCACTACGTCTGTCGTTGGATCCAGGCGAGTGAAGCCCGATCTCGACCAAGTTTTTGAAGGACCCGTAACCTTCAAGTTCGTGAGTGAAGAGAACAGTTGCCGTGTGCAACAAAGTGGACGTAGGAGCTTTATCTCCGAACCACTATAATCCCTGTGTCGTATCTCTCAACCCTAAACTATTTACTTTGATTATTCATTGCATGTGCATCTAAACAAACTCAACTTGAATTTTTAATTACTTAGGAAAAGATAAAAGCTCACCGAATTCCGCACAAGAGTAAAGTCTCACTCTTGATCAAGCTCTAAGCTTAGGTCAAGAGATTGCTGATTGCTCTAGATCTAGCTCTCGGCTAGGTCTCAGTATTTCTACGAGCACTTTACTTCATACTCTGAGTTAAGGAATTGAAGTTGAAAAACTTCAAAATATGTATTCACCCCCCCACCCCCCCTCCTACGTATTTTTCCTATAACAAACCGGGACCAACAAGTGGTATCAGAGCGAGGTTCTTTCGAGCCTCTGCTTTGCATATCCGAAGCGAGTCCCCACTCGCTTCACGTTGTCTCACTGAACCGGATCCTATTTCCTAAGTGCATCAAATACCTCACCCACGCATATTGCATTTACTGCTGATAGTTTGCTATGTCTACATATAGTGCATCCAGTCTTCCACAGTTCTCGATCGAAGGATACGAGACATGGAGTTTCCGAGTCGAGAGCTTCCTATGCTCCATCCATGACCGGATGTGGGAAGTTATAGAAGACGGACCAATCGAAATCAGGAAAGCCGTCTCTGAGAACGTCCCAGCTGCCGAAGGTCGGGCTGCCTATGTTCGACAACGGTACGTAGAAAAGGACAAAGATGAGTACACTCCGAATGACTTCAAAGTTGCCAACCTCCACAAGATCGCACGACACACGATGCAGAGCACCGTGTCGGACGCCTATCTACCACGGATAAGGAAGTGCGCAACGGCGAAAGAAATGTGGGAAACTCTAGCCCTCATTTCTCAAGGCACAGACAAAATCAAAGAAAACAAGCTTGCCGTTCAGATGCAAGAGTTTGAAAGTCTGATAATGAAGCCAGGAGAGTCCATCGACGCCTTCGAGCTGAGAGTCACCAACATTATTGCAACTCTCAACTCACTTGGGAAGGAACTCACAGACAAGGAAGTCAACATGAAGATTGTCCGAGCTCTCACGAGAAAGTGGCAGACAATGAAGGAGCTGTACCTAGCTACCAAAGATCTATCAAAGCTCACACCGGAGATTCTGTTCTCCGAACTCAAAGCTCATGAATTCGATCTGAATCGAATGAACCTTGACGAAGAGGATGAAGCTCCCACGACATCAAAGGGTGTAGCTTTCAAAGCTGCTGAAGGGCCAAGTGACCAGTCGCTAGCCAAGATGACGAGGGAAGAGTTGGAAGAACATATTGCATTCTTATCCAAGAACTTCAACAAAATGAACTCTCGAGTGGGCAAATACAAAAGATTCTACAAGCAGTACAAAGGTAGGAGCACTGATGCTCGAGAAGGAAAAGGGAAGAGAGAAGAGACGACCAAGCCAATCTCAAGGGACATGATGGAAGTGGAATGCTACCATTGCCACAAAATGGGCCACTACAAGTCCGATTGCCCGAAGCTGAGTGCAAAGGAGCGAGAGGAACTGAGAGCCAAGAGGGACGCTCCAAGGCGAGCGCTCGTAGCGAGTGAAATGCCGGTCGCTTCAACTGAAGAAGCCTCAAGCGACTCAGATGCATTCACAGATCCCAACTCCAGTGAGGGAGAGGATCTTGGACTCATGGCGCTCACCGACGAAGAAACAGGAGAGGTATTCATCTATCCGTCACCCAGTTCAATTACACTCGCACACACTCACCAAGAGGAAGCAAATTCCTCGACATGGAATGAGTTGCTTGACAAGCACATTAAATTGTCAAGTGACCACGAAGTGTTGAAACAAGCTTTGTCTCAAAACGAGAAGGAGAACCGAAAGCTAGCCACTGAGCTTGACCAAGTCAAACTTAATTTAAGGGCTATGACTAGTAAGTTCGAGGATCTCTTCGCGAGACATCAAAGCTTGGAAGGAAGGTATGAAACCCAGTCCGCTCTAGTTGCCAACTTGAACAAAGCTTCATATGCTAGGCAGGCACTAGAGAGCTCACTTCTACCTTTTGGTAGAAAGGGAGGACTCGGATATGAGGGTGGACCTTCCAAGCCGACTGTCTTTGTTGGTGCTTCTCACACGACACCATCAGTCACTTTGGAAATGCCCACTGCATCCATAGCGACCACCAACAAAGATAAATGCCAAATGGCTGAGAACCCTAAGAAGAAGCCAATGAAGATGTCTATATCTTCAAGGGCAGAAACTATGGGTAAGCAAAGACCAACTGTTCCCAGCACTTACAATGCTAAAGCCTACCAATCTAAAGGTAAAGGGAAACCAGTTGTAGCTTCTAAGTCTCAGGCCAAGACACAAGAGACAAAGGATCTCCCTTTTAAGAAAAGGAGTAATGTCTATGTGTCACGTTATCCAGACTGGAGATGGTCCAACCGGACTAACATTGAGGGGAAAGAATTCGAAGCACCAAAGAGGCCGCTTCGAACTCCCAAGGTTACTCAAGCGAGTCGGGGTCAAAACCCTAGTTGGACCGCTTCGAGAAAACCTAGCGAGCCGCTTCGACAGACTGTAAAACCTAAGTCAGTCTCTAAGCCCATAGCTAATCTGAAGCGAGCCGCTTCAGGATACAAGCCAAAGGGTAAGAGCATAGGTAAGCCTCAAGTGAGCCGCTACCCCTCTTGCACACACTGCTGCACGTGTGAAGCTGCCTTAAGGCAGAAGTCACAGTTTTCAAAGGTCGAGAAACCCAAAGCACAAGCTACCTTTCAAAAGAAAGTGAAGCAAGTGTGGGTACCTAAGGGAACTAACCTGCAAGGACCCAAACTGATTTGGGTACCAAAATCTGTCTAAATGCAGGTGAGCGCCGTGGATCCCATGCCAAGTGAGGGTCAACATAGAGATCTGGTACTTGGACAGTGGATGTTCAAGACACATGACCAGCATGAGAGCTCTACTTCACGACTACATAGAGAAGAAGGGTCCACACGTCACTTTTGGTGATAACTCTCGAGGAAGCACCAAAGGGTACGGCGCACTGAAAGTTGGAAAGCTCACGATTGAAGAAGTCTCCTACGTGGAAGGACTCAAGCACAACTTGGTATCCATTTCACAATTTTGTGACAAAGGATACAAGGTGGAATTTATTTCCAACAAGTGCATTGTAAAGAGCAAGCTCACTGCCCAGATTGTGCTAACTGGAGTGAGACAAAGGAACGTCTATATAGCACAATGGGGCAGCTGCAAAGAGGAGACGTGCTTAGTAGCAAGGAGTGCTACAGAAATAGGATGGCTATGGCACAGACGCTTGAACCATCTCAACTTCAAAGCCATAAACCGCTTAGCTAGAAAGGGTTTGGTGCAAGGCATACCAAATGAAGTCTTCATCAAAGACCATCCATGCTCACCATGCCAACGAGGGAAGCAGACGAAGAAGCACTTCGCCAGTCTCGAAGAAGCTTCATCAAAACGAGTGCTCGAGCTGCTTCATATGGATCTATTTGGTCCAGTCACTCCAGTTAGTGTGAATGGAAGGAAGTACACTCTAGTTGTAGTCGACGACTTCTCTCGCTACACTTGGGTTGTATTTCTCTTCAGCAAGAAGGAGACACTGACCAAGCTGCCACAACTGCTCAAGTGATTGGCTGTGGAGAAGAATCAAGCGATTGTAACCATTCGCTCCGACAAAGGCACAAAGTTCCTGAACTCTACCATTGAAGCTTACTGCACGGAGCATGGCATAGCACATCAGACTTCCTCAGCACGCACACCTCAGCAGAATGGAGTTGCTAATCGGATCATCAAAGAAGCTGTTCGAACCATGATTGCTGACTCGAAGCTTCCGATGAAGTATTGGGCTGAAGCTGCCAACACGGCATGCTACACGCAGAACCGGACGCTTCTCTGCAAACGGCACGACAAAACACCATATGAAATATGGACAGGGAGAATTCCTAACATATTTTATTTCCATATCTTTGGTTGTAGGGTCTTCATCCATGACAATGGAAAGTCACAGTTGAAAGCCTTTGAAAGCAAAGCTGATGAAGGAATATTCTTAGGATATTCTACATCAAGCAAAGCTTATAGGGTGTTCAACTGTAAAACCCTAATCGTGGAGGAATCACCCCATGTCGTATTTGATGAGTCTTCTTTGAGTTTTCCACAGGAACAGGTTCAATCTAAAGAAGGAAAGACAAGCGAGGAACCCATCAATTCATTAACTTGGGACATGCTTGAGGATGATGAAGAAATCAAGGGCTCAAGCGAGTAGAATGTCCAAGGAAAAGATGAAGCTGCCCCCAAGATTCCTGAAGCGAGTAGAATGGCCAAGCATCCAATCCAGTCGCTACAGAAGGTGAAGCGAGCGACCAAGAAGAAGATGAAGATGAAGCTGGCGGATCCAAGCGTGCATGGCTCAAGAATCACTCACCAAGTCAAATCATTGGAGATCCATCCAAGGGTGTAGTGACCAGAAGTCAAGTGTTTGGAGAAAGTGCCATGTTCAGTTGCTTTCTCTCAAACATTGAGCCGTCATGCGTGGAGGAAGCCCTAGCCGATTCAAATTGGGTGATCGCCATGCAGGAAGAGCTGAATCAGTTCACCAGAAACGACGTATGGTATCTCGTGGATAGTCCCAAATTTCAGCATGTGATTGGCACCAAGTGGGTGTTCAAGAACAAGACGGACGAGGACCACAACGTTGTGAGGAACAAGGCGCGTCTCGTCGCCAAGGGCTACTGCCAAGAGGAAGGAATCGATTTCGATGAGACCTTCGCTCCTGTGGCACGGCTTGAAGCGATCAAACTATTTCTAGCCTATGCAGCGGCCAAGAAATTCAAAGTTTATCAGATGGATGTGAAGAGCGCGTTCCTCAACGGTGAATTGAAGGAAGAAGTGTATGTGGAGCAGCCACCGGGTTTCGAGCAAGGAGATAAGGTGTATCGATTGAAGAAAGCCCTATATGGATTGAAGCAAGCTCCCAGAGCTTGGTATGATACCCTTTCTCAATTCCTAGTGGATAATGGATTCCACAAAGGAAGGATAGATCGAACCCTATTCACCATCAATCATGGAGATGATATGCTATGGGTTCAGATCTACGTAGACGACATTATATTTGGGTCACCAAACCAGTCGCTTAGCGAGAAGTTTGGAGAGCTTATGAAGACCAAATATGAGATGTCGATGATTGGCTTCATGAACTGCTTTCTAGGTCTTCAAGTGAAGCAGCAGGATGATGGCATCTTCATCAATCAAGCTAAGTATACCCGAGATATGCTTGCCAAGTTCTGTGTTCAGCATGCCAAAGCTGTGAAGATTCCAATGAACACGAACTGGAAGATGGAGCCAGACATAGATGGGAAGTCTGTGGATGCTACAGACTACCGAGCCTTGATCGGATCCCTTCTATATCTCACCGCAAGTAGGCCGGATATAGCTTTTGCAGTTGGAGTCTGTGCTCGCTTCCAAAGCAATCCCAAGCACAGCCATCTTGAAGCTGCCAAGAGAATTCTTCGATATTTGAAGGGCACTGTCAATATGGGGCTGTGGTATCCAACGGAGGATAATTTGGAGCTCACTGGATATTCAGATGCTGACTATGGAGGGTGCCGAATTGATAGGAAATCAACTTCGGGCACTTGTCAGTTCTTGGGAAGCAAGCTGATCTCATGGTTTTCAAAGAAGCAGACTAGTGTAGCTACTTCAACAACTGAAGCCGAATATATGGCCGCTGGAAGCTGCTGTTCTCAAATTCTATGGCTTCGTCAGCAGTTGAAGGACTACAATGTTGAAGCGAATGAAATTCCTATATTCTGCCGTAACAACAGCGCGATCTGCATCTCTCAAAATCCAGTGCTTCACACCAGATGCAAGCACGAGGAAATCCGACATCACTTCATTCGTGATCATGTCGAGAAGAAGGATATCAAGCTCGAGAAAATTCATACCGATCTCCAGCGAGCAGATATCCTCACCAAGCCTCTAGCTGAGTCTCGTTTCAATCAGCTATGCATGGAATTAGGGTTGCTAGACCCTGGTGAAGAGTGCTAGATCCAGGATGTACGAAGGAGTGGTCGCTGGTTTTTTTTTTTTTTCGTAGCGTCACTCGCTTCGGATCTTCACCAACTCAAGCGAGCCACTTCAATATTCCACTCGCTTGAAGAAGGAGAAATAAGGTGGAGTAAGGTGGAGTGTTGGAATACGTTCCCTACCCGCTTACAGGAATTGTTAAGCCATTGGTTAAGGGGGAACTATTGTTTGCTCTCGGAGCAAGCTACTTCCAAAGCGAGCAAGGAAGCTGCTACCTAGCCTAGGATTCCTAGTGAGTGGGTATAAACACTCGCAAGTGCCGTTTCTAGTAACGGTTGTGGGGTCTTGTATCGGGCCTTCCCACGTAAAAATGGTGAAAGCTTAGGCAGGGCTGGCACCTAGACCTTGTGTCCTCTTCCCATCTTTCCGCCGAAGAGGAGCAAGTCTTCTCATCTCCTTCATCGTGGATAAATGTCCATTCCTTACTCACTCTTCATTGAGTTGAGCTGCCGGATATCTATCCATTCCTCCCCCACTTTGAATTTGTCATCGCTTCAATTTGCCCCAGCTTGGGTCAAAGCGAGTCGATTGCAAGTTCATTATATATCTTATAGGAGGAAGCTTGAAGGTTTACCTTTTTCTACAAAAGGTTGCAAGGCTGGTGACATGCTTCTGCTTAAAATACGAGATTGTCTTGTCAGAGCATTCTCATTGTCATCATGTCCATTTCTGCTCTGAGATAAGGACTTGTACTCATCCCCCATTCGTCGTGAATATGTACACTTACGTGAAACTCCCCTCTGGGTTGTAGTAAGCTTGTGTACTATATTCATTTTCTCCCCCATTCACTTCGATGGAGGACTCTCTAATTTGTAGAGGAAGATGAATGCCATGAAGATGAATGTCAAGAAGATGAAGTACTCTACAGGTGGTACCAACAAGCATCAAAGCAATATCAACAAGTGGATCAATCAAGTGCTATCCAAATCCTCAAAATGGAGTCTACAATAAGTGGTATCAATCTCCTACGAAGTGAGATTGACTGGTAAGCGTTTCAATTTTAAGTACACTAAGTGAGCTGAAGCGTGCTAGAAACCTTCACTCACTATGTGGAAAATATGAAATGAATCTGACACAAATACAAAGAGGAAAACACTATTGTTTATCCTCGAAGTATGTAAGTCAGAAACATTTTAAATTATATAAAGAAAATTCATTTCTTGTTCCAGTCGCTTCAGATGGCCAAGCGAGTGCTACGTCACTCCTAGCGAGCCATCGCAAGCGAGTGCAGAACAGTCACTCAAGCGAGTGCCTCTCAAGCGAATCAAGGCCTAGCGGGCCAACTCGAAGCGAGCGGGTACGAAGCGAGTATGAGCTGTCTGCACTCGAGTGCAGTTTTACTTTCTGCCGTGCATTAAATGCAGGTTCACGTACAAACGAAAATAACGGGCGCGTGGTTCTCACTTTGAATTCAAAGCGGGAAAAATCGAAGGAGATCCAACCGTCGAATCCCAACAGTCCTAGACTTGTAGCCGTTGGATCGACGCCGTATAAGACAAACCAATCACAGAAGGCCACGTGGAGACGCCGAGCAAGTGGCGGTTCACTTTTAATGTGGTGACGCCGGACACATCAGACCCATCACCGCACGTCCGCCGCCTACCTACAGGATCTTCGCCGATTTTACTGTCTTGCCCCTGCCACGTCAGCCAAGACCTAATTCTATATATATGGGACGTCGCTGAACTGCAGAACCTTTCACAGCCCTCAAAAATTGCCATTCTCGTGCTTAGATCTGCAACTTCTGCAACTCACGAGTCTCAACCTTTTCGTCGTTAAAACTCCGTTCAAAATCTCTCATTTTACACCATGGGAAAGAAGCAGAAGACTGAGACGATGGAGGAGTTTCTCACGGAAGTCGAAAAACACATCAACGTCGAGCCTCATCTCGACCCTGCCGTCATAGAAGAGAACGGATTCTTCCGTAGGGCCGTGAACACGGCCGGTCTATGGAAGTTTGTGACGGCTGTACCGAAGAAAATTTTGGCGAAGGCGGTCGAAGAGCTTCTTCTAAACCTGAGGAAGGAGCAAAACGTATCTTCGTTCACAGATCCACAAACCAGAAGGCTGGTGGAGGTGGATATGAGCGAGCTAATCAGCGTGTTTGACTTGCCCAGGGATGGAGGAGATTCCCTGTTAGATTTGGGTTTTTCTGCCGGAGTTCAATATGGTCGATTTGCAGTCGCCGGAGCAGATCCAAATTTCAAGGAGGCTAGTATCCGTTCAAGCTTGAAGGCCCCCTTCAACCATATTTGCGAGCTCTTTTCGAAGAGCATCGCGTGCTATGTCGGAACGCTGGATACGTTGTCAGAAACAAAACTGATCGCCACCACCGTCATCGTCGACAGCCTCACCGGAACAAATTTCAACTGGCATGGTTGGTTTCTCAACCAAATCCATGAAGCTGCTGAAGACTTTGCGTTCGTGCCAGGAAGTGCCGATCAGATTCTCCGCAAGGGGAAACTGAAGTTCTTCTCCAGATTATCTGTTGCCTTGGAGGAGAAGTTTCCGGGCAAAGTATGGCCGGATTCCGACACAACCGTCTACAACAAACAATCTATCTTCTATGACAAGTGGAGGAAAACCAAAATTCAAATCGATTTGGGACTTCTAGATGTAGAAGTGCCCGCTGCTATACCAGTTGCCGAAAGGCAAGCTAAAGTGAGCCAAGCTAGGCAGGTCGCTTCACCCGGGAAGCGAGCCGCGCCCAAGCGAGGTAAAAAGAAGATGAAGCGAGTCACTTCACTCGTCCAAGAAAGCGAGGCGGTGGAGAAGCCGCTTGAGGACATTGAAGTTACTCACCCCAACCCTCACCAATCAAAGCCCAAACTCCCCCACTACAAATCCAAACCCAAACAACCCAAATACCTGAACCCCAAGCTTCATCAACCCATCAACCACTTACACAGACAACCCCTGTTGGTCCCGGGAAAGAGTAATTGGTGTATGGGGGGGGGGGGGGGGAATACACCAATAACCAACCGTTTTTGACTTTTGTAAAATCAGGTCGATCAAAGGTCGATTGTCAAGGTCGATCCTTATCAGAAACAGGTTGATCTATCAAGCTCGTTTGGGAACAAGCTTGATTTATCAAACTGTGCTTATGCGGAAGTTGGTGGAGGTTGATTTACTCTTTGAAAAATCTTAAGGCTAAAAATAGATAGCAGGTTGATGCGTGATATGCAGGTTGATGCTCGTCAGTTTGATAGTAAAATGAAAGGGCGATAAATAAAGAGAGAGAGAGAGAGAGAGACACAGCGATATAGCGTGGTTCGGAGAAACCCTCCTACGTCCACGTCAGGTCGACTCGACCTGAGAATCCCTTTACCTTTGGATTCAACCTCTCTCTTATTTATACTGACTGAGTATCAGTTCTAGATACACTCTAACCTGAATATATCTAGACACGAGTTTTGGGTCGTGACCCTTACAACCTTTCGTACAGAAAATGTACAAACAACCTTTCGCTAATTACAGAGCTTGACTAAACTCTACAATGGCAAAGAACACAAACAGACTTTCTAGCTTCGAACTAGTCGGAGAAGAAGTTGTTGAATCAACGACAAGCAGCAGTGAACGCTTCGTCGTTGTGGTGTTTAGCGGAATCGGAAATCTCTCTTCGTCAAGTGTTTGGGAAACAAATGGGATTTCGAACACTTGAAAGGATATGAACTTGAGAGAGATTTTGGACATAGATTTGGCGTTGATAGCTTGAGTTTCCCGTCCTTGAATCCGATATGGCTTGAAGTATTTATAGGCAGTTTTGAAAAACTAGCCGTTGGAGTCAGGCTGACGTGGCACTAGCCGTTGGAAGCTGACTCACTTCTAGCCGTTGGGAAAGATCGTCCTTGCTGGCATACCACGTGGCAAGGATCAGGTCGTGTTGCTCCATGGAGGCGGAGCATCGACCTTGATATTGAAATCCAGCTCTTGAAATCTTCTAAGGCAATGCAGGCTGGAAGCTTGATAAGGAAGGTCGATAGACAGGCAGATATGCCAGCTCGATCCGAATGAGGCAGGCCGTATAAACAACCTTTCTCTTACAGGGTGGATCAACCTTGATTCTAGACTTTATAGAGCATCGACCTGCACTAACAGGTAGCAGGTCGATCTATCGGCCTTAACCCTAAACAAGTAAAATATGCCTAAGTGTGGTTTCGATAAACATCATCAAAATCAAACTGCAAGGGGTTCCCAACAATTTCCCCCTTTTTGATGATGTCGAAACCAAACACTTTACAAATAATTCCTAAGATTTAAAACAATGAAAGATCGATAACCATGATGGTTGATAAGGAAGTATAAGAAAGGCAGATAATAACATAATTAAAATAAAGCAGTAAAGGTAGATTGCCTGGACAAAGAGATATTATCGTCAGGTCGAAAGATGATTTTTGCTTCATTAAGCTCGATCGCAAATATACAGAGTTTACAATACAGGCTGAGCATAAATGAATAACAAAAACAACAAAATCATCTATAAACTACCTCTTCCGCTGGGCACGGGCTGCCACTCGCTCTTCCTGGACCTGCTCCCTCGACTTCGACTTCATACTTGCGTAAATTCCATCCCTGATTCGGCGAAAGTCGGGATCGGAATTTGACACATTGACGTTCAGGCCGATGGCGGTCTGGGTGATGTATTGGTCGATTCGGGAGTAATCCAAGTACCCCGAATCACCAAGAAGCAAGGGCGCGAAACATTGCTTTGCTGGGGCCCTTATCATCACACCGGCCTCAACAGCCTTCTTCCGAAGTTCACCAATGAAGTCTTGGTGAGGGAATTTGAGCATGTAGGCTGCATAGGCGTCGTCATCGTCTTCCGGAAGGGAGGGGTCATGGATCCAGTAGTGGAGGAGGATGAAGCAGCTGTTGAGCTCCCGCAGCAGGGCGTTCTGCCTTTCGTCGAGCCACTCGACGGCCTGCTGCTGGATTCCAGCTTCCAAAATGAGGGCGGAGGCAGACTGGCTGATCCAATCCAACTCCTTTTTCTTCCTCGCTTCAGCAGCCCGGCGTTCGGCCATGAAACGCCGCTGCTCTTCTGGATCTACGGTCTGCTCCGGCGTCGCTCCGGCCAGTGTCATAGCAGTTATTAGCTCGGCCTCTGCCACCAATCGAGCTTTGGCGGTGGCGGCCTCGGCAGCAACAGCAGCGGCTATGGGATCGGCCTGGGAGGCGACGGCCTTGGAGGAGGCGGCCTGGGAGGCAGGCTTCTTTTGAGGAGGCGGAGGGGGAGGAGCCAAGGAGGATGAAGGGGTTTTGGTTTTACTTGACCTCTTCCTCTTGGCGGCGGCGGCGGCAGCCCTTTCTTCTTCCCCCTTTTCGACATCATCAGAAAGGGTATTGATCAGGGTAAGAAGAGAGGCGTCCTCCTGCTGCAATTTGCCCACGGCCTCTCGCAACTGCTGGTGCCCATTCAGCAAGCTGGTGAGAGTGTCCAAAATGCCGTTGATCTGTGTGTTGGAGGCCGATGCCGAATTTGTAATTGATGTTGTAAGGTCGGTCACACGGTGATCGACCTTGGCCACGTCCTCCTTCACATCTCCTACCAGATCGCGGGACGCCATGTTTAGTGCCTCGAGCTGGGATGGCAGAAGTTTGTCGGTATATTCCTTCAGATGGTCGACAGCGAACTTCGTCACCCGCTCCCTGGCAGCATCATCGGCCTATGTCCTGGCTTCCTTTAATATATCGACCTGTGCCTCCGCGATGGCTTGCTTAATCTGCTCCGGCATGCTGATTGCGAGAGACTCGAGCTTTGCAGAAAGAGTGTTGAGCTCGGTCTCCGCATCGAACTTGGATGCGTCGGGAGCAGAATCAGCGGTAGTCAGAGCTTGATCACCACCTGCATTCCTTGGTGGTGATTGCTCCGGAGTTTGAATCGCGTCAAACTCATCTCCTACGTCGGCGGCGGAGTTGTAGAGAGCGCGAGAATGAGTGTAGAGGGGGCGAAGGTCGATGCCCAAAATCTTGGCCTCGACCTTCATGCGCCTTAGCACAAGAGAGCGGAAATTTGAGGCTGCAACCTCTACACTGAAGAAGCCAAACTCTTCCTCTAGAGCCAACTCCTCGATCTTCAGCTCCTCGAGGGTGGTGACCTGCAGCAAGGCATCAAAGACATAATAGTAACTCGACTTACAAACCAGATAGAACTGGAGGCGAGTAGCAAGGTCGAGGGACTTGGGGAGTTGAGCTATCCCTGGCATCAGGTCGATCACCTTCAGCCTGGCCTCAGCCTTCATGGAGGCCACCTGGGATTGAGCAGCAGATTCGGGCTACTCGGAGAAGGGCTGGATCGGCAGCACGACGTCTTCCTCCACGGGCACATGCCGGAAGGGGGAAGATTGAGAATCTTCAGGCGTGAGGTCCTGGATCTCCACAGAACTAGCTCGTTGGACTGCTGGGGACCTCGCTGGAGAGGGAATGACAACGACCTGCTGGCGGGGAGATGCAGGCCGTTGCTGTGAGGTCGATGGCTCCATGGCGGAACGGACTGGAGAGGGGGTCCGTTCGGCTGAATGAGAGGGCGATGGGGAGGGCGATGGCTCCCTGCGAGGTGCAGGATCCTCGAACTCCACTGGGAGAATTCGGTGAAACGACCTGACCGGATCAGTGGAGGCCGATTGCGTCCTCCGTGGAGGAGTCTTCTTCACAGGTGGAGTCTTCTTGGCAGGGCGAGAGGGAACCAGGTCGACATTGGCATTTCTCTTCTTTTGGGTAGGTCGAGCTGGAATCTTCCAACCGACCTTGGATTCGCCGGTCTTGGTGAGGTGCGCCCTGACATGGTCTGGAGACCCATAGAATATCTGCGGCGCCACCCCAATCGCCATCTCCATTTGGTGGAGATCTTTTGGAATAAACAGAGGGGGGAAGGTCGGCTCATTGGACCATTTCCTATTTTTGAAGAAGGAAATGATAATGCAGGTTGCCTTCGTCCCAAGGCGAATCGGTCTTTTCTCATTGTGAAGCTGCACCTTCACCACGGCCTCTCCCTCTGTCTCGCAGACGATCTGCCTGGCTTCTTCCCAGAGCAGGGAGACCATTAACTTGGCCCAACTAATGGGCAGGTCGAGGATCACGGCCGCCATTATCTGAAACTTCAATGGGGTGACCTGGTCGTGATTCCCGATGTGCCCTAAGAAGCACTTTTGCACGAAGTCCATCAAGAGGCGGTATTTGGGACGAAGCTCGTTCCTCTTGAAGGATATTGGCACGTACTGCCTTTGCTCAATCAGCACGCGGTCTGCAACCTGCTGCAGTTGATCTCGAGAAATTTCTGAGAGCTGCATCGTCCCTCCTTCCCCAATACCGAAGGCTGCCTTAACGGCGTCAAGAACGTTGATGGTGTGCATGACATTCTGGGTTCCGAGGGAGACGGTGTGGGAAGACACGGAATCGCCCTCGTTCCAGTTGTAGAAGAAGGCACATACAATCTTGGGTAGACTCTTCGCCGGCCGGGTGGAGATAATCTGGTGGAATGGAAAGCAGGTCTCCACCAAGGCGAACATGGAATCAAGGTCGCGAAAACCGAAGTTTTCGCGCACCATATAGGGCTCGAATTTGATGCGAGCCTTCAAGTAGTCTTCGATTTCCACCCACTGCATTTCCTTTCGACCGGTGGTTGATTTTCCTGCCATTGTTGTTTTTCCTGCAAATTTTCGAGAAAGTTTAGTATAAAACAATGAAGAACTTGACAGAAAAATTTAAACTGAATCGGTGAAAAGAGCACAAACTACGGCTTGTGATTTGATACAGAGAGTGAGAAAGTAGAAAACAAAGAACACGACGGCGGCAGATTTTGCAGAGAATGGAGAATTAGGTTTTGATGAAGATGGAGAGAGTAAGTAACGTTTGGAGTGAAAACTGCATGCCATATATAGATATTTCGAACGGTTGTGATTGTTTGAATTTGAAAAGGTTAAAGTTTTCAAATTACACCACGTCCGCACGATTAAAGCGTGTGGAATGTGAAACGGTTCACATCCGCGCGTGAGGTAAGGGAAACGTGCGAAATATGGTGCTTTTTCAGAAAAGTGGCAGGGAATTAAATGCAGCATTGGTCAATGTGTCAATATTTGACACTTGACTAGATGTGTTACAAAAATGGTAATCATTACTCCCTTTTTCCTTATTTTCTGCAAATTAACAGACCCTTAAATAATGTAACACATTGAGGAATAAATATCAATAATAAATGAAGAATTCAATGCGTATTAAAGAAGTTATAAGACAAAAGGGTGATACTGCCCTTTTGATTCTTCCTTCATTAATGCGGGTAGCATTAAGGTTGATATCGGTCTGATGCTATCGGCCTTGTGGCAGAGAATGGTTTGTCGAAATGAAATGCCTGGACTTGTGATATCGGCCTGGTGAGGTGAAACAGCCTGGACTTATGATATCGGCCTGGCATTCATCGGCCTTCATTCCCCCTCAAATGGATAATTTTGGCCAAGTGTTCCCCCTTAATTTGAGGAACACAGGTCGATCTTTTGATTTAGACGACGGCCTGTTGATGAAGAACGGTCTGTTCAAATGGTAACGTCCTGTCAGCTCGTGAACGGCCTGTTAAGAGTAACTGCCCGTTGAGTCACGATCGACCTGTTTAGTCACGAACGGCCTGTTCCCCCTTAATATCGGCCTGTATACTTAGGAACGGCCTGTTGCGAAGAAACCGGCCTGCGTAGACTACGAGCAGCCCTTGTTGGTCTCGAACAACCTGTTTTGAAAAAGGTGACGGGCTGTTGAGAAGGTGACGGCCTGTAGTCTTACGATCGGTCTGATGACTCAACATTTAATAATCCCAGCTTTCCACATAGCATTTTGAATCTTTCTTCGGCAAGGGGTTTGGTTAGGATATCAGCCCGTTGAATATCAGTGTGTATCTTCTCAATAACCACATTCTTCTTTTCCACGTGATCACGAATAAAGTGGTGTCGAATATCCACGTGTTTGCATCTTGAATGAAGAACTGGATTTTGAGTGATAGCGATGGCACTCGAGCTGTCGCAGAATATAGGCACTTCACTGACTTCAACTTCATAATCTTTGAGTTGTTGTTTGATCCACAAGATTTGTGCACAACAACTCCCTGCGCCCATGTATTCGGCCTCTGTGGTGGAGGTGGCTACTGAAGTTTGTTTCTTTGAAAACCACGAAATCAGCTTGTTTCCGAGGAAGTGGCAAGTACCCGAGGTAGATTTCCTATCGAGCTTGCACCCTGCATGATCAGAATCTGAATAACCTGTAAGCTGCAAATTATCATCACAAGGATACCAAAGACCTAAGTTTGTGGTTCCTTTGATGTATCGAAGAATTTTCTTTGCTGCTTCCAGGTGGGATTCCTTCGGATTAGCTTGAAATCTAGCACACACTCCAACTGCAAAAGTGATATCAGGTCGACTCGCAGTTAAATAAAGTAATGAACCAATAATACCCCTGTACTGTGTTATGTTGGCAGGTTTTCCTTCGGGATCCGGGTCGATCTTCCCACCAGAGAGCATCGGTATTTTGACAGGCTTGCTGTCTTTGACACCAAACTTGTCAACCAGCTCGTGTGCGTACTTTGTTTGGCTAATGAAGATTCCTTCATCGGACTGCTTGACCTGCAACCCTAGAAAGAAATTCATTTCCCCCATCATAGACATTTTATATTTTTCTGTCATGAGGTTACCAAATTTTTCGCATAAAATGGGAGATTTAGATCCAAAAATGATATCATCAACATAAATTTGTACTAAAAGGATATGTTCATTCACTTTGATAGTGAATAGCGTTTTGTCGACTGAACCACGCTTGAATCCAGATTCGATGAGAAAGGATGATAGCGTCTCATACCAAGCTCGAGGAGCTTGCTTAAGTCCGTAGACGGCCTTGTGCAGTTTGTAGACTTTGCTTGAATCACCCTCCTCGAATCCTGGAGGCTGTTCCACATAGACTTCCTCTTCAAGAACGCCATTGAGGAACGCGCTTTTAACATCCATCTGGTAGACTTTGAATCGTTGATGAGCGGCATAAGCTAGAAACAGCCTTATAGCTTCTAATCTTGCAACGGGGGCAAACGTCTCATCGTAGTCGATTCCTTCTTGTTGACAGTAACCCTTTGCTACCAAACGGGCTTTATTTCTGACAACTTCTCCAGATTCATCTCTCTTGTTTTTGTAATCCCATTTGACTCCAATGACGCCCTGATGATAAGGACGATCAACTAGTGATCATACTTCATTTCTCTTGAATTCATTGAGTTCTTCTTGCATGGCTTGAATCCAGTCAGCATCACGAAGAGCTTCAATGGCATCTTTGGGTTCTATTCAAGATAGATAGCAGCTTAGAAGTGCGCTTTCACCAATCGTCCTTCTTGTCCGCACTCCTTGGTTTGGGTTCCCAACAATGAGCTCCTTTGGATGATCATCGATCCATCGTCTGCGCCGTGATCTTTCTTCATTTGAAATGATTGGATCGGGCTCATTAATGGGTTCGTCAAACTCCGGGTGAGTTGAAGGTTGATCAGTGGGCACGTGCTGTTGCTCGGGCTGTTGATCAGGCTGCTGTTCGGCCTGGATGTTGAGCTGCTCCATTGTGCTATCGAGCTGCTCGATTTGGGATGTAAGGTCGTGAACAGCATCAGTCTTGGGGACTGAGGGAGGGGGATCAGCCTGGTTAGGTCCGGCTGATGTATTACAGCTCGAAGTATGAACATTACTTGCATCACTTCCCCCTTGTTGTGTGACCTTTGGATCAGATTGATCCTCTTCCTCCAAATCATTCGGAGTCCACACTAGCAGGTCGTCAATGGGGAAGTTAGACGGCCTGTTAGCAGCGGACTGATCTGAACCTGTACTTAACTCTCTGTACAGACAAGTAGATTCATCAAACACAACATGAGGTGTTACCTCCACAACTAGGGTTTTCTTATTAAAAACTCTATAAGCTTTGCTAACCTCCGAGTATCCTAAAATACTCCTGGATCGGCCTTGCTATCAAAAGTTTTTAATTGAGATTTTCCGTTGTTATGAATGTAACACAAGCACCCAAAAGCTTTAAAATACTTTAACCTGGGGAGCTTGTTGTTCCACAGCTCGTATGGAGTCTTTCCATGTCGGGTAGTGATGATCGACCTGTTTTGGGTATAGCAGGCAGTGTTAACGGCCTCTGCCCAAAACTTCTTTGGAAGGTTGGTTTTCCAACATGGTACGAGCTGCTTCCTTCAGCGACCTGTTACGGCGTTCCACTACGCCATTTTGTTGAGGTGTACGGGCTGCTGAAGTTTGATGATGAATCCCACTCATTGTACAATATTCTTCGATCATAGCATTGATAAATTCGGTGCCTCGATCAGATCGAATGGAGATGATGGATTTCTCCTTTTGATTGCACAGTTTGCTCAGCAACGCGGGTAGCTTCTCCAAGGTCTCCTTCTTTTTGTACATGAAAATAACCCACGTAAATCTAGAATAATCATCTATAATAACGAGAGCATATTTTCTACCGTTTATACTCAAGGGAGTGACTGGACCAAAGAGGTCGAGATGGAGAAGCTCAAGAATTCAATTTGAAGCTTGTGCCGTCACACTTGGAAAGGATGATCTTGTTTGCTTTCCAGCTTGACAGGCTTTACAAATGTGATCGCGATCGATGACTTGATCTGGCAGGTCGTTCACCAGCTTGTTGCGTGCGAGCTTGTTGATGGCCTTGAAGTTCAAATGACTCAACCTCTTGTGCCATAGCCAGGGTCTCGGAATCAGCCTTTGTGACCAGGCAGGTCTCTATCCAATCATTCCATTGAACAATGTAGAGTCTATCCTACAAAATTCCGGTAAGAAGTATTTCTCCTTCCTCATTTTTCACGAGACATTTATTAGCAGTGAATTCTACTCGTTTACCACTCGAGCAGAATTGTGACACAGAGAATAGGTTATGATTAAGACCTTCAACATATGAGACGTTAGAAATAGTTGTTTTACCAACTTTTAGATCGCTCTGGCCTCTCGTAAGTCCCTTAGAATTTCCTCCAAAGGTTACAAGTGGCCCGTCTCGTTCTTGATAGTTTGATAGTAGCATTTTGTCACACGTCATGTGCTTTGAGCATCCACTATCAATGATCCATACAGCTCCACGAGCTGCTTGGCTCCTTCTTTGAGCCTTCCCAACCTGCAATTAGTTAAACTTAGCAACCCACTTGAGATTGGGTGCTACATCGGTTGCGGGAACGGCCTTTAGGACCCAAATTTGTTTTGCCGGTCTGCTTCTATCCGAGGCTGAGGACGAGGCAGTGGCGGTCTTGGGCTTGGGAGCCTTGGATTTCTTTGAGCGAGGGCGACGAGGCTGATAATACTTCTCTTCATGAAGACCAGGTTGATACTGCCAGTCTTGAAAGTTCGACTGTTGAGGATAGTGGCAGTGACAACCTTGATGAGCAGGAAAGAAGAACTGAGGGTGATACGCCCTTTGATAGTACTGGCCTTGGTATCGCCCTGGATGAACATCCTGCTTTTGAAATGATGAGGGGGCAGGTCGACGATGCTGTGCAGGTCGACTTTCTTTCTTTTGAGGAACAGGCTGTTCCTTTTTGTGTTGTTTTAAGAGAATGACTTGGGGCTGTCGAACTGGGTTCTTCAGCTTGATCATCTTATCTGGAAGAGCTTGATGAGCTTTCCGAACACTCTTTGACTTCGACTGCGCCTTCACGAATTTGATCTCGCAGTCTTTGTTCTTGATTTCCTTGGATTTTCCATTAAATCCAATACCAGAGTGATCGCACGGATTACGTTGCATGGATTGGACTTCTTCCAATTTCTTCCCACTTTTCTTCAACTGACTCAAGGTGAGTTGAAGTTTTTCCTCCTTTTTCACGAGGAGTTCGTGTCGAATAACCAAATCAGCCAATTTTGAGGTAAGGCTGTGTATTTCGGCATCTTTGGTCTTGAGGGACTCGTCCTTCTCGAGCGCCCTGGTATCGAACTCCTTAACCCGGAAAGTCAATTCATCAACCTTTGACTTTAGGGCTTCTATCTCCCTTTCCTTTTCATCATCATAGGGAGAGAATCTTTCTTCTAATGCCAGTTTGTATTTTTCGTTTTTGTCCATTAGCTCAGCATTATCTTCAACGACCTCTTTGAGTGTTTCCACGAGGTCGGCATAGTCATCGAGCTCTTTCTTGATTTCTTCCCAAGACACAGCCTCGGATAGGTCTTCACCTTCTTCTGCACATTCATCGTCAGAAAAAGAAAGTGAAATGGGTTGAGGATATACCTTTGAAGATCCCTCGTTTTGTTGGTGCTCTCCAACGAAACATTCTTCGTCATCACTTTTATCGAAAGCAATGTAACCTTCGTCATCACTTGACGAGCTGTCTGAGAGATGAGCCTCCTTTGATTCTTCGGCGATCATGGCAGCTCGTTGTTCCTTGAGCTTTCTATCGCGCTTTGCACGGAGCTCGTCTCTCTCGGCCTTGGTCAGATCTGGACAATCGGTCTTGTAGTGACCTGGCCTGCCACAACCAAAGCAACCACCCTCGGGTGTGTTAGAAGAATTGAAGGTTGAGGGTTTACCTTCTCCCTTTTTGTCAGGGCGGTCGTGGTTGCGGTTTGAGAAGTTTCGCTTGTTGTCACGATAGAACTTTTTGTATTTGACAACCTTTCCTAGGAGCTTCTCATTTCTCCTAGCAGCTAGAGCATAGTCGAGAGTCATCTTCTCGAACTTCTTGACGATGGATTCGTCAATCGGACTTGGGGTAGCAGCAGAGGCTGAGTCGGCCTTAAAAGCTACCTCCTTGTCGTTCTTTTCATTAGCCTTCTTGCTGGTGGAAGGCTGTGTTGAACCATGGATGCGGATCATCTCATATTCATTTCCGACAAGAATGTCGAAAAGATCTTCAGTGGTGAGGGAGTTGAAATCCGATCGGGCTGGATGCATGGCAGCGTATACGTGCCAATTTGCAGGAAGGGCACGTATCACTTTAAGATTCTTCTCGCGCTGTGTATATTTGTACGGGTTGATTGCAGCGACTTCGAGAATAATCTCGGTGAAGCGAATTTTCATTGCTTCTATGGTTTCACCCGAAACCATCTTGAAGTCATCGAACTTGCTGCATGCCATAGACAGCTTGTTCTCCTTCATTTCCTCTGAACCAAGGCTGATGGACCGGAGGGTGTCCCACATTTCTTTGGCGGTTTCAAGATTTTGGATCTTGGCCAGGTAGACGCCCTTCACGGTGCTGGAGATGAGTCCCTTTGCGTAATCATCGAGGCTGGCCTCCTTCCTTTCCTCGGTTGTGTAGTCGCGAGGATTTTTGAGGACTTTCTCGTATGTAGCCTCTCTGGGGGCTGTTCCATCCACAATAATCTTCGCAGCATAGATGGGGGAGGGTCCATTTTCGATGATATCCCACATAAGGACGTGATGTGCCTTGAGACACATCTTGATTCGGAAACTCCAGTCTTCATAGCCTTGAATGGAGAAGTCTTCACAAACCCTGAGAAGAGAAGCCTCCATAGCAAATAATATGGTATGAATGTATGAAAAAGATTTTTCAAAAGGATCGGTTCAAAATGACCAAAAGTTTGATAAAGAACTTTTAGTATGCAAAGTAGCAGTCAAAAGAACTACTGCTCTGATACCACTTGTTGGTCCCGGGAAAGAGTAATTGGTGTATGGGGGGGGGGGGGGGGGGGGAGGGGGGGGAATACACCAATAACCAACCGTTTTTTACTTTTGTAAAATCAGGTCGATCAAAGGTCGATTGTCAAGGTCGATCCTTATCAGAAACAGGTTGATCTATCAAGCTCGTTTGGGAACAAGCTTGATTTATCAAACTGTGCTTATGCGGAAGTTGGTGGAGGTTGATTTACTCTTTGAAAAATCTTAAGGCTAAAAATAGATAGCAGGTTGATGCGTGATATGCAGGTTGATGCTCGTCAGTTTGATAGTAAAATGAAAGGGCGATAAATAAAGAGAGAGAGAGAGAGAGACACAGCGATATAGCGTGGTTCGGAGAAACCCTCCTACGTCCACGTCAGGTCAACTCGACCTGGGAATCCCTTTACCTTTGGATTCAACCTCTCTCTTATTTATACTGACTGAGTATCAGTTCTAGATACACTCTAACCTGAATATATCTAGACACGAGTTTTGGGTCGTGACCCTTACAACCTTTCGTACAGAAAATGTACAAACAACCTTTCGCTAATTACAGAGCTTGACTAAACTCTACAATGGCGAAGAACACAAACAGACTTTCTAGCTTCGAACTAGTCGGAGAAGAAGTTGTTGAATCAACGACAAGCAGCAGTGAACGCTTCGTCGTTGTGGTGTTTATCGGAATCGGAAATCTCTCTTCGTCAAGTGTTTGGGAAACAAATGGGATTTCGAACACTTGAAAGGATATGAACTTGAGAGAGATTTTGGGAATAGATTTGGCGTTGATAGCTTGAGTTTCCCGTCCTTGAATCCGATATGGCTTGAAGTATTTATAGGCAGTTTTGAAAAACTAGCCGTTGGAGTCAGGCTGACGTGGCACTAGCCGTTGGAAGCTGACTCACTTCTAGCCGTTGGGAAAGATCGTCCTTGCTGGCATACCACGTGGCAAGGATCAGGTCGTGTTGCTCCATGGAGGCGGAGCATCGACCTTGATATTGAAATCCAGCTCTTGAAATCTTCTAAGGCAATGCATGGAAGCTTGATAAGGAAGGTCGATAGACAGGCAGATATGCCAGCTCGATCCGAATGAGGCAGGCCGTATAAACGACCTTTCTCTTACAGGGTGGATCAAACTTGATTCTAGACTTTATAGAGCATCGACCTGCACTAACAGGTAGCAGGTTGATCTATCGGCCTTAACCCTATACAAGTAAAATATGCCTAAGTGTGGTTTCGATAAACATCATCAAAATCAAACTGCAAGGGGTTCCCAACAACCCCCCTCTCTCCCCAGGAAGAAGAGTCTGCATCTTCTTTCCATATCCCTACTGTCCCATTCCTCAGCACAGATCCATCAATTGCTTACACCACATTCCAACCTCTTCTAACCCTGCAAACCCAGCCAGCCACAGAACCTATTCAAATCCCTGACACCCCTGAAGCCTCATCATACCAATCCCCTTCAACATCGGCAGCCACAGCCGATACCGCCCAAACAGTCGGTGAACTCCCAATAATCTCACCATTCGTACCCCCTGCTATCTCTGCAGAAATGCAGGCCATCGATCGCTACGTCAAGGATCGAGAGCAAGCTGCAGAGACCATCAACCTCCGGTACTCCAACGTTCCGTGGACCGACGTGTTCTACACCCAGACCGTCGACTTCCTGACGTACATCACGTACCGCGGAACGGAGTACTATAAAATCTACAACCTCATGCAAGCCTTCAAGAAGGATGAGATAATCAAGCTGGAGGACAAAATGCTCAACTCACTACAAGAAAAACGCTCATAGATAACGGCGAAATGCCGTTATCTATGAACAAAAATAAGTGTGAAGTATAGTGGTGTTATCTATGCTCTGCGCTCATAGATAACGCTTGTGAACCGTTATCTATAGTGATCATAGTTAACGATATAAAATTGCATACATAACGATAAAATAACTGTTATGTTTAGTTATTTTACATTACACTTTTAAACCGTTATCTATCTTTAAGTTCACGTAGTCTATTGTTGATATATATTACATTTCTCTAAAACATTTATAACGGTTTCATATCGTTATCTTTTTTGTAATATATAGATAACAGTTTTTAGCGTTATAAATGATTGTGTTATATTTTTGTTCATCATTTGTAGAAATCACATAGATAACGGTTGTATTGTGTTATGTTTTCCTGCTCACATTTCAGTATTTTGAATTTCTGAAAATGAATGTAAAATGATAAATGGAATTCAAACACAAAATGATAACTACCATTACCCATTCAAAAACTGTCTACAATCCAACGTTCCACGATAGTTACTAGTATCAAATCATAGTCAAGCCATAATTAAGGTAAATGTGTTCAAAATGTGTTCAAAAACATCCATACGCAAACTACGATTTCATAAAACGATTACTACCATTACCCATTCAAAAACTACCATGGCTCCTTCCATTGTGATACCATCAACCTGCATAAATTTAATATGAACTTCAATAAGTGAAAGGAAAAGTTATATATCATAATAACTTAATGTGCTACAATATCACAATAAAGTTTATAACCAAAGCATGTTAACAAACTGATTTTCACACAACATGCAAAAAATCAGGAAATTAAGCCTTTCAAGTCAGTAGTGTAATTTTTTTTTTAAATTTATAAGCTACAAAAGGATGTATAAACCTAAACATGATGGATTGGAATACCTTGTATTTTACGCAATGCATTTTGAATTACACAGCTAGCCCATTCCTCACGAATCTCATCGATTTGAGCAGTAGAGTATCTTTTATCCCACGACTACAAGAAACGAAAACAACACAAATTATTTAGATGATAGCATAAATAATATATGTTCATAATTTATCATACAAAAATTATTACCATTGAAGCAACACAGCTGGAGTTATTATTCTCATATGCTTTCACTATCTCTTTCATAAACCGCATAACATAAAATCCACATTGCTTGCCATCACCTTGTATTGGACCCTAAAATTCGAAAATAAAATTAATAGATTTTTCTAAGATCTTAAATTTGAACTAAAGACATACACACCTTTATATTTTCCCAAGTCGAGGATTTCTTGATATTAGTCTTCTCTGTCAATCCATGTGTTTTCAATACTCCTTACAGTAAGCAAAATCGAGATCTGAAGTGGAAATCAAAACCACTGCAGAATACAGCTGCACTAGATCTAAACCAAATTGACAGGAAAGGTACAGAACCGAGCACACATGAGGAATTAGAGTTGAAAACAGAAAATCACAGGAATCAGAGGTTTTACTAAGTACGAAGCGAGGATTCAGCAACACGCAAATGCTACTAATTCAAAACGGAGTCCAAGAGAAAGACGATAATACCGCTTGTGAGCGCCGCGAAACTAAGAGCGGAGACTAGCCCGGAAGTCGGATGGTGCGATTCACGATGATTTCGCCGCCGTACGAACAACTGAACAGAAAATCACAGGAAACAGAGGTTTTACTAAGTACGAAGCGAGGGGGAATTGCCTTCGTCGAAAATGAAGCGGGGGAATTGACTTCTAACCCATCCCAGCAATAACCCTTAGGCGAAAATGAAGAGAATCGAGAGTTAGAGGCCGGATTTCTAGCCGGATTCGATGAAGGGAGTCGAGAGTTTCGTCGAAGATACCGAGAGGGAGGGTTGCTGGTTCGAGAAGAAGGAGGGTTTGAGAGGGAAGGTTTAGCGCGTACATTTAATTTAGTTTTTTTAATTTTTTAGACATTTAATTTATTTATTTTTTTATTCTTTTAATAACGAAATATTATAACACTACTTCAAAGCGTTATTAATAATATAAATAACACTACATTTAGATAACGGTCAGTAAAAAAGCGTTAACTATCAGAGTATTATACATTACAGTGTAGTATAAACTGTAATCTTTGTTAAAAGCGATTCTCTCATACATTACACTTTTTCTTTAAAACCGTTATCTATGAAAAAAATGCGCTCATACATAACGCTTTTAAAAAAAAAACCGTTATCTATGCCGTGTTATCTATAACTAAATTTCTTGTAGTGACTTCATTGGCGTGGACGGCTTCCACAACTTTCTTGATGGGACCAGCTTCTGGGACAAGCTGGATGCTAAGGTCAAACAAGAATACCCAGAAGCTGTGACTCCCAATCGGGAGCCAACCCCACGTGAGCAGCGATTGATCAATGCTCATTTAGAGGAGATGGAAGCGAAGGAGGTGGAGATCTCAAATCTCCAAAGCGAGATCTCCAAGAAGGAGGAAGAGGTGAATCGGAGGGTGCTGGAGGTCAAGAGTCTTCGTGAAGACTTTGACAGGAAGAAGGGAGAACTGGAGAGTAAGGTGGAAGAGAAGGAGAGGCTATTGGAGGAAAAGGAGAAGGCGCTGGAGGTTCAAGTGAAGCTGGTCGGAGACCAAAAGAAGACCATTGCTGAACTCAAGCAGCTGCTTGATGCTGAAAGAAGCAGGCTGAAAGACTTGAACAGTAGGATGGTGAATCTGGAGAAGGAGAAGAGTGCTCTGATCGCAAGTCGCAAGGAAGAGATGGAAAAAGTCTCTAAATATGCTGAGAAGATGATTAGAGCAGTGGAGGATAAGGATGGAGAAATGGTGATGATGAATTGTCGACTGTCCCATGCTGCAATTCAAATAGCTGCTCAAGCCGAAGAAATTGACTCAGTCAATCTGAAGAAAGCAGAACTAGATGAGCAGATCGATCAAGCGCAGAAGAATGCCAGTAAGCTAGCAGAGAAGATCATTGAAGCTGCCCAGCTTCGCACAACTCTCAACAGGCAAGAAAGTGCTTTGGCTACGGCAAAAGCCGAACTTGAAGCTTCTCAAGAATTTCTCAATCTCACGATCGAGGAAGAGCGCAAGGACATTCGCGCAGAGATTGAAGCGGAGCTGGCCGCTCGCTTCAGGAACGTAGAGTCACTTGAGAAGCTGATGGCCTCGGTCAGAGAGAGAGAGAAGCAATGCGAATACTTGCTGGAAGAAATCTCTATCAAAACAGCGGGAATTGTATTGTCGGAAGAGCAAGTCTACGCGACGTGCTGAAAAGATGCTCCATGCCTTGTTCAACAAGTTCGAGGAGCTTAGCCAATCCATCTCTGGAAAAACAATCATCCTAACCCCTGGCAGTGATGATGCCAAAAAGGGGGAAGGACAAGTGAAAGAAGGAGAAGTTGGAGGTGCTGGAGGAAGTGGAGTTGTTGGAGTAGAGATGATACTGGAGGGAGGCAGTGGTGCTGGAGAAGAGGAGGAAGGACTGGATGATGAAGCGAGGGTGAGGCTTGCAAAGAAAGGGAAAGTGAAGCTCACTGAGGAGGAGCTTTTGAAGAAGCCTGAAGAGCCCCGCAAGCCACTTCAAGAAAAAGTGCTTGCCTCTTCTATCGCTCGACACCCTCCAGTGACGGTGCTAACCAAGGAGGAAAGGCGGAAGAAAGCGGAGGAGGACAAGGCCATGGCTCGGGAGATGGAGCGCCAATTTGATCTAAAAAGACTAACACTTGCAGGTGCTTCAGGTTCCAAAGCGCCCGCTTCAGCCGCAGCACCCGCTTCAACTGCCGCGCTCGCTACATCGACTGTAGGAGCCGCTTCATCTACAAGCATCCCTTCAAGCACTTTAAAAAAGGACATGCCGCCTCCCCCACCACCAAAGCAAACATTGAAGAGCGCTGCACCAGACTCAAAAGTAGATGACCCTGCGGCCAAGCGCCAAATGGTCAAACAAGCAGTCGCTTCAAGGGTTGAGAAGCAGGAAAGGAGAAGGAAGAGAGGAGAAGAGTGGAAGGAGAAGGAGGAAAAGGAGAATAGAATAAAGGCCAAGAGACTGCAGATCATTGATGGCCGGATCGAGGAACACTTCAGCGAAGTGAAACTCACCCAATCCGCCATCTGCCGAAGTGTCGTTCCCTTCATGCCTGACGAGTCCGACGCATGCGAAACCCAAGCCATTATCGATGCATGCGATGTGACCGGGAAGGAAATGGTCGGCTCCGGACGCTACCCTTTCAAGGAGGAACAAGATCACATTCGAAAACGACTCAATGAGAAGCGTCCGATTTGGAGCACTGAGACTAGTGCCAAATTCCATGCCGTCATGAAGGAACTAGCCAGCAGGTCAGAGGAAGAGTTGGCAGCCAGGAGGAATGAGCATCCTGACGCGAGGGAGATTGAGGATTTCATTCCAAAAGATCTCCGCGACCAGTGGCTACTTTACAAGGAACTCTTCATCAAAGCCTACTACTTCTGGGGAGTAGTGCCACTGCAGGATGAGTGCTCCCAGATGAGTGCTCTCAGCAACTTCCTCTGCGCATATGATGAGAAAATGCGGAGGAAAATCTTCACCATGGCTGAGCTTGCAGAGCCCAAGTCTCTTATCGTAAAGGTGCCTGAAATGAAGAATTTTCCGATGCCATTCCTTCCAGGCACAATGATTCCTGATCGCAGCGTCACAGATGCAGAGGTGAATGAAGCGTTCAGATTGGAAAGCGCTTGGAGGAGACCAAGTATCCATATTGTTGGTACTTTGGAAGTAAAGGTCCTCAGTGCATATACTGTCCCAGAAGAGATGATTGCGAAGGACTTGGAGGCTGAGGAAGAAGAGAAGGAAGTGGAGGTGACGGAGGAGAAGCAGGATAACAAGGAAGAAGCTGCAGGAAACCCTTGAGTTTCAAGCTTCTTGTTTTGAGAACTGATGTTCATCAATCTATCCAATTTACTTTCTGTCCCTCTTGTGTTATTTAACAGCTTTATGGATATTTTATCCTTATGCTACAAACTCAATAATAATTTAACCGAAAAAAAAGGGAAAGGAACTTAAAAGAAAATTCAAACGAAGCCTGCAAAGGAAGCAGTCGCTTGAAGTTCCCTTCACAGTTAGATAAACTAGATTTCAATAATCTTAAGTCTTTGGATTTTGGCATCATCAAAAAGGGGGAAATTGTCGGGAATTGTTAAGAACAACATGTTAAGGGGGAACCTATAAGGGATATTCTATTGTTTTGATTTGATCCCAAAACCCCAAGTGTTCTATTCCCAAGCGACCCGTTTTGATGTAGTTAATAGGTTAGAATTTTTCTAAGCCTACTCTGTTAGGATGGTTCTTTATTTTGCTTAGATTATAGGCTTCAAGAGTTCAAGTGAAGGCCACTCACTTGAGTGTGTTTTCCGAAGCGAAGCAAGTCTAGCAAGCCGAAGTGAAAGCGTGCCGAAGAATAGCGAAGCGAAGCGAGCACTACAGTAGATTCAAAGCGAGTCTGCCAAAGCGAAGCAAAGCGAGCGCTACAGTATAAAGTCAAAGCGAGTCAACTCTAGTCAGCATTTTCCAAAGCAGTCACTAGGGAACTTTATTTCCCAAAGCGACTCACTACAGAATGACTACGAAGTGACTCAACTAAAGCGGACGCTATAACTTCAAAGCGAAGCGAGCCACTACCTACCAGAAAGCGACAACACAATTCCCGCTCCGAATTTGAACTCCAGTCAACTGGAGATCTCCGCATTTATTACGAGATCTCCACGTGTCGAACGCGGAGAGGAGCAGCGGAGTTGACTGCCAGGCCGACAGGGCACCGTAACAGTACTGGGTCGCTCCAGTTACTGTTGAAATTGGAACTTAGCCATTTCCGGCAAAAATCCAAACTGCGTGTCTGCAAAGCAGCCAACCTGTGCAAGTACTGTCGAGAGGAGGAGGGACAAAGCCACCAACCAAGCAACGGATCTCGGCATCCCTCCGCCTATAAATAGAGAAGGTTAAAGACGAAGAGATCTAGAACACTACTTGAGCATTCGAGCGCCACAACAAACAAACACTCCCAAGCCTTTGAGCAAGTCTTCGAGTCTTTGTTTCAAGTGTTCTCCGAGTTTCCAGTTCATCGGAACTCGTCTTCACAACCTTCACACTTAGAGTCTAAGCCCATTTTGTATCCAAGCTTAGAAGAAGAACTCTAGCCATCTTTTGCATCTACTGTAAAAGAGTTCTTCATAGTGTGTCGTCGTAAACCAAAAACCCTAAATATGTTGTTAGGTTTTTGAGTTCGTCGTCGTTAGGTTGTCTCGATCCAAGGCTCTACTTTCATCGATCGTAGAAGCCTCGATCATAGAGTTTAGATCCAAGCTTGCACCTACATCGTTTGTGTGAAGCTCGATCGAAGCTAGGCTGTAAGGAGAGCCCGTAATCTCCCTGTCTGTGTTTGACTGAAGCGAGTGAAGCTTCCAGTCTTGTCTAGGTTTGTGTAGTGAACCCGCAATCACTACGTCTGTCGTTGGATCCAGGCGAGTGAAGCCCGATCTTGACCAGGTTTTTGAAGGACCCGTAACCTTCAAGTTCTTGAGTGAAGAGAACAGTTGCCGTGTGCAACAAAGTGGACGTAGGAGCTTTATCTCCGAACCACTATAATCCCTGAGTCGTTTCTCTCAACCCTAAACTATTTACTTTGATTATTCATTGCATGTGCATCTAAACAAACTCAACTTGAATTTTTAATTACTTAGGAAAAGATAATAGCTCACCGAATTCCGCACAAGAGTAAAGTCTCACTCTTGATCAAGCTCTAAGCTTAGGTCAAGAGATTGCTGATTGCTCTAGATCTAGCTCTCGGCTAGGTCTCAGTATTTCTACGAGCACTTTACTTCATACTCTGAGTTAAGGAATTGAAGTTGAAAAACTTCAAAATACGTATTCACCCCCCCCCCCCCCCCCCCCCATTTTTCCTATAACAAACCGGGACCAACAGCGAGGAATTCTTCACCGAAATCTCGTTACTCCGGCTGGATCTGCCCCGGCAAAGGTATGCAATCTAGATCTGTTTCCGCTTTAGGATCTAGGAAATTGCATGATATGTGTTTGTTTAATTGATTAACATCCGAGCGATCTTCACGGATCCAACAGAATTTAGCTAGACATAATTAAAGCAAACATAAACACAAAGAAATGAAAAAACATAATTAAAAAGTAAAGTAAGAAAAACTTGGAATTGAATCTTGAACACGCGAAGAACTTCGAATCTTGAATCTTGAATAAACTTGAATAAAACTCCAACGTTGAACAATTATAAAAGCTGGAAATTTAAAGAGAACTATGAAAAACTAAAGAGTACTAACGCGAATTAGGGTTCACAATGCTAAACCTAAGTTATTTATAGAGTAAAAATTTACAAGGAAACATAAGTGTACAAGGAATCAAAATAAGTCGAAAAACCCGCGAATTAAACAAGGCCCGTGTTCCGGCTCGGATGGAGCACTCGGCCACGCACTCGGACAGTGGCTCGGCCGAGCATGTGAGAGAAGTTCGGCTCGGCTGAGTGGTTCAAACAGGGGTCTGGCTCGGCCACTGGCTCGGCCGAGCGGTTGGTCGAGCCACCCTCTCGAACTTCGTCCGTCGGCTCTTCGACACTCCGTTTCTTGGCTTTCTCGATCCTTGTTTCAACTTGGGTTATTTCCACATGAAAAGTACCTAAAAACACGACAAAATACCCAAAGCGTAATATAGTTTGAAAGGATATAAAACGGTACAAAACACGAACTAAATCACGAAACGAGACCCAAAAATGACTCCTAAACACTTATAAAAACATGTAAATTTCTAGTCTATCACCTACGCTGCTTCACTTGCGTAATTTTCATATTTTTGTTGATGATTGGTGTTGAAGATCGGTAATATGGATTCGTTCATATGAAGATCGTTGTTGAAGACTGAGTTCGTATATATAAATTCGCTTTACTCAAATAATTTATTTGAGGATCAGTGGTGAAGGTTGTGTTCGTATCTCCAGATTCGTTTTTTGTGAATTCAGTTTTCTGAAGATTGTTGGTGGTTGAATTCGTTTGAATATTGGTGGTGGTTGAATATCGGTGTTGAAGATTCGTTTTTAAAACAAGATCGGTTGGGAGTAATCAAAGAGCAAGTGTCGATCATAGGGTTGTTGAAGAGGAAGAGAAGAAATTTCGCATTGTAATCTGGATTACACAGGTTATTAGTTCTATTAGTTTGTCAATGTATGTTAGTTGGTTTAAAATAAATTTATTTTGTACGTAATTGTGCTAGAGTTTGTAAATGGGTAATTGTGCTAGAGATGTTCTCATGTGAATTTTAGATTCTGATATTATATAATTTAATTCGATTTTGTAAGATTAAACTAGAAGGCAAGTAATATTGTTATTGCATATTTTGGATTAAACTATTGCATATTTAATACGTTTTGAAGCATTTTAAATGGGTTTTGATGCAGTGTAATATTATGTTTTAGGTGTAATATTATAAATGTGGGTATAATGCATATTATGTCAATGTTGTTGCATTTATGACTCATTATGATGCATTTTCGTTTCATTTTCATAATTGGTTTCAGTTTGTCCTATTAGTGTTTAGAATCCATACTAGTTAGGGTATAGCTTGCCCAAATAGGGATTAGCTTCCCCTATGGTTAGGGTTTATCATTCATTACAAGTTAGGGTTTAGCTTTCCTTACTGGGTTAGGGTTTAACTTTTTTTACTCGGTTAGGGTTTAGCTTCTCTATTGGGTTCAGTTACAAGAATATGCAACAACATTATATATTTTGTGCAACAAAAATACGTATGCAGACTCATAAATTAAATTATATAAACGAAAAGAAGATCTATTAATATGCAACAACTCGTGACCTAATATGCACCAAACTATTTGAATGTGCAACAATTGTTGAGTAATCACAAACAACTCATCGTAACTCAAATTGAAAATCAATGCATATTCTAGTCATTTTGATGCATTTTCGATTGTTATGAACTTTATCGAATTTTGAACTCAAATCTCATTCAAATCGGATGAAACCACCCAAAAACATATTCTACTCTTCAATAAGTTTCCAATGGTAGGTCGCACATTCAAATCCGATCGCCGATGAGGCCGGAATCGCCTCTGGAAGTTTACGCCACTATTGAAGTCGTGATTTCGTTACTGGTTCGACTTCTTCAGCGAATATCTCCTTCGTTTCTCCACCAAAACGAGTGATCCACCCATGAATCTCTTCGTCTCTCCGAGTAGAATAAAACTCGGTGGTCCGTTTTATGATTGTCATGAAGATTCGACCGGAAATCGCGAATTAATGCAAGAATATATTTTAGTTTTGGAAAATCCCTATTTTTAGGTAATTATAAGTAGTGGATATATTTCGATTTTCCAGTTTACTAATATGCCCTTATATGGACGAATGTTAACTATTTATTTCATATTTTTTTATTTCTTTTCATTTAATCTCAACCATTGATTTACACAAAATCAATGGCATCTATCGGTTTCTAGATTTCATTACTTATTGGGTTTTTACCATAGTGTATCCCTATATATATAAGGCCTAAAAAACTAGTCGGTAAAGGAAACAAATCCTTAAAATTCGGCAGGTCGAGCGACCACTTGCAGAACTATGTTGTCCTCTGCGCCCGTCTTTCTTGTTTTGACCGTATCTTTCTCGTCAGTTGTCCGAATTGACCTCCGTTTTTGCCTACATGCTCCTATCGACCCCATGTTCGATATTATGCTTTCATTACATCCAAAATAAATCTTCAATAAAATCGTGAGAGGTTAGAAATGAGTCAATGACTGCTCAACAACTTTTCTTCACTCGTTTCACTCCATCTTCTTGACTTTTAGATCCAAACAGTACCTAAGATTAAAAAAAAAAAAAAAAAAAAAAACCACCCAAATAATAGCAAAATACAACATAAAACAATCAAAACACAACGAAAAATAAAATCGAAACTACGACTAAAACAACACAAAATGACATCAAACATTCTTCAATGGTGAAATTCTCGATCTTCAATGATTGGGAAATATTAAGGATTTTCAAGTGTTGAATTTTGATATGGCTAGTGAGAGAATTTTTGTAGCAATTACACGTACGTTTGATTATGAATTTCCGTAACTGTTCCATTGAGTTGGGAAGGGTATTTATAGGCAAGTCTGAAAAACTAGCCATTGGAGCTGACTCATTTCTTCCCGTTGAGATTTGTCTAAGTTGACAATTGACGTGGCAACTTAGATGGCAGGTCGATCTATGGAGGTAAATCATCGGTCTGAGGTATCTTCAGCAACTTGATGTCTTGAACTTCAGAACAGGCTTGGAGTACTGGAAGAGCATGTTGACTATGAAATATTGTTCTTCTATAGGCAAGGTTGTTGGAAGAACAAACTCAGCCTTTACATGGCAGAACAATCGTTTTAGAAATATAAGCTCGTTGTTCTATACTATACATTGAGAACAATTTTATCAACCTCTAAATCTAGAATATAACAAATAATGCATAAGTGTGGTTTCGAGAAACATCATTAAAATTAAATGCAGAGGGTTCCCAACACATATTTATGTCTCGAGTTTAAATTAAACTGGGATATTGAAACATTTGGTTATGTGATTTATAATTCTAATAGAAGCTAAGCTGCAAGTTTGTGCTGAATGCGCTTGAAACGTTGTTTTTTTTTTTTTGAGAAGAGCTTGAAACGTGTTTGATAGATTGCAACAATGAGAAATTTCCCAAAACATCAACTAATACGTTTCTTTGAAGTGTTTTGTGGAAAGGTAGGAAGGTGTGGAAGGCGATGAATTTGATCTATGATATGCTTATATAGAAACTATAGTGCCATTTTTTACTTTTTTTCCCCTTCTTAACATGAGTTGTCGACTTTACAGTAAACATAAATATGAATAAGTCTCTTATCGTAACTAAATAGATGCCACATATCTTCTTTGTTGTTTTGGTTGTGGTGCAAACGCATGAATTTTGGGACACTCGTCTCTCAATTTATACATATTGCCAATATATTCTCGCCCAATTTATGTATTGCCAATTTATACCCGAAATGAAAAATATATGCATAAAATTAGTTTTGATTGACAACGTTAAAAGAAATGCGAGAAAAGAGTGGTTTTTGCACCACCTTAGTAGATGTTAAGGCGTTGGCAACGCCAAATGTTTAGAAACATATAATTAAGATACGGTATAATAGGGAATGGTTCGTGTGCAAATAAATCTTGGCATGCTAAAATGCGAATGAAGCTTAAAACTGTACAAAATCATGCTTAAATCAGTATATATTTATGCTTACAAAACCATTATGCTTTTTAATGTACAAATTCATGCTTAAACCTAGTTATGCTTATGATACCTTATAATCATGCTTAAATTAATTACAACCACAGATCAAATTAAGATCAATGGTCCAGATCTATTCCTATTTTTCACACCAGGACTTATTTTTATATGATCCATCCTCTGGTATAATATATAAACATATAGATAGGTGATAAAATATTTTTCTGACTCCCAGAAATTAAAATTATACAATAATATTGCTATAGCTGGTTATTTTATTTTATTTAGTTTGATTAATGTAAACCCGATTTTTAATCATCTATTTATGGACATATATTTATATAATGAATGCAACTCTCTTAAAAATTTTATCCATTTTGGTCCCATTTGAGGTAGAGGAAGAGAACCAGGGGTATAAAAAATAACAGGGGAAAAGGTTATCAAGTTATTCAATTCTTCATTGTAATGCCATAGTTTTTAATTTTTTGTTCATTATGTTGGAAATTTGTGTTTGATGATTTAGGTTTTCTCATGTGGATCGAATGTTTCTTCTTCGATTTTTGTTTTTGCATCGTTTTTTAATTCGTGATTTAAAAACCATTGGCTTATAAAATTATTTTTGTTTTTTCAAATAGTATATATCTGCATATATTTTTAGGTTGAAATTTTGGTTAATCAGTATAGATTATGTAAATAATCAAAGGTTAATTTTGTTATGATAAACAATGTAAAATGCAATTTAGGTTGTTACTCTAACTCTACCGCTAATTTCTTTAAGAAACAAGAATTCCTCCAAATTTCTCTTCGATATATAATTGTTTGTAAGAACGTATTCAAGATTGTGTTAAAATAAATAACACGTGCTCAATGGATATGGTAAGCTTTTGATTTTCTTTGAACACAGTCTTGAGACATATATTAATAAAGTAGGATTTGAATTTTCATTTGTTCATGATTGCAGGATTTGGGAGCTGGGAATCTTTTGTTGATGGTTTATGTTTGGGGTAACAAACAGTAGTGCTAAAAAATCAACTTCAAAGAAACAGATGGAATCTCATAGAGCTTCTGTTTCTCTGAATGGTGTTAGCACTACTGCCGTGCCTCATTATCTCCGCCCTTCCGCCGGTACTTGCCATGATATCTGCAAATACGGAAGGAGAGGTCCTTTAGAAGAACAGATCACGAAACCTACATACAAGACAAATGCAAAACATTACAGTGCAATCTCAACTCGTAGAAAGAAGGATTTGTCAAATCAAAATTTTACTACAGGTTCCCAGAGAGATGCCAAATCAATTTCCCCAAAAGCCAAAAATCAATCCCTTTGGCAATACACTTCATTTTCTGAAAAGGCCCTCCTTACTAAAATGCCTTTGAAGCCCGTCAAGGTTCATCCGTCTTCGTCTTTTCAATGTTCGGATGAAAACAGAAGAAAAATAAATGATGTCCATAGTGGCAGAAATGCAAATAAGATATGGATACCAGTAGGTGCACCTAACACAACATCCGGAAAAGGAAGAAAAACAACGAGGGAAGAAGTTTCGTCTCCTCGGAAGGATCAAAAGAGGGTAAAGAAGGTTAAGGCTGACTCATCCATCCCACCACCAGATTCTTCATCGCTCCAAGAAGAAGATGTTCAAGCGATCATGTACAACAATGGTAATGAAAATGCTACGCAGGTGGAGATCGAGAAGGTGCAACCTATGGAAGAAGATCAAACTAATATAGTAGGAAAGGAAACGGAGAGAAGTGAGTTCGAGTCCATTACAGAAATCCCATCACCATCCTCTCATGTAGAAAACAACGGAGAATCAAATACACTCGTCACGTCTCAAAGTGAAAGGAATCATTGCAAGAGAAGGAGAAAGAACGGAGTATTCAAGTCCGGAGATAAACATTGTCAACCCATGAAGTTGAAGTTCAGAATCAGGAATTCCATACATAAGCTGGAGGAAAATAATATTCTAAGAAGACATAAATTTAGGAGGAGTCGAGTGGAAGGTATCAAGCCAGAAGATTATGTTGCTTACGACAAAGCTATACGGATTGGCTCTCTAAAGACGTCAAGAACTAAAGACAGAAATCGCTCAAGCCAAAAGAGATGTAGGAGAGTTCGATACGGGAATGCAAGAATCCTCGTGCTTGAAAATCGAAAGGGAGACTTGAGGAAAAACAACCAACACAATGAGAATGCCACTTGTTTAGAGCTTTCATCGACAAAGAAACGGTTACATCACCATGATCTGCAAACAAAGAAAGATGTTCAGTTCTTGTTCAATTATGTCATCGAAGAAACTATAAGTAAACTAGCCGAAAGAAGGAAAGGTACGGTGAAAAGCTTAGTCGGGGCGTTCGAAACACTCATCTCCCTCCAAGCGCGCCAATGCTTCTTTCGCATTGCAGCTGCGAGGGTGAAATGTTAGAGAGTTTTGTTCTTTCTTTGTTTTGAGATTAAGGGAGGAAGAGACCTGTGTCAACAAAAGTTTTGACACTTCATTTTTGTTTTGTGGTTATTTGTTATTTTGTCACCAAGTGTAGGAATTGCGATTTTGAACTTCTTCCTGTACTAAATACCTTTATCTATCTCTGCGTCGTGTTCTTCTCTTCGTTGTTTTGCTTCTTCTCAACCCACCTAACATCTCTCTCTACCTTTCTATATCTCTGCATATTCTTCTTCTCTTCTTCTTCGCTGCTTCTTCTTCTCGACCTCATTCATAACAGAGCATCACTGTACTAATGCTCAATAACTGTAGGTTAAGCCGGAAACCGACCGATAATTTTGGCCGGTTCTCGGTTCGGCTATGTATTATGATACAGTCGGCTTCGGTTGTAAAATTCCTAAGAATTCGGTTTGTTGGTTCCTGCGGTTCGGTTCGGTTTTCGGCCGAACCGACCGTTTGCACACCCCTACCCACAAGGGCGATGCCGACGATGGTTTTGTTGAAGATGATGGAGTTGTTTCCACGTTGAATGCATGAAGAGAAGATGAAGATGATATTTTGTTGTTAATGGGTTTCGAACCTTGAACTGGAGAACTTTTATTAAACATTTCTTTTTGCGTCTTATCATAACAGTCCACGTGTGGCTAGGATATGTTGCGATTTGGTTTGAGTTAATTGAAGTCGTGTTTCCTTAGTTTAGCACTTTTGGCTAAACTAAAACCTAAGTATAAATATGGATGTAATAGTGCAGTTGTGCATGTACTTATTTGCATAAACTTTAGATCTACAAACTTGAACGTAAAAGATTGGATTTTTATCAACTTTTCTTCTTCCTTTTTCACTCAATCGAGCTTCTTAGCTCAACATTTCTTCATGGTAACGAGAGCCAGGTTATGATCCACTCTTTTTATGGTTAAAATACAACCACAAAGATCAACAGCTATGGTGAATGAACTGGAAAATGAGGATTTCAAGCCCCACAAGAAAGGTGACAATGGAGGTTCGAATGATGATGATATCAAAGGAAATGAAGTAGATCCGGAGATAAAGCTCAAATGCCGACAGATAGAGGAGATTCTGCAGCTTCCTGCAACGGATCATTCAGGTATGGTGCTTGTTACAGAGCCTCTTACGGGGTCTAATTTTCTAAATTGGAGTAGGTCCATAATAAGAGCTTTGGCTGCTCGTAGTAAGATAGAATTTCTTGATGGTACTTTTATGGAGCCTAGTACCGATTCAAGATATTACAAGCGTTGGGTTAAAGTAGATTACATGGTTTCTACATGGATCACTAACTGTATAAGCAAAGAGCTTGTCAATGCTTTCAATAACATTGAGAATACATATAAGTTGTGGTGTGCTTTAAATCAGAGATTTGGTGGTGCTAATGGACCCAAAATATTGAAGTTACAGAGGGAGATATTTCGTTTTACTCAAGGAAATTTGAGTGTTATGATGTATTTCAACCAACTAAATGCATTATGGGATGAGATGGACATGATGCATACTCCCTTGAGCTGCACATGTCCAGCCAAGGCCTTGATGAATCAGAGGCAGGAAGAACAGAGGCTTCTAACCTTTTTAATTGGTCTCAATGACAGCTATGATGCTACTAGAACTCAGATAATGATAATCAAGCCTTTGCCAAGTTTGGATGATGCATACTCAAAGAAAATGGACAATTGCTTTTGATTTTCTTCTAGATCATATTTCCAATTTAAAGATGGAATGACCGGCAAGCAACAGTCGCGGATATACATACATTAATACAAACTCCAGTCGCGAAGACTCGTTCATTCGAATAGAATATAAGAAGTATCTGACTACTTCATGCATGCTCCACTTGGCTCGGGGGGATATAGCTCAGTTGGTAGAGCTCCGCTCTTGCAATTGGGTCGTTGCGATGTCTATTTGCCAGGTTGTCCCCCTAAACCGGAAGGCTAGTTGGTAGATCAATTGATGATGGGGCTGGCTAACGCCCACATGGTTGAGGCTACCAAGGGCACGAAGGGGTGAAACACGGCACAAAAAAGTACTTATGGATAGTGCAATCCAATAGTAAAGTAAAATATTATATTATATTATATTATATTATATTATATTATATTATATTATATTATATTATATTATATTATATTATATTATATTATATTATATTAATCTTATAAAATAGTGTTCAGATATCTATGTCACTAGTGTTCAGATAAGGTCTGTACTAATAAAGGTCTGTACGTATCGGTATGAGGAGTTGGCAACCCTTGTCCTTCCAACAAATAAATATAAATAAAAATATATAATAAATAAGGAAGGACAAGGGTTGCCAACTCCTCATACCGATACGTACAGACCTTTATTAGTACAGACCTTATCTGAACACTAGTGACATAGATATCTGAACACTATTTTATAAGATTAATATAATATAATATAATATTTTACTTTACTATTGGATTGCACTATTGATAACCACATATTTAGCATGCTTTAGAGTGCGTCTCAATGCGTGTTTTGGTTCGAATTTGTGCTTAAATGAATAGAAATGATAGGTTTTTACCATTTATGCCTTTTCTATATGCTTTGCGTTTTTCTCTCGGTTTCCGTACTGATTTCAGGTGCTGTGGCAATTTTCTGGGCAAGTTTGACTTAGCCTATGTCGAAGAGGGTCGAAAGAGGAAGCCGTGGCACTTTGCAGATTAATTTTCCGATGTCGGACGAGAGAGAACGAGCCAAAACCGAGAGAGCGCGCAAACTGGAAATGTGGGCGGAAATTGCACGGGTCAACCGGAAATGAAATAGTCAACTCCTCAATTAACTTTCCAGAAATTACAGATTTTACCCCACCTTCTCAACTTAAGTTTCTAGTATTTGCAATTTAGCCCCAATGCTTGGGAAAACTATATATAGCTAGATATTTTCCTTATTTGCTATGTAATTCCACTTGTATTTCACTTGAGCAACTTCTCTTAGAACCCTAGCTATTTTCCCTCTTTCTACTTTGGTATTTCAAATATTTGTGGATGATCAAGCTTGGAGATTGAAGATTTATTGAAGATTTTCAATTCCTTTTCATTTCCTTGTTATTTCTATTATGATTTTTCTTATTTTCCATGGTTTAGTTGCTAGATCTATGGCTAGCTAAGCTAGCATATGGCTCCAAGTGATGGATAATTTGATGTAGATGATAGGTATTAGATTCTAGGATGTTGATCTACCTTCCTCTTGGATTGCCTATGGATTGGGACTTTAATTTGTATGCATGAATAATTGATCACTAGGAGTGCATCTAAGGTGTTTGAGGGAATGCCTAGTAAGCTTCCTTTCATAGCACTTGGCATCAATCCTTACCCATATCACTTGATTTCATCTCTTATAGTTCCTAGAAAGAATTAGATGAGTTGGAAGAGAGTTGGTAGGTTATCTTAGACATAATTTGTGCTATTTGGAGTTGATAGAGTATTTAAAGGCTTAGAAAGCATTTGTTGCTCTATCAATCAACTTGTTAATCACCCTAGTAAGGTAGGTTAGCATTTTTGATATAAGAAACCATCCAAGGTGGATTAAATTGGCTTGAAGCATCTAGATTCTAAGACTATCATCATCATCATATTGGAAATCACTTAGATCCATGCCTTTACTTTTGTTGATTCTTCGTATTTCGCATTTCACTAGCATTGTTTACTTTACATTGTTGAGTTTACATTCCACTTTACTCTTTGTCTAGTTTAGAAAACCAAATCATGATCATGTGCTTAGATAGTATGATAGGGACTACGTGAACTACTTGATTGTCTATCGATACATTCACTCCTTGTGGTTCGACCCGGACTACTAGCTAGTTCGGTTATTGTATTATTGATAGGCTAGAAATTAGCCGAGTCAATTTTTGGCGCCGTTGCCGGGGAGTGATTAGATAGACATTTCAATAGTTTGTTTAGTCACTTGTTACTAATCTAAGCTTGTTTTTAATTTTTCTCTCTTTTTGTTTTGAAGGTACATGCTCACAAGGTCTAAGGGGAGACTTGTAGAGCCACTTGTCTTGCAATTTGAGAGAAGACATCGAAGAAGGAATTCTAGAGAAGAGTAAGAAATGGGTGATCAAAACCCGAATATGGAGGCTATTATGAGAAGGATGGAGGAAATGCAATTAGAAATTGATGAGCAAAAGAGGAAGGCTAATGAGGTGCCACCACCTCCTATCAACTTTATGTATCAAGCTCCAACGGATCAATATCAAGGAGGAGAGTGGGGCACTATCAATGCCAACAATTTCGAGTTGAAGACCGGCTTGATTCAAATGGTGATGAATGCTCAATTTGGAGGAAGTCCCTTGGAGGATCCAAATTCACATCTTACCTCTTTCTTGGAGATATGTGACACCGTTAAGCTCAATGGTGTCCCTTGTGATGCTATTCGACTTAGGATGTTTGGTTTCTCTTTGAGGGATAGAGCCAAAGATTGGTACAAGGGATTGAACAAGTCGGAGATTCACACTTGGCAAGATCTTTGCAAGGCCTTCTTATCAAAGTACTTCCCTCCCTCAAAGGCTCACAAGATGATCTCGGAGATTTCTCATTTCTCTCAACATGGGGATGAGACCTTATTTGAAGCTTGGGAGAGGTATAGAGAGCTCATCCGGAAATGTCCTCAACACGGTTTAAGTGAAGATCAACAAGTAACTCACTTCTATAGTGGACTCACTTCTCACACAAGAAGTGTAGTTGATGCCACCGCGGGGGGTTGTTTGTTGAACAAGCATGCCAAGGAAGCATTGAGGATAATTGAAGAGATGGCGGCTCATGCCTACCAATGGCCTATGGAACGGACTTCCACAAAGAGGGTTGCCTCTCTATCGGATGAGAGGTATGATGAGTTGACTTCATTAATCACTACTCTTAAGAGTGATTATGACAAGAGTCAAAGAGACATGATGGAGATAAGAGCTATCAAGAAATATGAGAATGATGAGGTCTTAAATGAGGAGGAGGTGAAGTACATCAACCGTTGGAATCAAGGTAATTTTCAAAGAAATTGTGGAAATCCTACCTTCAACAATCACCCAAACCTCTCCTATGGAAATCCGCAAAATGCTATCAATGCTCCTCAATCTTATCCTCCCGGATTTGGTGCTCCACATCAAGTTGTTGAAGAGAAAAAGCCTTCTCAACCGGGGTTGGAAAGCATCATCCAACAAATGGCCGCTCAACAAAGCACTTTCATTGCTCAAACGGGGCAAAAGGTCACCACATTGGAGAACACGATTTCTTCTATGGACAAGCACATCAAGATGCTTGAGGGTCAAATGAGCCAAATGGCTAACCATGTTGCTTCTCAACACAAGCAAGGGCAATACCCTAGAAATACGGAGGTGAATCCCAAGAAAAATTGTAGTGCTATCTTTACAAGAAGTGGAAGAGCATATGGAAGCAAAGAGAAAGTTGTGGATGTCGATGAAGAGCCATTAGTTGAGGATTTGCCATATGAAGGGGAAGACCACATGGTTGATGAAAAAAAGAAGGAAGTGAGAAATCCTATTCTTGAGAGGGAGTTCCTTAAGAGAAATGATGTGGTGGAAGTTCCTTTACCTACAAAGGATGTCATCACCAAGGCACCTTTCCCTCATCGTCTACCAAAGCCCAAGATGGATGAGAAGATGAAGAGGTTTTTGGCCATGATTAGCAAGGTGCAAGTTAATATTCCTTTGTTGGATGCATTGAGAGATATGCCCGGATATGTGAAATTCTTGAAGGATGTCGTTTCTAACAAAAGGAAGTTTGATTTGCTTGAAACCATCAATATGAGTGAAGAGTGTAGTGCGGTTCTCCAACGAAAGCTACCTCTCAAGCAAAAGGATCCGGGATCGTTTACCATTCCTTGCTTTGTTGGAGGTCAAAAATTTGGTAATGTTCTTTGTGATCTTGGAGCTTCGATTAATTTGATGCCTTTGTCTATCTTCAAGAGGCTTGACATTGGAAATCTTCGTCCCACTCCGGTTTGCCTACAAATGGCGGATCGTTCGATCACTTATGCACAAGGAATTGTTGAAGATGTGCTAGTGAAGGTTGAATCCTTCATATTCCCGGTGGATTTTGTTGTTCTTGATATGCCGGAAGACAAAGAGATGCCTCTCATTCTTGGGAGACCGTTTTTGGCAACCGGGAGAGCCTTGATTGATGTACATGAAGGGAATCTCACTTTTCGAGTCAACAACGAGACCCTCACCATCTCGATCTATGATGCAATGAAGAAATCAAAGGATCATGACTTTGAGGAGTGCAATGTCATAGGGGTTGTATCACCATCTCAAAGAGAGGATCGTTTGGAATTTCAAGACTCCGTCTACCCATACTCCGAGCTCGATGAGGCTTGTGATGAGCTTTTGAGCGCCCTAGCTCTTATGGAGTCTCAAGAGTCTTCGTCTCCTATCGACCCACAAATTCTCTCGTCTTCTCAACATGAGCATGATCTACTCCCGGAAAACACCGAAGAGAATCCACTCCAAGATTGGAGCTCTAAGGATGAAGGTATTTCTCATATTCTAATTCCTAAGGACTCTCTAGGAAGTGTTGATTTTCTTGAGCCGAAAGAGAATAACATGAATGTAGTGGCATTTTCTTTTGAGTTGAAAGTCGAGAAAGATTGTGAGAAGCAAGCTAAGTTTGGGGGTGTTACCCCTCTTAAAGAAGTTGTGAAGTTCTTTGAGGATGTAGACGAAAGGAAGGAGGAAATGGACGACGGTGACCCTTTGATCCGTGGTTTGTCTTTCGTGCCTACAAGTCGAGTTTTGGGGGAATTGTGTAATGGAAGCCTCAATTTTGGAGTTAATGGAGATGAGACGACATATCATAAGCCGGAAGTTGAGATTGAATTGCCAATTCCGAGTGAAGAGAAGTGTTACAAGATCGGGGTCGAGTCTCGGGTGAAAGCAAAACCTCCTTGGAAAATAGGGGATCAATTTCAAGACGAATGTGGAGACGTCAAATTTCGAGGCAAGGATTCGTTTGATGTCCCATGAGCTCCATTGAGGTATCGTCGAGCTAGCGACGTTAAACGAAGCGCTCGTTAGGAGGCACCCTAACACGTATCCTTTTTCTTTAACGCGTTTATTTTCGTTTATTCTTTGTTATTCCATTTCGTTTTATTTTTATTTTTTTTCTATTTTCTCTAAGTACTATTAGATATATAGCTTTAAATAGGTGAGTGTTTTAATTTTGTTAAAAAATTTGAAAAACATTTTGGTTCATAGTTTTGAGTTGAACTTAGGTATTAAGGTTCATAGTATAAAAATTTTAATAAATGAAAAAAAAAAAAAAAAAATTACAAATGTAAATGAACAGTGCTCGTCTTCTTCTTCGCAGGGGAGAATTTGAATTCCAGCAACAGCAACGATGAGCAGCAGCGAGCAGGCGAAACAGCGAGCTGGAGCAGCGACCTGCAGGTCGCCGTCGACCTTCTGGAGAGAAATAGCGAGCTGGAGCAGCGACCTGCAGGTCGCCGTCGACGTTCTGGAGAGAAACAGCGAGCTGGAGCAGCGACCTGCAGGTCGCCGTCGACGTCTTCACCTGCAGGCGACAGCAGCACGGTGAACGACAGCAGCAGCACCTCCCTCTCCGACGACAGAGTTGCGGGAACGTTGGCGGCGAGCTCGAGCAGGAACGGCGGCGGCGGGCAGCGCGATTCCGGCGAGGCGGAGCAGCAGCAGCGGCCATTGGAGAAAGCAGCAGCTCCGGCGTCATCCCCTCCCTCATTCTCGATTCCGGCGTGAGCAGCAGCAGGCCGGCGACGAGTGGGGCTGTGTCCACGACGGCGATGAGGAGAAAGCAGCAGTTTCCGGCGCGGATTCCGGCGAGCTCCGGCGAAGGCGGCTGGGCTCAATTCGGGCCCAGATCTAGTCATGAGAAAGAAGATTTGTGGGGTGACGAATGGGGGACAACATGCAAAGGACATGACGGGGGATTCGCCTTCAAAAGAAAATTGCGATTGTGGGGTCCGTCTTGAGACACATCACATGGAAACGGGAATCATTCCCTGCCTCGTCCCTTACCTAAATAGCTTGGACGTTTGTGAGTAGTAACTTAAATATCTTATGTATATTCGTCCCTCCAACCTTATTTTTGATTTTAATTTCAAAAATAAGTTTGGGGGAGGGGGATGGGATAAGATATTCAAGTTACTTTTTCATATTTCTTCAAGTTATTTTTATCGCATTTCTTTCTTTCTTGTTTTAAATTTTTGTGTTGTGTTTGGAGTGAGTTGGTGGTGTAATTTGTGTATATTGAAGGATGAGTTGATTCGGTGTGTGCAGATAATTCAAGTGATGTTTTTCATTCTTTATAAGGGTGTTTAATTGCGTAGGTGCAAATTATTTCGAATTTCATTTAAAAGCATCACTTGAGTTATAGTGCTTTTTGTTCACATGTTTAGATATTGTGGTTATCACTCCTTTGCTTTCAAGAGAGATGTCGATGATGATTTGAGCGGAAAATGCATCATATTTTTGGGATTTCTCATGTGTGTTTTGAGCATGAAATGATTGCATAGCATGATTAACTAGGAATGATTGATCTTAGGCACATGAACTCTAAACAAAAGCTTGTGAGATTTGAGCCAAAACGTTGCATCAATAACGTTACTTTTTCTTTCTTGTGAGTTTGCCATGTAGTGCATTGTTATCTTCTAGAACTTGCCTTCAATCTCGATCGAGGTTGCTATATGTGCTACGAGAACTTAGAAATGATTTTAGGCCCTCACTTGTTAGCCTCATTATTCCCTAAACACTAACCAAATGAAATGTCAACTTTGTGGTCCCCCTTGAGCCTTTAAAACCTTTATTCTTGAACCGGATGAAAGGTGGTGAAGGTTGGTTAAGGGAATCTATTGAGAGGTTGTGAAGTAAGTGAGAAAACGAGGTTTGAGTAGTTTGATTGAAGAAGTCGTTTTAAGATGAATATACTCCTATGAGCTCTAGTGAAAAAGAAAAAAAAAAAAAAAAAAAAAATGAAAGAGATGAGAATGGAATTCTCATAGAAAAAAAAAAAGTGAAAAAAAAAAAGTGATGAGAAAAGAAAAAAAGAAAGGAAAAAGTTGAAAAGAAAAGAAAGAGTTTGAATAAAGATGGTTGTGAATGAGAGCATAAAGGAGTTATTCATGAATAGTTGAGAAGCTTCGATCAAGCTTGTGTATTAAAGAGTGTAAAAGAGGTGAAATGGTGAAGGTAGAAGGTGGAGAAATTCACACTTGGAGTGGAAAAGAGGAGGTGAAAGTACTTAGAAGATTTCTTAGTCACTTAGCCTAAAAATCCCTACCTAAACCAATGTCCCCACATTACAAGCCTAAATAAAAGACCTAATTGATCTTAGTTCGAGTGCACAACCAAGCGATGGAGATCTTGAGGCTTAGGGCAAGCTTATGGTAAGAGCAATGCATGCATGAGTTCGATGAGTGCAAATTTCATACCATACACTTGAGAGAAAGAGTGATACACTTGCATCTAGAGAGGTTTGGAGTTTCATTGTGCTTGAGTGATTGATTTCTTGGTTGAGAGTGTTGTGTGGTTGTGGATTGTTTAATGCACCTTGGGAGTTCCATGTTTGAAAATGCTTTATTGAGTGAGCTTTGAGGCATCGAGGATCTTGATTAGCATGCCCCTATGTGCTTATGTTCTTTGATTGTTTGTTCCATTGTCGGGACAAGCAATGGCTTAAGTTTGGGGGAGTTTGATAACCACATATTTAGCATGCTTTAGAGTGCGTCTCAATGCGTGTTTTGGTTCGAATTTGTGCTTAAATGAATAGAAATGATAGGTTTTTACCATTTATGCCTTTTCTATATGCTTTGCGTTTTTCTCTCGGTTTCCGTGCTGATTTCAGGTGCTGTGGCAATTTTCTGGGCAAGTTTGACTTAGCCTATGTCGAAGAGGGTCGAAAGAGGAAGCCGTGGCACTTTGCAGATTAATTTTCCGATGTCGGACGAGAGAGAACGAGCCAAAACCGAGAGAGCGCGCAAACTGGAAATGTGGGCGGAAATTGCACGGGTCAACCGGAAATGAAATAGTCAACTCCTCAATTAACTTTCCAGAAATTACAGATTTTACCCCACCTTCTCAACTTAAGTTTCTAGTATTTGCAATTTAGCCCCAATGCTTGGGAAAACTATATATAGCTAGATATTTTCCTTATTTGCTATGTAATTCCACTTGTATTTCACTTGAGCAACTTCTCTTAGAACCCTAGCTATTTTCCCTCTTTCTACTTTGGTATTTTCAAATATTTGTGGATGATCAAGCTTGGAGATTGAAGATTTATTGAAGATTTTCAATTCCTTTTCATTTCCTTGTTATTTCTATTATGATTTTTCTTATTTTCCATGGTTTAGTTGCTAGATCTATGGCTAGCTAAGCTAGCATATGGCTCCAAGTGATGGATAATTTGATGTAGATGATAGGTATTAGATTCTAGGATGTTGATCTACCTTCCTCTTGGATTGCCTATGGATTGGGACTTTAATTTGTATGCATGAATAATTGATCACTAGGAGTGCATCTAAGGTGTTTGAGGGAATGCCTAGTAAGCTTCCTTTCATAGCACTTGGCATCAATCCTTACCCATATCACTTGATTTCATCTCTTATAGTTCCTAGAAAGAATTAGATGAGTTGGAAGAGAGTTGGTAGGTTATCTTAGACATAATTTGTGCTATTTGGAGTTGATAGAGTATTTAAAGGCTTAGAAAGCATTTGTTGCTCTATCAATCAACTTGTTAATCACCCTAGTAAGGTAGGTTAGCATTTTTGATATAAGAAACCATCCAAGGTGGATTAAATTGGCTTGAAGCATCTAGATTCTAAGACTATCATCATCATCATATTGGAAATCACTTGGATCCATGCCTTTACTTTTGTTGATTCTTCGTATTTCGCATTTCACTAGCATTGTTTACTTTACATTGTTGAGTTTACATTCCACTTTACTCTTTGTCTAGTTTAGAAAACCAAATCATGATCATGTGCTTAGATAGTATGATAGGGACTACGTGAACTACTTGATTGTCTATCGATACATTCACTCCTTGTGGTTCGACCCGGACTACTAGCTAGTTCGGTTATTGTATTATTGATAGGCTAGAAATTAGCCGAGTCAACTATCTATAAGTACTTTTGGTTGGACGAATTATCTGAAGAGGTCCGGTGAACCACACTCTATTAAGAGCCCAATTAACTCAAGAACGCCGTCCCGTTTGGAGAATGACCCCTTATGGCACGGCTTAGTCAGTTATTCTCGCAGTTCAGATAAGATTCGGACCACCACTTCTCTGAAAGCATGGTTCTTGCCTCACTCCCCCCTTTGAGCTCGTCCATTCGTTGGGTGATCCCTGTTTTCTTGCCTCCTATTTGTTTGTAAAAAAATACAATAGATGAATAGTCATTTGATTCACAATTCTTTATTTTTATTTGAAGATCTTATTTCCGAGAAATTGAAAGTTCTCTCGGAAGTCAGAACGAATACCGAGACCCCTTTCTTTCATTCAGCGACTGGGTACGCACTTCGCCATGAAAGATCTCTCTATGATAACTCAAGTTGAGGATCAAAGACTGTAATATCCCAAAATTTCTTTATATATTTTAGTTAATTAAAATATTAATAATTATGTCATTTTAGAAATGCTTTAAATAATACTCTATAATTGAATAATCGAAGTATATATATATATATATATATATATATATATATATATATATATATATATATATATATATATATATATAACCCATGCATGGATTTTATTAAGTGTATGTACGTATGTACGTAAGTAGTTTGCATGCATTAGTAATTCATAAATATGGAGTACATACATATATACGTATGCATGCATGTCTTTTAATTTAACTACATTAGACACGTGCCCTTCAAATAATTAGTCCATATGTATTTATTGTGAATAGCCTAATCAAGTGTAAGTCTTCCCCATCAATACACGCGGCCAGCCTACTAAACTAGGTATGACTCAACTAGGCTATATGGTGAATAATCAAGCCTATATACCTCATTAATTAAGTCTTTTCTTCCTCCTATATAAAGGGGACGATCACCCCTCATTTTCAAGAGAAAGAGCATCTAGCGCTATAACTTCCTTAGTTAGTTAGTTAATGCCCGTATATTAGCAAAAATATATTATATAGTCTATGAAGTCAAGAATTCAAGTTATTTCGGTATTTCGGTTATAAAGGTGGGGTTTCTATTTCCAAAATATTATTTTGAGTTAGTAAGCTCTAAAATGTGGGTTTATCCATGAAAAATGTTTTGATGCGTGATTACATGTTTAAGGCTCTTATGTTTACGATCGGGTCTTTCGGTTGGTCTAACACACTAATCGAGGGGCAGTGCGCACGATTAGATATCATTGGGTTGATCACCAATTGGTTCTAACTTCGAGGGGAGAACTAGTAGATGAAATACTCCATTATCTCCAAACTATAGGCTCCATCAGAAAGGGATCCGACAGTGGTACGTCCCGGGATCAATATAAGGGTAACATGGTAATACGCATTTGCGCGCAATCAACGAAAATGGGTTTTCGTGTGCATGGAAGTTATATGATTTCTAAACCCTTCTATGCATGCTTTATTATCATGGATATTCTTTTTATTATAAACGTTTTCGGCATAACTCCACTGAGTGCATTAGTACTCAGCCCTGCAATTCTTTTTCAACTGTTTTACAGATTAAGGTTAAGGAATCTGGTGGAGCGGCAGGAGCTAGGGAGGACTGTTGTTGTTGTTGCGGTGTAAAAAGAAATAAACGCTTCCGCTACGTTTTAAAATAAAGTCCACCCCTCATGTATATTATGATAAGTTAATCTCATATTTCTGAAATAAAATCTCTACGTTTCTCCTACTTCTACAATTCTCTTACGGGTACTCAGACAGCAACCAACATGGGAAGTTCGGATAAACCAACCCCATAGTTTGAGCTGTATATGTCCCGATCCCGTATTTAAATATTTTACTTTATTTTTACGGGTATTCAGACATGGCGGCCGGTACGGGCAGTATGGTCTTCCTACCCCGTAGTTCGTGCTGTACGTCCCGATCTCGTAGTTAATAAATGATAATAATATGGTTAAAATGTCTTAAGCTACGATCCCCCTTCTATCCCCGCTTCTTATTTCCAACCCCTTGCCACATCCCGGCACACGTGCCTTCCTTCGGGAACTGGGATGTGACAAAATGGTATCAGAGCAATTCTCCGCTCTGAAATCGTAACTTGGAATGATTTAAAATTGGAATTGGAAAGCACAACAACAACAACTCTCAAGCTTGCTGCTACACCAGACTCCAAGGGTAAGAGGTAAATGATATTATTATGTGTACATGCATGGTTATGATTCATGATTTAGTTATGTTTGGGACAATCGAACCCATATAACTCATGAGAAATGATAAAGGGCGCTAAGTTTTATTTCCAAGGATACATCAGGGATACATGGTTATTATTGAAATGATTACGAGGAATGGTTATAATTTTTAAATGTATAATATATTGAGTCACAGGTCTTACTATGGATCCACGAAGACGACAAATTAACCATTATATACTCGAAGATTATATTTACCAGTTCAGGAATTGTGAAAGAATTCCGAATGAGTCAGTAGGTGAATTCGTCGCACGTTTAGCCGCACTATATAACAACGCGGTGCAAGGAGGGTTAACCGAGGTCGAAGCTGTTCGAAGATTGATTCAACAACACACCTATTATAGCCTTATTTGACACAGGAGCATCCCATTCTTTCATTTCGCAAATCGCGTGTCATAAATTAAATATAATACCCGGGAAAATAGATCAACCTTTACAAATAAGTATCCCATCCGGAAGAACCATGTTATCAGAAGAAGCTTGTGTAAATCAGGAGCTTAGGATCGGTGAACAAATCTTTGTGGCGAACTTGTACGTCATTTCCATTATGGAATTTGACGTGATACTAGGGATGGATTGGCTAGAATTAAATGGAGCGACCATTAACTGTCAAGACAGAGAAGTCTATTTCCAGAATAATGAGGGGAGAGTTAGTTTGCATGGCGTAAGAGTAGGTGAGAGGGTACCAGTGATATCATCAATGAAGGCTACATCAATTCTACGAAAGGGGAACTGTCAAGCTTTTTGGGAAACTTTGAAGGAGCAATCTGAGAAGGGAATAGAGATCGGTGAAGTACCCGTTGTTAAAGAATACGAAGATGTCTTTCCTACAGAGCTACCAGGATTACCCCCAGATCGACAGGTCGAATTTTCAATTGATATGGAACCAGGAGCTGCACCAGTATCCAAAGTACCCTATCGGATGGCCCCAAAAGAGTTACATGAGTTGAAAGTTCAACTGCAAGAGTTATTGGATCGAGGTTTCATACAACCTAGTGTGTCGCCATGGGGAGCGCCAGTTCTTTTTGTAAAGAAGAAGGATGGAAGTATGAGGATGTGCATCGACTACAGAGAGTTGAATAAACTAACCATCAAAAACAGGCACCCGCTACCAAGGATAGATGATCTCTTTGATCAACTGAAAGGAGCATCCGTGTTTTCAAAGATCGATCTTCGGTCAGGGTATCATCAACTTAAAGTGAAAAAGGAAGACGTTCCGAAGACAGCATTTCAAACCAGGTACGGACACTACGAGTTCACAGTCATGCCATTCGGTCTCACTAACGCCCCAGCGGTATTCATGGATTTGATGAATCGGATTTTTTATCAATATCTGGATGGTTTTGTCCTTATCTTCATCGATGATATTCTTATATATTCAAAAGGCGAGAGCGAACATGAAGAACACTTACGCATCGTACTAGAAACGTTTTAAGGAGAAACTCTATGCCAAATTAGCAAATGCGAATTTTGGTTGAAAGAAGTTATGTTTCTAGGCCATATCGTCTCAGCCGAAGGTATCAAAGTGGACCCTGCAAAAGTCGAGGCAGTTAGTGGATGGAAAATACGGAGTTTCTTGGGTCTAGCAGGATATTACAGGAGGTTCATTGAAGGATTTTCAAAATTGGCCAGACCCATGATGCAACTACTAAAAAAGGGAGTAAAGTACACGTGGACCAAGGACTGCGAACAAAGTTTTGAAGAACTGAAGAAGAGACTGACCTCTGCCCCTGTATTAGCAATTCCGGAGAGCAACGAAGATTTTGTTGTATTCACTGATGCATCAAAACAAGGCTTGGGATGTGTGCTGATGCAGAACCGTAAAGTTATTGCGTATGCGTCACGACAGTTGAAACCTCATGAGTTGAACTACCCGACTCATGACTTGGAGCTAGCAGCAGTAGTTCATGCATTGAAAATCTGGAGGCATTATCTATATGGAGCTAAGTGTGAAATATTCACTGACCACAAGAGTCTGAAGTATTTCTTCGAACAAAAGGAGTTGAACATGAGACAGAGAAGATGGTTGGAGTTGGTCAAGGATTACGACTGCATCATCAGCTATCACCCTGGAAAAGCTAATGTAGTAGCAGATGCTCTTAGTCGAAAAAGTAGAGGGAAATTAGGATGTCTGATTACGGAACAAGAAATGCTTATTCGAGAGTTCGCTGCTCTAGAGCTAGAAGTCGTATGCCCGCCCGAAACCGTATCAGGATGCATCGCAGCGATGATAGCTAAACCTGATTTACGAGAAAGAATCATCGAAGCTCAGAGAAAAGACGAATTCCTGGAGAAAATGAGATCGAAGGTTGGAACCGGAGAAGCTAAAGAGGGATTTGCCATTGTAAGTGACGGAGCTCTAACATATAATGGGAGATTGTGTGTTCCAAGAGACGATGAGTTGAAGAACGAAATTATGAGTGAAGCTCATGATACGCCATACACTGCCCATCCCGGTAGTACAAAGATGTATATGGATCTACGTCAAAAATTCTGGTGGGAGGCCATGAAGAAAGATATTGCGTCATTCGTAGAACGATGTCTTGCGTGTCAACAAGTGAAGGCGCTACACCAAAGACCATACGGAGCATTACAACCATTGCCCATTCCGGAGTGGAAATGGGAACATATCAACATGGATTTCGTGGTGAGTTTTCCAAAGTCAACGCGAGGAAATACAGCTATATGGGTTATAGTTGACCGACTCACAAAGTCAACCCATTTTCTGCCAATCAAGATGACTTTAGGATTAGATAAGTTAGCTCAACTCTATGTCAAGGAGATAGTGAGACTACACGGGATCCCTGTTTCGATTACTACAGATCGAGACACAAGATTCACGTCAAAATTCTGGAGGAGCCTGCAAGAAGCCATGGGAACTCAGTTGAACTTCCGCACTTCTTTTCATCCTCAAACGAACGGACAATCCGAAAGAACGATACAAGTGTTAGAAGATATGCTCCGAGCTATCGTTGCGGACCGAGGGGACAACTGGGAAGACATTCTACCACTCGTAGAGTTTGCTTATAACAACAGTTATCAAGCAACTATAGGAATGGTACCGTACGAAGCTTTATACGGACGTAATTAAGTGTAGATCGCCGCTCTATTGGGACGAGGTTGGTGAAAGAAAATTGTTAGGCCCAGACTTAGTCCAGGACATGGTTGAAGTCGTCAATTTAATTCGACAAAGGATAAAGGAAGCACAAGATAGGCAAAAGGCGTATGCTGACAAGAGGCGCACTGATCTTCAGTTCGAGATCGGAGATCACGTATTTCTTAAGGTTTCTCCTACGAAGGGAGTCATACGATTCGGGAAGCGAGGTAAGTTACGTCCTAGGTATATCGGGCCGTTCGAAATTCTCGAGAAGATAGGTCCCGTCGCGTATAAGTTAGCTCTGCCGCCTAACTTAGTAGGTATTCATAATGTTTTTCATATTTCTATGTTACGAAAATATGTGTTTGATCCGAAACACGTGATCAAATACGACGAGGTAGTTCTAAGCCAGGACCTACAGTACGAAGAGAAACCGGTCCAGATACTCAATCGTAAGGTTAGAATTTTGAGAAATAAAGAAATTTCGCAAGTTAAAGTTCTATGGAATCATCATGGCATCGAAGAAGCCACGTGGGAATTAGAAGAAAAGATAAGAGCTCAATATCCTGAGCTAGAACACCCAGGTACGTGAAATTTCGGGGACGAAATTTTTATAAGGAGGGAGGAATGTAATATCCCAAAATTTCTTTATATAATTTAGTTAATTAAAATATTAATAATTATGTCATTTTAGAAATGCTTTAAATAATACTCTATAATTGAATAATCGAAGTAAGTATATATATATATATATATATATATATATATATATATATATATATATATATATATAAAACCCATGCATGGATTTTATTAAGTGTATGTACGTATGTACGTAAGTAGTTTGCATGCATTAGTAATTCATAAATATGGAGTACACACATATATACGTATGCATGCATGTCTTTTAATTTAACTACATTAGACACGTGCCCTTCAAATAATTAGTCCATATGTATTTATTGTGAATAGCCTAATCAAGTGTAAGTCTTCCCCATCAATACACGCGGCCAGCCTACTAAACTAGGTATGACTCAACTAGGCTATATGGTGAATAATCAAGCCTATATACCTCATTAATTAAGTCTTTTCTTCCTCCTATATAAAGGGGACGATCACCCCTCATTTTCAAGAGAAAGAGCATCTAGCGCTATAACATCCTTAGTTAGTTAGTTAATGCCCGTATATTAGCAAAAATATATTATATAGTCTACGAAGTCAAGAATTCAAGTTATTTCGGTATTTCGGTTATAAAGGTGGGGTTTCTATTTCCAAAATATTATTTTGAGTTAGTAAGCTCTAAAATGTGGGTTTATCCATGAAAATGTTTTGATGCGTGATTACATGTTTAAGGCTCTTATGTTTACGATCGGGTCTTTCGGTTGGTCTAACACACTAATCGAGGGGCTGTGCGCACGGTTAGATATCATTGGGTTGATCACCAATTGGTTCTAACTTCGAGGGGAGAACTAGTAGATGAAATACTCCATTATCTCCAAACTATAGGCTCCATCAGAAAGGGATCAGACAGTGGTACGTCCCGGGATCAATATAAGGGTAACATGGTAATACGCATTTGCGCGCAATCAACGAAAATGGGTTTTCGTGTGCATGGAAGTTATATGATTTCTAAACCCTTCTATGCATGCTTTATTATCATGGATATTCTTTTTATTATAAACGTTTTCGGCATAACTCCACTGAGTGCATTAGTACTCAGCCCTGCAATTCTTTTTCAACTGTTTTGCAGATTAAGGTTAAGGAATCTGGTGGAGCGGCAGGAGCTAGGGAGGACTGTTGTTGTTGTTGCGGTGTAAAAAGAAATAAACGCTTCCGCTACGTTTTAAAATAAAGTCCACCCCTCATGTATATTATGATAAGTTAATCTCGTATTTCTGAAATAAAATCTCTACGTTTCTCCTACTTCTACAATTCTCTTACGGGTACTCAGACAGCAACCAACATGGGAAGTTCGGATAAACCAACCCCATAGTTTGAGCTGTATATGTCCCGATCCCGTATTTAAATATTTTACTTTATTTTTACGGGTATTCAGACATGGCGGCCGGTACGGGCAGTATGGTTTTCCTACCCCGTAGTTCGTGCTGTACGTCCCGATCCCGTAGTTAATAAATGATAATAATATGGTTAAAATGTCTTAAGCTATGATCTCCCTTCTATCCCCGCTTCTTATTTCCAACCCCTTGCCACGTCCCGGCACACGTGCCTTCGTTCGGGAACTGGGATGTGACAAAGACAATTGAATGAAGCAGTACAAGATGGTAGAAACATCATGTCTATGAATGTAACAAGGAAGCCACCATACAACAACTCAAATTCATCACAGCAGTTCTACAATGGACCTAAACAAGCTCCACAGAAACAGGTGCAATCTGCAAATGGAAATTTCTTTAAGAAGAGGCTAAGCAAGGAAGAAAAGAAGAAACTCAAGTGCACACACTGCCAAGGTATGGGACATGATACTGACATCTGTTTCAAGCTTCATGGGATTCCAGATTGGTACATCAAGATCAAGGAAAGGGAAAGGAGCTCAGAGTTCATCATGCAGAATCAGCACAACCAACAGAGGGATACACTACTCAAGGAGAAAGAAGAGAGCCATCACAAGATATAAGCAGGATAATCCAGTCTGAAATCACCAAATGCATGGGGAATCTTCTTCAGCACCAAGGTGGTTGCAGCAGTACAATGAGTGATACTAATCTTGTACATGGTGTGCCACAGAAGCAGCATCCTTTTGATGGACACTTTGCCTTTAACGTGATGTCAAGCATGGGAAACAAGGAATGGATAATAGATTCAGGTGCCAGCTCTCATATTTGCCGTTCTCCTGAGTTATTACATACTACTTATAAGTTAGATAAGCCTACAGTTATCTATTTGCCTGATGGATCATCAAGATGTGTAGCCTATGCAGGAAAGGCTAAGATCAACAAAGATATATTGTTGGTGGATGTCTTTTATGTGCCAGGATTCACCAGTAACTTGATTTCAGTGTCTAAGCTTATCAAAACCTCTGAACTCAAGTGTGTTTCCCATCCTACACACTGTCTGTTTCAGAGAGTTAAAACTGATGAAGTGGTTGGAGTTGGAAAGATGAAGGATCATCTTTACTATGCTGAATCTTTGAATGAGGAATTTCATTACAGCTTTCTGAACACAGGGAAGATGTCACCTAGGGAGTGGCATATATTTCTTGGGCACCCTTCCATCAGTACTATGAGGTACATGCAGTTGAATGGTGGAAGATTCACAGCTGCAGGATTGTCATATATTGAGAATTGTGAGATATGCCTCAAATCAAAGCAAACAAGAGATTCATTCCCACTTCTCAACAGAAGATCCAATTTCTCTTTTGAAATGGTTCATGGAGATTTGTGGGGTCCTTACAATGAGTATAATATTTGCAATGTTAAATATGTATTGACTCTAGTTGAAGATCACAGTAGGTTGATATGGACCTATCTGTTACAGACTAAAGACCAGGTTCATGGAATTCTTGCAGGTTTTATAGAGATGGTTAACACTCAATTCCAGAAACGATTTAAGTACTTTAGAACTGATCATGGATCAGAATTTCTCAACAGAAGGGTCTCACAACTTTTCACAGATAATGGAATATTGCATCAACTATCTTGCATTTACACACCTCAGCAGAATGGTATTGTGGAAAGGAGGCACAGAACTTTGCTAAATTCTGCTAGAGCATTGATGTTTCAGAGTAATATGCCCTTGAAATTCTGGCCTTATTCAATATTGACTGCTACTTGGCTTGTTAATAGGATCCTTCTGAGGTGTTGGGTTGGAAAACACCATTTGAGGTGCTCTTTGAGCTAAATCCAGATTATCATGTGATTCATCCATTTGGATGCTTGGCATATGCAGCTAACATTTCCCCTTCAAGAGGTAAGTTTGATCCTAGGGGAATTAAATGTGTGTTTTTGGGATATGATTACACTCACAAAGGCTTCATTCTATTTGATTTAGATGCTGAGAAAATCTTGATTAGCAGAGATGTGAAATTTGTTCCTCTTATCTTTCCTTTCTCTAATCCTGCACCTGAACCACACACTGAGCTTCCTCTTGAATTTCCTGCAGTGGAATCTAATCCATCTTTGGATACTTATGATAGGGATCATGCTCATCCAGAGAACTCTGCACCATTGCAAATTATTGACTCTCCTTCAGTATCTTCTGATGAATCTATTGTTGTACCTATTTCCATGCCTATCACCTCTGATCAAACAGTTCCACAACCTAGGAGAAGTAATAGAACCACCCAACAACCATACTGGATGAAAGATTATATAGGGTGTATTCACAAATCACACTCCATTTCTTTTGCCACTTCCATTACCCCACATACATGTCCATACACAGTGAGTCCTTCTCTTACAGATTCCCATATTGCCTATTTGTTCAATCTCACAATGTCAAAGGAACCCACTTCTTATAGAGAGGCCTGCAAATACTCAGAATGGATAGAAGCTATGCATATAGAGCTGGATGCTTTAATTAAGAATGAGACTTGGGATCTCACAGAACTTCCTCCCAACAAGAAACCCATTGGATGTAAATGGGTGTACAAGTTAAAGCTTAACTCAGATGGATCTGTTGAGAGGTGCAAGGCCAGATTAGTGGCAAAGGGATACAACCAGGAAATGGGCATTGACTACACTGAAGTCTTCTCTCTAGTAGCTAACCTTGTCACAGTAAGGTTATTCATTGCAGTTGCTACAGCCTTCTCTTGGCCTCTTCATCAACTGGATATCAATGATGCTTTCTTGCATGGATTCTTATCTGAGGAAATCTACATGACAGTGCCTCAAGGCCTTTCCAATTCCAAACCAGGCCAAGTCTGTAAGATCAAGAAGAGTTTGTATGGCCTCAAACAGGCCTCTAGAGAATTGTTGGGAATTGTTAAGGACTAAATTGTTAAGGGGGAACTACATGGGATATTTGATAAATAAAGTCATTTGTTTTGATTAGATCCCAAAACCCCAAGCGTCCTATTCCTAAGCGACCCATTTTGATGTAGTTTATAGGTTAGAATTTTTCTAAGCCTACTCTGTTAGGATGGCTCTTTTATTTTGCTTAGATTAGGCTTCAAAAGTTCAAGTGAAGGCCACTCGCTTGAGTGTGTTTTCCAAAGCGAAGCGGGTCAAGCAAACTGAAGTGAAGCGTGCCGAAGAATAGCGAAGCGAAGCGATCGCTACAGTAGACTCAAAGTGAGTCTGCCAAAGCGAAGCGAAGCGAGCGCTACAGTTCAAAGCAAAGCGAAGCGAAGCGAGCGCTACAGTGGAATCAAGTGAACCCACTAAAGCGAAGCGAAGCGTGCGCTACAAAGAAAAGCCGAAGCGAGTCAACACGAGTCAACACTTAATTAAGTAGCGTCACGGGAAATTTATTTCTCAAGTGGCTCACTACAAATATGACTATGAAGCGACTCACTTCAGAGCGGCTGCTACAACTTCAAAGCGAAGCGAGCCACTACCTACCAGAAAGCGACAGCACAAATTCCCGCTCCGAATTTGAACTCCAGTCAACTGGAGATCTTCGCATTTATTACGAGATCTCCACGTGTCGACTCAAGAGAGGAGCAGAGGAGTTGACTGCCAGGCCGACAAGGCGCCGTAACAGTACTGGGTCGCTCCAGTTACTGTTGAAATTGGAACTTAGCCATTTCCGGCAAAAATCCAAAACTGCGCATCTGAAAAGTAGCCAGCCTGTGCAAGTACTGTCGAGAGGAGGAGGGACAAGGTCACCAACCAAGCAACGGATCTCAGCCAACCCTCCGCCTATAAATAGTGAAGGATCACAACGTGAAGAAGTAGAACACTACCTGCGCATACGAGCCTACTGCAAACAAACACTCCCCAGCTTTCTAGCAATCTTCGAGTTTTTGTTTCAAGTGTTCTCCGAGTTTCCAGTTCATCGGAACTCGTCTTCACAACCTTCACACTTAGAGTCTAAGCCCATTCCATATCCAAGCTTAGAAGAAGAGCTCTAGCCATCTTTGCACTTATTGTAAAGAGCTCTTCATAGTGTGTTTCGTCAACCAAAAACCCTAAACTCTGTCTGTTAGGTTTTTGAGTGTTGTCGTTAGGTTGTCCAGATCCAAGTTCCTTCTTTCATCGATTGAAGAAGCCTCGATCGTAGAGTTGAGATCCAAGCTTACACTTACATCGTTTGTGTAAAGCTCGATCGAAGCTAGGCTGTAAGGAGAGCCCGCAATCTCCCTGTCTGTTTTGACTGAAGCAAGTGAAGCTTCCAGTCTTTGTTAGGTTTGCGTAGTGAACCCGCAATCACTACTTCTGTCGTTTGATCTAGGCGAGTGAAGCCCGATCTCGACCAGGTTTTTGAAGGACCCGTAACCTTCAAGTTCTTGAGTGAAAAGAACGGTTGCCGTCGTGCAACAAAGTGGACGTAGGAGCGTTATCTCCGAACCACTATAAATCTTCGTGTCGTATCTCTCTTACCTTAATCTCATTACAGTATTCGATTATCCATTGCACGTGCATATAAACAAACTTAACTTGGATTTTCAATTACTTAGGAAAGATTTTAGCTCACCAAATTCCGCACAAAGAGTAAAGTCTCACTCTTGATCAAGCTCTAAGCTTAGGTCAAGAGATTCGTGATTGCTTTAGATCTAGCCCTCGGCTAGGTCTTAGTATTTCCAAAAAGCACTTTACTTTATACTCTGAGTTAAGGAATTGAAGTTGAAAAACTTCAAAATACGTATTCACCCTCCCCCCCCCCCCCCCCCCTCTACGTATTTTTCCTATAGCAAACCGGGACCAACAAGTGGTATCAGAGCCAGGTTCTTTCGAGCCTCTGCTTTGCATACCTGAAGCGAGCCACCACTCGCTTCACGTTGTCTCACTGAACCGGATCCTATTTTCCTAAGTGCATCAAAACCTCACCCACGCATATTGCATTTACTGCTGATAGTTTGCTATGTCTACGTACAGTGCATCAAATCTTCCACAGTTCTCGATCGAAGGATATGAGATATGGAGTTTCCGTGTCGAGAGCTTCCTATGCTCAATCCACGACCGGATGTGGGAAGTCATTGAAGACGGACCAATCGAAATCAAGAAAGCCATATCTGTGGAGGTTCCAGCCGCTGAAGGTCGACCAGCCCACGTTCGACAACAGTACGTGGAGAAGGATAAGGATGAGTATACTCCAAATGACTTCAAAGTTGCCAACCTCGACAAGATTGCACGCCACACGATGCAGAGCACCGTGTCAGACGCCTATCTACCACGGATAAGGAAATGTGCAACGGCAAAGGAAATGTGGGAAACCCTAGCCCTCATTTCTCAAGGCACAGACAAAATCAAGGAGAACAAGCTCGCCGTTCAGATGCGGGAGTTTGAAAATCTGGTGATGAAGTCAGGAGAGTCCATCGACGCCTTCGAGCTGAGAGTTACCAACATTACTGCAACTCTCAACTCGCTTGGGAAGGAACTCACAGACAAGGAAGTAAACCTGAAAATAGTCCGTGCTCTCACAAGGAAGTGGCAGACTATGAAGGAGCTATATCTAGCTACCAAGGATCTAACGAAGCTCACGCCAGAAGTGCTGTTCTCCGAGCTCAAAGCTCACGAGTTTGATCTGAATCGAATGAGCCTTGACGACGAAGATGAAGCGCCCACTACGTCAAAAGGAGTAGCATTCAAAGCTGCCGAAGGGCCAAGCGAGCAGTCGCTTGCCAAGATGACAAGGGAAGAATTGGAAGAACACATTGCGTTCTTATCCAAGAACTTCAACAAGATGAACTCTCGAGTGGGCAAGTACAAAAGATTCTACAAGCAGTACAAAGGGAGGAGCACTGATGCTCGAGAAGGAAAAGGAAAGAGAGAAGAGACGACCAGGCCGATCCCACGAGACATGATGGAAGTGGAGTGTTATCACTGCCACAAGATGGGCCACTACAAATCCGATTGCCCAAAGCTAAGTGCCAAAGAGCGCGAAGAATTGAAGGCCAAGAGGGATGCTCCAAGGCGAGCGCTCGTAGCGAGTGAAGTGCCGGTCGCTACAACTGAAGATCCACCAAGCGACTCAGATGCATTCACTAATCCAAATTCCAGTGATGGTGAGGATCTTGGATTTATGGCGCTCACCGACGAAGAAACAGGAGAGGTATTCTTCTATCCTTCAATCACTTCAATTACACTAGCACACACTGTCAATGAGGAAGAACAATCCTCTACATGGAGTGAGTTGTTTGACAAGCATCAAAAGTGTCAAGCGACCACGAAGTGGTAAAACAAGCTCTGTCTCAAAGCGAGAAGGAGAACCGAAAGCTAGCCCGTGAGCTTGACGAAGTCAAACTTAATTTAAGGGCTATGACTAGTAAGTTCGAGGATCTCTTCGCTAGACATCAAAGCTTGGAGGGAAGGTATGAAACCCAGTCCACTCTAGTTGCCAACTTGAACAAAGCATCATATGCTAGGCAGGAACTAGAGGGCTCGCTTCTGCCTTTTGGTAGGAAAGCTGGCCTTGGATATGAGGGTGGACCTCCCAAGCCGACTGTCTTTGTTGGTGCATCACACACTACACCATCAGTCACTTTGGAATTGCCCACTGCATCCAAAGCGACCACCAACAAGGATAAAGGCAAAGTGGCTGAGAACCCTAAAAGGAAGCCAATGAAGATGTCTATATCTTTAAGGGCAGATCCTAAGGGCAAGCAAAGTTCAACAGTCCCTAGCACTCAACATGCTAAGTCTTAACAATCCAAGGGTAAAGGGAGAATTGTTGAAGCTTCTAAGTCTCAAGCCAAGACACGAGAGACAAAGGATCTACCTCCTAAAAAGAGGAGTAATGTCTATGTGTCACGTTATCTGGACTGGAGATGGTCCAACCGGACTAACGTTGAGGGGGAAGAACTTGAAGCACCCAAGAGGCCGCTACAAATTCCCAAGGTTTCTCAAGCGAGTCAGGGTCAAAACCCTAGTTGGACCGCTTCGAGGAAACCAAGCGAGCCACTTCGACAGACTAGAAACCCTAAGTCAGTCTCTAAACCCAAAGCTAATCCGAAGCGAGTCGCTTCAGGATATAAGCAAAATGGGAAGAGCATAGGTAGGACTGAAGCGAGCCGCTACCCCTCTTGCACACACTGTTGCACGTGTGAAGCTGCTTCTAAGCAGTACACCAAGTTTTCGAAGGTCGAGAAGCCCAAGGCACAAGCTTCATTTCAAAAGAAAGTGAAGCAAGTGTGGGTACCTAAGGGAACTAACCTGCAAGGACCCAAACTGATTTGGGTACCAAAATCTGTCTAATCGCAGGTGAGCGCCGTGGATCCTATGCCAAATGAGGGTCAACTAGTATGGTACTTGGACAGTGGATGTTCAAGACACATGACCGGCATGAAAGCTCTACTTCACAACTACATAGAGAAGAAGGGTCCACACGTAACCTTTGGTGACAACTCTCGAGGAAGCACCAGGGGATACGGCGCACTGAAAGTTGGAAAGCTCACAATTGAAGAAGTCTCCTACGTGGAAGGACTCAAGCACAACCTGTTGTCCATTTCACAGTTCTGTGATAAAGGGTACAGGGTGGAGTTCATCTCCAACAAGTGCATTGTGAAGAGCAAACTCACGTCTCAGATTGTGCTCACTGGAATTAGACAAAGGAACGTCTACATAGCACAATGGGACAGCTGCAAAGAGGAAACTTGCCTAGTTGCAAGAAGTGCTACAGAAATTGGATGGCTATGGCACAGACGCTTGAACCACCTCAACTTCAAAGCCATCAATCGCTTAGCTCGAAAGGGTTTGGTGCAAGGTATACCAAATGAAGTCTTCATCAAAGACCATCCATGCTCACCATGCCAACGAGGGAAGCAGACGAAGAAGCACTTCGCCAGTCTCGAAGAAGCCTCATCAAAGCGAGTGCTCGAGCTGCTTCACATGGATCTGTTTGGTCCAGTTACCCCAGTTAGCGTAAATGGAAGGAAGTACACTCTAGTTGTAGTCGACGACTTCTCTCGCTACACTTGGGTTGTATTTCTATTCAGCAAGAAGGAGACACTGACCAAACTGCCACAACTACTCAAGCGATTGGCGGTGGAAAAGAATCAAGCTATCGTGACCATTCGCTCCGACAAAGGCACAGAGTTCTTGAACTCTACAATTGAAGCGTACTGCACGGAGCATGGAATAGCACATCAGACATCCTCAGCACGCACTCCTCAGCAGAATGGAGTTGCTGAAAGAAGAAATCGAATCATCAAAGAAGCCGTTCGCACCATAATTGCTGACTCGAAGCTTCCGATGAAGTATTGGGCTGAAGCTGCCAACACGGCGTGCTACACACAGAATCGGACGCTTCTCAACAAACGGCACGACAAAACACCATACGAAATATGGACATGAAGAATTCCTAACATACCTTATTTCCATATTTTTGGTTGTAGGGTCTTCATTCACAACAATGGGAAGTCGCAGTTGAAAGTCTTTGAAAGCAAAGCTGATGAAGGAGTATTCTTAGGATACTCTACATCTAGCAAAGCCTACAGAGTATTCAACTGTAAAACCCTAATTGTGGAGGAATCACCCCATGTCGTATTTGATGAATCTTCTTTAAGTATTCCACAGGAACAGGCTCAAGCGGATGAAAAAGATCAAAGCAAGGAACCCTCAAATCAACTCACTTGGGACGTGCTTGATGAAGATGATGAGATCAAGGACTCAAGCGAGCAGGATCCCAAAGGAGAAGTCGAAGCTGCCCCCAAGATTCCTGAAGCTAATGCTGGCCAAGCACCTAATCCAGTCGCTTCAGATGGTGAAGCGAGCGACAAGGAAGCAGATGAAGATGAAGCTGGCGGATCCAAGCGTGCATGGCTCAAAGATCACTCACCTAGCCAAATCATTGGAGATCCATCCAAGGGTGTAGTGACCAGAAGTCAAGTATTTGGAGAAAGTGCCATGTTCAGTTGCTTTCTCTCAAACATTGAGCCATCAAGCGTGGAGGAAGCCCTAGCCGACTCTAACTGGGTGATCGCCATGCAAGAAGAGCTGAACCAGTTCACTAGAAATGACGTATGGTACCTTGTGGATCGTCCCAAGTTCCAGCATGTTATTGGCACCAAGTGGGTGTTCAAAAACAAGACAGACGAGGACCACAATGTTGTGAGGAACAAGGCGCGTCTAGTCGCTTAAAGCTACTGCCAAGAGGAAGGAATCGATTTCGATGAGACCTTCGCTCCAGTGGCACGGCTTGAAGCGATCCGACTATTTCTAGCCTATGCAGCGGCCAAGAAATTCAAAGTGTATCAAATGGATGTGAAGAGCGCGTTCCTCAACGGTGAATTGAAGGAAGAAGTGTATGTGGAGCAGCCACCGGGTTTCGAGCAGGGAGATAAAGTGTATCGCTTAAAGAAAGCCCTGTATGGGTTGAAGCAAGCTCCCAGAGCTTGGTACGATACATTATCTCAATTCCTAGTGGATAATGGATTTCAAAAGGGAAAGATAGATCGAACTCTCTTCACTATCAATCATGGAAATGATATGCTATGGGTTCAGATCTATGTGGATGACATCATATTTGGATCGCCAAACCAGTTGCTTAGCGAAAAGTTTGGAGAGTTGATGAAGACCAAGTATGAGATGTCAATGATTGGCTTGATGAGCTGCTTTCTAGGTCTTCAAGTGAAGCAGCAGGATAATGGAATTTTCATCAACCAGGCCAAGTACACTCGAGATATGCTTGCCAAGTTTGGTGTTCAACATGCTAAAGCTGTGAAGATTCCTATGAATACCAACTGGAAGATGGAGCCAGACGAAGGAGGAAAATCTGTAGATCCTACAGATTATCGTGCCCTAATTGGGTCACTACTCTATCTCACTGCAAGTCGGCCAGATATCGCCTTTGCAGTCGGAGTCTGCGCTCGCTTCCAAAGCAATCCCAAACACAGCCATCTTGAAGCTGTCAAAAGGATTCTTCGATATTTGAAGGGCACTATCAACATGGGTCTGTGGTATCCACCGGAGGACAATTTGGAGCTCTCTGGATATTCCGATGCTGACTATGGAGGTTGCCGAGTCGACAGGAAGTCAACTTCGGGCACATGTCAGTTCTTGGGAAGCAAGCTAGTCTCGTGGTTCTCAAAGAAGCAAACAAGCGTAGCCACTTCAACAACTGAAGCTGAATATATGGCCGCAGGAAGCTGCTGTTCTCAAATCCTATGGCTTCGTCAACAGTTGAAGGACTACAAAGTTGAAGCGAATGAAATTCCGATCTTCTGCGACAACAACAGTGCCATATGTTTCTCGCAGAATCCAGTGCTTCACACCAGGTGCAAGCATGTGGAAATTCGACATCATTTCATTCGTGATCATGTCGAGAAAAAGGATATCAAGCTCGAGAAAATCCATACCGATCTCCAGCGAGCAGATATCCTCACCAAGCCTCTAGCTGAGTATCGATTCAACCAGCTATGCATAGAATTAGGGTTATTAGACCCTGGTGAAGAATGCTAGTTCCAGGATGCACGAAGAAGTGTTCGCTTGTTCTCTTGTGCGTCACACGCTTCGGATCTTCACCAACTCAAGCGAGCCACTTCAAATCTCACTCGCTTGGAGAAAATGAAGTAAGGTGGAGTAAGGTGGAGTATTGGAAGAAGTTCCCTACCAACTTATTGGAATTGTTAAGTATATGGTTAAGGGGGAACTAATGCTTACTCTCGGAGCAAGCTACTTCCAAAGCGAGCTAAGAATGCTGCTATCTTGAATCCTGCATCGCTTCAATTTGCCCTAGCTTGGGTCAAAGCGAGCCGACTGCAGATTCATTCTTTAGAATGTAGGAAAGCTTGAAGGTTTACCTTTTGATACAAAAGGTTGCAGGGCTGGTGACATGCTTCTGCGTAAAATACGAGATTGTCTTGTCAGAGCATTCTCATTGTCATCCTGTCCATTTCTGCTCTGAGATAAGGACTTGTACTCATCCCCCATTCGTCGTGAATAAGTACACTTACGTGATGCTCCCTTCGGGTTGTAGTAAGCTTGTGTACTTTATTCACTTTCTCCCTCATTCACTTCGATGGAGGACTCTCTATTTCGTAGAGGAAGATGAATGCCATGAAGATGAATGCCATGAAGATCTAACTCAACGTGTAGCATTCAACATGTGGTATCAAGCGAAGTCTTCAATTTGTGGTATCAATCTCCTACGAAGTGAGATTGACTGGTAAGTGTTTCAATTTTAAGTACACTAAGTGAGCCGAAGCGTGCTAGAAGCCTTCACTCACTACGTGGAAAATATAAAGTGAATCTGACACAAATACAAAGAGGAAAACATTCTTGTTTATCCTCGAAGTATGTAAGTCAGAAACATTTTAAATTAAGCAAAGAAATTCAATTTCTTATTCCAGTCGCTTCAGATGGCCAAGCGAGTGCTTCGTCACTCAAAGCTAGCCATCGCAAGCGAGTGCGGAACAGTCACTCAAGCGAATGCCTCTCAAGCGAGTCAAGGCGTAGCGGCCCAACTCGAAGCGAGCGGGCATGAAGCGAGTATGAGCTGTCTGCACTCGAGTGCAATTTTACTTTCTGCTGTGCATTGAATGCAGGTGCAGGAACGACGGAAATAACGGGCGCGTGTTCACACGTTTGAATTTGAAGCGGGAAAAGGCGGAGAAAATCCAGCCGTCGAATCATAACAGCCCCCAATCTGGAGCCGTTCGATCAACGCCGTATACGACAAGCCAACCATAGAAGGCCACGTGGCGACGCCTTGCAAGTGGCGGTTCACTTTTACTGTGGTGACGCCGGACACGTCAGATCCATCACCGCATGTCCGCCGCCTACCTACAGGATTTTCGGCGTTATTACCGTCCTACCCCTGCCACGTCAGCCATAACCTAACTCTATATATATGGGACGAGGCAGAACTGCAGAAACTTTCACAGCCTTCTAAATTTGCCATTCTCATGCTAGATCTGCAATTACTCTGCAACTCACGAGTCTCAACCCTTAATTTTCATTGTTAAAACATCAGCCAAACTCTCTCAAAATCACCATGGGAAAGAAGAAGAACACCGAGACGATGAAGGAGTTTCTCGCGGAGGTCGACAAACACATCAATGTCGAGCCTCATCTCGATCCAGCCATCATCGAGAGAAATGGTTTTCTCCGTAGGGCCGTGACCAAGGCCGGACTATGGAAGTTGTGACGGCGGTCCCGTCTAAGATTCTGGCCAAAGCCGTCGGCGAGCTCCTGCTAAATTTGAGGAAGGAGCAGAACATATCCTCTTTCACCGATCCACAGACGAGGAGGCCAGTGGAGGTGGACATGAATGAGCTTATCGGCATGTTCAACTTGCCGAGAGAAGGAGGAGACTCATTACTGGATTTGGGTCTCTCGGCCGGAGTTCAGTACGGTCGTTTTGCAACCGCCGAAGCCGATCCAAATTTTAAGGAGGCAAGTATCCGTTCGAGTTTGAAGGCCCCCTTCAACCACATTTGCGAGCTCTTCTCGAAGAGTGTCGCGTGCTACATCGGAACCTTGGACACTCTTTCTGAGACGAAGCTGATCGCCACAGCAGTCATCGTCGACAGCCTCACCGGAACCAACTTCAACTGGCATGACTGGTTCCTCAATCAAATTCACGAAGCTGCTGCCGACTTTGCGTTCGTGAAGGGGAGCGCCGATCAGATTCTCCGCAAGGGGAAACTGAAGTTCTTCTCAAGGCTTTCCTATGCTTTGGAGAAGAAGTTTCCGGGCAAAGCATGGCCGGAAGATGAAGTCACCATCTACAACAAGCAATCCATATACTATGACAAATGGAGGAAGTCCAAGCAATTGATGGATTTGGGACTTCTGGAAATTGAAGTGCCCGTAGCGAGACCGGTTGCCGAAAGGCAAGCCGAAGTGAGCCAAGTGAGGCCGGTCGCTTCACCCGGGAAGCGAGCCGCGCCGAAGCGAGGCAAGAAGACAAAGCGAGTCGATTTACTTGTCCAAGAAAGCGAGGCGGTGGAGAAGCCGCTTGAGGACATTGAAGCGACTCAACCCCAGCCTTTACCTATCAAAGCCAAATCACCCCCACTCCAAATCCAAACCCACATCACCCAAGTACCAGAACCTCAATCTTCTTCAACCCAACAACCACTAAAACAGATAACCCCCCTCTCTCCCCATGAAGAAGAGTCAGCATCTTCTTTTCACATTCCCACTGTTCCATTCCTCAGCACAGATGAAGCTGCTGCCTACACTTCATTCACTCCACTTCAATCCCAGCCGATACAACCACCACCCACCGAAACTATCCAACCACCACCCACTGAAGCCATCCAGATTTCCGAAACCCCATCACCTACCCAATCCCTCTCAACATCGGCAGCTACAGCCGATACCGCCCAAACTGCAGGAGAACAACCCATCATTCCTCAATTCATAACCCCTGCCCTCACCGTACACAAGCGGGCTCTGGAACGCTATGTCCTGGACAGAGAGCAAGCCGCTGAAACTATCAACCTTCGCTACAATCTTAGCTCCGCGAGCGTTGCATGGAGCGACGTGTTCTACACTAAAGTAGTCGACTTTCTGACGTACATCACGTACCGAGGAACGGAGTACTACAAGATTTTCAGACTCCTCAAAGCCTTCACTGAAGAGGAACTTATTCAAATGGAGGTCAAAACACTCAACTTCATAGGCGAAAATGGCTTTCATGCCTTCCTTGAAGGGACCAGCTTCTGGGAGAAGCTGGATGCAAAGGTGAAGGAGTCATATCCACTCGCTACAGTTCCGAAGCGAGTGCCCTCCTCTCATGAAAGGAAGCTGATCAGAGAGCATAGGGAGGAGGTGGAGTTGAAAGATGCTGAGATTGCTAGTCTCCAAAGCGAGATTACCAAGATGAGTGAAGAGATGGAGAGGAAGGCGGGGGAGGTCATCAGTCTTAGAGAAGACTTTGACAGGAAGAAAAGGGAATTGGAGGGAAAGGTGGAGGAGAAGGAGAGGCTTCTAGAGGAGAAAGAGAAGGCGCTGGAGGCGCAGGTGAAGCTAGTGGATGACAACTCCAAAACCATCACCGAACTCAAGGGCTTGCTTGAGGCAGAAAGAAGCCGCTTGAGGGAGGTTAATGCCAAATTAATCGCTCTAGTCAAAGAGAAGAAGGTGTTAGAGAAGGAAGTGAAGGAGCTGAAGGAGAAGGTGGAGAATAGGGAAGGAGAGTTAGTGATGAAGGGAAGCGAGCTCCTCAACACCAAAAAGGCTCTTGACTCACTTCGAACTGAGTTGAGGGAAGTCAAAGAAGACAGTGCTGTTGACAAGAGAGAACTTGAGAGTCTAAGAAGAGGTGCGCAAGCACTTGACTTGAAAAATGCTGAATTATCCACTCTACTGGAGAAAGTCAAAAGACTGAAAGAGACTCTCACTATAAGGATCACCGCAGATGCTGAATTTCACAACTCTCTCAATCGGAGGGAGAGGAGACTTGCCGTGATGAAGGCAGAACTTGAAGCTTCCAAGGAGCACTTGGAACTCACTCTTCAAGAAGAATCAAAGAAAATCACCAAAGCCGTCGAAGCTGAGCTGGAGGCTCGCTTCAGAGAGGTAGAGCCATTAGAGAGTATGATGGCGTCGGTTGTTGAGAGAGAAAGGCAGTGCAAATATCTGCTTGAAGAGATAAGCATCAAGACTGCTGAACTAGTGGCGCCCTCCATGGATAAAACCCAGCAGATGCTTCAAGCTATCTTCAATACAGTCAACTCTCTTCAACAATCCTTCTCCGGAAAATCTATCATCCTAACCCCTGGCAATGATGATGCCAAAAAGGGGGAAGGACAAGTGAAGCTAGGAAGGGAAGGACTGATACATGAAGGAGGAGTTGGGGGCTCAGGGGGAAGTAGAGTTGGTATGGAGTTGATGTTGGAGGGAGGCAGTAGTGATGGAGGTGTGAAGGAGGTAGTAGATGAAGCGAGGGCTCTTGGAAAGACGAAGCTCACGGAGGAGGAGTTATTAAAAAATCTTGAAGAGCCCAGCAGGCCGCTTCAGGAGAAGGTGCTTGCCGCTTCAATTGCAAAACACCCTCCAGTGACCGTGTTCACAAAGGAGGAAAAGCGGAGGCAGGTGGATAAGGATGCTGCCATGGCGTGGGAGATGGAGCAACTAACAAAACTTTCTGTTGGTGCAGGTGCTTCGTCTAGTTCCAAAGCGGCTGCTTTACCCAAAGCGCCCGCTTCAGCCGCCGCACTAGCTCCAACTGCCGCACTCGCTTCATCCGCAGTCGTCCCCTCAAGTGCTGCCAAGAAGGACATGCCACCTCCCCCACCACCGAAGCAGTCATTGAAGCGAGCTGCTCCAGATTCTAAGCAAGATGACCCCGAGGCCAAGCGCCAAAAGGTCAAGCAAGCAGTCGCTTCAAAAGCTGGAAGAGAGGAGAGGAAGAGGAAGGAAAGAGAAGAGGGAAGGAGCAAAGGCGAGAGGAAGGAGAGGAGTAATGAAAGGCGACTCCAAGTGATCAACGCACGGATCGAGGAACACTTCAGTGAAGTGTTACTCATCCAGTCTTCATTAGTGCGCAGCGCCTTCATCCCTCTTATGCCAGAAGAGTCCGAAGCATGTGAAGCTCAAGCCATAATTGATGCATGTGACGTGACTACAAAGGAGATGGTTGAGTCTGGTCGATATCCTCTCAAGGAGGAGCAAGATTACATTCGCAAACGACTCAATGCGAAGCGTCCATCGTGGAACAGCGAGTCGGGAGCAAAATTCAAAAAGACTATGGCTCAACTGTCAAGCAGGTCAGAGGAGGAGTTGGCCAAACGGAGGGATGAGCACCTGGACGGAAGGGAAATCGAGGATTTCATTCCGAGAGATCTACTCGAGCTGTGGCTGTACTACAAAGACCTATTCATCAAAGCCTATTATTTCTGGGAGGTAGTGCCGCTGCAAAATGAGTGTTCTCGAATAAGTGCTCTCAACAACTTCCTTGCCACCTATGACGACAGATTGCGCCGCAAAATCTTTACAATGGCTGAACAAGCAGAGCCCAAGCCAATTGTTGTCAAGGTACCAGCTTTAAAGGAATTCCCCATGCCTTATCATCCAGGCACGGACGTTCCTAACAGAGGAATAATTGATGAGGAAGTAACTGAAGCCTTCAGGCTGGAGAGTGCATGGAGAAGACCTAGTATCCACACAGTAGACTCTATGGAATCAAGAGTTCTATCAGCTTACGTGGATACTGCTGCTGTTGAAGAAGAGAAGAAGGAGGAAGAAGGAAAGGAGGAGGAGAAGGAGGATGAAGCTGCAGGAAACCTTTGAGTTTCAAGCTTCTAAACATATCTTTTTGTGAACTGCCTTGTTCATCTATCTATTTTCAATTTCTGTCTCCTCTGTGTCATTTACTCGCTTTGTGAATGACTTTACATTTTTGCTACAAACTCATTAATTTAACCAAAAAAAAAGGGAAGGAACTTAAAAGAAAATTACAAACGAAACTGCAAAGGAAGCAGTCGCTTGGAGTTCCCTTCACGGTTAGATAGACTAGATTTATTTTTATCTAAGTCGTATGGGTTTTGGCATCATCAAAAAGGGGGAAATTGTTGGGAATTGTTAAGGACTAAATTGTTAAGGGGGAACTACATGGGATATTTGATAAATAAAGTCATTTGTTTTGATTAGATCCCAAAACCCCAAGCGTCCTATTCCTAAGCGACCCATTTTGATGTAGTTTATAGGTTAGAATTTTTCTAAGCCTACTCTGTTAGGATGGCTCTTTTATTTTGCTTAGATTAGGCTTCAAAAGTTCAAGTGAAGGCCACTCGCTTGAGTGTGTTTTCCAAAGCGAAGCGGGTCAAGCAAACTGAAGTGAAGCGTGCCGAAGAATAGCGAAGCGAAGCGATCGCTACAGTAGACTCAAAGTGAGTCTGCCAAAGCGAAGCGAAGCGAGCGCTACAGTTCAAAGCAAAGCGAAGCGAAGCGAGCGCTACAGTGGAATCAAGTGAACCCACTAAAGCGAAGCGAAGCGTGCGCTACAAAGAAAAGCCGAAGCGAGTCAACACGAGTCAACACTTAATTAAGTAGCGTCACGGGAAATTTATTTCTCAAGTGGCTCACTACAAATATGACTATGAAGCGACTCACTTCAGAGCGGCCGCTACAACTTCAAAGCGAAGCGAGCCACTACCTACCAGAAAGCGACAGCACAAATTCCCGCTCCGAATTTGAACTCCAGTCAACTGGAGATCTTCGCATTTATTACGAGATCTCCACGTGTCGACTCAAGAGAGGAGCAGAGGAGTTGACTGCCAGGCCGACAAGGCGCCGTAACAGTACTGGGTCGCTCCAGTTACTGTTGAAATTGGAACTTAGCCATTTCCGGCAAAAATCCAAAACTGCGCATCTGAAAAGTAGCCAGCCTGTGCAAGTACTGTCGAGAGGAGGAGGGACAAGGTCACCAACCAAGCAACGGATCTCAGCCAACCCTCCGCCTATAAATAGTGAAGGATCACAACGTGAAGAAGTAGAACACTACCTGCGCATACGAGCCTACTGCAAACAAACACTCCCCAGCTTTCTAGCAATCTTCGAGTTTTTGTTTCAAGTGTTCTCCGAGTTTCCAGTTCATCGGAACTCGTCTTCACAACCTTCACACTTAGAGTCTAAGCCCATTCCATATCCAAGCTTAGAAGAAGAGCTCTAGCCATCTTTGCACTTATTGTAAAGAGCTCTTCATAGTGTGTTTCGTCAACCAAAAACCCTAAACTCTGTCTGTTAGGTTTTGGAGTGTTGTCGTTAGGTTGTCCAGATCCAAGGCCCTTCTTTCATCGATTGAAGAAGCCTCGATCGTAGAGTTGAGATCCAAGCTTACACTTACATCGTTTGTGTAAAGCTCGATCGAAGCTAGGCTGTAAGGAGAGCCCGCAATCTCCCTGTCTGTTTTGACTGAAGCAAGTGAAGCTTCCAGTCTTTGTTAGGTTTGCGTAGTGAACCCGCAATCACTACTTCTGTCGTTTGATCTAGGCGAGTGAAGCCCGATCTCGACCAGGTTTTTGAAGGACCCGTAACCTTCAAGTTCTTGAGTGAAAAGAACGGTTGCCGTCGTGCAACAAAGTGGACGTAGGAGCGTTATCTCCGAACCACTATAAATCTTCGTGTCGTATCTCTCTTACCTTAATCTCATTACAGTATTCGATTATCCATTGCACGTGCATATAAACAAACTTAACTTGGATTTTCAATTACTTAGGAAAGATTTTAGCTCACCAAATTCCGCACAAAGAGTAAAGTCTCACTCTTGATCAAGCTCTAAGCTTAGGTCAAGAGATTCGTGATTGCGTTAGATCTAGCCCTCGGCTAGGTCTTAGTATTTCCAAAAAGCACTTTACTTTATACTCTGAGTTAAGGAATTGAAGTTGAAAAACTTCAAAATACGTATTCACCCCCCCCCCCCCCCCCCCCCCCCGCTCTACGTATTTTTCCTATAGCAAACCGGGACCAACAAGAATGGAATGCAGAATTCACCAGACAACTCAATGCTTATGGCTTGATTCCTTCTATACATGATCCTTGTCTTTTCAGTAAAGGTGAGGGTGATCAGTTCCTTTGCATTATTGTGTATGTTGATGATATTCTAGTTAGTGGGCCTTCTTTGCATTTGATTGAGGATTGCAAGCACTTTCTGCATTCTACATTCACTATCAAGGATTTAGGTTATGCCAAATTCTTCCTTGGCATGGAGATTGCCAAAGGAGAAGATGGCACTTCCTTGAATCAGAGAAAATACATCTTGGAGATTCTCTCCAACAATGGGATGTTGTGTTGTAAAGCTGCTGCCACACCACTTCCACCTGGACTTGTGCTTACATAAGGAAGAGAAGAAGATGAACTCAAACAACCAGAGGTGTATAGAAGGCTTGTTGGCAAGACCTCACTCATGCCTCTCAACAACTCAGTCACTTCATGGCAAGTCCTACCTCAGTGCATTGGAATGCAGCACTTCATGTTCTCCGATATTTAAAGGGTCTCCTTCATTAGGGGTTTTCTATCCTGCATCTCAATCGTTTGATTTGAGAGGTTTTTCAGATGCAGATTGGGGTACTTGCTCTGATACTAGAAGATCACTTACAGGATTCTGCATCTATCTTGGAGATTCTTTATTATCCTGGAAATCTAAGAAGCAAAACACAGTTTCTTCCTCTTTTGCAGAGGCAGAATATAGAGCCTTGGCAATCACTACTAGAGAGCTCATCTGGATTGCTAGTCTCTTGAATGTCTTCCATATCATCCCAAAGCTACCTATTCCTCTCTACTGTGACAGTGTTGCTGCTATACAGATAACCAAGAATCATGTGTTTCATGAGTGCACGAAACACATTGATATAGATTGCCATGTGGTGCGAGAGAAATATGTCTCTGGTTTTCTCCACCCTGTGAGTGTTTCCTCTGTCAATCAGCTAGCAGATTTCTTTACCAAACCCCTCTCAAGTCCTCGCTTCTGTGATCTCTTATGCAAGATGGGATTGTTGGATTTCCATCACTTCCATCTTGAGGGGGGGGTGTTGAAGATGATGGTGTTGTTTCCACGTTGAATGCATGAAGAGAAGATGAAGATGATATTTTGTTGTTAATGGGTTTCGAACCTTGAACTGGAGAACTTTTATTAAACATTTCTTTTTGCGTCTTATCTTAACGGTCCACGTGTGTGGCTAGGATATGTTGCGATTAGGTTTGAGTTAGTTGAAGTCGTGTTTCCTTAGTTTAGCACTTTTGGCTAAACTAAAACCTAAGTATAAATATGGATGAAGTGCAGCTGTGCATGTACTTTTTTGCATAAACTTTAGATCTACAAACTTGAACGTAAAAGATTGGATTTTTATCAACTTTTCTTCTTCCTTTTTCACTCAATCGAGCTTCTTAGCTCAACATTTCTTCAGTTTTCACTGCAGACCCCAATCAGAAACCCAACACGTGTAACTTTACCTACTTGCTTCCAGCTCGGCTCCAATCGACTGACGGCTCAACTCCATTAGAACTTCCTCATTTACATGTTTTCACTCATTTTTTACATAATTAATTAAATTAGCACATTTTAATTTATAATTTACTTTTTGTTGTCGTGTGAATTTCCTTTTTAATGCTAAGAACTATTGCATGATTTTCAATCACTAAGATAAGATATACGATTTTATGATGCCATTATTATGAAAATCTAAGAATTGATCATTAATAACTACTGCTCCCTCTGTTCCACTTATTTGACTTGTTTCATTTCAGTATAGAATAGTATAGCGTCAAAAGTAAAAATAAGGGGTTCAGATTGAAAAGTAAGGGATTAATTCTTTCCATTTTAGTAAACAAATCAATTAAAACAAGACGCTTCAATTATGAAAAGCAACCAAGTGAAGTGAACTGACTATCCATTAGTATTAGTTAAGTTAAACTATTGGAATTTCGAGAAATAAATTGGTGATTGGTGATTATATTAATGCAAACATATTTAGTAAATATATAATAAATTATTTCTATGAGCATATTGATACTCTCTTTGTTTCACGTCAGTATATATATTATTTTTTGATACAAGATTTTAAGAATACTGTTAAAATTATTATACTACTCCCTCTGGTTCAAATATTCCGATATTTATAAAAGGTGTCGGAATATTTGAACCGGATAGAGTTTATATAGGGTTGTCCTACTTTAGTAGTAATGTTTTATAAAATGGAAAAAAAAAAATTATCTTTAGATTTTTCAACATTGAACCCTTACTTTTCACTTTTAACACTATACCTAAAATATCGTAATAGAATATATATATATATATATATATATATATATATATATATATATATATATATATATATATACTGACGTGGGACGGAGGGAATATCACAATGTTTGTAAGAAATAACTTTTTATATGTTTGATAAATATGTTCACATTAATATCATCACTAATCAGCATATTATCATTCAAAATCCCATAGCTTAACTTAATTAATACTAACTAATACTCCAATAATACAAATTTCTTAGACTTTCGTAATTATGCAATAATAAATCGTACTATATTATATCTTAGGTAGTAAAATATACAATAATTTTTTTAGCATTAAAAAGGACATTCACACGTTATAAAAGTGAATTAATAAATTAAAAAGTGCGAATTTAATTGTGTAGAAAATGATTGAAAATAAGTTGCACAATCTTTGTCACGTGAGTAAGTAAACTGAAACACGTGTGTGTCATATAAATGAGGAAGGTTTAATGGAGTTGAGCCGTCAAGTTAATTGGAGTCGAGGCCGAAGCAAGTTGGTAAAGTAATTTTACACGTGGTGGGTTTTGGAATGGGGTCTGCAGTGCAAACATTTTCAGCATCGGATTTGCCCTAAAATATTAGAGATGAGCTTGGACGGTGAAGTGAGAATCGCGTCGATTTCCAGATAAAAACTGGACCATCTATTCACCCATCTCCTCTTGTTTTACAAAATTTTGCCACCCGCAATTTTTGGGTAAATGATAACTTATGGCCCTAACTTTCACCATTTTTTTTATTTATGGCCCCCAACTTCAATTTTTTCTAAAATTGTCCTGAACATTCATTTAGTTTTTTAAAAATGGCCCGCCATTTGTTTCGGGTCGGCCACGCTGAATCAGCTCCCCCAATTTCCTCAAACACCTTCCTCAATCCTCAATTTGAAAATTAGGGCACAACTCTCTCCCTCTAATCCCTTACATCGTCGCCGTTCTGCTCTTCCATCACGTCTATGACTAACACCAATTCCTCGTGTTGCAGCCGCTTCGAGGATGGCTTTGTTCTATATCTCTCTCGGTTGTTAGCTTGGTGTTGATTTTTTTTTTCCCCTTCAAATTTGAGATTTGGAGATTGTTTCACTAAAAAGTATTCGCAATAGAACGAAATCCTATCGTAGCACTAGCAAGTAAAACCAAAGTATCGAATCTCAAGGAAAACTTAACAGGGCAATCAATTATGTAGTAAAACTTAATCTAGCCTAAAACTAAGAAAGCAATTAAAAGATATTTTTGGGTTTTGGTTTTAAAATCCTAGGCAATAAAATAAATCAAAGCAATATTAAAGCAAGTAAATAACTAATCTAGAACTCAAAAATAAATCTAAGAATTAAACTAAGAAAACGATTAAACTACCTAGGCAAGAATCGAAAGGAAAGCAATAAAGAAAGCAACAAAGAAAGCAATAACTAATCTAGACATGATGAATGAAATCTGGAAATTTTAAGGAAAATTAATCTAACTTTGAAAGCTTTGAAAACGAGAGAATTGAAACTTGAGAAAAACGAATCTAAACTTTAAACTAGAAATCGAAAGAACGAAATTAAAGCTAAGCAAATTAAACGAAGCAATTAAGAGAACGAATCTAAAACTAAAGCAAAGCAATTAAAGCAAATAAACGAAAGCAATAAAAGAACTTACGCGAATTAAACGAAGACGAAGAACTTGAATTAAATAAAGAAGTCTTGAATTAAACAAACTACGAATCTGGATCCGAACAATAGAAAGCTAATAAAAAGTGTTTAAGTGCTGAAAACTAAAGCTAAAATATGCTAAAAGATAATATAAGATGATACAAAATTCGTCCAAGGCACTAGTATATATACTAGGAAGAAAACCTAATTAAATAAGGAAACACAGCTGGACGCCGACTTTTGGCCGATCGGCCAGATGCTGAAGGAATTCTGGCCGGTCGGCCAGATCAGGAACTGCATAAACCCTTCGCATGTGTTTGGCCGCTCGTCCAGATGTTGCATGAATTCTGGCCGGTCGGCCAGATCAGGGACTGCTGAGCCCTTGCATAAACATTTGGCCGATCGTCCAGATTCCTAAGGAAATCTGGCCGATCGGCCAGATCAGGTTCTGGTCTCTCACGGCTTTTCCTTCTCTTCGTGCACTTTCGTCCCGTTTTCTTCCAATTTCTCACCTTTTGCTCCTACGATACCCAAAGCTCCAAACAAACAATCATAGCCAAAAGACACACTAAAAGACACAAAAACATAATGAAAACGAACACGAAAACGCAACGAAAAACCTAACAACTAAACACCAATCAAACTCCCCCACACTTAGACCTTTGCTTGTCCTCAAGCAAAACAAAATAAACAATAGACTCAAGTATTGTGAACTATATAGGCCTCAAAACTTTTCAAAAACAAACTCTCATGTTCATGATCAAAACTATGCACACAACCTTAGCATCAATCAACACAATCAACTCAACTAATTCAAAGTATGCTAATCCATCAAAGAACACTCTCCAACATGTGAAAGTTTGTATATGAAAGTGAACACTCAACTCTTTCAAAGAAAAGATGTAATATAATGCACATCAAGAGGGTTCACTCAACATCAATGCAATGCAACATGTTTACCATAAGCTTGCCTTCAATCTCAACATCTCCACCTAATGTAATACTTACAAACTAAGATCAAAAAGGTCTTAATATAAGCTTGTAATGTAGGGACATTGGTTAAGGTAGGGAATATATAGGCTAAGTGACTCAAAATGCTCTAAATCATCAAACTCTTTTTCAACTCCAACCAAAGTATGGATTTTTATCTCCATCTTCTACCCTCCAACACACCAAATACAAACTCAAAGATGCTAAAATATCAACTATACAAATCAAAGCTAACTATCCCCTTATGCTTATTTTTTCTCTTTTCTTCTTTTTTTTTTCTTTTTTTTTTCTAGAGCTCAACTAATAAATGTTCTTTCTAATGTTGAACAAAGGCTCTATATTTTTTTTTTTCTTATCTTATCTTTTTTTTTTTTCTTTTAAGCTCATAGGGATAGCTAACTACACTTAAACAAGCATCTAAAATTTCTTCTCTTTCTCTCCTTCTACACCACAACAAATATTTTCCAATTATCTCTTTCCATATCACCAACTACAACTAAGGATACCCATAATCATCCAAACCTCCTATCATCCGGTTTCACAAAGAACGGCTAATAAAGGCTCAAAAGGGGTAAACAAAGGATTATGAACAAGGTTAGTGTATAGGAATCATGTGGCTACGAAAGAATGGCCTAAGATCATCTCCTAGTTCGTAAATATACTAAGGTCTTGATGGAGAAACAAAGCAAGTTCTAGAAACAATGAAACATGCATGATCACTCAATCAAAGAATAGGCATAAATATGCACAAATAGCTCAAATCTCACGGGTTCAAACTAACTAGTTCCCGACATCCTAGCATACATCAAATTCATCGAATAAAATGCGTCGCTTCGCCAAGGTTCCATGCATAATAAAGATCATGAATTTTTCCAAAAATCAACGCAATTCTCTATCATTGGCCAAGTCCACAATACTATCATCACATGCTCATTTGACTCAATTAACACCTAAGACTCAACAAAATTAAAAACTACATGCCAAAAGTTCAAAGACCCCCCCCCCCCCCCCCCCACACTTAAAATCAAGCAATGTCCCCATTGCGAGAAAATAAAAAGAAAAGGGATAAAGAGAACTTATCGCAATATGACGAACACAAATACCCAAAATCTCGAGAGACTCCAAGTATCACCTACAAAACAAACATAAAACAAAACACAAAAGCGTAAAATCGAACAAAATAAAGAAATCAAAATAAAAGACTCAAAACAAAACACGAAACAAGGCTATGATCAATTGAATGGACCTCCGAACCGTGGGTCATTCCATCGGGGATCGTGCGGAGACCAATAACGGGGATCATTCGGGTTTGGTGGAGCGGAGGTGGAGCCAATGGAGAAGTCGGTGTACCGCATCAAATGGCCCTCGATGTTCGACACCCGCCTATCCAAGCCCGTCACTTGGGTCGACAAAGAATCGAACTGATCAAACACACCTTGTTGAAAGTGTGTAAAATCAGCCCGAAAGTCGGCCCAATAGGGCGGGACTTCGGCCTCCATATTCTGACGAGCCCGGACGCGATCTCTCCTAGTGTAGTAGTGAACAATTCGCTCATCATCGTCCGGGACATGCTGCTGCTCCTCCTCGTCTCCGTTCCCGTCGTCCTCGCCTTCCTCTTCCCCTTCTTCTTCCTCTTCTTGTGCCTCTTCTTGTTGTTCAACGTCTTCCTCCTCTTGGTGCTCGGCTTCTTGCCCGGCTCTTCGAATACGACGCGGGTCAGCATAGTATGCACGAACAGAGGCTCGGTCCTCAACCCGAGTAAACTCGGTTGGACTCCTCATCAAGTGGGCATTGATCAACTCGGTGGATGACATCTCCACACTCTGCACCAACCCTTCGGCCTCCGAAATATCCACGCCAAAGTGACGAGCTAGAGCCGTCGCGATATATCCAAGTGTGGGATGAGCGCCTTTCTTTGACTGCACGTTCGAGAGCTGCGTCCATATGAATGGAGCCAAGCACACCTTCCGATTGAACCTAGCACACCAAAGCAAATAAACCTCCATGCCCGTTACCTTACTAGCCTCCTTTTTACCGGAGACCATGTTAGATATGAAGCGATGGAGTATGATCAAAGCATCATCGCGTAAAAAGGCACTAGACACACCCGAAGTTTTGAAATTATTAACACCCGTCAATTCCATCCAAGCCTCATTAATATTAAAATCCGCAGGCACACAATCAGCGATATTAGGATGAGCACGAAAACCAAATACCGTTTTCATCGTTTCCTTAGAAACTTCCCACAAGACACCACGAAAAGTGCATTCCATCACAACATCATTACCACGTCTAGATAATCGAAAACTACTACACATCTCTAGACACAAACTATCATGCGCCTCCCATTGTCTAGACATTTTGCATTAATCCTAATCGAAGAGCATATTCGCGAATAGTCGGAAAAATAGACAAACGTCTCAAAAAATCCATATTGTAATGCCTAGGAGGACGTATATCAAGACCTTTCAAACGGAGGTAGAGATTTGTAGTAGCGTACCTATCGGTTTCAAAAGGAACCCGTTGGCGACGCCCGTACTCCTGCTCATTGTCACCCGGTGAGTGGTGATCGAGACTCACAATAAAGGGAGTACGATTCATGGTGATGGTGTGAGGATGTTGACAAAGAATGGTACGCGAACGGAGCACGAACGACGAAGACGAAAAACTGGGCAGCCGTCAATCTGGCCGGTCGGCCAAATTTGCCTGGATTCTGGCCGGTCGGCCAAATGGTCTTCTGGCCGGTCGCGGGAAGCTGGCCGAGCGCGGTGACGCGGCGGCGACTGGAACGACGGCGGTGGCGGCAGGCGGCGACGGCGAGGCAGGCTGCTACGGCTAACGGCGTCGGTACGGACGACGTCGGCGTTGACGGCTGGAAATGGCGGCGTTGGTGCTGACGACGGCGGTTTGGCCGGTGGCTGACGGCGGCGGGCGGTGTTGAACGGCGGCGGCTGTGGTTCTGAACGGCGGAGGGCGGTGTGGTGCACGAGCTGCGGCTGTGGTGCGGCTGGTCTGTGGGAGAATAGATAGAAAAGAGAAGGAAGGAGATTAGAGGGAAAAAGGTAGGTTAAATCAAAATTCAATGGGCCAAAAATCGGCAAGGAGTAGGGCCCACAGATTTTGGCCGATCGGCCAAAATTCGTAAAGAATCTGGCCGGTCGGCCAGATCAGCTACTGGCCACGATCTGCTTTGTTCAGTTCTGGCCGATCGTCCAGAATCCTTAGGGAATCTGGCCGATCGGCCAGATCAGCCGCTGGGTAATCGACGCTTATTCCTGCAAAAAGGCACTAACTAACACGAAAATCGAAGGTTAACAAGAAATACAATGAAAAATACTAAATCTAAATTTTTTTTTTTTTACGTGGGTTGCCTCCCACCAAGCGCTCGTTTATCGTCATTAGCTTGACGTACCAAATACTCAAGAGGAGAGTGGGGGGTCGAAGATGAGAATCGTCTCCACCGTGTGAGGAAGTGTCGTCCCTTCGATGTACGGCTTCAATCGTTGCCCGTTGACCGAGAAGATGTATCCCGAATCCTCGTTCTTGATCTCTACCGCGCCATGAGGGAAGACTTGTACCACCGTGTATGGACCTCCCCACCTAGACTTAAGCTTACCCGAAAATAAACGAAGACGAGAGTGAAAGAGAAGTACCTTCATTCCGGGTTTGAAATCCTTGTAGGCTATGCGTCTATCATGTAGACGTTTCACCTTGTCCTTGTAGATCTTGGCATTGTCGTAGGCTTCATTCCTTAGCTCGTCGAGCTCCTCCATTTGCAAGATTCTCCGATCGTGAGCATCGTCGAGGTTGAAATTGATGCGCTTGAGAGCCCAATATGCCTTGAACTCGATCTCAACGGGCAAATGGCACGACTTACCATAGACGAGCCTATAGGGACTCATCCCAAGCACGCCTTTGTAAGCCGTACGATATGCCCAAAGAGCGTCGTTCAACTTGTCGGCCCAATCCTTCCTCGATGGCTTGACCGTCTTCTCTAAAATCCCCTTGATTTGTCGATTGCTCGTCTCCGTTGTCCCGAGGTTTGTGGATGATAAGGAGTCGCCACCTTGTGAGTGATGGCGTTCTTCTTCATGAGCTTGGCGAACAATTTGTTGCAAAAATGCTTTCCCCCATCACTAATGATCACACGAGGGAAACCAAACCTACACAAAATATTTTCCTGCACAAACTTCAAGACAACGTGAGAATCGCATGTCCTTGTGGGAATGGCTTCAACCCACTTGGACACATAATCAACCGCAAGTAAAATGTATTCAAAACCATGGGATTTAGGAAAAGGTCCCATAAAGTCGATGCCCCACACATCAAAAATCTCAACCACTAAAATAGGATTAAGGGGCATCTCATTACGGCGACCTATAGAACATGTGCGTTGGCAACGATCGCATGCAAGGTAGAAGGCTTGAGCATCCTTGAACAAGGTAGGCCAATATAATCCACTTTGTAGCACCTTATGAGCAATCTTTTGGCCTCCAAAATGTCCTCCACTCGGCTCCTCTTGACAATGTCGCAACACCTCGGTTTGCTCGTGGTCGGGAACGCACCTTTGAATCACCTCGTCCTTCCCAAGCTTGAACAAGTGAGGATCCTCCCAATAGTATTGCCTACACAAACGAAGAAACCTTTTCTCTTCTTGAGCGTTAAGGACGGGTTTAGTGTCCTTATCGGCCAAGTAATTAGCAATATCGGCAAACCAAGGAGTAGCATTCACTTCATTAACATTCTCAAAGGGAAAGGAATCACAAATATCATCAAGAGAAGCATAAGGGGGAGGTGAATCGAGACGAGAGAGATGGTCGGCCACAAGATTGTCACTACCCTTCCTATCACGAATTTCAATATCAAATTCTTGCAATAATAAGACCCATCTAATTAACCTAGGTTTTGCTTGGGCTTTAGTCAAAAGATGTTTAAGAGCACCATGATCACTATAAATAATCACCTTAGACCCTATGATGTATGATCTAAATTTATCTAAGGCAAAAACAACAGCAAGCATCTCTTGTTCGGTGGTGGTGTAATTCGCTTGACCAGGATTAAGAGTTAAACTAGCATAGTAAATCACACGAAGCATCTTATCGACTCTTTGACCCAAAACAGCCCCTACGGCATTATTCGACGCATCACACATAATCTCAAAAGGCAATGACCAATCGGGACCAACTACAACGGGAGCAGAGATGAGTTTTTCTTTTAAAGTGAGAAAAGCATTCATACAAGACTCATCAAAGTGGAAAGGCACATCTTGAGCAAGCAATCGACAAAGAGGTTGGCTAATTTTAGAAAAATCCTTAATAAATCGTCTATAAAAGCCCGCATGACCAAGGAACTCCTAATACCTTTGACATCACTAGGTGGTGGCAAATTTTCAATCACCTCCACTTTCGCTTTGTCGACCTCTATGCCCTTACTCGAAACTACATGGCCTAGAACAATTCCACTTCTAACCATAAAATGACTCTTTTCCCAACTCAAAGTAAGACCACTCTCAATGCATCTCTTAAGGACTCTCTCTATTTTCATCAAGCAATCATGGAAAGACGACCCAAAAACAGAAAAATCATCCATAAAGATCTCTACAAAATCACCGATAAATTCCGAAAAAATAGACATCATGCATCTTTGGAATGTACCCGGTGCGTTGCAGAGACCAAATGGCATCCTCCTATAAGCGTAGGTCCCAAAAGGGCTAGCGAAGGCCGTCTTCGATTGATCCTCCGGAGCTATCGCGATTTGGTAGTAACCTGACAAGCCATCTAGAAAACAATAAAATTCTTGCCCGGGTAACTTATCAAGCATTTGATCAATGAAAGGGAGAGGAAAGTGGTCCTTTTTGGTGGAAGCGTTGAGCTTCCTATAATCGATGCACATCCTCCACCCGGTAACCGGGCGCGAAACGACCAACTCATCCTTCTCGTTCTTTGACACCGTAATTCCTCCCTTCTTTGGAACGACGTGCACCGGGCTAACCCACTCACTATCGGCGATGGCATAGATAATCCCCTCCGCCAATAGCTTGTAGATCTCCTTGCGCACGACCTCCATGAGCATTGGGTTGAGCCTCCTTTGTCCATCTCGTTTGGGGCGAGCGCCTTCTTCGAGATTGATGCGATGCATGCACGTGGCCGGGCTAATTCCTCTAATATCCGCCAAGCTCCATCCAAAAGCGAGCTTGTTCTCCTTGAGTATGCCCACCAAAGCTCCTTCCTCTGCAAGAGACAAAGAAGAAGAGATGATTACGGGTTTTTGATTGCCTCCCTCTAAAAATATATACTTCAAATGCGACGGCAGCTCTTTCAACTCCAACGGCTCCGGAATCTTTGAGCCGGGCTCGGGGTCTTGAGGGGGAAATGGAAGTTTGATCCCGATGTCTCTCTCCATTCGCTCCCATTCCATTTGATCTCCGGATCCCCAACATACTTCCTCGGTGTCGAAATCCTGCACAAAAGAGCACTCGGCCAAGGCATCAACCTTATCGATGAAAGAACAATTATCAATCAAATTAACTGATGACATAGGCCGACTCTTATGCACAAAAAACGAAACATCCTCTCCTAAAACGGACATCTTAATCACACCACTCTTCACATCAATCAAGGTATTAGTAGTGGCCATGAAAGGACGACCTAGCAAAAGTGTGTGCTCAATACCATTCTCTTGCACCTCACCTATCTCTAAAACCACGAAATCAACGGGAACTATCAAACCCCCTACGCGAACAAGAATATCCTCAATAATACCTCTAGGGTACCTAATAGACCTATCCGCCAATTGAAGGCTCATGCGAGTGGGTTTAAGTTCTCCTAACTCTAATTGCTTAAAGATAGAATAAGGCATGAGATTAATACCGACACCCAAATCTAGCATACCACATGCTTCCTTACCATTACCTAAAGAGATAGTGATAACGAAAGAACCTGGATCTCGTTGCTTAGGTGGAAGAGGGTGTTGCATAATTTATGTCACCACCTCCGATACCGCAATCGTCTCCATCTCATCGAACGGCTTCTTCCTCGATGTCAACTCCTTCACGAACCTCACGAACGGCGGCACGTTGCGAATAACATCAAGGAGAGGCAAGTTCACGTCCACCTTTGAAAGGAGCTTGTAAAGATCAGCGAATTGTTGATCGCGCTTCTTGTTCTTCACACGACTTGGATAAGGAATGGGAGGAACATAAGGATTGGAAGTCTTGTGTAGAGGTGGGGCTTCCTTCTCGGGCTCTTCGGACTCCGTGTGCTGCTCACCTGATTTGGCCGATCGGCCAGAGTCAGGGTGACTTGGCCGATCGTCCAGATTGGTTGCTGGGTGCTCTGGCGAGTTTGGAATTCTGGCCGAGCGGCCAGAATCTGGCCGACCGTCCAGATCAGCTACTGGACGGGGCTCGGGTGCCTGCGTTTTGGCCGATCGGCCAACATCTGGCCGACCGTCCAGATTGGGGGCTGGACGGACGTGTTGATGTGGAGGTGCCGCCGGCGTCTTCGGTCCATTCCAACGGGGGCTCGGGCCCCATCTATCTCCCATGCGTCCTTGAGGTGGCATTGTCACTCCATTATCCACGTGTCTCCCGCTCCGCAACACCGAGACAGCTTGGGCTTGATGCGGTGGAAAAGGAGGAACATATGGGGGATATGGCACCTCGTTAGCTTGTTGTGGTTGAATCCCTTGGCTCGGAATCCGCCCCGGTTGTTGCATCAAGTGCATAGATCCAGAAATTTGGCCAATGGCCGTCTCGAGCCGCTTTATGTTTGCATCAAGTGCATGGAAACGATCCTCATCGGCGGGAGGCTTTTGTGGAGGTCCTTGAGGACGAGAATTTGGGTATGGTGGTGGTGGGCTAGGAGTAGGTTGAGGTGGGTAGTATGGAGGTGGTGGATAATATGGATTTGGAGGGTAGTGAGGAGGTGGATAATATGGTGGAGGTTGAGAGTAGTAGCGATTTTGTGGAGGAGGATAGGGATTATTATATGATGGAGGACGCCTATTTGGATAGGTAGGGGGGTTACCTTGCCCTTGTGTCGGCCTCGGATTTTGGTAGCGTCCATTATATCCCCCTTGGTATCCTTGAGGTGGTACTTGAGGTGGGTATCCTTGAGCGGCGTACACCTCGGCTCCTCCTTCGTATGGAAACTCTCCCATGTTGTGGCACACCTCCTTGATGTGACCAAGCTCTCCACAAATCTCGCATTGGTCCGGCTTCCTCTCTTCCTCCTTCGGGGCCGGTGCACTTTGCTTAATCTTCAAGTTCTCGAGATCCCTATACATGTCGGCAATTTGCTTCTTCAAGTCGGGGCTCATCGAAACTGCACTCGCCTCCACTTTCCTTGGCCTAGCTGATTTTTGTTGAGAACTCGCAGCGAGCGTCTCGAATATATCCTTCAACTCTTCAGCTGTCTTGACCACAATGTTGCCTCCGGCCGAACTATCCACCATGAACTGACAAGTCTGGTTGAGGGCGTCGTAGAAATATTGCCAGAGCAACTCCGGTGCCATTTGATGATGAGGGCATTGTTGAAGTAGCTCTTGGAACCTCTCCCATGCTTCGTGAAATGGCTCATCGTTGTCTTGGGAGAAATTCATAATCTTTGACCGCACCTCTTGAGTCTTGCGGTTGGGATAGTACTTGAGCATGAACTTCTCGCACACCGCATTCCATGTGGCGAGAGAGTTGGCCGGGAGCGCCAAATACCACGACTTTGCTCGATCCTTCAAGGTGTACGGGAAGCACTTCATCTTCAGATTGTCCTCCGTGAGTCCCGAAAGTGGGAAAGTCTGAACCACCGTGCAAAACTCTCGGATGAACGTCAAGGCATCTTCGTTGGGCAGCGCGTGGTAGGATGGGAGCAACGCCATGTGGTGAGGTTTAAGCTCATGATTCCTGACCGCTTCCGTCAGGACAATCGCCGAAGTGGTGGCTGTGAATGTGGGGCGAGCAAAATCGCCCATGACTCTAGCTGCCATGGCTTCGGGTTCTGCAAACAACAAGACTAAACCAAAGTCTTGAGAATCGATCTCCTCCTTCTCCTTCGCGGCAAAGATCGCTTTCCTTTGATGGATGTTGTCGAAGTAGGGCGCTAAATTCCTTTGAAGACTTCGGCGACCATGCATAAACAACACTCAACAAAAGGGTTAAACGCACCGAGTGGGAGAAACAAGAAATCGAATAAACAGAAATAAAAATAAAACGAATAAAAGTACTACACAATCAAACGCCTAAAGTTTTCTCCGGCAACGGCGCCAAAATTTGTTTCACTAAAAAGTGTTCGCAATAGAATGAAATCCTATTGTAGCACTAGCAAGTAAAACCAAAGTATCCAATCTCAAGGAAAACTTAACAGGGCAATCAATTATGTAGTAAAACCTAATCTAGCCTAAAACTAAGAAAGCAATTAAAAGATATTTTTGGGTTTTGGTTTTAAAATCCTAGGCAATAAAATAAATCAAAGCAATATTAAAGCAAGTAAATAACTAATCTAGAACTCAAGAAATAAATCTAAGAATTAAACTAAGAAAACGATTAAACTACCTAGGCAAGAATCGAAAGGAAAGCAATAAAGAAAGCAACAAAGAAAGCAATAACTAATCTAGACATGATGAATGAAATCTGGAAATTTTAAGGAAAATTAATCTAACTTTGAAAGCTTTGAAAACGAGAGAATTGAAACTTGAGAAAAACGAATCTAAACTTTAAACTAGAAATCGAAAGAACGAAATTAAAGCTAAGCAACTTAAACGAAGCAATTAAGAGAACGAATCTAAAACTAAAGCAAAGCAATTAATGCAAATAAACGAAAGCAATAAAAGAACTTACGCGAATTAAACGAAGACGAAGAACTTGAATTAAATAAAGAAGTCTTGAATTAATCAAACTACGAATCCGGATCCGAACAATAGAAAGCTAATAAAAAGTGTTTTAAGTGCTGAAAACTAAAGCTAAAATATGCTAAAAGATGATAAAAGATGATACAAAATTCGTCCAAGGCACTAGTATATATACTAGGAAGAAAACCTAATTAAATAAGGAAACACAGCTGGACGCCGACTTTTGGCCGATCGGCCAGATGCTGAAGGAATTCTGGCCGGTCGGCCAAATCAGGAACTGCATAAACCCTTTGCATGTGTTTGGCCGCTCGTCCAGATATTGCATGAATTCTGGCCGGTCGGCCAGATCAGGGATTGCTGAGCCCTTGCATAAACATTTGGCCGATCGTCCAGATTCCTAAGGAAATCTGGCCGATCGGCCAGATCAGGTTCTGGTCTCTCACGGCTTTTCCTTCTCTTCGTGCACTTTTCGTCCCGTTTTCTTCCAATTTCTCACCTTTTGCTCCTACGATACCCAAAGCTCCAAACAAACAATCATAGCCAAAAGACACACTAAAGGACACAAAAACAAAATGAAAACGAACACGAAAACGCAACGAAAAACCTAACAACTAAACACCAATCAGAGATGGGCCCTAACTCAAAAAAATCTGGCAGAGCTCATACCAATTTATCTCGGCAATTCCGGCGTAGCTAATTCTACGGTTGGGGGACATCATCTTACTCTTGTTAATTTCACTTCTAAAAACGCTCGGAGCTTTCTCCTTCGAATCCCTATGTTATTGCATTATGCTTATGAAATAGTTGATGTATTGGTATTGGCTATTTATGCTCGAAGATTTCCGCTGTGCTGCTCACATATAAATTGCATGAAGGAATTAAAGATTGAATATTATTATTCAATATTATTATGGAGATTTATTTTGGGATATATGTTGGATCCGTGAAGATCGCTCGGATGTTAATCAATTAAACAAAAATTATAACATGCAATTTCCTAGATCCTAAAGCGGAAACAGATCTAGATTGCACACCTTGTCGGGGCAGATCCAGCCGGTATAATGATATTTGGTGAAGTATTCCACGCACTAGATCTCTGCACACGAGATCTAGCTCTTCTCGTAAACCTCGAGATCTTCTAGAGTGTTCCCGAGCACAGAGAAGAATTCCGGATGGACGGAAATCTTTCTTCTCCCCTTCCCCGTAAAACCCTAGCCGCCGCTTATCGTATGTGAGCCGATAATTTTCGTGTGTGAAATCCCTAATCACCATCTATATATATAGAGGCAGATTAGGGTTAGGGTTTCTCTTATTGGGCCAGGCCTGCTTCTGTTGGGCTACACTAGGGATCTTAAGGAGGATATGGACTGGGCCTCCCAATATAATTAATAATCCAAGTATTCTCTGGGCCTGAATACTTTACTTAATTATATAAATATTATTTCACTCCACTAAAGAAATAATATTGCACTGCCGTCCATCTCCCAAATTATTACGCACCGGACTCCTTTTTGGATTATATTATTTCCCGTGTTAAAGATATCGCATGTCCATTAATTAATTAAGCTTACTGATAGCTCTATTAATTAATATCTCATTCCGAGAGTAGTACCCGCTCGACCTTATTATTATATCGGAACTTAATCCACCTGCAGGGTTTAATATAATAATCTTTGGAGCGCCTCAAGGGGACATCATCAACTCGGACTCAGCCGAGACACGATTTCTAGCATTAATATTAATTATCATATTTATAATATCATTACCCAAGATATCGAGATGCTTTGAGTTGCAATAACTCTCACTCATTGATAAATCAAAGTAATAATTATCATAAATATATAATTCAATAGTACATGTCTAGAATTAAGAAATAATAATCGTCTGAGATCTTTGATCCTTTATTAAATCAGTACAAAAGGATTTATCTCACCGCGATCCTGTTCAATGCAACTGGATGCATTAGTATAAGCTACTTAGCCAAGATCAGCTAATATCCAGCATTATACTACAACCTTAACAAGTAATTTGTCCATGATTACTTAGGTTGCGAACACTATTTAAGTATATAAGAAAGTGATAATATGATCTTCCGTGTGAGCCCACACCATATTATCTATAATATATACTACAGGACGATATTTTGCATAACCATAACACGAATAAATATGCAAAAACATATGACTATATTTATTTCACAAAACAGGAAGAAGTACTATATAACACAGCATAAAAAGTATGCTTTTCAGTATATAATCCCAACAATCTCCCACTTATACTCAAAAGCATGCTTTCAAGTATACCACTACACTAAATATCTCTCCCACTTATACTCAAAGCAGTGCTGTCATGCAACGAACTCCCATGCTTCCAACATGCCTTTCGAACACCTTGATAGACAAGGCCTTCGTGAAAGGATCAGCCAGGTTATCCTCCGAAGCAATCTTTGACACCACGACCTCTCCTCTTTTCACATACTCTCGTATGAGGTGGTACTTCCTTTCAATGTGTTTACTGGCCTTATGGGTTCCTGGTTCCTTTGAATTTGCCACTGCACCAGAGTTGTCACAATAAATTGTGAACGTCTGAGGCAAATTCGGAATCACATCCAAATCCAACAAGAAGTTCCGGAGCCATACAGCCTCTTTGGCTGCTTCCGAGGCTGCCACATACTCAGCCTCCATTGTGGAGTCAGCAATGCATTTCTGCTTTACGCTCCTCCAATGTATGGCTCCACCTCCCAGTGTAAAAATGCATCCTGAGGTAGACTTTCGAGAATCCCTATCTGATTGGAAATCAGAATCAGTGTATCCCAGAGGATGTAGACTGTCAGACTGAAAGACCAACATATAATCCCTAGTCCTTCTCAGGTACTTGATTATATTCTTTACAGCAGTCCAGTGTCCTCTTCCTGGGTTAGACTGATATCTGGCAACCATGCCCACAGCATAACAGATATCCGGTCTAGTGCAAAGCATAGCATACATGAGGCTTCCAACTGCCGAAGCATACGGAACTCCTTTCATGTCATCTATCCCAGCTTGTGTCTTCGGACACATATCCTTCGATAGATGGATTCCACTCTGGAGAGGGAGAGATCCTCTCTTGGAATTCTCCATGCTAAAGCGCTTTGCAACCGTATCTATATAGGTTGCTTGGGAAAGACACAGCATTCTCTTCTTACGATCTCTAAAGATCTTGATCCCAAGAATGTGTCCTGCTTCTCCCAAATCCTTCATCTTGAATTGCCTGGACAGCCACATCCGTACGTCCGACAACATATCTACGTTGTTGCCAATCAATGGAATGTCATCCACATACAGTACTAGAAACACCAAGTCGTTTCCTTCACACTTCTTATAAACACAACTCTCATATACACACTGCGTGAATCCATATGACTGGATTACTTCGTCAAACCGTGTGTTCCAAGACCTAGAAGCTTGCTTAAGTCCATAAATGGATCGCTTAAGCCTGCACGCAAGATGCTCACTTCCTTCGGCAATATAACCCTCTGGTTGGCGCATGTAGATGGGTTTATCAAGACTACCATTAAGGAAAGCAGTCTTGACATCCATCTGCCAAATCTCCAGATCCATATGGGCCGCAATGGCCAAGAGAATCCGGATCGACTTAAGCATGACGACAGGCGAGAAGGTTTCATCATAATCGATACCCTCTTTCTGAGTGAAACCTTTTGCCACAAGTCTAGCTTTGAAAGTTTCAATCTTTCCGTCAGGTCCTCTCTTACATTTGTAGACCCACTTACACCCGATGGGTTTAACCCCTTCAGGAAGTTCTACAACGTCATACACATCGTTCTCATGCATGGATTCGATTTCCGAATCCATTGCAACTTGCCAAAGCTGTGCATCTTTGTCTTGGATTGCCTCCTTATATGTCCAGGGGTCTGAGTCATCTTCACCAGGTAAGTTGTCCGAAGACTCTCCCAAACACAACCATCTTTCAGGTTGGATGATGACCCTCCCACTGCGACGAGGCATATTCTGAGGTTGTGTACTAGTGTCAACACGTGGTGCAGTTGATGGTGCTGCATCTAGTACGGGTGGTTCAGGCGGGTTTGTATCCCTCATCTCTTCTAGGATGACCTCACTCATGGGTTTGTGAGTGTTCATATATTCTTCTTCCAAGAAATGAGCATTGGTGCTGACAATGATCTTTTGGTCCCTTGGACTATAGAACAATCCACCTCTCGTACCCTTGGGGTATCCTATGAACAGCCGTAATTCAGTTCTCGACTCCAACTTATCAGCATCCTTGCGCAACACATGTGCAGGACAACCCCAGATCCGAATGTGTTCAAGGTTAGCCTTTCGGCCTGACCACAACTCCAAGGGTGTTTTGGGTACTGATTTGGAGGGAACTAGGTTTAGAATATATGCCGCTGTTTCTAAGGCATAGCCCCAAAACGAAGTAGGTAGCTCAGAATAGCTCATCATCGACCGAATCATGTTCAGTAGGATTCGGTTCCTGCGTTCTGCCACACCATTCTGCTGTGGTGTTCCTGGCGCAGTAAGCTGGGATGTAATCCCGGCTTGTGACATGTATTCCAAGAATTCAGCGCTAAGGTACTCTCCACCTCGATCAGATCGAATGGATTTGATGGATTTATTATGCTGATTCTCAACTTCTGCCTTAAATGCTTTGAATTTATCAAAGGATTCAGACTTCCGTTTCATCAGATAAACGTATCCAAATCGTGAGTGATCATCAATAAAAGTGATGAAATACTCAAAACCACTTTTAGCCTGAATAGACATTGGACCACACACATCTGTATGAATCAAGTCCAACACATTCTCTGATCTGTTGCCCTTGGATTTGAAAATCCTTTTCGTCATTTTACCCTCTAAGCAAGATTCGCAAGTTGGTATCGGTCCTATTTGGAGTTTATCCAAGGGACCGTCTTTCACCAACCTTTGAATTCGCTTGAGATTAATATGACCAAGCCTCAGATGCCAGAGAAGTGTTTGATTCACATCTGAAGAAACTTTACGTTTCTTTGAACTCGATGATGTGCTGTAAGTAGCAGGTACAGTACAGTTAATGGTATAGAGATTGTTAGACATAATACCTGAACAAATGACATCATTGTTACGAAAAATAGTAACGTCATTCAAACCGAAAGTAACCGAATATCCATCCAAATACAATTTGGAAACCGAAATAAGGTTCCTTTTAAAACCAGGTACTAACAAAACGTCTCTCAAAACCGATGTTTTATCCAAAAACGGTAAACTGACAACTCCCACTGCAGAAACCGCTACGTGCGTAGCATTTCCCATGGTGACGGTGATCTCCCTTGCATTAAGTCTTCGGGTTTGTGAGAACCCCTGCAAGTCAAAACATACATGATCAGTGGCTCCCGTATCTACAACCCAAGTATGTGTAGAACGAGCCGCTAAACAAGCTTCGACTACTAATGCACAAGATTTACCTTTAGGATTGCCTCTTATCTGAGGACAAACCGCCTTGTAATGTCCCTTCTCTCCACAACGGAAACACTTCCCCTTTGGCTTCTTTATCCCACCCTGAGGTCCTCCCACTCTTTGACTAGCTCGATTCTGAGCTTGGCCAACCTGTCTCTTCTTCTTCTTAATTCTGCCTTTCGGCTTAGAAGGTTCAGAAACAGTGGTCACATGTACCTGAGGTTCAACCCGAAGAACTTCCTCAGCTTGCACAAGCTCATTGAGTAATTCGGATAACGTGTACAACTTTTGATTCATGTTGTAGTTCATCCGAAACTGATCAAAGGATCTGGGGAGAGACTCAATAATAATATCGACCTGGGTTTCCCCATCGATCTCAGCACCAAGGACCTCAAGTTCATTGAGATGACCAATCATCTTTAGAACATGTTCCTTAACAGAATCACCATTCCCCATGCGCATAGTCATAATAGCTCTCATAGCTTTCTGACGCGCTTGGCGACCATGGTGCCCGAACATTTCCGTAAGGCTATAAATCATATCAGCTGCAGTTCAGACATGTTGATGTTGATGCTGCAAAATGCTTGACATAGAAGCCAGTATATAGCATTTTGCCATCTCATCAGCCCTTTTCCAGCTGGTATAAGCCTCACGCTGTTCTGGCGTGGATTCATCAGTAGGTTCAGGGGGGCAAGCCTGAATGAGGACATATTTGTGTCCGTCAGCAGTAAGAACAATATCCAAGTTTCTTTTCCAATCAATATAATTGGAACCCTCGAGTTTATTCTCTTTGAGAATCGTAGCAAGCGGATTAAGAGACATAGTGAAGCTGAAATAAATAAATAAATAAACATCACATAACAGTCATATAAAATTTTGAAGCAGACTATATTGATGAGCCTTGAAACAATATAAAAAGCATCCCCCAACACCTCAAGTTCTTACATATAAGCCACTATAGGTGGACAGTACATATAATACCTTAAGTAGATCTTAAAATCTTTAACTTATTATCCAATCAACCTTAGCCTTCTGATTGATAAGTTAATAGTTGGTCCTCCTAGCCATGCAAAAATAATTAATTACCTTTCCTATAGGGAAATAATTAATTAAGTCGCATCTAAGTGAATACCATAATTTAATATTTCCAAAAATGATTTCTATAAAGAGTAACTCTACCAGAAGGAGCAGTTACCTAAATAAAACATTTTTCTAATATTATCAATTTGATTTAACCAATGAATACCATAATTAGTGTCTCCTATAGGGAGGAAGACTCATTGTCAACGCGAACACTAATTATTTCATTTTAAATCAAATTATCTTATATGAAGTCTAAACCAATGAAATCCATAATCAGCATCTCCTATAGGGAGGAAGACTCATTGTCAACGCGAATGCCAATTACTTCATTATTTTAAACCAATTATGGAGGCTAGATTATCATTGTCTTTCGAATTAAATCGAATAATGATAATATTATCACACTTAGTATTTTTAATCAAGGTTTTTACCATTTTCAAGCATAGCACATAAACAATTATCGCGAATAATTAAACAACATGCTATCCACCACATCGAAATAAAACAACCATGGAAATAAAATAAATTATCCAATCATCATGGTCTTCATTTATCTTCGAACGAGCTTGAAAATCTGGATTCTTCAAGTAACGGGCTGATCTTCACGAGAAAACGGGCCCACGAATCGGCCCGTTAGGGTTTCGGCCCGTTAGGGTTTGGAAAGAACCCTAACCGCAAACCCTAGCCACCAAAACGCCGCTGCCGTCGCCATCACCGCTGCTGCCGCCGAGCCGCCGCTGCATGGAGCTGGAGGGGACCTCGCCGGAGGTCTCCCACTAGACGCCGCCACCGCCGGTCGCCGGAAAAACGAAGAGCAGCAGCAAAAGAGCTGCCGCTGCCGCTGCACAGCCGCGAAGCGGCTGCCGCGTGCAGCAGCTGCTGCCGCCGCTTGTCCTCCGCCCTCCACGCCGCCATCTGCCGCCCGGGAGTCGCCGGTGTTCAGAGAGAACACCGGCCAGCAGCTTCGCGCCACAGCAGTTCGCCGCGAGTCGCTAGGGTTGCGAGAACCCTAGCTCGCGCTGCCGCCGGGCAGCAGCGTTTCCGCCGCCGCCGCCGCGCTGGGCTGCCGCTGCTCCCTCCTCCGATCTGCTCCCGTCGTCGAGGGGGTCGAGCAGTGGCTCCCACCGGCGAGGCCGAGCAGCAACAGCCGCGTAGGGCAGAACCCTAGCGAGTTGCGCCCGCCGCCGTCGAGCCGCCGCCTCCGCCTCGACTTCCGACGTGTTCTTCGACACCTCTCCTCCGGAATTGATCGGTTACATAGATAGGAATTTTACATCGAATTTACATGGAAAAACGAAAAATAAAACCTAATCTAACACGATCAACCCTCGTGTTTTACAAACGCGGCCACAAACAGACCGATTTTAATACAAAATTAAAACCGAAAAACATTCATATTAACCATGACAATTGGATCTCTGCAAGAACACAAAATTCGCATCCAATACAATAATATGAAACACATAATTTTAATTAATCAATTAACAGAGCCGAGTTGGCTCTGATACCAATTGTTGGATCCGTGAAGATCGCTCGGATGTTAATCAATTAAACAAAAATTATAACATGCAATTTCCTAGATCTTAAAGCGGAAACAGATCTAGATTGCATACCTTGTCGGGGCAGATCCAGCCGGTATAATGATATTTGGTGAAGTATTCCACGCACTAGATCTCTGCACACGAGATCTAGCTCTTCTCGTAAACCTCGAGATCTTCTAGAGTATTCCCGAGCACAGTGAAGAATTCCGGATGGACGGAAATCTTTCTTCGCCCCTTCCCCGTAAAACCCTAGCCGCCACTTATCGTATGTGAGCCGATAATTTCCGTGTGTGAAATCCCTATCACCATCTATATATATAGAGGCAGATTAGGGTTAGGGTTTCTCTTACTGGGCCAGGCCTGCTTCTGTTGGGCTACACTAGGGATCTTAAGGAGGATATGGACTGGGCCTCCCAATATAATTAATAATCCAAGTATTCTCTGGGCCCGAATACTTTACTTAATTATATAAATATTATTTCACTCCACTAAAGAAATAATATTGCACTGCCGTCCATCTCCCAAATTATTACGCACCGGACTCCTTTTTGGATTATATTATTTCCCGTGTTAAAGATATCGCATGTCCATTAATTAATTAAGCTTACTGATAGCTCTATTAATTAATATCTCATTCCGAGAGTAGTACCCGCTCGACCTTATTATTATATCGGAACTTAATCCACCTGCAGGGTTTAATATAATAATCTTTGGAGCGCCTCAAGGGGACATCATCAACTCGGACTCAGCCGAGACACGATTTCTAGCATTAATATTAATTATCATATTTATAATATCATTACCCAAGATATCGAGATGCTTTGAGTTGCAATAACTCTCACTCATTGATAAATCAAAGTAATAATTATCATAAATATATAATTCAATAGTACATGTCTAGAATTAAGAAATAATAATCGTCTGAGATCTTTGATCCTTTATTAAATCAGTACAAAAGGATTTATCTCACCGCGATCCTGTTCAATGCAACTGGATGCATTAGTATAAGCTACTTAGCCAAGATCAGCTAATATCCAGCATTATACTACAACCTTAACAAGTAATTTGTCCATGATTACTTAGGTTGCGAACACTATTTAAGTATATAAGAAAGTGATAATATGATCTTCCGTGTGAGCCCACACCATATTATCTATAATATATACTACAGGACGATATTTTGCATAACCATAACACGAATAAATATGCAAAAACATATGACTATATTTATTTCACAAAACATGAAGAAGTACTATATAACACAGCATAAAAAGTATGCTTTTCAGTATATAATCCCAACAATATATATGGGATATTACCATATCACGAAGATATCCCTGAAGATCTTCTAGGGCAGATTTGCGCCTTAGTATATATACAGAAGAAGATCGTAGAATACGTTTGGCCGCTCTTGAGTTTCTGTGTGTGGGGATTTGTTATTTCTTGCATCTGCAAGTTTTCTTTGTATGTGAGGTTTTGTGTTCTTGCAACTCTGTGTTTTGCAAGTTTCTTTGTGAGAGCGTGCGTGTTTCTTTTCAACAAGATTATCCAGATATCTTGTTATGTTGAGTATGAATTTAGATTTAGAACCATTGTTATTGTTCATTACGAGTGTGTCTCGTTGTTTATTCGATACAAGTATAAGGGGAGTTGTAATCGGGAAAGGGAGGTGACATAAGGTGAAGTCCTTTTTATAATTCCTGTACTGTCTCTCTACTCCATTATAGTGGATTGATTCTCTCGGATTTTGTCCCCCAGACGTAGGTGTGTTATCACCGAACTGGGTTACCAAACCTTTGTGTTCTTTATTGCTTTTATATTTATTATGTTCAAGTACTTCTTCAAGATCTTATTTAAGATCATTTAGTGAATTGCACAATCTAGTACTTTCAATTGGCACCAGAGCAGGTTTTTGTGGATTTTGTTGAGATCCTGGGATCGAGTGCTGAGTTGTGCAATTCCTGATGGATTCTATGAGGGAAGGAGGATCAGTGAACATGCCACCGATTTTGGATGGGAAAAACTATAGCTATTGGAGAGTCAGAATTATATCCTATATTCGCTCGGTGGATGAAAAAGCCTGGAGTATGGTTCTTCATGGATGGAATGAACCTAAAGATGATGATGGAGAGCAAAAGCTTAGAGAGAAGTGGGATACTAATGATGTGCAGGCTTCGAGTATGAATCAGAAGGCCTTAAATGCAATTCTCTCCTCTGTGGACATGGAAAACTTCAACCTAATATCCACGTGTTCTTCAGCAAAAGAACCTTGGGAAACTCTACAGAATGCTTATGAAGGAAACAGTAGAGTTAAGGCTCAAAGACTTCAACAACTGATATCAAAGTTTGAGATGCTCAAGATGGAAGAAGAAGAAATTGTGTCTGAGTTTCATGCTAAACTGAAGTACATTTCAAATGAGTGTTTCAGTCTTGGAGAAAAGATGTCACAGGAAAAGCTTTGTGCAAAGGTGCTGAGATCTCTTCCTAGAAGGTTTGACTTTAAAGTTGCAGCTATTGAAGAAGCAAGAGACCTAACTGCTATGACTCTTGATGAGCTGATTGGATCCCTTAGAACATTTGAGATGGGAATGCGTGAGGAAGCTGTTCCAAGAAAGAAAAGTATTGCTTTCGCTGCTGGTAGTGGTTCAATTGATAACGACATGCAAGGTCCAACAAGTGAGGAGGATCTCTTGGAGTCATATGCTCTGCTCACCAGAAATTTCAACAAGGCGATGAAGCAGTTTAGAGGAAGAAGAAATAATGAGGAGAATTCCACTATAACTGGAGAGAAACTGTCCATTATTTGTAATGAATGTGGTGAAAAGGGACACATCAAATCTGAATGTGCTAACCTGAAGAAGAAGGGAAACAAGTCTTATGCTACTTCCTTCACCGATAATGAATGTGATGATTCTGGGGCAGAAGATATTGGTACTACCAATCATCCTAACATTGCCTACACACCCAAAGTAGATGAAGATGATCATAATGAAAGCGAAGATCTGGAGAATCTCTTCGGAGAAAATGCAGAAGCAGAAAGTGAGGCAAATGTTGAGATTCTTATCACAAATACTTACAAGGATATGCATGATAAGTGTATCTTGGTGATTGAGATGAATATGAGTCTGACTGATGAGCTAAAGATGGTGAAGGATGAACGTAATAAGCTGATTTTGAAGAATAATCAGCTGGAGGATCAGCTCACTCAAATGAATGAGAAAGAGACTTGTCAGAATGGTGATATAAATCATCTTGTTAAGCTGATGAAGATGATGACTACAGGAACGACTAAACTTGATGAAATCCTTGCAGGGCCGGTCCTAGAAAATTCGGGGCCTGAGGCGATACAGTATAGACTAAAGACGTTTGATTGGTGTTTATTTGTTAGGTTTTTCGTTGCGTTTTCGTGTTAGTTTTCATTATGTTTTTGTGTCTTTTAGTGTGTTTTTTGGCTATGATTGTTTGTTTGGAGTTTTGGTCATCGTAGGAGCAAAAGGTGAGAAATTGGAAGAAAACGGGACGAAAAGTGCACGAAGAGAAGTAAAGGCCGTGAGAGACCAGAACCTGATCTGGCCGATCGGCCAGATTTCCTTAGGAATCTGGACGATCGGCCAAATGCCTATGCAAGGGTTCAGCAGTCCCTGATCTGGACGACCGTCCAGAATTCCTTCACAATCTGGACGATCGGCCAAACATATTCAAAGAGGTTATGCATTCCTGATCTGGCCGACCGGCCAGATTTCCTTCAGCATCTGGACGATCGGCCAGATGTCGGCGTCCAGCTGTGTTTCCTTATTTAATTAGGTTTTCTTCCTAGTATATATATTAGTGCCTTGGACGAATTTTGTATCATCTTCTAGCATATTTTAGCTTTAGTTCTCAGCATTTAAACACTTTTATTAGCTTTCTATTGTTCGGATCCGGATTCGTTCTTCGTTTTTGCAATTTAATTCAAGGCGTTTTATTTACTTCAAGTTCTTCGTTCTTCGTCTCAATTTTCCTAAGTTCTTTTATTGCTTTCGTTTACTTGTTTTAATTGCTTGCTTTCGTTTTAGATTCGTTTTCTTAATTGCTTCGTTTAAATTCCTTAAGTTTAATTTCGTTCTTTCGATTTCTAGTTTAAAGTTTAGATTCGTTTTTCTTCGATTTCAATTCTTTCGTTTTTCAAAGCTTTCCAAGTTAGATTAATTTGCCTTTAATTTCCAGATTTCAATTCATCATGTCTAGATTTATTATGCTTCTTTCTTTGCTTTCGTTTTCTTCGTTGCTTCCTTTATTGCTTTCTTTTCGATTCTTGCCTAGGTAGATTTAATTGCTTTCTTCTAGTTTAATTCTTAGATTTATTTCTTGAGTTCTAGATTAGTTATTTACTTGCTTTTATTTATTGCTTTGATTTATTTTATTTGCCTAGGATTTAAAACAAAAACCCCAAAATATTCTTTACTTGCTTTCTTAGATTAGATTTTTACTACATAATTGATTGCCCTGTTAAGTATTCCTTGAGATTCGATACTTAGGTTTTACTTGCTAGTGCTACGATAGATTTCGTCTATTGCGAACACTTTTTAGTGAAACAAATTTTGGCGCCGTTGCCGGGGAAAACTTTATGCGATTTATTGTGTAGTATTCTTATTTGTTTTATTTTTATTTGTGTTTATTTCGATTTCTTATCTCTCCCACTCGGTGCGTTTAACCCGTTTGTTGAGTGTTGTTTATGAATGGTCGCCGAAGTCTTCAAAGGAATTTAGCGCCCTACGTCGACAACATCCATCAAAGGAAAGCGATCTTAGCCGCGAAGGAGAAGGAGGAGATCGATTCTCAAGACTTTGGTTTAGTCTTGTTGTTTGCAGAGCCCGAAGCCATGGCAGCTAGAGTCATGGGCGATTTTACTCGCCCCACATTCACAGCCACCACTTCGGCGATTGTCCTGACGGAAGCGGTCAGGAATCATGAGCTTAAACCTCACCGCATGGCGTTGCTTCCATCCTACCATGGGCTGGCCAACGAGGATGCTTTGACGTTCATTCGAGAGTTTTCCACGGTGGTGCAAACTTTCCCACTCTCGGGACTCACGGAGGACAACTTGAAGATGAAGTGTTTCCCGTACACCCTCAAAGATCGAGCAAAGTCATGGTATTTGGCGCTCCCGGCCAACTCTCTCGCCACATGGAATGCTGTGTGCGAGAAGTTCATGCTCAAGTACTATCCCAACCGCAAGACTCAAGAGGTGCGGTCAAAGATTATGAATTTCTCCCAAGACAATGATGAGCCGTTTCACGAAGCATGGGAGAGGTTCCAAGAGCTACTCCAACAATGCCCTCATCATCAAATGGCACCGGAGTTTCTTTGGCAATATTTCTACGACGCCCTCAACCAAACTTGCCAATTCATGGTGGATAGTTCGGCCGGAGGCAACATAGCGGTCAAGACAGCTGAAGAGTTGAAGGATATATTCGAGACGCTCGCTGCGAGTTCTCAACAAAAATCAGCTAGGCCAAGGAAAGTGGAGGCGAGTGCAGTTTCGATGAGCCCCGACTTGAAGAAGCAAATTGCCGACATGTATAGGGATCTCGAGAACTTGAAGATCAAGCAAAGTGCACCGGCCCCGAAGGAGGAAGAGAGGAAGCCCGACCAATGCGAGATTTGTGGAGAACTTGGTCACATCAAGGAGGTGTGCCACAACATGGGGGAGTTTCCATACGAAGGAGGAGCCGAGGTCTACGCCGCTCAAGGATACCCACCTCAAGTACCACCTCAAGGATACCAAGGGGGATACAATGGACGATACCAAAATCCGAGGCCGACACAAGGGCAAGGTAACCCCCCTACCTATCCGAATAGGCGTCCTCTACCATATAATAACCCCTATCCTCCTCCACCGAATCCCTACTACCCTCAACCTCCACCATATTATCCACCTCCTCAATACCCTCCAAATCCATATTATCCACCACCTCCATATTACCCTCCTCAATCTAATCCTACACCACCACCACCATACCCGAACTCTCGTCCTCACGGACCTCCACAAAAGCCTCCTGCCGATGAGGATCGTTTCCATGCACTTGATGCAAACATAAAGCGGCTCGAGACGGCCATTGGCCAAATTTCTGGATCTATGCACTTGATGCAACAACCGGGGCGGATTCCGAGCCAAGGGATTCAACCACAACAAGCTAACGAGGTGCAATATCCCCCATATGTTCCTCCTTTTCCACCGCATCAAGCCCAAGCTGTCTCGGTGTTGCGGAGTGGGAGGCACGTGGACAATGGAGTGACAATGCCACCTCAAGGACGCATGGGAGATAGATGGGGCCCGAGCCCCCGTTGGAATGGGCCGAAGACGCCGGCAGCACCTCCACATCAACACGTCCGTCCAGCACCCAATCTGGACGGTCGGCCAGATGCTGGACGATCGGCCAAAACGCAGGCGCCCGAGCCCCGTCCAGTAGCTGATCTGGACGGTCGGCCAGATTCTGGACGCTCGGCCAGAATTCCCAACTCGCCCAAGAACCCAGCAACCAATCTGGACGATCGGCCAAGTCACCCTGACTCTGGCCGATCGGCCAAATCAGGTGAGCAGCACACGGAGTCCGACGAGCCCGAGAAGGAAGCCCCACCTCTATACAAGATTCCAATCCTTATGTTCCTCCCATTCCTTATCCAAGTCGTGTGAAGAATAAGAAGCGTGATCAACAATTCGCCGATCTTTACAAGCTTCTTTCAAAGGTGGACGTGAACTTGCCTCTCCTTGATGTTATTCGCAACGTGCCACCGTTCGTGAGGTTCGTGAAGGAGTTGACATCGAGGAAGAAGCCGTTCGATGAGATGGAGACAATCGCGGTATCGGAGGTGGCAACATCAATTATGCAACACCCTCTTCCACCTAAGCAACGAGATCCAGGTTCTTTCGTTATCACTATCTCTTTAGTTAATGGTAAGGAAGCATGTGGTATGCTAGATTTAGGTGCCGGTATTAATCTTATGCCTTATTCTATCTTTAAGCAATTAGAGTTAGGAGAACTTAAACCCACTCGCATGAGCCTTCAATTGGCGGATAGGTCTATTAGGTACCCTAGAGGTATTATTGAGGATATTCTTGTTCGCGTAGGGGGTTTGATTGTTCCCGTTGATTTTGTGGTTTTAGAGATAGGTGAGGTACAAGAAAATGGTATTGAGCACACACTTTTGCTAGGTCGTCCTTTCATGGCTACTACTAATACTTTGATTGATGTGAAGAGTGGTGTGATTAAGATGTCCGTTTTAGGAGAGGATGTCTCGTTTTCTGTGCATAAGAGTCGGCCTATGTCATCGGTCAATTTAATTGATAATTGTTCTTTCATCGATAAGGTTGATGCCTTGGCCGAGTGCTCTTTTGTGCAGGATTTTGACACCGAGGAGGTGTGTTGGGGATCCGGAGATCAAACTCGGGATCCCCAACACACCTCCTCGGTGTCAAAATCCTGCACAAAAGAGCACTCGGCCAAGGCACCGAGGAGGTGTGTTGGGGATCCGGAGATCAAATGGAGTGGGAGCGAATGGAGAGAGACATTGGGATCAAACTCCCGTTTCCCCCTCAAGACCCCGAGCCCGGCTCGAAGATTCCGGAGCCGTTGGAGTTGAAAGAGCTGCCGTCGGATTTGAAATATATATTTTTAGAGGGAGGCAATCAAAAACCCGTGATCATCTCTTCTTCTTTGTCTCTTGCAGAGGAAGGAGCTTTGGTGGGCATACTCAAGGAGAACAAGCTCGCTTTTGGATGGAGCTTGGCGGATATACGAGGAATTAGCCCGGCCACGTGCATGCATCGCATCAATCTCGAAGAAGGCGCTCGCCCCAAACGAGATGGACAAAGGAGGCTCAACCCAATGCTCATGGAGGTCGTGCGCAAGGAGATCTACAAGCTATTGGCGGAGGGTATTATATATGCCATCGCCGATAGTGAGTGGGTTAGCCCCGTGAACGTCGTTCCAAAGAAGGGAGGAATCACGGTGTCAAAGAACGAGAAGGACGAGTTGGTCGCCTCGGGCCCGGTTACCAGTTGGAGGATGTGCATCGATTATCGGAAGCTTAATGCTTCCACCAAAAAGGACCACTTTCCTCTCCCTTTTATTGATCAAATGCTTGATAAGTTAGCCGGGCAAGAATTTTATTGTTTTCTAGATGGTTTGTCAGGTTACTATCAAATCGCGATAGCTCCGGAGGATCAAGCAAAGACGGCCTTCACAAGCCCTTTTGGGACCTACGCTTATAGGAGGATGCCATTTGGTCTCTGCAACGCACCGGGTACGTTCCAAAGATGCATGATGTCTATTTTTTCGGAATTTATCGGTGATTTTGTAGAGATCTTTATGGATGATTTTTCTGTTTTTGGGTCGTCTTTCCATGATTGCTTGATGAAAATAGAGAGAGTCCTTAAGAGATGCATTGAGAGTGGTCTTACTTTGAGTTGGGAAAAGAGTCATTTTATGGTTAGAAGTGGAATTGTTCTAGGCCATGTAGTTTCGAGTAAGGGCATAGAGGTCGACAAAGCGAAAGTGGAGGTGATTGAAAAATTGCCACCACCTAGTGATGTCAAAGGTATTAGGAGTTTCCTTGGTCATGCGGACTTTTATAGACGATTTATTAAGGATTTTTCTAAAATTAGTCAACCTCTTTGTCGATTGCTTGCTCAAGATGTGCCTTTCCACTTTGATGAGTCTTGTATGAATGCTTTTCTCACTTTAAAAGAAAAACTCATCTCTGCTCCCGTTGTAGTTGGTCCCGATTGGTCATTGCCTTTTGAGATTATGTGTGATGCTTCGAATAATGCCGTAGGGGCTGTTTTGGGTCAAAGAGTCGATAAGATGCTTCGTGTGATTTACTATTCTAGTTTAACTCTTAATCCTGCTCAAGTGAATTACACCACCACCGAACAAGAGATGCTTGCTGTTGTTTTTGCCTTAGATAAATTTAGATCATACATCATAGGGTCTAAGGTGATTATTTATAGTGATCATGGTGCTCTTAAACATCTTTTGACTAAAGCCCAAGCAAAACCTAGGTTAATTAGATGGGTCTTATTATTGCAAGAATTTGATATTGAAATTCGTGATAGGAAAGGTAGGGACAATCTTGTGGCCGACCATCTCTCTCGTCTCGATTCACCTCCCCCTTATGCTTCTCTTGATGATATTTGTGATTCCTTTCCCTTTGAGAATGTTAATGAAGTGAATGCTACTCCTTGGTTTGCCGATATTGCTAATTACTTGGCCGATAAGGACACTAAACCCGTCCTTAACGCTCAAGAAGAGAAAAGGTTTCTTCGTTTGTGTAGGCAATACTATTGGGAGGATCCTCACTTGTTCAAGCTTGGGAAGGACGAGGTGATTCGAAGGTGCGTTCCCGACCACGAGCAAACCGAGGTGCTGCGACATTGTCACGAGGAGCCGAGTGGAGGACATTTTGGAGGCCAAAAGACTGCTCATAAGGTGCTACAAAGTGGATTATATTGGCCTACCTTGTTCAAGGATGCTCAAGCCTTCTACCTTGCATGCGATCGTTGCCAACGCACAGGTTCTATAGGTCGCCGTAATAAGATGCCCCTTAATCCTATTTTAGTGGTTGAGATTTTTGATGTGTGGGGCATCGACTTTATGGGACCTTTTCCTAAATCCCATGGTTTTGAATACATTTTACTTTCGGTCGATTATGTGTCCAAGTGGGTTGAAGCCATCCCCACAAGGACGTGTGATTCTCACGTTGTCTTGAAGTTTGTGCAGGAAAATATTTTGTGTAGGTTTGGTTTCCCTCGTGTGATCATTAGTGATGGGGGAAAGCATTTTTGCAACAAATTGTTCGCCAAGCTCATGAAGAAGAACGCCATCACTCACAAGGTGGCGACTCCTTATCATCCACAAACCTCGGGACAAGCGGAGACGAGCAATCGACAAATCAAGGGGATTTTAGAGAAGACGGTCAAGCCATCGAGGAAGGATTGGGCCGACAAGTTGAACGACGCTCTTTGGGCATATCGTACGGCTTACAAAGACGTGCTTGGGATGAGTCCCTATAGGCTCGTCTATGGTAAGTCGTGTCATTTGCCCGTTGAGATCGAGTTCAAGGCATATTGGGCTCTCAAGCGCATCAATTTCGACCTCGACGATGCTCACGATCGGAGAATCTTGCAAATGGAGGAGCTTGACGAGCTAAGGAACGAAGCCTACGACAATGCCAAGATCTACAAGGACAAGGTGAAACGTTTACATGATAGACGCATAGCCTACAAGGAGTTCAAACCCGGAATGAAGGTACTTCTCTTTCACTCTCGTCTTCGTTTATTTCCGGGTAAGCTTAAGTCTAGGTGGGGAGGTCCATACACGGTGGTGCAAGTTTTCCCCCATGGTGCGGTAGAAATCAAGAACGAGGATTCGGGATACATCTTCTCGGTCAACGGGCAACGATTGAAGCCGTACATCGAAGGGTCGACATTGCCTCAAACGGTGGAGACGATTCTCATATCCGATCCCCCACTTTCCGAATGAGTTTTTGGTACGTCAAGCTAATGACGATAAACGAGCGCTTGGTGGGAGGAAACCCACGTAAAAAAAATATAAAAATTTTAGATTTAGTATTTTTTATTGTATTTCTTGTTAATATTTGATTTTTCGTGTTAGTTTGAGTGTTTTTTCAGGAATTGGCGTCACGCATCAGCATCTCATTTGGCCGATCGGCCAGATTCCTTAAGAATTCTGGACGATCGGCCAGATCGTTGCAAGTCAGTGGTTATCAGCATCTCATTTGGCCGATCGGCCAGATTCAGTAAGAAATCTGGACGATCGGCCAGAATTTCGTGGGCCCCACTCCTTGCCGAGTCAAACTCGATTTCAGCCATTTATTATTTTTGACCTACTTTTCTACCTCCACCTCCCTTCTCTTATCTCTCTATTCTAATTTCTCCCACAGCTCCCATCCAACGAACCAGCCACCACCACCGAACGCTGCCGCCGTGCACCACCACCGCAGCATACCACCGACGCCGCCGCCAGCAGCTTCCAACGCCGCCGTAGTCAGCCACCGCGCACACCGCCACTGTCAGCCACTACGCCGCTGCCGCTTTCAGCCACCATCGTAGCAGCCTTCCTCGCCGCCTGCCGCCACACCGTCGTTCCAGTCGCCGCCGCGTCACCGCGCTAGGCCAAGTTTCCCGCGACCGGCCAGAAAAATTTTTGGACGACCGTCCAGAATACAAGGAGAATCTGGCCGACCGGCCAGATTGGAGGCTGCCCAATTTTTATCTTCGACGTTCGTGTCTCCATTCGCGTGCCATCCTTCGTCAACCTCCTCAGCCATCACCATGAATCGTACTCCCTACATTGTGAGTCTCGATCGCCACTCACCGGGTGACAATGAGCAAGAGTACGGGCGTCGCCAACGGGTTCCTTTTGAAACCGATAGGTACGCTACTACCAATCTCTACCTCCGTTTGAAAAATCTTGATATACGTCCTCCTAGGCATTACGATATGGATTTTTTGAGGCGTTTGTCTATTTTTCCGACTATTCGCGAATATGCTCTTCGATTAGGACTAATGCAATGTATGTCTAGACAATGGGAGGCGCATGATAGTTTGTGTCTAGAGATGTGTAGTAGTTTTCATTTATCTAGACGTGGTAATGAGGTTGTGATGGAATGCACTTTTCGTGGTGTCTTGTGGGAAGTTTCTAAGGAAACGATGAAATCGGTATTTGGTTTTCGTGCGAATCCTAATATCTCTGATTGTGTGCCTGCGGATTTTAATGTTAATGAGGCTTGGATGGAATTGACGGGTGTTAATAATTTTAGAACTTCGGGTGTGTCTAGTGCCTTTTTACGCGATGATGCTTTGATCATACTCCATCGCTTCATATCTAACATGGTCACCGGTAAAAAGGAGGCTAGTAAGGTAACGGGCATGGAGGTCTATTTGCTTTGGTGTGCTAGGTTCAATCATAAGGTGTGCTTGGCTCCATTCATATGGACGCAGCTCTCAAACGTGCAGTCGAAGAAAGGCGCCCATCCCACTCTTGGATACGTCGCGACGGCTCTAGCTCGTCACTTTGGAGTGGATATTTCGGAGGCTAAAGGGTTGGTGCAAAGCGTGGAGATGTCATCCACCGAGTTGATCAATGCCCACTTAATAAGGAGTCCAACCGAGTTCACTCGAGTCGAGGACCGAGCTTCTGTTCGTGCTTACTATGCTGACCCGCGTCGTATTCGAAGAGCCGAGCAAGAAGCCGAGCACCAAGAGGAGGAAGACGCTGAGGAAGAAGAAGAGGAAGAAGAAGAGGAAGAAGAAGGGGAAGAGGACGGCGAGGATGACGGGAACGGAGACGAGGAGGAGCAGCAGCATCTCCCGGACGATGATGAGCGAATTATTCACTACTACACTAGGCGAGATCGAGTCCGGGCTCGTCAGAATTTGGAGGCCGAAGTCCCGTCCTATTGGGCCGACTTTCGGGCTGATTTTACACACTTTCAACAAGGTGTGTTTGATCGGTTCGATTCTTTGTCGACCCAAGTGTCGGGCTTGGATAGGCGGGTGTCGAACATCAAGAGCCATTTGATGAGGAACACCGACTTCTCCATTGGCTCCACCTCCGCTCCACCAAACCCGAATGACCCCCGTTATTGGTCTCCACACGTTCCCCGATGGAATGAATCACGGTTCGGAGGTCCATTCAATTAATCATAGCCATGTTTGTGTCTTTTATTTTTGTTGAGTCTTTTATTGTTTTCTCTTTATTCTGTTCGATTTTACGCGTTGGTATTTGTGTTTTGTGTTTGTTTTGTAGGTGCTACTTGGAGTCTCTCGAGATTTTGGGTATTTGTGGTCGTCATATTGCGATAAGTTCTCTTTATCCCTTTCCTTTTTATTTTCTCGCAATGGGGACATTGCTTGATTTTAAGTGTGTGTGTGTGGGGGGGGGGGGGGGGGGGGGGTCTTTGAACTTTTGGCATGAAGTTTTTAATTTTGTTGAGTCTTAGGTGTTAATTGAGTCAAATGAGCATGTGATGATAGTATTGTGGACTTGGCCAATGATAGAGAATTGTTGATTTTTGAAAAATTCATGATCTTTATTATGCATGGAACCTTGGCGAAGCGACGCATTTTATTCGATGAATTTGATGTATGCTATGATGTCGGGAACTAGTTAGTTTGAACCCGTGAGATTTGAGCTATTTGTGCATATTTATGCCTATTCTTTGATTGAGTGATCATGCATGCTTCGTTGTTTCTAGAACTTGCCTTGTTTCTCCATCAAGACCTTAGTATATTTATGAACTAGGAAATGATCTTAGGCCATCTTTCTTTAGCCACATGATTCCTATACACTAACCTTGTTCATAATCCTTTGTTTACCCCTTTTGAGCCTTTATTAGCCGTTCTTTGTGAAACCGGATGATAGGAGGTTTGGATGATTATGGGTATCCTTAGTTGTAGTTGGTGATATGGAAGGAGCAAATTTGAAAATACTTGTTGTGGTGTAGAAGGAGAGCAAGAAAAGAAATTTTAGATGCTTGTTTAAGTGTAGTTAGCTATCCCTATAAGCTTAGAAAAAAAAAAGAAAAAAAAAAGAGATAAGAAAAAAAATAGAGCCTTTGTTCAAATTAGAAAGAACATGTATTAGTTGAGCTCTAGAAAAAAAAAAAGAAAAGAAAAGAAAAGAAAAAGAAAAAAATAAGCATAAGGGGATAGTTAGCTTTGATTTGTATAGTTTAGCATCTTTGAGTTTGTATTTGGTGTGTTGGAGGGTAAAAGATGGAGATAAAAATCCATACTTTGGTTGGAGTTGAAAAGAGGTTGATGATTTAGAGCATTTTGAGTCACTTAGCCTATATATTCCCTACCTTAACCAATGTCCCTACATTACAAGCTTATATAAAGACCTTTTTGATCCTAGTTTGTAAGTATTACATTAGGTGGAGATGTTGAGATTAAAGGCAAGCTTATGGTAAACATGTTGCATTGCATTGATGTTGAGTGAACCTTCTTGATGTGCATTATATTACATCTTTTCTTTGAGAGAGTTGAGTGTTCACTTTCATATACAAAATTTCACATGTTTGGGAGTGTTCTTTGATGGATTAGCATACTTTGAATTAGTTGAGTAGATTGTGTTGATTGATGTTAAGGTTGTGTGCATAGTTTTGATCATGAACATGAGAGTTTGTTTTTGAAAAGTTTTGAGGCCTATATAGTCCACGATACTTGAGTCTATTGTTTGTTTTGTTTTGCTTGAGGACAAGCAAAGGTCTAAGTGTGGGGGAGTTTGATTGGTGTTTATTTGTTAGGTTTTTCGTTGCGTTTTCGTGTTAGTTTTCATTATGTTTTTGTGTCTTTTAGTGTGTTTTTTGGCTATGATTGTTTGTTTGGAGTTTTGGTCATCGTAGGAGCAAAAGGTGAGAAATTGGAAGAAAACGGGACGAAAAGTGCACGAAGAGAAGGAAAGGCCGTGAGAGACCAGAACCTGATCTGGCCGATCGGCCAGATTTCCTTAGGAATCTGGACGATCGGCCAAATGCCTATGCAAGGGTTCAGCAGTCCCTGATCTGGACGACCGTCTAGAATTCCTTCACAATCTGGACGATCGGCCAAACATATTCAAAGAGGTTATGCATTCCTGATCTGGCCGACCGGCCAGATTTCCTTCAGCATCTGGACGATCGGCCAGATGTCGGCGTCCAGCTGTGTTTCCTTATTTAATTAGGTTTTCTTCCTAGTATATATATTAGTGCCTTGGACGAATTTTGTATCATCTTCTAGCATATTTTAGCTTTAGTTCTCAGCATTTAAACACTTTTATTAGCTTTCTATTGTTCGGATCCGGATTCGTTCTTCGTTTTTGCAATTTAATTCAAGGCGTTTTATTTACTTCAAGTTCTTCGTTCTTCGTCTCAATTTTCGTAAGTTCTTTTATTGCTTTCGTTTACTTGTTTTAATTGCTTGCTTTCGTTTTAGATTCGTTTTCTTAATTGCTTCGTTTAAATTCCTTAAGTTTAATTTCGTTCTTTCGATTTCTAGTTTAAAGTTTAGATTCGTTTTTCTTCGATTTCAATTCTTTCGTTTTTCAAAGCTTTCCAAGTTAGATTAATTTGCCTTTAATTTCCAGATTTCAATTCATCATGTCTAGATTTATTTATGCTTCTTTCTTTGCTTTCGTTTTCTTCATTGCTTCCTTTATTGCTTTCTTTTCGATTCTTGCCTAGGTAGATTTAATTGCTTTCTTCTAGTTTAATTCTTAGATTTATTTCTTGAGTTCTAGATTAGTTATTTACTTGCTTTTCTTTATTGCTTTGATTTATTTTATTTGCCTAGGATTTAAAACAGAAACCCCAAAATATTCTTTACTTGCTTTCTTAGATTAGATTTTTACTACATAATTGATTGCCCTGTTAAGTTTTCCTTGAGATTCGATACTTAGGTTTTACTTGCTAGTGCTATGATAGATTTCGTCTATTGCGAACACTTTTTAGTGAAACAACGTTTACATGGAAAAAAAAAAACATAAAACTTAATTTATATATTCATCTCATCTTTCTTGCTTTTTCAGCAGCAAACTTACTTAACAAGTCTTTATAGTCAAGATACTGTAACATATCACTCTCAATCGACAACAAGCTTAAACCTGGTTTGCTATAATTTAACAGAGCTCCGACTCCGGCAACTCGATCGAGTTCAACTTGGCAATAGATGAAGTGCGGAAAAGAGATTAGAGAAGAATTCAAGATTTTTTTTGTAATATAAAAGAGAATATTAGAAGAGTTAAGAGAAGAGGGGGTAGAATTAAGTTGCTCCGTTAATTGTTTTTAATAAATCCTTCATATATATATTTATAGATATGTGATCAATTAATTAGTGCCTTTATCTCTTCTTTAACCGTTGCTAATGTAATCTTCCAAGATTTTAGGAAAATTTTGTTTCCCATATTTACCTATTTCAAGAAAAAAAAAATTAATTAAATTAATCAAAAAATGAATTAATAGGCGTCCAAGCATAAAAATGATTAACCTACTAGGCCACTACACCATGCAGAAATCAGAATTCATGTACTTATATATATATATATATATATATATATATATATATATAGGGGTGGATTCTTATGGGAGATAGTATCAATCTTGAGAACTAGGAACCAATCCTATCCACTCCTTTTAAAGAATCTAATGGTGGATATTAATTCTCAATTTATCTATTTTACTTATTTAATGATTTATTTCTAATTTTAAAGGGTAGTTTAGGGGGAAAAAAGAGAAAAAGATTATGCGTTCCAAGATTGTCGCCACTTCCTATAACTAATTATCCTATTAATTAACATAAATATTTGAATGCAACTAAGACCTATTTCTATGCTAATCATATTTATACGCTATTTTCCTATTTATTTATGCTTAATAACCTGTATACGAAAATTACATGCTTTTTTTTATATCAATTCATGTTTAAATATCGTGAATGGCGATGACAAATTGTGAATGACAATGAATATTCGAATGCACTTAAGACATATTCTTATGCTTAAATAATTATTTTATATGCTATCTTCCTATTTATTTATGCTTAATAACTTGTATATGAAAATTAAAAAAAAATAGAATAAAAAAACATAGATGAATATTCGAATGCAACTAAGACCTATTCATATGCTTAAATAATCATATTTATATGCTATGATCCTATTTATTTATGCTTAATAACTTGTATATGAAAATTACAAAAAAAAAAAAATAGAATAAAAAAACATAGATGAATATTCGAATGCAACTAAGACCTATTCCTATGCTTAAATAATCATATTTATATGATATTTTCCTATTTATTTATGCTTAATAACTTGTATATGAAAATTACAAAAAACAGAATTAAAAAACATAGATGAATATTCGAATGCAACTAAGATTTATTTCTATGCTTAAATTATCATGTTTATATGCTATCTTCCTATTTATTTATGCTTACTAATTTGTATAAGAAAATTACAAAAAAAAAAAAAAAGAAAACAAAAAAAGAAAACAAAATATAAAAACATAGATGAAAATGTCAAGATAGAAGAAGAAGAAGAAGAAGAAGAAGAAGAAGAAGAAGAAGAAGAAGAAGAAGAAGAATAATTAAGAAGAAGAAGATTACGGCAGAGAAATTTTAAATGAGTGATTAATTAATCCCTTAAAATATGGAACAAATAAATGAAGATTACATTAATATCCTTTTCCCAAACAAAATATGCCTTATTTAATTAATTTCCATGAATAAATCATAACCATCAATCTATTAAGATGGAAGGTCTAGATTGGTTCTTAGTTCTCACTAACTAATATGGTTAGCATATGAACCAATCCCTATATATATATATATATATATATATATATATATATATATATATATATATATATATATATATATATATATATGGGAGGGTTATTATGGATACTAGTATTAATAATGAGAACTAGGAACCAATCACAACCTTCCATCCAAAACTAATTAATGGATGAGATTTAATCTTAACAATAAAATGAGGCTGCAACTTTTCAATTTTTGATGCTTATAAGGGCATTTTAGGAAGCTCTGATTGGAGGAGATCCCACCAAATCCGATATTTAAGGAATTAACAATCATATTCTCTCTAAATATTTAACACCATATTTTTTCCTAAATTGTATGAATTAAACGTCTCTTTTAATACAATTCTGGCGTTCTCATTATATATATATATATATATATATATATATATATATATATATATATATATATTCCTACAATTTTTATTGCTTAATTAGCTTTCATCAATTCTTATTATAAAATGAACACCTAAATAAGCTAAAAATTAGTGGTAAATAAGCAGCCTAATAAGCATATATATTTCTACAATTTTTATTGCTTAATGAGCTTTCATCAATTCTTATTATAAAATGAATACCTAAATAAGCTAAATATTAATGGTAAATAAGCAGCCTAATAAGCATAAAAATTATGAAAATTGTGTTGTTTAATTATCATCACCACACTAATATTCCTAAACGTATCTTTTAATACAAGATCGACGTCCTCGTTTTTTTTAAATATATATATTCCTACAATTTTTATTGCTTAATTAATTTCATCAATTCTTATTATAAAATGAACACCTAAATAAGATAAATATTAATGGTAAATAAGTAGCCTAATAAGCATATATATTCCTACAGTTTTTATTGCTTAATTAGCTTTCATCAATTCTTATTATAAAATGAATACCCAAATAAGCTAAATATTAATGGTAAATAAGCAACCTAATAAGCAAAAACCTTATGAAAATTGTGCTGCTTAATTACAATGGCAGAAAACGTGAAGAAAAAAAAATGCAGAAAGAAAACGCGAAGAAAAAAATGCAGAAAGGAGAAAATAAGATCTGCAGAATCACGGTAATACATGAGTAAAAGAGAGAATTATTAATAATACCTTAAATTTAGGAACAATAAAAAGCAAATTACCCTAATATCCTTATTCAATTTAAAAGCTGCCATATACATTTAATCAGAACTACAAATCTTGACCATTGATCAATTAAAATTGATGGATGAGATCGGTTCCTGGTTCTCATTATTTAAAAGGGTTCTCATATGATCTATTCCCTATATATATATATATATATATATATATATATAAGGCAACCGCTTCAATGGCCTCACGTATTGACCGCCCCTGAATCCTTGAGATGGGAAAGAGTACAAGTGATAAGTCAGGCTTAGGTCATGAATCAGTCACTCAGCCCAAGTTTGAAGTTCTGACAGAAAAGTATGCTCCTGTAAATCCTTAAATTTCAAAAAGGAAGTTGGAGAGCAGAAACAAGAGCATCCAAGCCAACTGTCGTGCGATTGTGTCACTACTGTGAAACTCCTGGACATATCAGACCTCATTGCAAGAAAATGCAAGAGGACAAATTTCGATGATTAGGAAGCATCATCATAACAATGTTGGAAAAGAAGGTAGATATAATAGAGTTCCTGGAAATTATGAGAGGAATGGAAACTATAGAGGATATGTGGCTCATACATCACTTCTTGTTGGAACTGAAAATGTTTGGTATTTTGATAGTGGCTACTCGAGACATATGACAGGAAAAATGAGCAACTGGGTAAATATCAAACCTATGAAGGGACAGTTAGTAATCTTTGGAGATGGAGTGAAGGGTCAAGTCGTGGCTAGTGGTGAGTTGTCCAATTCTGGTATGCCAAAACTTAAAGATGTGCTTCTAGTTGATGGATTGAAAGCCAATCTTTTAAGTATTAGTTAACTATGTGATCAAGGGATGGATGTCAAATTTGACAAAGGTGCTTGCATTGTCTCAGAAATGAAGAAACAGTACCTAGTTGGCAAAAGGTCTACAGATAATTGTTATCTTATTGAAAATGAAGTGACCACTAGAATTCCCAAGCTGGATGTTGAGCAAGATGACGTATGTGGTCCTTGCGTGAGTAGAAGGCAGATCCATTCTACTGACAAGACTCTAGACATGACAATGACTTTTGCAAAGGAAAAACATGTCAAGCTGATCATAACAGTTGTTCCTGAAGATGCACTTGAGGAAAGTAAATCTGAAAATCTGAAGGAAGATGTTCAAGTTGCTGATGAAGCCAACAACTATAAGTTGACCCAGGTTCACAAAGATAATGAAGTTGCTGATGTTATGATCGCACTATTTTCTACCACACAAAATAGGTATAGTATAAAGCAAGTACGAGTATCGTATCCACAGGGATTGATATATCGAAATCACACAAAGTACATCTACTCTAGAATTAAATTGATGTCTAGGCAATTAAGAAAATAAGAATGTGGTATTATAGTCCTAGGCAAATAAATAAAATAAATAAAAGAGAACACAAATAACGAAACAAATAAATAATCAATTAAACAAATAAGGCAAATAAGCAAATAAGGAAACAAATAAATCAAATAAGGAAAAAGGTTGATTCTAGGGAAGCCTACCTAATCAAATCTATGCAAGCAATTAATGCATACAATTAACCAATTTAATCCAATCTAAATGTGATACATGAAAAATAACCTACACCCCGATGAAAGCAATGCAAGTCATCACCTAATATGATCCTAATATCCTTTCGGACGCATAGATATCAAATTAAGTGCAAAATAGAACAAGTATCAATGATATAATCAAATATGTTCAATTATGACACCCAAATCAATTATATGCAAACATATGATAATTGAAACTCAATTAAGACAAATCAAATTATCATACCATGTATTCATGAGATCTATTATGCAATATCCTATCAAGGCATATAAACATAACTATGCATACATAATTAGTGGCCAATTAATCATGCATGAGAATAAGCACCATGAAAACATGCATCTAGATTGGAAGGCTAATTGCAAACAAAAACACTTACATAAATTCAATTAGGCATTCAATCCCTAAAATCAACTAAGGTATTTAGCTAGACATAATTAAAAGAAAGGTAGAAGGAAGAATAAACATAATTAAAAGCATAAAGTAAAAGAACAAGGGATAGAAAAACTCTTGAATCTTGATGAATCTTCAATCTTCAATTGTCTTCATACATAAAATAAATCTAGATCTAAAGTGTATAAAAGTATGGAGAAAAGAAAAACTAATCTAAAAGTATGGGAGGACTAATGTTGACTCCTTACAATGATAGGTTTAGGGGTATTTATAGGGTAGAAGTTTACATCCAATACCTAATTGTACAAGGAAACCAAGAAAAAGTCAAAATTTGCCTTTTAGGAAAAATCCCGGCTGGAAAACAGTAGCCACCTCTCGACACCTCTCTCGATCGAGAGGGTGGTCGAGAGGGTCGAGAGGGTTCTGCGCAACTTTCTTGTTTCGGTCATATCTTCCTCGTCCGAACTCCGAATTGACCTCCGTTTTTGCCTACGTGCTCCTATCGAACTCCTCTTCAATGCTATGCATTCATATTTCCAGAATAACTCTTCCAAAAAAATCTTGAGAAGTCAGAACTTGGGATCAATACTTCATCTCTTCCTTGGTTTCATCGCCTCTTGTCTTGTCTTGGGTTTTCTCGACTCAAAAGCCCTAAAAACACTCAAAACAACCCAAAAGCGTAATCTAGCTCGAAATAACATAAACAATACAAAACATGAACTAAACTATCAAAATACGATAAGAAAACGATAATATAACACTTAGATAATAGGGTAAAAATACACCCTATCAAAATCCCCAAAACTTAAACATTGTTCGTCCCGAACAATAACAAAAACAAAATAAACAATAGACTCAAGCATTGTGAACTATATAAACCTCAAAATTTTCAAAAACAAACCATCCTCATGATCATGATCAAAACTATGCACACAACATTAGCATCAATAACACAATCCATTCAACAAATTTAAAACATGCCAATCAATCAAGGAACACTCTCAAACATGTGAAATTATATGTGTATAAGTGAACACTCAACTCTCTCAAAGAAAAGATGTATAAGATAATGCACATCATAGGGTTCACTCAATATCAATGCAATGCAACATGTTTACCATAGGCTTGCCCTTTTTCTCAACATCTCCACCTAATGTAATATTCACAAACTAGAATCAAAAAGGTCTTTATAAAAGCTTGTAATGTAGGGACATTGGTTAAGGTAGGAAATATATAGGCTAAGTGACTCAAAATACTCCAAATCATCAACCTCTTTTCAACTCCAAACAAAGTATGAATTTTTACTCCATCTTCTACCATCCAACACACCAACTACAAACTCAAAGATGCAAAAAATGTCAACTATACAAATCAAAGCTAACTATCCCCTTATGCTTATTTTTTTTTTTTCTTTTTTTTTTCTCATTTTTTTCCTTTTTCTCATAGAGCTCATCTAAAGATATTCTCTCTAATGATAATCAAAAGCTGTATTTTCTCTTTTCTTTTCACAAATTCTTTTTCTAAGCTTATAGGGATAGTCAACTACTTAAATCAAACATCTAAAATTCTTCTCTTTTTCTCCTTCTACACCACAACAAAATATTCTTTTCAACTCCTTCCATATCACTAACTAACAAAAGATACCCATAATCATCCAAACCTCCTATCATCCGGTTTTACAAAGAACGGCTAATAAAGGCTCAAAAGGGGTAAACAAAGGATTATGAACAAGGTTAGTGTATAGGAATCACGTGGCTAAAGAAAGATGGCCTAAGATCATCTCCTAGTTCATAAATATACTAAGGTCTTGATGGAGAAATAAGACAAGTTCTAGACACAATGAAGAATGCATGATCACTCAATCAAAGAATAGGCATAAAAATGCACAAATGGCTCAAATCTCACGGGTTCAAACTAACTAGTTCCCGACATCATAACATACTTCAAATTCATCAAATAAAATGCGTCGCTTCGCCAAGGTTCCATGCATAATAAAGATCATGAATTTTTTTTCCAAAAATCAACAAACATAATATCATCGGCCAAATTCACAACACTATCATCACATGCATATTTGACTCAACTAAAATAAAAACTACTAATGAAATATCCAAAAATTAAGCTACAATCCAAGAACCCATGTAAACGAGTTAACAAAGCCACACTTCCCCCTCCCCCAAACTTATTTCGAATCATGATGAAGGAATAAGTTTTAAGAAGAAGAAGTGGTTAAGTTAACAAGCGTACCTTTTTTTCACCGAAGCTAGCTTACTATCGATCTTCTCCTCTTAGTCGAAACCTCTTCAAGAAAACCTACAACTCACAAGCTTCGAAAATTCTTGGATAAAAAGCTTAATAAAAGATAAAACTCAAAGAAAAACAAAAACAAATAAAACGAAAACTGAAAATTAAAGATAGAGTTGGGTTACCTCCCAACAAGTGCTACGTTTTACGTCTTTAGCCCGACGATACCTCTTATCAAGGTGGATCAAAATAGAAGTTCGTCTCTCCCCCATCATCTAGTTTCCTCATGGCTCCATCGATTGATCTCTTGAATTCGGCTAACTTCAACGGTGGAATAGCTTCCAAATGATTTAAGCATCCAAGAATCTCCTCGCAAACTCCAAGCATCTCCAAGTAATGGTGCAAGAAATTGGTGATGATCTTGTCAAAAACTTCATCCGGTGTCGGCGGTATAGGTGGTTTCAAGACTTGAACGGCAAAAACATCCTCTCGATGATCATCGGGTCTCTTCATTGCTTCATAGATGGAAATCATCAATTCTTCTCCATTGACTCTAAATGTCAAGTCTCCATCTTGAATATCGATCAAAGCTCTCCCCATAGCTAGGAATGGCCGTCCTAAGATTAAAGGTTGATTATCATCCTCGGGCATATCCAACACTACGAAATCTGTCGGGAAAACGAGATTCTGAACTTGCACGAGCACATCCTCAACTATCCCCCTTGGATAAGAAACTGATCGATCCGCCATGAGAAGGGAGATAGTAGTCGGCTTCATCTTTCCAATCTTGAGCCGGTTGAAGATTGAGAGGGGCATCAAATTGATGCTAGCACCAAGATCACATAACATGTTCTTGAACACTTGATCTCCGATCTTGCACGCTAGTGTGAACCTCCCGGGATCCTTTTGCTTCGATGGGAGCTTCTTTTGAATCACCGCGCTACACTCCTCCGTTAGGTTGATCGTCTCAAACTTCCCCCACTTCTTCTTTCCCGAAACCGCATCCTTGAAGAACTTCATGTGCTTGGGCATGTCTCGAAGAGCATCGAGAAGTGGGATGTTGATGTTGACCTTTTGAAGCATCTCCAAGAAACGTTGATGCTTTTCATCTTGCTTCGTCTTGGTCAAACGTTGTGGAAAAGGGGCCTTTCGGGGTGTAATTCGGCAATTGGGGCGGCTGCTTGGCCTCTCGACCCACCTCTCGATCGAGAGAGGTGTCGAGAGGCAACTTCTAACTTCGGATTTTGACCTCTCGATCACCCTCTCGATCGAGAGAGGTGTCGAGAGGGTCACATTGGATCTCCTCGTCGTAAGCCTCTCGATCCTCCTCTCGATCGATAGAGGTATCAAGAGGTGGATTCTGACTTCCAGTATGGACCTCTCGATCCACCTCTCGATCAAGAGAGGTGTCGAGAGGCCCTCGCCTCGGCACTTGGATCGTCGTTTCTTCGCGCTCTGCATTCTTGAGGCTTCTTCTTCCAGTGTCCTCAGCTTCCAATGATGGATTTGTGTACCGAGTGCCACTCCGAAGCTCGATAGCATGAACTTGATGGTCGGGCTTATGGACTCCTCCTTGAGCATTGGCTACTTGATCAACTCGAGCATCCAACATATTCATGTGCTTGGTCAAATTTGTTACACTAGACTCCAAGGCTCCAATTTTATTTGTCGTCGTTGATATGAGAGTTTTATCAACTCCTCCAATGAAGGTTCCTTCTTCGGCTCTTGGACAACTCTATTCTCCACATGGAAGCCAGGGGATATGTTTGGATGGCGTTGATTGTTGGGATCATAAGTCTTCTTGAAAGCATCCAACTCCGTTGCCGTCTTGGTGTATTTCTCCATCAAATCATCATAAGCATCGGATCCAATGGCGGCAACTTTCCTTCTCCCAACTCTTCTATCAGTGGCCTCCTCATAACTTGTGTTGACGTTGAGCTCGATGATCTCCCAGGCCGTCTCTACATCATTATTTAAGAATCCTCCTTTAGATGCATAATCGAGCTCCTTCTTGCATTGCTTGTTCAATCCTTGATGGAAGCAGAAGATTTGTTCCCCCTTGTCCAGACCATGATTGGGGCATACACGAAGCATCTTTTTAAATCTCCCCCATGCTTCGTTAAGGTACTCATCTTCAAATTGTTGGAATTTCTTGATCTCGTTTAGAAGCCTCTGAGCCCTTGAAGGTGGGAAGAACTTATTTAAGAACAGTTTGCACAGCTCGCTCCATGTCTTTATCTCGGCTCGATTCTTTATAATCTCAAGCCACTCTGTAGCATCATCCTTGAGAGACCACTCGAAGAGAGTGAGCTTGATGTAGTCTGCAGGCACTCCATTTGCCTTGTAGGTGGCACAGATGTTGAGAAATTGCTTCAGGTGAGCATTAGGATCCTCCATCGGTGTGCCTCCATATTGATTTGCTTGCACCATGTTGATGAGGGAAGCCTTGATCTCGTAATCGGTAGCCTCAACAGTCCCCCATCCTCCATTCTGGAATCGATCAACAACCGGTTTGAACCGATCGTTGAGAGTCTTTTTCACTACCGAATCCACCATAAGAATTTTTTCCTTGTCAAAGAATGGAAACGGTTAGATCAATACACAAAAACAGAAAAATAAACGCCTAAATCACCTATTCATCCTATTTCAAAATATCTATGTGAAATCTAATCAATCCCCGGCAACGGCGCCAAAATTTGATCGCACTATTTTCTACCACACAAAATAGGTATAGTATAAAGCAAGTACGAGTATCGTATCCACAGGGATTGATATATCGAAATCACACAAAGTACCTCTACTCTAGAATTAAATTGATGTCTAGGCAATTAAGAAAATAAGAATGTGGTATTATAGTCCTAGGCAAATAAATAAAATAAATAAAAGAGAACACAAATAACGAAACAAATAAATAAGCAATTAAATAAATAAGGCAAATAAGCAAATAAAGGAAACAAATAAATCAAATAAGGAAAAAGGTTGATTCTAGGGAAGCCTACCTAATCAAATCTATGCAAGCAATTAATGCATACAATTAACCAATTTAATCCAATCTAAATGTGATACATGAAAAATAACCTACACCCCGATGAAAGCAATGCAAGTCGTCACCTAATATGATCCTAATATCCTTTCGGACGCATAGATATCAAATTAAGTGCAAAATAGAACAAGTATCAATGATATAATCAAATAGGTTCAATTATGACACCCAAATCAATTATATGCAAACATATGATAATTGAAACTCAATTAAGACAAATCAAATTATCATACCATGTATTCATGAGATCTATTATGCAATATCCTATCAAGGCATATAAAATAACTATGCATACATAATTAGTGGCCAATTAATCATGCATGAGAATAAGCACCATGAAAACATGCATCTAGATTGGAAGGCTAATTGCAAACAAAAACACTTACATAAATTCAATTAGGCATTCAATCCCTAAAATCAACTAAGGAATTTAGCTAGACATAATTAAAAGAAAGGTAGAAGGAAGAATAAACATAATTAAAAGCATAAAGTAAAAGAACAAGGGATAGAAAAACTCTTGAATCTTGATGAATCTTCAATCTTCAATTGTCTTCATACATAAAATAAATCTAGATCTAAAGTGTATAAAAGTATGGAGAAAAGAAAAACTAATCTAAAAGTATGGGAGGACTAATGTTGACTCCTTACAATGATAGGTTTAGGGGTATTTATAGGGTAGAAGTTTACATCCAATACCTAATTGTACAAGGAAACCAAGAAAAAGTCAAAATTTGCCTTTTAGGAAAAATCCCGGCTGGAAAACAGTAGCCACCTCTCGACACCTCTCTCGATCGAGAGGGTGGTCGAGAGGGTCGAGAGGGTTCTGCGCAACTTTCTTGTTTCGATCATATCTTCCTCGTCCGAACTCCGAATTGACCTCCGTTTTCGCCTACGTGCTCCTATCGAACTCCTCTTCAATGCTATGCATTCATATTTCCAGAATAACTCTTTCAAAAAAATCTTGAGAAGTCAGAACTTGGGATCAATTCTTCATCTCTTCCTTGGTTTCATCGCCTCTTGTCTTGTCTTGGGTTTTCTCGACTCAAAAGCCCTAAAAACACTCAAAACAACCCAAAAGCGTAATCTAGCTCGAAATAACATAAACAATACAAAACATGAACTAAACTATCAAAATATGATAAGAAAATGATAATATAACACTTAGATAATAGGGTAAAAATACACCCTATCATGTTATTGGAAGATTGAAGGATGGAGTAGAAACTTCAACTAAGAAGCAAGTTCCTATGGTTGGATATGATCGACTGTCAGAGTTTGTAATGTTGAATGGTTGCAAACTAAGAGGTGCAGATATGATTATGTCTGTGAAAATGAGTCAGGCACGTGTTATGTTAACACAAGTCCATATGAATGATCCTTTATTTGGATCACAGTTACCAGTCTTGGGCATCATGCTGATATATTTCTTACGGCTTTTGATAAAGCGAGCTTGCAACTGATGGGCTCTCTTGGCCCATGTGTTATGTGAATTTTCTCTCAAATTCACTCATTTTTTGTATTTTGTACATATGGTTTACTTTAGTTGGTTCTTGGCTTTTCTGTTGTGTCTGAATTGGAGGTTGATTATGTTGCTGGTGATTTGTCTGAAGTTGTTTGTCTGATGTGAAGATTGATTGTGCTGCTGATGGTTTGTCTGATGTTGGTTGGCTGGCTATATCTGATTATGTTGCTGATTGGCGTTTATGATTGAGTGTGTTTGTACTGCTGATGGTATTTTGCAGTTGATTGCCTTTTTGGAATTGTTCATGTTTTGGAGCTTGTTGGGGCCCTTGAAGTGTTAGCGTTATCTCAGTCTGTGGGAAGACGGTTGTCTCTAGCCAACATTACTGATATTCCTTGTATTGAGAGTTTGTCTTTGTTGTGGACAAGGATCTTATTGTTGATACTGCATGAGTAGATCACTATGGTGAAGCTGTGTCAGAAACTACGTGCTCTATAAACTATGTTTCTGCTGCGAAAGATACAAGTACAACAGTTGTTCTTCAAGATGTTCTTGATGTGGAACTTATTGCCAGCAAATGTATCTTGGATTTCCTAACATTTGTCTCTCCTATGCGCATATTTAGGGAGAGATGATGTTATGACAGCCTTGGTCTTACATATTGTGAAGATTATGGTTCACGTTGTGTTTGTTGGTTTGTGATATGTTATCAGATGCTCTTCTCTTAGATCCAGAAGCTCTATGTCTTGCCAGATTGTTTGTCTTCGGTTAAAGGCTATGTATGCTATTGGAAATGGAATGTCTGTTGATATGGGCTGCTTTTTGTTTGAAAAGATTGTCTCTTCATTGGCAATCTTGGTATTAAGAAGAGACTGCTCTTTCCTGGTCTGATTGGTGGTATTCTGAAGTCTCAAGGTATTCCTTCTAGGCAATCAGATTCTAAGTCTAAGAAGCTTAAGGCCATGAGATTTAGCTCTAAGTTGCTTACTCCTGCTCATGGAGTAAATTTGGACAGTGATTTTGCTGATGATGAGGATGTCTCTGATGATGTTCCAAAGTCTGCTCCAAAGTCTACTAAAAGAGCAACCTCTGCTGTTGATGCGGATGTTATTGAAAAACAGAGGTCAGGGTTGAAGGCTCAACTTGTTTCTTTACACAAGATGATGAAGTACATTTCCTTGCAGAGGCAAATTGTGAAAAGCATGCTTGAAGCTCTTCCCGGTGGTAAGGAAGATGTTCCAGGACCTTCTCAAGTCCCTATTGATGCAGATGATGTTCCTGCTCGTGAGGATGGCAGCCTAGCCAAATCTCATGACGAATCTGTATTTGTATCTGCAAATGAAGATGATATTGATACTGCAGACATTGAACGTACTGTGGATATTGGTGAAAGAACTGAGGATTTGAATGATGCTAATGTTGCTGGACATGAGGTCTCGAGCAAATCCTCTCACTGATGCTTTGGCATTTGAGCACAAATTGAGGGGGAGTAGCACAGAAGAGTATGGTTCTTCTCTTCTTTTATCTATCCTGCATTTGGTTTTTGATATCTGAACTTGAACTCTGTTTTCTATGGAAAGCTGGTGTTGGAATTCTAGATTTCTGGTCTATAATAGCAAATGGTAGGAGTTGGATATTGCTGGTGTTACTCTGATCTGTTGGATTTGTGTTTGTTGCTGCTATGTGGTTGGTGTTAATGTTTGCCTGAGTTGGTGCTTTGTAATGGCAAGTGATATGCAAACTAGGCTTTGGTCTTTGATCTCATTGGATATAGAGAATATGATGTTTTGGATTTAGATGGATCTCGTATCTTGTAAGAATAAATTGATTTTGAATCAAGTGCTTTGGAATGCTATGCTGTTGGAGAATTATGATCGTTGGGTTCTCATAATATCTCTATGGATGAATTGAGAGTTGGTTTCAGTATTGATTGAAGGTAGATTGATGAAGGAGTCTTACTGAATCGTGAGAAGATTCTTTAGATTTGAAATGCCTTCTTGAGAATGGCCGAGTGCTCATCGGTTTTGATTAAGATGATTTCTCCGTTCGTGAGCTTGGAGTTTATATTGTTGGTGTTTATGTTGCATGTGTGCTGGGAACTACCACTGAAGGTACTGAAGTGATAGTTGATCTTGTCAGCGTTGAGTTTGATGTTGATGGTAACACTGCTGATGAAAAGGCTTCTGAAAACGTTGTTGGCTCTGCTCCTGTAAATGAGTCTGCTTCCAGCTCTCCTCAAATTGCTATCAGTTATGTGTCTCTGAATGGAAAGCAAAATGTCTTATTGCTCAGTTGGTTTATTTAGTTGGTTTGTTTCTCCTGTGGTGCATAATAACATTTCATCTTGTCATGATCTTCATTCTCTGTGTGATGATTATGTGGATTTCAGCCACGTAATAGGCATATGATTGTGGTGATGGTCTATATAGAAGATGAGGATATTTCTCTCATTGCTTTTATTGCTCTTATGGAAGATGGGGCTGTTTTGGTTGATTCAGTTATGTCGAGCGAATATTGATACAGTTCTTGATGTTGAGGATTGAAGTTACGGATGAAAATGAGGTTTTATGATTCTGATATAGTGGGCAACGTGGAAATTATGATATTGCTTTCTCTGGAGGGAAATATCATGGCATTTGCTGATGTTCTGGAATTGTTCCTGAAGATGCATCCAAATGACGTTCCAGTGGGAGAAGTTTGGATTAAGGGAGTGTTTTTTCTTTGGATATTCTTTGGATTTATGCATCCAAAAAGGGGGAGAAAAGCATGCGTGATGAGTTGGAGTTGTATGCATGAGTTGGAGTGTTTTTTCTTTGGATATTCTTTGGATTTATGCATCCAAAAAGGGGAAGAAAAGCATGCATGATGAGTTGGAGTTGTATGCATGAGTTGGAATTGTATGCACGATGAGTGCATGATGTGTGTTGAATGTTGAGTGTAGAAGATGCTTGAGTTGCAGGGAGAGTGAGCTTGCATTATGAGTTGTCAGATTGTCTTCTGACTTATGTGTTGAGTGGATGCGTTGTTTATTGTAGGTGGGGTGAGCTTGCATTCTGATTTGTCAGATTGTCTTGAGTTGTGAGAAAACAGATGTTTGGGATTGTTTAGCATGGTTCTGTCTTGTGTTATGGTTGAATTATGGCTTGAATGCAATTCATTCAGTGATGGTGATTAGTTGATGATGATTGGTTCTTGATTGGTGTGTTCTGGTGGATCTGTGTAGATCTAACATTGGTATTGGTATTGTGGGTGCGCTCCTTGCCTACCAATTGTTATGTCTGTTATATGTTTGAGGGGGAGTAAGTGATCTGAGTTATCAGACTGCACAAGTACGTGTATGATCTTGGTGATGTACTTGTTTCTGCTTGAAGAGCAGTGTCTGTGATCAAATTCTGTAAGTACAATGATGATCTTGAGAATGTACTTGTAGTTGCTCCTGATTGAAGAATTGTGATCTTCTGCGCTGAAGTGCATGCAATTTATTTTGAATGCATAAATGCCAAAGGGGGGGATTGTTATTGCATTATGCGTATGCAATATTTGATGTATTGGTGTTGGCTATTTATGCTCGAAGATTTCCGTTGTGCTGCTCACGTATAAATTGCATGAAGGAATTAAAGATTGAATATTATTATTCAATATTATTATGGAGATTTATTTTGGGATATATATGGGATATTACCATATCACGAAGATATCCATGAAGATCTTCTAGGGCAGATTTGCACCTTAGTATATATACAGAAGAAGATCGCAGAATACGTTTGGCCGCTCTTGAGTTTCTGTGTGTGAGGATTTGTTATTTCTTGCATCTGCAAGTTTTCTTTGTGTGTAAGGTTTTGTGTTCTTGCAACTCTGTGTTTTGCAAGTTTCTTTGTGAGAGCGTGCGTGTTTCTTTTCAACAAGATTATCCAGAATTCTTGTTGTGTCGAGTCTGAATTTTGATTCAGAACCATTGTTATTGTTCATTACGAGTGTGTCTCGTAGTTTATTCGATTCACGTATAAGGGGAGTTGTAATCGGGAAAGGGAGGTGACATAAGGTGGAGTCATTTGTATAATTCATGTACTATCTCTCTACTCCATTATAGTGGATTGATTCTCTCGGATTTTGCCTCCCAGACGTAGGTGCGTTATCACCGAACTAGGTTACCAAACCTTTGTGTTCTTTATTGCTTTTATAGTTATTCTGTTCAAGTACTTCTTCAAGATCTTATTTAAGATCATTTAGTAAATTGCACAGTCTAGTACTTTCACCCTAAAATCATCCCTCCTCCAATTGACCCCGTCGAAATCTTCAAGTGGTGTTTGGCTCTGTCCCTCGCGATCGCCGCCTCGAGATGGGCGGTGAATCTCCTCCTTAACCCATTCTTCTGGATGTACTTCGGCTGGACGTGGTTGTTCTGGCCATGGGCGATCGCCGTCGCAATCTACGGCGTCTACAGCCTCATCAGGCACCTCAAGGGCGAAGCCACAATGCTCGAGCAACTCGCCGTCGTGACATCAACCTTCACGTTGCCGACTCGGGTACCTCCGGCTCATTCCAACGGCTTCCTCGAAGGCTGGCCCTTCGTCTTCTTCTTCATCTACCACCACATCTCCGGCGCCCTCGACTACGCTTGTCGCCTCCTCCGTCATGCCCCCACCCTGACGCCTTCATGTACAACGTGGAACGCTCTGCTGACTGCCTTCTTCTGTTGATTGCCTTCTTCATGTGTGTTGACGTTGGAGGTTCAGGGAAAGTGTTCGATTCAATGCCTTGCAAAGGATTTAGCGTTGGGGGAGCTAATTCAGCGTCGGGTCGGCCCGAAAGAAAAGGCGGACCATTTTTAAAAGACTAAATGAAAGTTCAAGACATTTTTAAAAAAACTTGAAGTTGGGGCCATAAATAAAAAAAAAAAAGACGAAGGATAATTCTAAACATAAACATAGCCCACAAATTACTCTTCATAGCCCTTTAATTATTATAATTATTAAAAAAATGTCAAAAGTACTTTTATGCCAACCATTTTCTGTGATTGATTTTTCTTTCTGGCAATTTCTCCCCTCCCACGAGAGAGGGCACGATATCAAATCCCTCAATCTCCTTTTCTGTGATTCTCGAAGATATACACTCTACACTGAAAGCATATTTCAATGCTTTAGGCATAAAAAAATAAATTCAAAATTATCAACATCTGTAGAAAATTGAGAAAAAAACCTGGATGGTCATCTCTCACTGTCAAGTTACCCAAATAAATTTACGAATACATATACAATAGAATAAGTATATTACTGGGTAGCTTTTTTGGTTTGCTTTCTCCTACGGGTCCATACTACATGAGGTCTTATAATCCACCGGCGGCGACGACGATCGGTTAAATTCTTTGAATTAAGTGTTTGGCCATCATTAATAATTAATTGTCAAAACAATTGATTAATTTAGAAGAATTTGTAATGGTCGAAAAAATAACGAATTTTGAATTTGATTCTCAAGTAGTTGCCGGAGCAGCAATGTTGCGGATGAATGGTTGGGGGCTATACGCTCAGAACTTCCAGTTGGAGAAGAGAGACGATTTGGGGCTACGAGGGCATAAGATTACATTTAATATTATTTAATTATTATAATAATTAAGGGGCTTTAAAGAGTAATTTGGGGCTGTGATTAGATGTCACGACCGGACTTTACTAAGGATAGTTAAGCCGAGAAATCATGACTAGGGACGGAATGAAAGAAGCGGGATAGAAAAGGGGGTGAAACAATAACGTGAAATTGAAAGATTAATTTAGACATAATTCATCGAATGACATATGGCACTAGGCCTTCAAGGAAAATAGGAGAACATAGATTCGAATACGATTACTTGATTCAGTCTTGTCTTAGGAATAAAGTGTCGAAAGTTACACAACAGAAGTCTTACTGGAATGCATGTATGAAGACATGCATTACCGAGAGTCTTGAAAGTAGCTATTACACAAGTAGGCTTCAAATACGACAAAAGCTTAAGCCGGCTCCCCATTTCACCTCGTTCTACCTGCATATTTAGAAATATATGCAGGGCTGAGTACAACGTACTCAGTGGACACATGCCAAAATTATACAAATATAAATGTCAAGCCATTATTAGTAAGACATAGGGGTTTTTCGGAAATGATCATATACTTACAAAAGTCTTTGTGATTCTAAAAGATGCCTGCAGGGCTAAGTTCTTTAGTAATCTACCATATATGTTCCTATGGTATCGAGAGAGTGGCCACCCTCACGATACCTTGACCGGCCAACCCGAAGATGATACACGGTCACATTGTGTACACTAGTCCAAGTAAGATAGCTATCTTACTAGGACCCGAATTCGATTGAGTAATTGCACAGATAGGTATCATACAAAAATCAAATCATTTATGGCATGACAAGCTTAAAAATAACTAACTTAGATTTTTATAAAATGTCATTTTATTTTAATGAAAGCCCACCTTTCGAAGCGTGAGTAGGGTCGGTCTTCAGTGATAGAATGCTACTCCCCACGACGTTCCGCGCCTATTCATCGACATTAATGAATATCTAATTATAAATCCATAATAGAGAATTTCTCTAAGGAAATAATGATTAACTATATCCTTATTATTAATTAAATTCTTTCCATGAGGTTTTATCGATAATTATCTAACTATCAATCCTAATAACACCAAAGCGATTATTGGCTAAGAGTAGTCGTCTTGATAATTTATTATAAGTCCGTGTCCTCAATTAATCAGCTTCGATTATTAATGTTATTATTATTATTATTCAATATTCGAGAATATTTTCCGAACTGAGTCGGTTAATAATAGTTAGTCATTTTATGTGATTTAATTTCTTAAAATCACTCATATGTATTTTATATTAATTAATTAACTAATTAATCTCGTGAGTATTTTACGAGAATATAATCCCTTCGAAAATTAGTCGAGCATTCGATTAATAGAATTAAAAATCGGACAATATAAGCTCGTATATTTAATCGAGTCGGGCCAGAATAAATTAAATCTTGACTCAATACAAATTCTCGGCCCAAGACTTACTAAACTCGGCCCAAGTCATGAATCCGGGTTGGACCCGCGAGTTTGGCCCGGTCCCGAACCCGACCCGGTTCGGACATATTTATATGTCCATCCGTCTCTTCATTTCCGCCTCTCTGCTCGTGAACCCAACCCCTCTCTCTCTGACCCCCCTTTCTGCCGCACGGCTGTCACCGGCGTCGAGGGCTGCCGGCGCCGGCGATCTCTTCGTCGGCGGCAGCCCCCTCTTCTTCTCCCCTTTCTCTCTCTCTTCGTGTGGTACTATAATTACCCTCTCTTCTCTCTCTCGGATTTTCGGCACGCTGGAGGAAAGGCAGAGGCGCCGTCGCCGCTTCTGCCGAAAGGGTTCCGCCAGAAGCTGTGGTAGGATTCTCTGTCGCTGCTGGACCTTTCCATGGAGCTCTCCGTCGCCGCTGCTGTCGGAGGGAGCTCCGCCGGCGTTCCTCTGCTCGCCGCTGGAATCACCGTCGCCGGCCGAAGGTAAGGGTCCGATTCCCCTTTCTCTGCATTCCCCTTCCTCCTCTCTTTTCTCATATCTCCTCTGCCCTTTTTAAATATTTTACTATATCATTTAATTAATTAATTTGTTCGATCATCATAGTGTAGCGTCGACTTTCCGGTGTCGACGGTAGCGGCTCCGAGGGATTCCGACTAGAGGTGGCCAGTTCTGAAGCTAAGCTAAGCCTCTCTGCCCCCTTCTCTCTTTTTTTTCTTTCTTTTTTTTTTTTTTTTGTGTGTGTGAATTTCTTTCGTTTATGATTTTCTTGCTTATTAAGATATATGAATGTGGTAGTAAATGTTTTGTGTGATTTATGTGAATGAGTATTCCTTCTTAAGAGCAAAATATATATACATAGCTTAGATTTCAGATTTCAGTTTATTGGTATTACGAAATCGTTGTAGGTTTTATGGTATCATGAGCACATAAGAGTACATTGTAGTTATAAATTTATGAGTACATTTATTGTTGTCGTTCTTGTGCGTTTGCTTTGGTGTATCTATATCTTGTATAGAACCGTGGTAGTTCTAGTAATGTTTCCCGTGGTTTAATCATATGCATGAAACTTGATTCTTGAGCTTTAAAACATGTGATTTATTTAGAAGGATATTTAGGAGTCTTAGTTTCGTTTTATGCTTCGAACTCATGCTTTGGTATTCACTATCAAGCTTGTAAGTGAATTATGAGTTTTAGAATGATTGTTACAAGAATGAAAACTGAATTTTTCATATTATTGTTTATGGGTTGAGTCTTAAACATGCTTTAATGATACTTGAGGTTTTATTTTACTTACTTAGTAGTGCTGTTGTTGCTAGCTCACCACACTCCTTCCTTCTTCTTGTTCTGCCTCTACTCTTCTCCCTTCTCTCTTTTTTTTTTTTTTTTTTTTTTTTTTTTTTTTTTTGTGTGTGTATTTGGTATGTTGTGAGTCAAGAACAAAAACGGCAATGGGTTCGGTATTTATAGTGTTTGTCTTGGGTGGTTCTTGTGATGACAATTGAATTACTGCAGCTTATGTCATATGATGGGAAGGGCCTCCTCCATCTTTGTTTCTCTTCTGCAGGTTTAGGCTGAGGGAGAGGAGGCTATTTTGGTGGCTCAAGAAAGTGTAGGGAAAGGGTGAAGGGGTGAGGGAAACAAATGGCCTGCGGCTGCCTTGCTGCTACTGCCGTGCTTTTCTGATCGTCTTCTCTTTTCTTTTTTTTTTCTTTTTTTTCTTTTTTTTTTTATAAAATTATTTTACTGTAATTATTTAATTATTTATAATTCTATTATTATTATCATTGTAATTGTATTAGTATTATACACTTACAATTTCTTTCTTTTATTATTAATTTCTAATTTCGATTTAATAAAAGTATTAATCGAATGTCTGGTTCGATTATTATCTAATGGTTCGATTATGAACCGATGGGCTTGGCCCATAATATAAGATTGTTATCGAATGGTTCGATCATGAACCCGTGGGCTTGGCCCATATTATAAATTAACTAGTTTGTATCACAACTTCTGTTTTTGATCGATTTCGAAATATACAAATCAATATGAAATGTAAAATCGATACTACCTTAAATCCAACGATATAATTTCATGGAATGATTAATCAAATTACTATTTGATTCCTTGTTGAAATTACTACTCAATTATCCAATTACTTAAACTAAGTAATCACATTCTTTAATCAACAAATTATAAAGGTCATTCTTCTAATTAAACCGACAAATAAGACAAGTCTCTCTTACGAAAATTCTACCTTGGTCGAGAATAAAAATTTTAGTCATTAATGTTTAAACTATTTATCTAATTTACGAATTAAACTACTAATGTAGAGTTAAGAAAATGCGGAAAGTTACATTAGAATTACCCAATGATAAAAATAGGGGCCATAAACTCCGCAATTCTTACACACTTTCCCTCGGATGGATAGATTCATTTTCTGAGGCCGAGCTTTTCGCGAGCCAAGAAAATGGAAAGAAAACAAGCATGCCCATAAATTCATTATCTTTGCGTTTTGTCATATTGGAGTACATAAAATCAAAGTCGCTCTCTCTCTATATATAAAGACAGCTCGAGTGCTTGATTTCATGAGTGATGGCGGATACTACTAGAACTCCAACATCAGCCACAACTACAATTTACATACCTACTTTCTTCCAACCCAAAATATCCAACATAGATTCCCCTCTTTTCTTCTACATTTCACTCTAGCATTTGCTCCACCAAGAAATTCTCTTTCAATTGGAACAGGTTAAGTTTGGTGGGGGCGGTAGATAGCTTTTGATACTAACGCGCAGAAAAATGGTTGTAGCTATGGCTTCTAGTTGCAGTAAGTTTGGGCTCTACAGCAACTTGAGGGCAATGGAGAAGCAATCCAGTTCAAGGGCATCTTCGTTTTTATCTTCTTTTGTCTTGGATCCACCTCAACTCTCATGCATTACTTCCAAGAAAAGGTATTTCATGTGTTTCGAAGTTGTATCTTTGTATGAATTTCTGAGTTTGTTTCCAGGTGTTGAAATATAATCATTGTGTATGAACATTGAGCTGTTAGATTGTAGGCCTTTAAGGATTTAATTAATTTGCTGACTGAAGTAGATAATTTCTTATTATTCAAACCAAATTAATCTGATTTATTTTGGAACAATTATTTTTGCTAAACATGGATGAACTGTTGGGATTTTTGCCATGCTGAAACTTACGGTTCATCTTTCTTGAAATTGAGCATTGGTGGCTATCTTATTAGAAATACAAATTGCTGATTTTTTTATCCTCTAAAAGTGAGTATGGGTAGTAATTTGTTGTATTCTCAGCTTATCATCATCTGTTCTTGATTTTGCATAAACTATAGAAGCAAAATATGCCGAGTCTTTTTTTACTATTACTTTTATGTATGAAAGAGAAGGATGGTTGAAGTATTTGTTAGGTAATTTAGTTTGAGTACTATGATACTCGACTGTATATGTTATTCGTACTTGTGCTTTTGTGTCAGCCTATCATCTTCCATGAGTACATTTATACCAAAAGCGTCAGCATCTACTGCTGTGGAGGTATTGAATGTTGACTGGAGTTGTTAAACTAAGTTCACATAGTTTGTTACTTTGTATGAAAAATACTAATCGATGGTTGGAATTGTGGAAATAGAATGGAAATTCTCAGGATACAGATGTGATACCAACCCCCAGTGTAATAATAGATCAAGATTCTGATCAAGATGCTACTATTGTTGAAATCACCTTTGGGGATCGCCTCGGAGCTCTCCTCGATACAGTATGACACGTTGGAAGATTCTTATTTTTTCAACTGAGATTTTGTATGGAATAACTCTATAGGAATTCCGTCACCATTTATTGATTTCTGGTAACTGCATTTCAGATGAGTGCTCTCACCAGTCTCGGACTGAACGTTGTCAAGGCTAATGTATACTTAGATGCTTCTGGGAAACACAACAAGTTTGCTATCACTAACGCGTAAGTTTATAATATGAATACTTTTTTCATTTTCCATGCAGTTTCTAGTATTGGATTATGCAGTTTTATTTGTCTGTCTCATGCTAATCTGCATACAATTATGTTCAAAAAGCCTAGTATTAGAGATAGATGTTCTGTATCATTGAGAAATGATGTAATTTAATTCTAAGGGAAAATCAGTCAACTCTGGACATTGAATTAATGCTCAGCTTCATGGTAGTCACTCTTTTGGAAGGCATAAGTGAATGCATTTTGCACGTTTTGGACATTTGTCTACTCTGGTTTAAACCTCTTCGTGACTAGGCAGCAAAATAAATGCATGGTACCATATTCTGTCAAATTTTTTCTTTGAGCATTTTTTTGTCTTACCCGAAGCACTATGGTTCGTTATATTCATGTGAATGAGGCTAAACTATGTTTCGACCTGGTGTCTGATTCCTCATATTTTCTAATATATCCATATCCTCAAAGTGTCAGTTATACTTACATCATATTAAGCTAAACTTTTGTAATTCTTTTATTTTGTTGCGCGTGTTTCAGTTCAAGTGGAAGGAAGGTTGATGACCCGGAGCTGCTTGAGGCAATCCGTTTGACAATTATCAATAATCTACTTGAGTATCATCCGGTATTACTCACACAAGTGTTCCTCAACTCGTGAAACTTTCTACATGCATGTTTCCTTCAGCAATCCTATCTTTCATTAAACATCATGATTCTTGAGCTAATTTTCAGGAGTCGAGTGCTCAGTTGGCTATGGGGGCTGCATTTGGTGTGACGCCACCCATTGAAACGGTATTAACTCTCTCTGTCTGTCTCTATCTCATGGATGCACGAACAAAGAGGCAATTATTGTGTGAATGTGTCTTTAATCTTAACATTTAAACACCAGATTGCACACATAAATATGGAACAAAATGGAATGTACTGCCCCGTAACTACTGAAGTTGTAGATATGCTTTTTCCTAAAAAAAAATTATTTTTATTATCTTCTTTATGGAAAGTTAATAAAACAGATGTTTATTATTATCATTAAACATTTTTTAGTAGTGGGATTGGTCATGCTTCGAAATTCCAAATCTTCAGGCTAGGCCGAAACCGGTTTCTCTTGAAGTGGTTTTCCAAATATGTATATAGGACATCCAATATATATCGTAGATAAATATGCTTTACTATGTATGTATAAACTATTATGAAGGTGAACCATAGATGTTCAAGTATAAAAATACTAGTAACATATAATTTTGTGTTGCAACGGAGCAATCTTTTTGTAAATTATTCATAATTTAATTTATTAATAGATCTTTCAAGCTCATCGAGTGACAAAAACCAAACTCAAGATCGGCAATACTTGGCTGGTTAGCTCATGAGCTAGCTCATAACATGCAGATATACTTATCATTTTACATATTATTTATATTTATACAATATTTATTTCTTCAAACAAAATCATATATACTATTTTAGAATTTGTAGCTCACTTTTTGAGATTATATAACTTCACTTTTAAGATGAGTGATGACTGCTCGATGTTTTGAAGTCATAATATACATCGTGTAAGTTTCACTAGGCAAATAATCTACTCCCTCCGTCCCACTGGGATAGGGACCTTTTTTTTCGGCGCGGGAATTAAGACGAGAATGATGATAGTGAGATAAAGTGAAAGGTAGTGGGTTAAAGTGATGTGTCAGAATTTTATTGGGTTAGAATTTTCCATTTTGGGAAAGGTCCCTATATCAGTGGGACATCCCGAAAAGGAAAATGTCCCTATATCAGTGGGACAGAGGGAGTAGTAAATTTTACCCATGTTCTTTAATTTTGTTTGAATTTGGTTCAACAATGAGTAATCCGTGCCCAAGATATCAACTATTCAACTTTGGCATACTTTGATTGCATCCCTATGCATAAACAATATCTAGAACTTTTCTAAAAGTTAATAATCATTAGCATAATCAGATGTTTTAGGAGCATTGAGGGAGCTGAGAAGAAGCGATCTAGCTATGATTCACGTTTAGACCGACTTACATGAAAAATCAGACTGATATTGAATAGGGATCTTTTCTAGGTTTACTTTGAACTAGCTGCCATTGACCTCTTTACTCCTGAATATTATACTCTTTATCAAATAAAAGTGGGACCAAACACGTAGTGAAACCTTTCCCTTTCTCATATGAAATGGTGATTAGTATCTGTAGCAGGTAATTATTGCATGCCTCCAACCAAATTCTCCCTCCGTCCCATAGATTTAGTAATATACCTATAATAGAAATAACAGTACCCCACTCCACTGGACATAATAAACATCCTCAAAATATTCTTATATTGCACAATTTACCATCGTGGCGACCAATATTAACTACACTTTATTCACAATTTCTCCTACTTATACTTTGAGCTTTTTTCTTTTTCATTGTCATTATAAAATACCATGTTTCTTGACATCCATGTCTGGCCCTACATGACTAAATCTATGGGGTCTGAGGGAGTATTTGTTTTCCGCTTGATATTGTTGAAGTTATAAGCATTACTTTCCTAATGATGAACCTAGAAGGATCATAATGAATTTGTTTGCTAAATCCGTATTCTTATCCACTCATTGTTTGTCAACAATTTAAATGCAGGCTGATTTGGACATTTTAACACATATCCATGTCTATGATGACGGTCCTGAGCAAAGGTAAAGTAAAGCAAATTGTCCTTCCCAGTATAGCTCTTGATTCTCACAAGTTGATATGCTCAACATTTGTGGAACAATAACCTGTGAAAAGTTTGAAACTTAAGCTTGAAAGATCATTACACATTCTTGCAGCTTGCTCTATGTAGAAACAGCTGATCGTCCAGGATTGCTGGTGGATCTCGTAAAGATCATTACTGATATAAATGTTGCTGTTAAATCTGGAGAGTTTGATACTGAGGTAAAAAGAGCTTTTTAGGCCCCAAATATTTCAGATAGGTATTTTAATTATCATGGGGGATGTTCACTTTACCTTGATTAGGTAGAAAAGAAAAGGTTAACTAGAATTTTATGCCCAGAGCATGGGCTGTAAGAAAATAGACCACAGATTCAATATCGACAGATTGGTACTCAATAAATTGAGTTTGTACACAAATCTCTCCCATTTTCTCTCTCCTTCTTAGGTTGCCAACGAGAGCTGGAGTCAGTCTAGACTTAGAAACCAACATTAATTCCACTATCCACGATGATATCGTTGTTTCGTAATGAAAAATCGCATTACTTTGGGTGTAGGAGTTTAAGCGGCCCAAAAGATAGTGACTAGACTAATCAGCCACATACTTTGTTTTGAGCTTGCCAACCTGATCTCTCACCCAAAAGTAAAGAACTCCGTAGTAGTGCGGCTGGTATAGGATCTTGATTTATTTGCTGATTCTCTTGCAGGGCTTGCTGGCAAAGGCAAAGTTTCATGTAAGCTACAAGGGTAAAGCCCTTATTAAGCCTCTTCAGCAGGTACGTCGGTCAATGAGCAGATGATTTAGCATAGTAGTAACAAACAGCACAAATTTTAGTAGAGTCGATTTTGATGAAGCAAAAAACCATGGGCAGGTTCTTGAAAACAGCCTGCGATATTCCTTGCGGAGACCAAGCACCGACGAAGGAAGTTTTTGATACATGGCACCATTAGAAATCACCATACTCATTTTACACCAATAACTGCCCTTGTTAGCAGTAAATATGATGCTTTGTAGTATTACCATTATGATTGTAAACATAATTGGTTGTTATTCAAGTTTCCAAATAAATAATTTGATAGGAAATGGTGATATTTGTGATTGTGAAATTGATGAGGCTATCAGCCATGTACCTTGCGTCTATAAATACTAGGACCGTAATTGAGTCGAGTGACAAGACATTGGTCGAATTAAATTTTGCTTGAGCTAGCTTGTCGAATGAAGCTTGCTTTGCCAACCTTGAACTAGGTAGCGCTCGGTTTTTCAGCTCATGTCTTCTAGGAGAAAAGAAAATGTGTTATTAATATTATATTCTTTTAAAATAAGTCTTACTAAAAAGAACTATATTCTACTCAAATAAATTAAGTTTAAAAATGGAAAAGTTTTTGACTTTGTCATATTAATACTTGAGTGTATTTAATGTGCCTATGGTTGGTAGGGTAGCATTTTTAGGGGTAAGCTCGGGTGGTTCGGGTGGTTCGGGTCCTAACAGAACCAAACGAACATCTAAACCAAACTGAAAACGAACCATAATCTTAAGGTTGGGGTTCGGTTCGGTTCTAAACCGAATCTATACATGAAATTCTTTCTATTTTTTTGAGCAAATACATAAAAAATCTACTTTAAGCACAAATGTTTCTCATGTTTATCTATATCTTAACAACATAATAACATCAAACCAACACAAAATCCAACCATAATACAATAAAATCTCCACAAATCAACCTAATAAATCCATAATCTAAGCATAATACACAAAGTCAATTACAAATTCAACAAAATCAACAATTAGGTGTTAAAGAATGTGTATGAATTATATAATTAATAAATAAGGGCATAAGAATGTGTAGGAATTAGGATATATAATTAAGGGCTATTGACATTAAAATATACGAACTTTGGGACTTTGTCATAATAGAGAGGAGATCAAATGTTTTGCACATGAACCATTCCCTATATATATCTATATAGGGAATGGTTCGGGTGCAAATAAATCCTGACGTGTTAAAATGTGAAAGATGCATAAAGCTATACAAAATCATGCTTAAATCAATATATATTTATGCTTACAACACCATTATGCTTTTTAATGTACAAATTCATACTTAAACCTAGTCATGCTTATGATACCTTATAATCATGCTTAAATCAATTACAGCCACATATCAAATTAAGATCAATGGTTCAGATCTATTCATATTTCTCACACAAAACTTATTTCTATATGATTCATCTTCTCTCTATATATATCACAAGAGAGAATAAATCTCATCCATTTATCTTGTTCAATTAACGGCTTAGATGATTAGGAATAATGGGTATTTAATTTTGTAACTTCCGTGTTTTTAAGTGTGATGAGGATAGATTTGTCCATCTTTATTAATTAAATATAACTAACTCCTACGATTAAGGAATTTTATTTTACTTGACATTTTATCATGTTTGACGTTTTTTGAATAGATTTTTAATTATCGAATCTCAACTGTATAAATTCTTATTAATTGTTTGCTACATTTTTATCTTTCATCTCCCATTTAAAAAGAATATATTTATTAAGCATAATTCATGCTTGTTGTAAGCAAGAAAACATTCAAAATAAGCATACAAAAATATACCACCTATTAAGCATGATTTAAGTTATTAATAAGCATGAAAATATTCTACATTAAGCATAATTAATGTTAATAATAAGCATGGTGATTTTCTACATTAAGCATAGAAAGATATGTACCATTGTTTATTAAGCATGATTAAAGTGAGCAATAAGCATAAAAATCTTCAGCATTAAGCATTAAATTAAAGGGACTAGTTATACATTTAGTTTATAAGTTACAATGAAGCATTTTATAGATAGTATTTTAAGCATGAATTTGATCGATAGATAAAGAAGAATGGTATTCTGAAATTAAAACAAAATTCACAAACTAAAAATATGTAAATAACATTGTATAGATTCAGATGTAATTTCTCAACCAAATCAGAATAATCAAGGGCACCATACCTGTGTGAAGTTGTAACGTAACAGCTTCACCAGCCTCTTCATCGTCAGCTTCAGTATCCACATCAGTTAAGGAGTAGTCTTCAGTTATAGCAAAGTAAAGTGTTTGCTATGTGGGAACCTCTGTTTCTTCCTCTTTTTCATTCTCTTCATAACTCATGGAGACGGAGAGGTTCTTTCCATACTTTCGAAGTGTGTTGGCACACTCGTTTACATAATGACCAAATCCAGAGCAAGCACTGCACTGAACTGTCTCCAAGATCTTGTGTTCATTGCTGAATCGTTCAGAAGCAACCCTCCTCAGTGTCTTTCCCTTTGATGACCTTGGCTCGAACTGTCTCTGGTTTCTGAAATCAGGAACATTGCTCCCTTGATTCTTTGGCTTCTCGGACGAGTTCACCTTTCCGAGCAGTGAGTTGAACTTCCTCACGACCAACGCGAGACTGGCACCTTCATCCACCTCTTCCATCACATCTTCGCCATCCTCAGTAGGTTCTGATGAGGTAGACAGTGAGGTTGCCGCTTTCAGGGCAACTGTTTTCTGAACAGTTTCTTTCTTGCTGTAGAGACTCTTTTGTTGATCAAGATTCATCTCAAACGTCTTCAGAATGCTCATCAACTTTGTAAGCTCTAGAGTGGCGGTATCATGTGCTTCTTCAATCGACGAGATCTTGACATTGAAGCGTTCAGGAAGTGAGCGAAGTGCTTTGGAGACGAGTCACTTGTTGCTTATTGGTTCTCCAAGATCTTGAGACTCGTTAGCAATGTCAATGATCTTACCAAAGTAGGATGAGATGGTTTCCTCTTCTTCCATCCTTAGATTCTCGAATCCAGTTGTCACCATCCTGAGTCTGGATTCACGAACACTTTGATCTCCCTCACAGTGGCGTTGGAGGATCTCCCATGCATCCTTGGTTGACGTAGAGTTAGCAATCACTCTAAACATGTTCATGTCCACAACCGTGAGAATTGCGTTGAGGGCTTTCTCATTGAAGTTGGCAAGTTCAATCTCATATCTTGTCCACTCAATTTCAGGCTTCATGGTCGTGTCACCATCTGCATCAATGATCGTGCGTGGCGTCCGACCATTCAGAATAGATCTCCAAGCTCGTACATCAATCGACTTGATGTATGTATGAGCTCGGATTTTCCAGAAGGCATAATTCGAACCATCAAGAACTGGAGGCCTGTGTAGCACGGGACTCAACACATCCATCGTAAACAGCAATAGCAGGATCGTCGCTTAGTGTATCAAGCGTGTGCTCTTGATGTCAATTGGTAAAGTGTGCTGCGTCGATGAACGTAATGTAGAGTTCGCAGAATAGAGTAATGTTGGAAGCACAGAGCTTACAACTTTCAATACAGCAACGGAAGAACAATATAGAACACGAGAAATAAACTTTCACAAGTTATATAAATATATAACTTGCAAATGCCTCATGGCTAAACAATCCACTATGATGATGTGAATTACAAAATCAACCGAGTAATAAAAACTACAAACGTAGAACTAAATTACAACTTCTATAAATCGAATCTATGACTACTAGCATAAGTTGCACTGACAAAGGCTAACACAATGGTTGGCACGAAAACTCGGTGACAACGAACAACTCTCACAAACTCGTGTATAAACTCTCTGAAAACTCTCTAGAAGAACCACGAATTATGAGACTTTTTCTCACATATATAGAGCTCGAAATCTTCTTCTCCGAGGTAGTAGATTAGGTCAAGAATCCTACTAGGAAACAATCTCTTCTTTCCATGTGAGGATAGATACTCATTTCCTTGTAGAATAAGGACTACTTGTATAATATATCTCCTTCCATAAAATCTATATTTTGTGAAAAAGGCAAAATAATTAATTAGTGTTAAAATTAACACTAACAAATTCGTTAGGTAATAACCTCCATAGTTCACATCGAGTACCCTAACGCGGTTTTCCGTATTCATTATTCTATGAATAAGCGGAGTAGAATGCCCAAATTATGTATATTCAACGAACTTCTACGGTACTTACAAGCTTAGCCAAACACCCCTTTAGAAGATTTTAGGTCCAAATTTATAGTTCGTTTTTATTCTAATTTTAATTAATATATATTTCCCAATGTCTACAATAATATATTCAACGAACTTCTACGGGAATATATTCAACGAACGTGTCAACTGAAATATATACTATTATGTATCTTTAGGCATTAAAATTATTTTTGAGGATATAAAAGAAAATAATTTAGCAAGAACGAACATCCCGAAAAGATTATACTACCTCATCTCATGAAAGTAGTCCACTATTGAATTGGCACAAGAACCAATAAAGAACGATAAAGAAGAAAATATATGGTTGTAATTAATTCTTAGGAGAGAGAGTTAATTGTAGCCAAATATTTTTTACCATTTTTAGAAAGTGGACTAATACATGAGATGAACCAAAGAGGAAAGGTGAACTACTTTCGTGAGATGGAGGTAGTATATATATAGAATAGAGGTAGAAGTGTCATTATATTTTCTATTACCATATAGTTTTTATTTTAAAAAAAATGCTCATAACATTTTAAACTTATGTAAAGTGGGGCTCCATCGAAAATTTTCTCGCTCCGCCCCTGATCCTCACCATTGTCTTCCCTAGCCGTAGGGAAATTTAGAGTTTATGTTAATGCATTCTTCAAATTCGACCAGACACTAATATAGTATATTAATTTATAAATTACTTATTTATTAAAACACAAGTTACTTGAAATAAAAATAATAATAAACAAACAAACAAAACCATGCTAAACATCAAACAATAGAGACACGTATATTTAGAAAAATATCCCTGATTTCCCTTCATTTTAGGAGAAAACTGTCCTTAACAAAATAAAATACAAAATTTCCCGCTACCTAAATAATAAATGTTGAAACTTAATAGCAATAGATCATAAAAGATCATAGATCATAAAAGATGGATGGATATAATTACTTATTTTAACAGGATGTGTCTATGCGTTTTCATATATGATCTCTCGCCTCTATATGTATATATTAACAATGAATTTGATCAAATGAAAACCAATTATGTCGTGGGAACTAGAAACTAATTTAGACTCTTATTTTTTTCGTAAGATCTACGATTCTCTAAATTGAAAATAAGATTAAAATACATATTAAGAGTTAGAAAAAGTTTTATTTACATATAAGCATAAATGCATATAAAAAAAAAAAGCATTAATACTACAGATAAGAGGGTTGGCATAGTTATTTTATGTCACCTTTAAATTTCATATTATCTGAATTTTGAAATGCTCTATGAGAAAATAATATAATGATTATTACCAGATGAAAATTGTCTTAGCCTTTACTTAAAAAAAAAAAAAAAAAAAAAACTTTTTTAACATGTTGAAATTGTCTTAGTCTGGTTTTTCTTTATAGATATTATAATTGGCCTATCTAATCTGAATTAAAATGCCTAATTGAAAAGAAAATCAACAGTACATTTTCTCACTCCCTCCGTCCCGCTCAAGTTGAGTCAAAACTTTTCGGCACGGAAATTAAGGTAAGAGTGCTTATATTAAGGTAGAGGTGTTAAAGTAATTTAATTAATTAATGAGATGATAAGATTAAGATTATAATTTATATTAAAAAATTCAATATTAAAAAAATATATAATTTTCACAATCGGGAAAGTGACTCAACTTCAAAGGGACGGAGGAAGTATTTTCTAGTACCAATTTTTACAATATTTTAAAATTTATTCCCTCTCTCACTTTAAACTAGTTACCTTTCTTTTGGACACAAGAATTAAGAAATAGTGAATTGATGTGTACTTAGAGCATCTCCAACAATGCAGCACTATTTTAGTGCAGAGTTTTGCTCCAACAATCTGCACTATAATAGAGTAATTATAGTGCAATGAACAGTGTTCCCTCAAATATAGAGTAACACTATTCATTGCACTATAATTTTGTGTTTATCATTTTGTGCTCTTTTTTGTTTGCGATTTTTATTTTGTGACGTAATATTTCAATTTAGTTTGTTTTGTTGTATGAGTAATAATTTTATTTTTTCTTTTCACAATTTAATTCGATATATGCTTATTTGTTTTGTGTGTATTAAATTTTTTATTATTTTTTTTGTTCTTTTCCCAATTTATTACTCGTATGTTACTTGTAATGTAACTAATTTTTCTTTCCCTTTTAAAACTCTATGTATAATTTACGCGTGATACAAATATATATACAAAATGATTGTGTAAATTAATGAGTTAAAATTTTTATCATTGCCATAACTTTTTTTTTTTAAAATCATGTTTACATTTTATTAAAAAAATAAATGAAAAATGATATTTTGGAATATTCCTTTTCTGCTATATTTTAGTGTGAACTGTTGAGATGAGTTACTGTTTCTGCACTATTTTAGTGTTAGTGCTGCTGTAAAATAAGGGAAACTGTTGGAGATGCTTAGTGCCTTAATGAGAAAAGTGCATGTGTAAAAAGTGTTTATCCTTTAGTAATTTTTAATAAATAAGGAGACGTAACGTTATTTCGCGAGATGTTAAAAAAAAAATACATAACTAATAACGGAGGGAGTTATTTAACACAATTACCCACCGCCGGGGCAGAGTTTCGTGTTAAATGGAGGCTACGCTCCACACACACACCATTCCAGAGTAAAAGATGGAGGCTAAGCTACTCGGAATCGCCTCCTCCGCCGCCTCTGGTTCCGATATTTCAAAGCGCACTTCCACTTTCGCCGATCAAACATCTTCTGCCCTTCAATTTCCCATTTCAAGATTCCTAAAGAATAGCACTAACACAAATCGTGCTTCTTCCGTTTCTGCACTTCGGTATAAACCTCGTTATTGTTTTTACTCGAAGCTGTTCTTTATTTTTTGTGTTTCATGATTGTGTTTTGAGTTTCAATATTGCATCACAATTACTGTATGTTACTGCTGGTACTCTTGGTTTTTTTTCCTGATTGAAGACTACAATACTTTCATGTTGATGTGCAGTGCTCTTTAATTTAGTAAGGCATGGATTTATGCAGTTCTGTTGATACTGTTAGATTAATTAGATGATAGCATTTCGCTGTGGATCTTTTTACAATTTGATCTAACTATGAAGACATAAATCGGGGTTGATGAGCAGATCACAATTCGATTAGTTTTAAGCGATTTTGTTAGTTTCAGATGATCTAGTTGAAGCCTTCCTATAATCAGCAAGGTGCATCTTGAAAATATATAATCATTCTTCAATTCAGCATACTGTTGAATTTTAAGGTCTTTTTCTCTTCCAATTGATATCATGATATGTAATGATCATATGATATATGAGAGTTCATGTTTAATTGTTTGTTCTTGGATTATAAGCATACGCTTCTTCGCAGAATCGGATGTGTGAAAAACCAGTTTGCTGTCTTACGTTTTTTTCTAGATAGAATGATATTTTCAAGTACTTCCATTTTTTAGCATTTGCCTCCACAGTAAAAGCCTCTGCCTTTCTCTTGTTCTTGCCAAGATTCTACGGCATTTACCAGTTTCTTTGTTGCTGATTTATGTCAGATACACTCCGAAAAAACGAGTAGATGAGTCACAGATGTACACTCTTGACGGCATTAGGAACTCATTGATACGTCTAGAAGAGAGCATTATATTCAGTCTGGTAGAGAGAGCTCAATTTTGTTTCAATGCACCAACTTACGACCCTCATGCTTTCCCTATGAATGGTTTCCGTGGTTCTTTAGTCGAGTACATGGTCAAAGAAACCGAAAAGCTTCATGGAAAGGTAAGTTAAAACTAATTTCTGGTAAACTTTGAATAGCAAGAACATGCACTTACAAAATTCTACTTTGATTTAGATTGGAAGATACAAGAGCCCTGATAAGCATCCGTTCTTCCCAGATGACTTGCCCAAGCCGCTGTTACCTCCATTGGAGTATCCAGAGGTCCTAAACCGAAAATTTAAAATTGTTTTGCGATTAATGAAATTTTCACCTGGACATCTTTATATGCAAAAAAAGTTAGTACTTTCTGTATTATTACTAAATGTCATAACCTTTATATTGTGTTTGTGCTCCTGATATTAATATTTTAAATTACTTTAGATTCGTAGGTATCTTTTTTATGTAGTTTCTTTTGTTAATTTTTGGTAAAGTTATTTGTGGTTAGACTCAAGGGATGTTCTGCACTTTTGTTTGGGCTCCAAGTTATTTACATGGTCCTCAAATTATTTACTTGTCTTAGATGTCTTAGACAACACTTTTGTTCAGGAAAGCTTAGACCTCGTAGGAACTTTTCCCTATGGCCTCGTTTTGAAGGGTGGGTTCTTGTTTCATTAAACTTTATTTTTGTTCAAGAGTTTAACACTGTCAATTAGTCAGACATGCCGTTCTTGATGATATGGTAGAACCAGATGGAAAAGGTAGTTGCAGGCATGCTGGGCTACATGATAAAGTTGCAGTCTGACTCGTCTATGAAGTCCATGTACGAGTCAGTGCACGCCAAGCTTGATAACATACTCACCATAGTATCGGGATTCTGCCAGCCCTTTGATATCGGAAACATTGCTCAGACCTCTATGTACACCCTGCCTATGTGCCGCTCTTACAGACAGCAGTATTCATTGATCAAGCAGGTCAACCAGAAACCCTAGCTCAAACCTGCATGCCACTGAATATGCCCAACCTTGATTCGACTGCTTTAGCACCCATTTCTCGTGGACATACGCCTCTAGTCACTCCACCACCTAACCAAGCAACTCCGCCCATCCCAGCCTTTCTCATCCTAGGGAATTGCCATCACCCGCCTCATTCCGCAGGGTAGCTAGGGCAAGGATTCTTCGTTACATCAAACAGTCACCGATTCTATAGTCATTTTGGCTCTTGATGGACACGTGATGGCCAGTTTCTCTCTCCATTCATGAGTTTGTCTTTGTTCTCAATCTTGTTCATTGCAATCGTTTGTTTTCTTAACTTGGATGTATTTTGAAGTCGAGATGTGGCAGAGTTGGGGCGTCTTCTGAAGTCATCTCCCTGTTTTGAGGACAATGTTGTTTTGAAGGGTCGAGTGATTGTTACTTTTCGTTATATCATCTTTTCAATTGCTTTTTAATCATAGTTAATCTTTTAGTATCGTAATCTACTTAGTCATTTAGGGTGAATTTATCTAGTGTTAGAATAAAGGGATGGATGGGGATTTTGTATCGTTTCCAACTTATTTACTTGGTCCTCTAACAATTATGTGTTTGAATAGTTGTTTAGGAATTAGGGTTAGATATCACAGAAAATAATATTGTCTAGGACAACTAAAGTATCGCAGGCATTCTTCCTTGGGGCATCGTTTTGAAGAGTTTTTAGGACAACTTTGAGGAGTTTTATTTTAGTTATTCATTGTTCCCGCTTATCAACTACCTTAACTCTATCATATTACTTCCGGATATATGGATATACTGCTCCTTTATTTGTATAGTTTTGTTTCTCTCTCTGAGAGCTGTATATGGATACTGCCTTCTTGGTTAACTTTTTATTTATTAAAAATATGTAATGTTGTTGACACTGATGCAGGTTCTTCATTCTGCAGCAGATTTGATCAATATTAATGGCCGCATATGGGATATGTACTTCCAGAATCTCCTTCCAAGATTAGTTAACGAAGGTGACGATGGTCATTATGGCTCAGCTGCAACGTGCGACACAATATGCTTGCAGGTACATCATCTGGTTATATTTTTTTCCTTGGCGACACGTTGTGTTTATGCTCATTATTATTTGTTGGGTCAAGAACTTAAGCCTCCATAACAGTAAAGATACACTGGCCTCACTTTCAGCAATTTGATCCATCAGATTAAGTAATTCATGTTAATTGATCGATTAGATTCAGTGTATATGGTGGTGCTTCCCTCCATCTCTCAACTCTTGTACTCGCATAATTTCGTAGATACCAACATTTTTTTGGATATTAATTCCATTTATTGTTATGTTTAGATTTTTCAGATCTTGCTAATTGGCTCACCTCATAACTTGTAGATCCTTTCCAAGAGAATCCATTATGGGAAATTTGTAGCTGAAGCAAAATTTTTATCCTCCCCTGATGTCTATAAGGCTGCCATCGAAGCACAAGTAAGTTGATGTATCATTTCAGATAAAGATAAAAAAAAATGTTTGATCTGACTCGTCTTGAAAGGGATTGTTTACTTTGTGTATTTATTAGATCGATTAAACTTATGATAAGAGTCTTCAAAGTATAGATGATCAAACAAGTTAATATTAATCACAAAATACCAACCGTGGTACGTTGATAATTGTTGTCCACGGTGGGTAAGAGATCATTTCTCATTAATCAATCCATCAAAGTCATCCATCATAGTAAATAGTTAATTAGTTATATTATTTTAGTCAATTCACCAAATTAGACATATGTATACATATATTACGACATAACTCGTCTAGAAGCGTTGCAGGATGGGGCTCAACTGATGAATTTGCTGACCTACCCGACGGTGGAAGAGGCAGTCACAAAGAGAGTGGAAGTGAAAACTCGTAAGTACGGACAAGAGGTAAATGGGATTTCGAGTGAAGATAACATCGAACATGTGTACAAGATAAACCCAACCATTGTTGCCGAGCTATATGTTCAATGGATCATGCCATTAACTAAGCAAGTCCAGGTTGAGTATCTCTTGAGAAGACTTGATTAAGTTGAAGAGAAAGGCCAACTAGCTTCTTAGTTTTTAATGCAAAAACATGATTCTCAAGACTTAAGCATAAGCATGTTCGTAGAAGGTCTTGTTTGGTTGGAATTGAAGTAATGTTTTCTACGAATGTGATGAGGAAAATGAGTATCTTGTAAGTTAAACGATATGGAGTGATCTACAGTTAACATTAATAGTAAAATGTTCTGACATATATATAAAATTATTGGTAAATTATTTGTTAAAATTTTGTATTTGAGAAGAATACGACGATGATGATGATGATAATAATAATAATAATAATAATAATAATAATAATAATAATAATAAAAATAATAATAATAATAATAATAATAATAATAATAATAATAATAATAATAATAATAATAATAATAATAATAATAATAATAATAATAATAATAATAATAATAATAATAATAATAATAATAATAATAATAATAATAATAATAATAATAATAATAATAATAATAATAATAATAATAATAATAATAATAATAATAATAATAATAATAATAATAATAATAATAATAATAATAATAATAATAATAATAATAATAATAATAATAATAATAATAATAATAATAATAATAATAATAATAATAATAATAATAATAATAATAATAATAATAATAATAATAATAATAATAATAATAATAATAATAATAATAATAATAATAATAATAATAATAATAATAATAATAATAATAATAATAATAATAATAATAATAATAATAATAATAATAATAATAATAATAATAATAATAATAATAATAATAATAATAATAATAATAATAATAATAATAATAATATAATAATAATAATAATAATAATAATAATAATAATAATAATAATAATAATAATAATAATAATAATAATAATAATAATAATAATAATAATAATAATAATAATAATAATAATAATAATAATAATAATAATAATAATAATAATAATAATAATAATAATAATAATAATAATAATAATAATAATAATAATAATAATAATAATAATAATAATAATAATAATAATAATAATAATAATAATAATAATAATAATAATAATAATAATAATAATAATAATAATAATAATAATAATAATAATAATAATAATAATAATAATAATAATAATAATAATAATAATAATAATAATAATAATAATAATAATAATAATAATAATAATAATAATAATAATAATAATAATAATAATAATAATAATAATAATAATAATAATAATAATAATAATAATAATAATAATAATAATAATAATAATAATAATAATAATAATAATAATAATAATAATAATAATAATAATAATAATAATAATAATAATAATAATAATAATAATAATAATAATAATAATAATAATAATAAATAATAATAATAATAATAATAATAATAATAATAATAATAATAATAATAATAATAATAATAATAATAATAATAATAATAATAATAATAATAATAATAATAATAATAATAATAATAATAATAATAATAATAATAATAATAATAATAATAATAATAATAATAATAATAATAATAATAATAATAATAATAATAATAATAATAATAATAATAATAATAATAATAATAATAATAATAATAATAATAATAATAATAATAATAATAATAATAATAATAATAATAATAATAATAATAATAATAATAATAATAATAATAATAATAATAATAATAATAATAATAATAATAATAATAATAATAATAATAATAATAATAATAATAATAATAATAATAATAATAATAATAATAATAATAATAATAATAATAATAATAATAATAATAATAATAATAATAATAATAATAATAATAATAATAATAATAATAATAATAATAATAATAATAATAATAATAATAATAATAATAATAATAATAATAATAATAATAATAATAATAATAATAATAATAATAATAATAATAATAATAATAATAATAATAATAATAATAATAATAATAATAATAATAATAATAATAATAATAATAATAATAATAATAATAATAATAATAATAATAATAATATAGGGAGTTTTATTCAACTTAATATTTTAAACTATAACTAGTACTCGCCTACGCGCGATGCGCGACACCGCGAGTTACGAATATTTAATAAGAGCAGCGAAATGAAACGTAAGCATACACACACTAAGAGCATACAAATATAATGTTAGTGCACTACAACAACGCAATATGTTATACATTTCGGAACACTTTTTTATACTACAACATTTGTCGTCCCGCCTGATGCGTCAACATGAGTTACTAAATCAAAAAAACTAAACCCTACAAAAAAAAAAATGAATCATAAAAGAAACTGAACCCTAAAAAAGAGTCTATTTTGCAAGTGTAAATAAGAAGAGGGAAAAAAAAAGTAAGTAAAGTCATGTCTTGATTTAAGTGAAAACAGTAGATTATAGTTTGTTTATGAAATTTACATATATAAACAATTATGTTTTTCATTTTTTTTAAAGTGACTTATAAATATATTGTGTCACCCAATGTATGGTATATTTATTTTATTTCTGTTATATTTTCGGGCCCATTATACTTGGGCCGATATCTTGTTGTTTTAGACCACTAAGTTAAATAAAAATTATAGAAAAAAAAAATCGAAATAAATAGGAGAGATTTAACACGTGGCATCAAAGAAAATAGAAGTAAATTATAAATATATGTTAAAATACAAAATTACAATTTGGTGAAATATAAAATCAAAATATCAAATAATAGAAAATGAGATGAGATGAGATTTTTTTTTTTTGTGATTCAAAGTATAACAATATTGGTGTCTATTTGTAGAGAATTGAAGATCATAATTTATGGTATAATTTTTATTTTTTTAAATAAATATTATTTATCTACATTATTTTGAAAATAAGATTTATTTTGATGTAATTATTTCCACCAATAAATATTTGCCAAGTGGCAAGGAGGAAAGAGAAGAGGGGAAAGAGAGAAGAGAAAATGACGTGTTATTTTTTTGTGTTCACACTTGACTTATACTTTTTAGGTTTAGACCCCTGAACTTTTAATTAATTGCAAAATTAACCTCGAAATCAATGCAAAATCAATAACTGCTATTTTTATAATCTCTTTATATATATATATATATATAGATAGTTTACATTCTTACCTAGTTTTTTGTTTAAAATATTTTAAAAAAAATTAATAGTAGTATTTTAGATTATATTAATTTAAATTCTTATCTAGTTTTTCTTTTTTCAAATACTCCCTTCGTTCCATTATAGACGTTACGTATTCCTTTTTTATAGCACTTTTCACTTTAACACACAAATTCACCATTTCTTAATTCTCGTGTCCTAAAAGAAATGTAACGTCTATAAAGTGACGGAGAGAGTAATATTTTAAAAAAGATATGAGCAGTAGAGAGGCGCCAAACTTTTGATCACCTACTAGTATGAGATTTAAATAAGGTGCAAGGATAAAAATAGCCAATCTCATAAGACAAAAGTCTATTTTAGTCACTAATAATAAAATGGTCTAATTCTAGCCATTTCATACTTCTTTTTCTACCAATTATACCCTTACTCCCTGCATAAAAATTTTAAATATTTTGAATTGAAAAATGAAAAACCCTAATTATCTACCCCAACCACCTCACGTCCCCCCCCCCCCCCCCCCCCCGGTAACTGGCGTCGCCATAACCGTCGTCGCCGCTGAACTCATTGGTGGCGAAACCACCGTATCTCCTCTCTCTTTTTCCATTGTTGATATCACGGCAACCGCAACAACCACCGTCGCCTCCGAGAACATCGCCGTTGGCTCTTTCTTTCTCTTCTCCCACCGATGTTGCCATGATCGACGCCAACGAGCGGCGAGCACATCGTCAATAGCATCACTGTATTCTCTCTCTCTCTCTCTCTCTCTCTCTCTCTCGTCTCTCTCTCTGTCCAATCGGCACTGCCGTAACTGCCGCTGTCACTAAACACGGCGGCGGCGGCACCACTGTATCCTCTCTCTCTTCTCCCATCGGCGATGTCATAGCAACCGAAAATGACTTGCTGTGCACACGAACACGAGCGAAACCGTCGTAAAAACCCTATCGTGCACACGAACACGAGCGAAATCGTCGTGAATACTCGGTCGTGCAGATGAACATGAGCAAAATTGTCGTGAATACTTGATCGTGCACACGAACACGAGCAAAACCGTCGTAATGACTCAGTCGTGCACACGAACACGAGTAATCGTGAATTTGTGTAACCCTGGACGTATTGTTGCATTTGTTGTTGAGTAGTCATGTCCGATGGAGGGGGGGCGGAGAGGCGAGAGAGAGAGAGAGAGTCGAGATATCGTAGCTGCGCATGGATTTCGAGTTTTGGAGAGAGAGAGAGAGAGTTGTGAGTGGCTGGGGTGGGTGAAAACAATAAAGGAAGAAGTAAAGGAGATAGAGAGTGTAGAAATCGAGAGAAAACGAAGGTAGTTTCATGAAAGAGAAATGCTCTGTTTCATTCAGTTTTCAATACCCAGCAAATATCCAGTACAAACACTATTTATACTAACTACCTCAACAAACTAGAGTAAAAACGTGCTAGCGTTTTTACCTATTATTACGACTTCATCACAACCCTACGATTACAACGGAATCAACGGCTGTGACTTAATCTCCACTTATTCATACTAATCCACGTGTAGAACACGTGGACCAATGAGAAACAAGATACAATTTAAACTCTACCCGCCAACAACTTCATCTTCTCCAACTCTCTTCTTCTTCACTGCAACTGCTGCTCCTCCCTTCACACCTGGATTTCCACACCCCCCCCTCAAGATGAGATTGGTGCACATCTACCAATCCCATCTTGGACAATAGCACAAGAAATCGAGGAGAGGCCAGCGATTTGGTGAAGAAATCAGCAAGTTGGGCGGCAGAAGAAATAGCAACCGGTGTAAGAAAACCCGAAACAAACTTTTCCCGAACTATATGGCAGTCGATCTCAATGTGTTTAGTTCGTTCATGGAAAACGTTGTTCTTCATAATATGGATTGCAGCATCATTGTCGCAATGCAACGGAATAGGGAGTGCTGCAGTAATCTGGAAATCACGAAGCAAGTAACTAATCCAAGTCAATTCACGAGCCGTGAGGCTCATAGCCCTGTACTCAGCTTCAGCAGAGGAAGAAGCAACCGTAGGCTGCTTCTTACACTTCCAAGAAAGTAGACCAGATCCCAGAAAAACGCAGTACGCAGTTAACGAACGGCGCGTATCCACACAAGTGCCCCAGTCTGCATCTGAAAATGCAGTAAGCTTGAAATCGCATTTCGCAGAATAAAAGACCCCAAGAGAAGGGCATCCCTTCAAGTACCTCAAAACGTGCATAGCAGCTTGCCAATGTGTAACCGTGGGCTTAGCTACATACTGGCTAAGCTGTTGTGCAGCAAATGTAATATCAGGGCGAGTGAAATTCAGATACAAAAGCTGCCCAACCACCCTCCTATAAGGACCTGCATCCTCAAGATAGGCCCCATCTTTCCTTCCTAATACACAACCAGGGGAGAAAGGAGTTTGAGCAGGCCTACATCCCATCAAACCTGCTGAACTCACAATATCAAGAACATACTTTCGCTGATTCAAAGCTATACCTTCACCACTGCGGAGCAATTTCCATACCAAGGAAATATTTAGCCTCCCCCAAATCTTTAATGGTGAAAATGGAATGAAGGAACTCCTTCAACTCAGTAATCAAACCTATAGAAGGGCCACATACTAGCACATCATCCATATACACTAACAAACACAACATTGAATCACCAGCACCTTTAATGAACAAGCAATGATCACTCTGTGATTGAGTGAATCCAAACAACCTGAGCTGCTTAGTAAATTCCATATTCCATTATCTTGATGCCTGTTTAAGGCCATACAAACTTTTAACAAGTTTACATACCTGACCAGGTTTAGCCCCATCAAAACCTTGAGGAATCTGCATATATATATCATCCCTCAGAAAACCATGGAGGAAAGCATTGTTCACATCCAGCTGTTGAACATGCCAATCCTTTGCTGCTGAAACTGCTAACACAAAACGCACAGTCACCATTTTTGCAACTGGTGAGAATACCTCTGTGTAATCCTGTCCATACTTCTGGTTGTACCCTTTAGCAACCAAACGAGCCTTATATCTTTCAATAGATCCATCTGGGTGCAGCTAACCTTATATACCCACTTGCAGCCTATGGGTTTCTTCCCAGCAGGAAGATCTGTGAGAATCCAAGTATTATTCTTGGCTAAAGCATCTAATTCCTTGTGCATAGCCTCATCCATTCCCCAGACTTACAAGCCTCATTAAAGGATGTTGGTTCCTTAACCAAAGATAGATTGAAGAGGAATTCTGTATAGGAAGGTGACAGAACTGGAGACACAACAAAGGGAAAAGTAGGAGGAGTTAAACTGGTAGAAGTGGAGGGAGTAAAAGCACTAGTGTTAAAGCTGCACACATAATCATTAAGCCAAGAGGGAGGTTTTCGAATTCTACCCTCTCTCCCAATAGGTAATGATGGTGGTGTATTTGTAACTGGAACAGGAGCAGGTGATGAAACAAGTGAAGGAGCAGAAGAAACTTCATCTTGTTCATCACCAGAATCATCAATGGATGAAGTAGATTCATCTAGATCTCCTACAGAAGGAAGAAAAGGCTCAGTATTATCCAAGGGAATATCAATCTGAGGTAATGGATTATCAAGTGTAGGGGAAGAGACAGAAACATCTTTAAAAGGGTATTTATGGGGAAGAAACCTGACATCCCTTGATATAAAGGGCTTGTCATGCTCAAGATCATAAAGTAAGTATCCTTTGTAAGACATTTCATACCCTTAAAAAATAGATTTAATGCTTCTACTATCAAACTTACCTCTGGAAGGAGACAAGTCAACAGCATAGCCCAAACAACCAAATGGTTGAAGCATTGAAAGATCAGGTTCCTTTCCAAATAGAACTTCATAGGGTGAACTCCAATCAGTGACTCTACTAGGTGTTCTATTTGACAACCATGTAGCCATGAGCAAAGAATAAGGCCAAAATCGAATAGGAAGGCCAGCATTAAACATGAGTGCTCTAGCTGTATCCATGAGACTTCTATGTCTCCTCTCAACCACACCATTTTGCTGTGGTGTATAGGGGCAGGATTTCTGATGAATAATCCCAAACTGAGCAAACAAATCTTGCACTTTCCTGTTCACAAAACTCACTCCCATTATCACTCCTCACTTTCTGAATAATCTTGTGGAACTGAGTTTGAACCATAACAACAAACTCCCTCAGTAATCCTGCCACCTGATCTTTACTGCTGAGTAAATAGATCCATTTCATTCTACTATAATCCTCAACAATAGTGAGCATGTATCTCACTGAACATATATTTGCCTCTGAATATGGACCCCAAATGTCAACATGGACCAACTCAAACAGCTCTTCAGTTCTTCTGTTAAGAGTAGAAAGCTATTTCTTGACTGCTTAGCCATCACACAGACCTCACAGTCCTTAATAACATTCTCAATATCCTTAAGTTGGTGTTCAGTAAACACCTTCATGTGTTTCATGACTTCTAATGATGGATGACCCATACTAACATGCCAATCCATCATAGACATGTCCTTAGAGCTAGTGGAATTAACAGTATGTGCATCCACTATATTCTGCACAATGTACAAATACTTCTCCATCCTTCCCATTCCAATCACTTTATCTGTACTCTCTTGCTGAAAAATACAGTGAGACACATGAAACACACACTTAATCCCACAATCTTCAACTAACCTTGCAACTGACAACAAGTTGTGTGTGAATCCAGGTATGTATAACACATTTACCAATACAATATCTGCATTCAGCACCACTGTCCCTCCAGTTCCAACCTTATAAGTAGTTCCATCTGGTAGTCTCACCTCAATCATCTTCTCCAACTTGTATGTTGTATGCAATTTGATCTAGTGTACAACAGATGTGCACACTAGCACCTGAATCCACAACCCACACAGATTTATCCAACTCATTTAGAACACTAAAGGCATAATGACCTTCAAAGGTGACTCCTTCACCTGAGTATTGTTCACCATATTCACATCATTTCTTTGTGAAGTACTCTGTTGTTGCTGTTGAAAATAACTCCCCACATACTTGGCTATCTCAGCTGTATCAATTTACTCAGATCTGGATTCCCATCACTCTGCTCTCTGTTTTCAGACCTCCTTGTGAAGAACCAGATCCATCTTCCTCAATTTTCAACCATGTTAACTCTTCCTCCCATTCTATTCTCCTTTAACTTTTTGTACCATTAAGGTATTCCATGTAATTTAAAACACTCATCAGCCTCATGTCCAGAACCCTTGCAATGACTGCACTTCAATTTCTTCTTCGTTCCTTGGTCAACCTCTTCTTAAAAGGACCTCCCTTACCATTATAAGGGTGGAAACATAACTCTGGTTAACATTCATGCTCATAACAAATCTGTTATCCCCTGATTGATTCATCAACTTTCTATCCTCAACTTGCACAATCAAAGAATAAGCCCTATCTAGATCAGGCAAAGGATCCAGCATCATAATTTGATCGATTACAGATTCATAGTTCTCATTCAAACCTTCTAAGAACTTCATCAGCCTTTGCTGCTCCTCTCTCATATTCGCTGCGCCCCTAGCATTGCACATACAATCTAGAGGTGGTAAAACAGCATCTAACTCATCCCACAACGCCACCAAATTATTGAAATATTCCAGAACACTTTGATTTCCTTGAGTATATTGAAAATCTCTTTCTGCAATCTATAAACCTTAGGACCATTCCTACGCCCAAATCGCAACGTAATTGCTTTCCAAAGACGTGCAGTATTCTCAATATGTGTAAACGCATTAACAAACTCCTTAGAAATTGAATTTACAATCCATGTTGACACCATAAAATCCACTCTAAGCCACTGCGTGTAATATCTAGACGTAGGAGATGGTTGAGGCAAATTTCCAGTAATAAAATCCAACTTAGTCCTTGCAGCTAAAGCTCGTCTAATCGATTTACTCCAGTTTATGAAAATTTGTACCTGTTAACTGAGCTGAAACCAGCTGAATCCCCGGTGATCCGACTGCGGGCAGCGACAAAATTTCTCGGATCTGGTGAGCTGTATATCCAGGAGGTAGATCCTCTCCTCCGCCATCATTAAAATCTGGTCCGCCGCCACCTGGTGCTCCTCCGATCCGGTGGACACCGTCGTTCCTTCCTTGCCGATAGTCTCCAAACGGATTTCCGTTCTGTTTCAGATCTAGCTTCTCCTCCTGTTCCTCATCACTGGCATCCTCCACAATTGGAGCTCCAGTCTCTTCAGCAACTCGCGCGCGCCAATCCTGCTGCTTCTGTTGCTTCACCATTTCTAGAAAACCCTAGAAACACCTGCTCTGGATACCATGTAGAAATCGAGAGAAAACGAAGGTAGTTTCATGAAAGAGAAATGCTCTGTTTCATTCAGTTTTCAATACCCAGCAAATATCCAGTACAAACACTATTTATACTAACTACCTCAACAAACTAGAGTACCTATTATTACGACTCCATCACAACCCTACGATTACAACGGAATCAACGGCTGTGACTTAATCTCCACTTATACATACTAATCCACGTGTAGAACACGTGGACCAATGAGAAACAAGATACAATTTAAACTCTACCCGCCAACAACTTCATCTTCTCCAACTCTCTTCTTCTTCACTGCAACTGCTGCTCCTCCCTTCACACCTGGATTTCCACAGAGAGAAACAGAAAGTGAGAATGTTTGGCAGCGGCGGCGACGGAGGTGGCAAAGGGAAAGAGGTTGAAGGCCACGAGGGAAGAGAGAGATGGAGGCGGAACTGGTGGCGGTTGCCCTAGAAAAAAATGGGGCCGGTTCTTTAAAAAGTTTTAAAAATTTTAAAAACAAAGGTTAAAGTTGACTTGAAATCGTTCTTAAATTATTGAAATTTTTGTTCATAAATTACGACTTATTCATTTCCGTTGACTTGAAAACGAAGGTAGACTAGTCTTTAAACACCATTCTTCTCTACTTCCACCTCTCTTCTCTTCTCTACTTCCACTTCCTCTCTCTCCCTCCCTCCCCTGCCCGCAACGGTGGGATCCAAGTTAGAGATAGAGATTGGCGATGGCGGCTGAGACGGATGAGCGGCATGAGCCCTACCCTAACCTTACAGGCATAGTTATAATCACTCTACCCCCGCCCGACAACCCTTCTTTGGGCAAAACCATCACTGCATTCACTCTCTCCGACTCCGATACTCAAATACCATCAACTACGCGATCAGTCCATCCACCTGACGAAAATCTTCCGCCGCCGCCGAGGGATTTTAACCGTCGTCAATCTTTGTCTGTGACGCGAAGTTTCAGCTACGCAGCCAAACAACTATTCTGCCGATTCTGGGCATCAGTTTAATCGCCTTATATCTTTGGAGCTCAATCTCTCAAGAAGCATTCTTTCAGTTGCGCGATGATGTTGAGAATGTAACGATCATCACAAAACAAGTCGCACCGTACATTTCTTTTTCCATTGTATCAGAAGCATTATAGAGGCATCGGTGATTTGGGAGATGTTGAGCTGAAACTAGGAAGAGTTAAGGGTTCGAAGAAGTTGATGGCACGCTACGTTCTGGGAAGATTAAACAGAAATCAGTGTTGACCTGCTTCCAAGATCGATTCTACTAGCGTTATACCTGTTGGCGGTAATATATACCTTGATGGGTAAGTCCAATTGTTCAATTAAGTTTGGTAATTGTTTTTTGAAGTAAGACTTTGATTCTTATTTCTAATTTGGTTCTATGGTTGTTTGCTGGATATTAAGTTAGCAGAGTGTATTTGTATAATTCTTGATACAATTTGTATAGGTGAATCATGGCAACAGCGTTGGGAATTTGGAATCAAACATAATTTTGAATTAGTGTTTGATTACTTTGAAACATGGTATAGTAGATCCAACTGAGATTCGAAGTTTTATTTATACTTAGCTGGAGGTACTTTCCTGTGCTGTTATACTTTTAGATTTGGATCGTGATAAGTTTGGAGTAAGTACAGCACAAAATGAAATAAACTCCGTTGTTTAATAAGTTTACTCAATAATATATGTTCGCTGGATCTACATAACATGTTATGATCTCTTCCTAATACTACTGCTCCTTTCAAGTGTACCATGTCTCGGGTAAGCGCTAGCCTCTATGTGATGTTTCGAGCTTGAGATATGTATTTGCTTGGCAATTTTGCTCACAAAAGAGTATCAATTAATTTGGTGGTAAATTCTTTGAGAAGTTGCAATGTTTTGCACTCGAGTTTTACTGGCCTTTTGCCCCGGGGATATGCAATGATATCTCCTTTCTGAGGATGTAAAATTGCAATATAATGATGAATTGCACGATTTTACTTTATTTCAGGCTCTATTATACATACTTGCATTTTGGGAATCCTCCAAAACCTTACTTTCTTGACGCGGATACTGGGAGCGACTTAACATGATTCAGTGTGATGCTCCATGCACTAGTTGTGCTAAGGTAATTTCTATTGGTAGCTTAATATGCAGAATGAGTAACCAAGGTCCTTTTTTTTTATTATTATTTTTTTTAATTTTTTTTTTTGTGTTTCATGCATATTAGAAAAAAAATTCAATGGTATGCTTACTGTGTTTGTTTTCAGTAATTTATATAACTTAGGAATGTTGTGTATGTGTATGATTCTCTAACCGGTTAGAATGGCTTTTCCCGGTATGCATCTTGCTTTGGATGGTGGAGGATCAAAGATCTTTTGTCTCTTGACTCTTAAGTGTTGTATTTAAATTTCATTCTCTGGATGTATGGTTCTCTTCGTTTAAGTTTTTCTCTTATTGTGTTCTTACTTGTTCTCTTTCTCATGCTATATAAGTCGACTAGTCTGCTACAATTGCTTCGTGAATAGCAATATTATTCAGAAACTGCTAAGAAAAGTAAAAGAATTGACAGATTGAGCTGTAGCTAAAGGATACATTTTAGCCTCTCTCTCTCTCTTGCTACAACTGTAACTACCTCATAGACAGTAATTTTAAGGATAGGACCGCTATTATCAGCATAACACGGAAGAAGGGAATTCAATGACATGGTAACACATTTTCTCTTTAAAATTAAATTCAGTGGTTCATTAGGAACATATGATACTTCTTATTGAAGTACAGATTTCGAATCTATTTTTGTTCAACTAGTTTGACAGGCCATTCCTTGCACGCTAACAGTGTATGCAAAAAGGTCTCTATCTGTACTTCCTTTATCTATTGTAAAATCATGTAGAAAATGTGGGTGGGATATTTCAGTAACTGCTGCTCTATGAGCGAAGCAGTTATCATCCAACCCAATTTTATAACGATCGTATAATGACACTTAGTGATAAACCCTTCAATTTTGCAGGGAGCCCATCCTTTCTATAAGCCAGAAAAAGCTAATATTATACCACCTAAGGATTTATACTGTCTTGAAATTCAAAACAATCAAATGAACAAAAATTGTGACCCCTGCCACCAGTGTGATTATGAAATAGAATATGCAGATCATAGCTCCTCCATGGGAGTGCTTGCTAGGGACGAGCTTTCTCTAAACATGGCAAATGGGTCTTTGGCCAAATCAAATGTTGTTTTTGGGTAAGATCTTCTATTTCGTTTTTAAGGAACAATTTTCATATCTTTGAACATAATTTATGCAATACAATCCTTGATTTATGATCTGTGGTTGCATTTCAGTTGCGCTTATGACCAACAGGGTCTACTTTTGAGCACATTGGGAAAGACAGATGGAATTCTCAGTCTTAGCAGAGCAAAAATCAGCTTACCTTCTCAGTTGGCAAGCCAAGGAATCATTAAAAATGTTGTTGGACATTGCTTTGCTACTGACACCAATGGTGGCAGTTACCTGTTCTTTGGTGATGACATTGTCCCTCAAGCGCAAATGGCATGGGTCCCTATGCTCCATTCCCTTGATTCGTGAGTGCTGATAAGTTTCAACAGAATCACTTCATTCATTTAAATGTCACCATATTAAGTGATCAAATATTTCGTAGAAAGTTAAATTGCTAATTTTGTTGTGTCTTTATCAATGACTGGATTAATTCAATCAATGTCCAGGAATTCTTATCAGGCAGAAATTATGAAAGTGAACTACGGAAGCGAACAAATTGATTTTGGCGATTCCAAGGGCTCACAAAGTCAGATAATCTTTGATACAGGCAGCTCCTATTCATACTTCACAGAAGAAGCATATAACAATCTTATCACTTTTGTAAGCTATTAGAGTTTTTGTTGAAGGGTAATTTTGAAATTGTTAAAATATATTTTATCATCATTCATATTCATTTATCCTTTGAGTAATAATTGATTTCAGCTTAAAGAAATTTCCAGTGAAAGCCTTGTTCTTGATGCATCAGATACTTCGTTGCCCATTTGCTGGCGATCCAAATCGCCTTTAAGGTACAATACTTATGGAGAGTCATTTTTTGTTGTGTACGAAATAGATCATTTGTTGTTCTGTTATTATTAACTTAAAGAATCAAAAGGGGATTCCATATTGGTTAAATGACATTCTATCAATTACATATTACCCCCTCTGTCCTCTGTCCCATTTAAAGCACGCCCTTTATTTTCTGCATGGTAATTAAGAAGGTGAAAAGTATTCATGAAAAGTTAGTTTTTCCCAAAAAAGCAAAGGAACACTTTGAATGGGACGACTCAAAAAAGAAATGGAGATGCTTTGAATGGCACAGAGGGTGTAATATATACATGATTTTTGTAAGTTCCTTGTCTCCTACCTTGACGCAGAAGTAACTTTGTCGCATTCACGTATGTACAGCTCTCGCTTTGAAACTCGTAATGCTTTTATGTATCATGTCTTCATCAATTTTTGAGATATCATGGTTTGCTGTCCAAATTAAGTTATTTAGATGCATGAGTTGTATGGTATCTTGTCCCTATTTGGTTGAAACTCAGACGAACTTTACTAGTTTCTCTTTGTAGATCTGTTAAGGATGTCAAATCGTTATTCAAACCTCTAATCCTTCAGTTTAGAAGCAAATGGTGGATCCTTTCCAGGAGGCTTCAAATACCTCCAGAGGGCTACTTGGTCACCAATGTAAGTATTTTTCTCTTTATTAGTATTTTTCTACTTAGGTCCACCATTGTAAAATCAATTGTAAAAGAATTCTACTGCTGCAGAGTAAGGGTAACGTGTGCTTGGGCATCCTTAATGGAAGAAATGTACGAGACGGGTCTACTTTTATACTTGGAGGTATGGATGTTATACTATGAATGCTTCTCTAGATAGCATGTATTGCTTAACGTACTAGTTATTGCAGATAGAGTAAATGTCTATCGTATAGATTATTCGATTATTTTGACAGTGGAATCTAATACATACTGAAATGAGTTAAATTAACAATCTTTATATTTTGATGATTCCAGAGCAACATCACATACATGCTGATATAACTAATGCAATGTATTAGTAACTTATGGCTTTCTTTGTGTCCATCCATCATGATCTACTCATTTTCTTCATTTCTTCACTCAGATATATCGTTACGAGGTCTACTATTTGTGTACGACAATGTAAACGAGAAAATCGGGTGGGTTCAATCTGATTGTGTGAGGCCACAAAGATTTCATGTCGTTGGATTATGATGAAAAACCAGCATCAACGGCGCACATATCTCCTCTGTAAATAGACTATTTTCTTGCTACTTGTGCTTTGTATTCCCTGTTGTAAATTTTGTACAGCCAAATTCTTGTTGTGTTGCAGCTTAGACATGCTTGACTAGTTTCACCTTTTCTTTACTTTTTTCTGATTGATAGCGTATGTAAATCCTCTATATATAATAGCAATGCGGTTCGGAGCGCCAGATTTATTCGCATGCCTACGTGGCACTACCTATGCTCTTCGTTCCTATCTATCTAAAAATTGATTTTATTTATAATAAAATAATGTTTTAAATATTCTACAGTTATTATTATTATTATTTATATCTTTAACAGTTATTATTAAGTGGTAATATACCATCTTACCTATTTACTAAAAAATTCAAATCTTATACCCAACTTTAAAATAGCTAAAAGTTACCCACTTTTTACATAAATGGTCTAAAATACCCCCCATATATATATATATATTCTATTATCTCCCTTCTTCTCTCTAAAAAATCTCTGCAAATTTTTTAGCTTTATTCATCTCCCCTTTTTTACTAAGTTCGACGGGGGAGCTAGGGTTTTTTCAGTTCTTCTCCGTCTTCTTCCCTAACACTTTCCGGCGGTGTAGTTAGGGTTCCGACGCGAGCGTAGTGAGTTGGCCTTCGACGACGCCGGCGGTGGAGCTAGGGTCCCGATGCGAGCTTAGTGATGCAGTTTCATATTTGTCCGACTATCTGGGTTTCGACGACGAAGAGTTAGCTTACGACGACGAAGGTGAAGTTCGGGTTTTTCGACGCCGGAGTTAGTTTATGAAGTTAGGGTTTTCGACGCCGGAGTCAGCTTCCGACGGCGAAGGTGAAGTTAAGGTTTTTCGACGACGAAGACAGAGTACGTCGCGGGCGAAGTTTTTCTGAGGAAGACGAAGGTAGGATTCAGGATTTTTTTTAAATTTTTTGGCCTTCTGTCGAGCGTAGCCTCGTGTTTTAATTTGTTTTTGATGCTTTTCGTTTTTTTAAGGTTTCACCCCCAGATGTCAGTACATGACAGATATTCTTACTTTCTTTCATAAAGACAGTATTAAATGCGAATTAGTAAATGTTATAGTGGGCTCTGAAAAGAAATCACATTTTATCACTCTTATAACAAAACAGATAAGATTCCTACCTTCCTTTTATCTCTATGTGTATTTACAACTAAGATTCTTACTAACTATGTGTAGACTTTATAATTCAACTATATTCATACCAATTAAGTTTCTTAGTAACTATTTTCTTATCACATAATCGTTACTAATATAGATTCTTACTGCAGCAATCTTGCAGAAAAATGCCCCCGCATGTAACTGTTGTGCATGGCGGTTCGTGGTTCAATAATATCTATAAAGGGGGTACCAAAGATTACATTCCTATGCCAGTTGGTGGTTTTAGCTATATAGATTTGCTGTCGAAGCTTGAAGTTCGTTTGATGAAGGACCAATCAATGTTCACATTCGACATAGTTGCATTAGTAAATGACGACCAAGGTGAAATTATGAGATTGAAAGTCACGGACGAGTATGAGTGGTTTACCTTGTTGGATATGATTGAAACTCCAATGCTCTATGTCGATATTTCTTTAAAATGCATTCCATCCACGACAATCCGTACAAGTGATATGTTAGCTATAGATGATCGTGGTTATGCTTCCAATCAGCGCAAGAATGTTGGACCAGCTGACTCGGTTTTGGTAGAGCATGATGCAATCCCTATTCGATCGTATCATTTTGATACTGACCAACTCAAGTGCGGGACCTTTTATAGGAATAAAGACTGCATGGTTTCCGCAATATATTCTTACCATCTTAAAAACCATGTTCAGTTTCGTACTAAGATTTCAGATTTACGTAGATATCATGCGCAATGTAAGCATGAATTAACCTGTGTTTTCTCACTTCGAAGCAAGGCATTTGGATGTGCATGGAAAATATATGAGCATGTGGGTCATACCTGTATGAACACTGCTGGGTCTGAGCCTAGAGTATCTTCAAGAGCTGTAGCTTACTACATTGGCGCTACCCTGGTGGAGGATGGATTTGTTTTTAGGCCACGTGATATTCAGGGTTAGTTATTACGAGAGTGTGGCGTTCGATTGAAATATGCAACAGCTTTATCTGGCAAGAATTGAGCTCTGAAAAACATATATGGAGATCATAAGGAGTCATTTCAGGTAAGAATTAGACAGGTCTAACTATATTTATAGTAAGATTCCCCCCCCCCCCCCCTCCTCTTTCGTAGGTTGTTGCCAAATATCTTTACATGCTGGAGCAAATGAACCCCGGATCTGTGGTTGATTTTACAGACACGTGAAGATTCATCATTCCAGTATTGTTACTTTGCGTTAGCTGCATCAATGAGGGCTTTCCTTGCATGTCGTCCAGTAATTGTTATTGATGCAACACATTTAAAGGGAGCATATAAGGGTGTTTTATTTGTTGCATCCACGAAGGATGCAAATGAACAAATTGTGCTGTTGGCCTTTAGCATTGGCGACAAGGAGAATGAAGAGTCATGGATATGGTTTCTTGACCATGTACGGAAGAGTTTTGGAACCCTGAAGGACTTATTGATAGTGTCTGATCAACATGTTAGTATACACAACGCAATTGAATTTGTTTTCCAGGTAAGATCATACAAAGTTTTTCAGTTGAATTCTTACATTTCCTAAGATACTGGTAAGATTGCTAATTTATAACTTACGGGGGTGTAAGATTTGTGATTGTTTCTTACCTAATATTTTTGTCTAATACATATTTTCCAGAATGTATGTAATAATCTTACCCAATTCTAATTTGAACGTTTTTACACACCCGCAGGCATCCCGCATGGTTTGTGCACGTACCATGTTCAGGGTAATCTTAAATCTTATGGCATGTGTTTCACTAAAAAGTATTCGCAATAGAACGAAATCTATCCTAGCACTTAGTAAGTAAAAACCCAATGTCGAATCTCAAGGAAAACTTTGCAGGGCAAATAATCGTGTAGCAAAAATCATAATCTAGCCTAAAACTAAGAAAGCAAGTAAAGAGAATTTTGAATTTTGGTTTTTAAATCCTAGACAATAAAATAAATTAAAGCAAGTAAATAAATCTAATCTAGAAAGCAAAGAAATAAATCGAACTAATTAATCTAAAGAATTAAACAAGATGAAAGCAAATAAACTACCTAGGCAAGAATCGAAAAGAAAGCAATAAAGAAAGCAACGAAAGAAACGAAAACGAATCTAGACATGAATTAAACTTAATCTGAAAATCTAAGCAAAAAAATCTAACTACGAAAACTTGAAAGCGAAGGAATTGAAAACTAAGAAAAACGAACCTAATCTAAGAACTTGAAATCAAACGAACTAAATTAAACGAATGAAACTAAACGAAGCAATTACGAAAGTAAATCTAGAACTAAGGAAAGAAATTAAATCAAATAAAAGAAAGCAATAAAGAACTTACGAGATTGAACAAAGAACGAAGAACTTGAATTAAACGAAGAAATCTTGAATTAAACGAACAACGATCCGGATCGAACAAAGGAAATCTAAACTAGAGTATTTGAATGCGAAACTAGAGCTAAAACTAAGGTAAAAGGGTGTAGAATTCGTGTACAAGGGGTAGTATTTATAATAGGTATGAAAACCTAGTTATAGAAGGAAAGGAAAGCTGGCCGCCAGAGTTGGACGACGTCCAACTCAAGTTGGACGGCGTCCAGAACTTGGTTCTGGTCACTTTGCGCATCTTTCTTGTTTCGGCCGTATCTTCCTCGTCCGAACTCCAAATTGACCTCCGTTTTCGCCTACGTGCTCCTATCGAACCCCTCTTCGATATAATGCTTATTTCTTCTTGTTTTCTTCTCGTTTCCGCCCTTTTCATCCTACAATACCAAAGACTCCAAAACAACCAAATCATAGCCACAAACAACGAAAACACACGAAAACTAAGGGAAAACGGACACGAAAAGACAACGAAAAACCTAACATCTAGACACCAATCAAAATCCCCCACACTTAGAACTTTGCTTGTCCTCAAGCAATATAAACATACAACTTAGATTCAATCCAAACAATTCAAATCATAGAACATTTAATCACCGGAATCGACAAACTCAAACAAGGTCACTTTAATCCCAAGTTACGATCAATCATCATCAACGAACTATGTGGCTTATAAATCAATCCAAACAAGAGGAAAAGCAATGATACACACATCTCACAAATATCTAGATCACCACAACTTAGACGTATAGCCTACTTCCCCTTTTTATTCAACACATAAACAACTCTTTTTTTTTTTTTTTTTTTTTTTTTTTTTTTTTTTTATTTTATTTTTTACACAAGTTAACGTTTTTGGCACATAATTCACTAGGTTTAATCATCGATGGGTCACATCGAGCCTCCTAGTGCGGTTTCCCGTACCCATTGTCAAGAGGGGTAGAATGCCTACGGACACATTATTCTAATATACACGAGTATCATCTAGGACAAAGTTCATGAAATGTGATCATTCGAGGGTCTCTCGAAGCCTTTTCATGTGGTTTCCCATGCTCATTACTCTAGTATTTTCATACGTTACAAGTAAGAGGAGCAGAATCCTATCAACTCTTTTATTCAAATAAAACACAACTCTTTTTTTTTTTTTTTTTTTTTTTTTTTTTTTTTTTTTTATCATAAGCGGAAAGTAAACTAGCAATCCAAGTAGCAACAATCTAGATTTATCACTCAACCAAAAATCATAAATCATTTTCCTCAATACTCATATCAATTTGTGCCCCACAATTCATCGAATCATAATATATCACAACTCAAGATTAAACCAACCTAATTTATGCTCAAATCAATTCCAATAACTAAAGATTCCATCATCGAATCATTCACATCGATCCTAAGTCACATGCTTATAGGGCTCAACATCAAACAAATTCCTAAGTGGGGAATAACAAAACTCGATCACATACAAGACTCGATCAAGCAAACAAAAACAAACAAATCATGCCAAAAGTTTCAAAGACCCTCCCCCACACTTAAAATCAAGCAATGTCCCCATTGCAAGAAAATAAAAAAGAGAAGGAAAGAAGGAACTTATCGCAAGATGACGACCAATAACTCAAAATCTCGAAAGACTCCAAGTAGTACCTACAAAACAAACACCAAAACAAACTACCAAAGCGTAAAAGTGCACAAAACAAAGAAATAAAAGACTCAAAACAAAAATAGAAAGACACAAAACAAAGCTATGGGTTGTATGGACCTCGGAACCGGGGATCATTCCAACGGGGATCATTTGGGGCCCAAAAACGGGGATCGTTCGGGTCCAGCTCGATCTCTCTCTTCATCACACCCTCCTTGTAAACTATTCCCTACACGAAATTCAAAAGAAAACGAACGAAAAACAACTAAAAAAATAAAAATAAAGCCTACTCTAAATTTTTTTTTACGTGGGTTGCCTCCCACCAAGCGCTTGTTTATCGTCATTAGCTTGACGTACCAAAAATTCTCATCCAAAATCTGTTGCAACGAGCAACGTCTTTAACCATCCATAGGAGACTCTCGGTGCAAAGGTGGACTCTTCTTTCTCTTCGGCTTGAAACTCGAAAAGAGGGTTATCTTGGACACTCATCTCCCCCACATTTGTGTGAAAATCCATGTAAGAAATATCATGATCTTCAAAACTTGATGATGGATCCACCACAAAATGTGCTTCCTCATCGAGATTGGCAAAAAAGTTGTCCATGATTTCTTCCTCTTGTTGTAAGCTCAAAACCGACTCCTCCATAATGCAGTTGTGATCCTCCAAGTCTTGCACATTGCTCAAGAACTCCTCCACAATCTCTTCCTCATCCAATTTGCTCAAGAACTCATCAATAATGGCTTCTTCCTCATGAATAGCAACCTGAAAATTCTCCTCTACCTCTTTCTCACCCAAATCGTTAGTAATATGCACATACGAGCATGTTTGGATAAAAGAATTAGAATGAGAAGAATAATTATCAAAAATTGAGAAAGTTACCGAACCTCCTACACCGGCCATGCTCAATGTGCCGGATCCAACGTCGATTCGAGTTTGTGTAGTAGCCATGAATGGTCGTCCTAATAAGAGAAGATGGCCTCTCTCGCTCCTAGCTCCTTGCCCCATGTCAAGCACAACAAAATCGGCAAGAACTTGAATTCCTCTCACAAGTAAAGCAACGTCTTCCACAATCCCCAAGGGACGACTCAAAGAACCGTCAGCTAGCTCAATACAAAAATTGGTGGGCTTAAGATCCCTCGTAGGAAGCGACCTCGAAAGCCTAAGAAATGTGGTATATGTGGTATGCATGGGCATACTAGGCCAAAATGTCAAGATCCTCGTAGGTTTGAGTAGATTTTTGTAAGGATTTTTTTTGTTAAGCACCAGTTTTTTTGTGGGACTCGAATACTTTTGACAAGTCATTATTATTATATGAAACCTGGTCATGTCATTTTCGTATAATGTTCGTAATATTTATACCATCTTACTAACCTTTTCTTAACACAGGTAGAACTTACTAACATTTTTTTACCACAGGCAGAACAGTCATGCCCTATTTTTACAATAGATAGTAAGAATGCACATGTAATCTTACCAATGGTGTTCAGTATGCAAGTCAGGACGGAAGTTGGAAATGTTCTATGTTCAACAGGTTGTAAGATTATATATGTAATCTTACTAACCGTGATTTCTTCTTTCAGATTGATAAGATTGTATACATAATCTTACCATTGTAGTTCGGTTATGTGTTAATGCAAAACAGGTTTGTAAGAATGCACATGAGGTTATAAGATTGTATTCATGAATCTTACAACATTTATGCTTTAATGCAAAACAGGTTTGTAAGATTGCATTCATAATCTTACCACATTTATTAACCCTACCATCTACCATCTGTACCATAATATAGGTTGTAAGATTGTATATTCAATCTTACCAACTGTGATTTCTTTATTTTCAGATTTGGTAAGATCGTATGCATAAGGTTGTACATATAATCTTACCACATTTTAGATCAGGCGTCCATTAATGTAAAACAGGTTGTAAGAATGTATATAAATTGGTAAGAATGTACGCATAATATCACCACATTTAGTTTTAGTATTTGTAAGATTGTACTCATAATCTTACCACATTTATTAATCCTACCATCTACCATCTGTACCATAATGTAGGTTGTAAGATTGTATATTCAATCTTACCAACTTTGATTTCTATCTTTTCAGATTTGGTAAGATCGTAGGCATAAGGTTGTTCATATAATCTTACCACACTTTAGATCGGTCGTGCATTAATGCAAAACAGGTTGTAAGAATGTATATAAGTTGGTAAGATTGTACACATAATCTCACCACATTTAGTTTAGTGTTAGTAAGACTGTATACATAATCTAATCTACTGTATTGGTTATGTGTTTAACGTATATTAGGTTATAAGATTGTTGATGTAATCCAATAGCAACCCCCACATTATATATCAATGTACAATAGGTTGTAAGATTATAATTGCAATCTTACCAACTTTATACTAGGTTATAAGATTGTATATGTAATCTTATGATAAGATTGTAGACATAATCTTATACATAATCTTAATGCAAAACAATTTTGTAAGAATGTACATGAGCTTGTAAGATTGGATACATAATCAAACCACATTTAGTTCGGTCATTGTAGACGTAATCTTACAATCTGTAGATCGGGCATGTTTTTTACAGTGAAGGTAAGAATATATGATCTACGTTCCAACAATTATAAGAAGTTATAATTGTACAAAAAACTTACGACGTAAGAGACGTAAGAATTATACATATTCTTACGACATTTACCATGTCGCCTACCAAAAAATACCATGTTTTCCTTAAGACTAGGGCAGATCAACACACACAAGGGTGTGGATTAGTTTTGTTTCAAAAGTACAAAAACAAAATATACACAATACAAGCTTTACCGAGGTAGATCACCCAAGATCATTGGAATTGTTGCGGCCGCAGAAATAGCAGCTTTGCTGACAGGTGCTACTTCATATGCTGGTGCATCCCCATCATCGTCGCATGCCGCAGCATCAGCATCCTCCCCCCGCGTCCTTTTCTTGAGGGCATCACTGGGATCATACTTAAAAGCAAATGACTTGGTTTCGGGATCATCAGCCAGGGATAACCAAAAACCTTCAAGCTTTTCTTCCTTGTGAGGCTTAAGCTTACGTACATGTCCCTGCATCCATAAGTAACCAAGCTTAGATGGTTAGAAATAAAATTAAGATGTAAGAAAACATCATATTATCAATCAACATTTGTATGAACAGGCCACATTCTTACCACTAATAACAAATTCTTACCAGCAACACATTTTCATGCATTTTTTATACTAATCACAACATATTTTCTTATTACTAACACCAAATTCTTACCAACAATCAATCAATTCCCACCAAATTGTAAGAAATCACATTATCATGTAACATTTTTACATCACATTTTTCATACAAATTTACCACTATCCACAACCCAATTTCTTAGATAGTTAGAAATAATACCAAGCTTAGATGGTTAGAAATAATATCAAGGCCACATTCTTACTACGTAAACATTCGTAATAGTGATATAAAAAATAATAATTTATAACAAAATTTCTTAACACTAACAACAAATTCTTACCAGTAACACATTTTCATGCAATTTTCATACTAATCACAACATATTTTCTCACTACTAACACCACATTCTTACCAACAATCAATCAATTCCCACCAAACTGTAAGAAATCACATTATCATGTAACAATTTAACATCACATTTTCATACAAATTTACCACTATCCACAACCCAGTTTCTTAGATGGTTAGAAATAATACCAAGCTTAGATGGTTAGAAATAATACCAAGTTGTAAGAAAGCATCAGATTATCACACAACATTTTATGTTCAAACAAAAACAGATTCTTCTTATTGACAACATTTTTTAGATTATAATATCACCAGTTCTTACCAACACAAACCATCATTCTTACAAATAACATTTTAAGATCATAATATCACCAGTTCTTACCAAGACAAACAAACATTCTTACAAACAAAAACAGATTCTTCTTACTCACAACATTTTTTATATCATAATATCATCAGTTCTTACCAAGACAAACCAACATTCTTACAAAAAAAAAAAAAAAAAAAAAAAAAAAACAGATTTTTAGAATGTAACTATAAAAAACACCTAAACAATGTAAGAATGCCAGGAAATAAGAACTAAACCAGGGGGGATAATGTAGAGTAATGATCTTGGTTTTTTAGTACACAAATCACCTCAGAAACCCCTAGTTTTTATCAAGACAAATCAACATTCTTATCAACAAATCACAAATCACTACACAAATCCAGCACACGATATGGTACAATCAAATCAACACACAAATCAACACAAATCACCACACAAATCACCACATATCATCAATATTTTTTCAAAATAAGAACTAAACACAATCTTACACTCTAAAAACCCTAGCCCGAACGAGAAAGGGGATGTTGCACAGTAAACCCTAGGTTTTTAGCGTCGAATACAGTAAATCATCAACAACAAATCAAACCCAGGTCGATTCCACCAAGAAATTAGAACATGCAACATGTTTGATGTTAAAAACCCTAGTTTTCTTACCTCCTCCTCTGTAAATGGGAACCCGCTAGGTTTGTGGACCTTCTCCGCCGGCGCTTGACTGGATTGTGCAATATCCTCCGTCGGTGGCTCGTCTTCTTCAGTATTCCTCTTCCTCTTCCCACTTCGAGTTCCGGGTGCCATAGTAAAAGAGAAAGATGGGGGAGGGAGAGTGACGGGGAAAGTGACGAGGGGGGGGGGGGGGGGGGGGGGGGCGGGGGATTGTTCCGGTGGAGGCTTGCTCCGACGTCGGGGGCGCGGGAGATTGTTCCGGTGGTGGAGAACAGAATGGAGAGAAGAGAGGTTTCACGATTTGCAGGAAGTTGAATAGACGTGAATGAGGGTGGTATGTGGTGGGTGGGGGAGTTAAAAGGGTTTCACGTTTTCCTAGGTTTTTTAGTATTTGAATTTCCCCTTTTTTCCTCCACAAACTGATTTAGGGGCATTTTAGTCCCATTTACACAAAAGTGGGTAACTTTTGTGTAAATTTATAATGGGGTACAATTTTGGTTTTATCTTAGCTATAGTAGGTAGTTTAATTTTTGCCTCTATTATTAATACTATTTTATTCATGAATAGATTTCTATATTGTATAATCTTTATAATGAATCACATGCGGATATAATAAAGATTACTTCCATTAATAACCTTAAAGTGATTATTAATAAAATAGTTTGTATATAAATTAATACTATAGTTATCTTTGATACTCTCTCGGTCCATGATTTAGTGACACACTACCTTTGGCACAATTTTTTTTGCATTTTAATGGTATAGTAATAAATTAATGTATTAAAGTGTTAAAGTGGAATAATTATGGGCCCATTTGAATTTTTTAATTGTATTAAAATGTTAAAGTAATAAAAAGTAGATGGATAAAGTGTTAAAGTGATTGTGGGGTCTACGTCCTAAAACGGAAAGTGTCAGTAAATGGCGGACGGAGGGAGTACTATTTTTTTTTTGATCGGGCAAATGTTAGATGTTAGATTAGATGTTAGTACGCCTAGCTCCCAAACACTCCAAGAAAATCTCCAAGCCACCTTATATCTCCCTAATTCGCTCCCATCAGGGATCGAACCCGGGTCACTATTGTTTCCATACATGAATAGATTTTCATATTATATTTATTTATTTATCATGATCATCATATTATATAAAACAAATCAAATTCGATACTCCATCTTTATAGCAATATTCCCCTATTTTCATTTGGATTCTATTTTTAATATTATATTTTATCTATTTGGTTGAATTTATCGATTATATTTCTAATAATGACAAAGTTGAAATAGATAGGCGTCTTCTATATATAATAGGAATACGGATTCGAAGCACCAATTCACATGCCTACGTGACACTTCCTATGCTCTTCTTTCCTAGTTATCTAAAAATTTATTTTATTTATAATAACATAAGAATAATAGCCTTATAAAACAGAAAATATAATAGAATCATACATGCACAACTAAGTATTCAATGGTTATCTTTAATACTTATATAATAGAAAATATTATAGAATCCTACGTAATATTCCCTTATTTTCATTTGGATTCTATTTCTAATATTTTATTTACATATTTATATGATACATTTTATTTGGGTATAGTTTCTAATTGTTTTATATTATGAACTACCACGTTAATTAACAACCTACTTTTCAATTACTACGAGCAACAATGGTACGCCAATCAAATTTTTAATGAATAAAAAGACTATTTAAGAAAAAAGTTTAATCATTGACATAAGTATTTGATAAATTGTTTCTAATATTGACAAAGTTGACATATTTAGGGTTCCAAATTTATTAATATTGTGAATAAATAGATGATTAATATTTTCACAAGTTAAGCTCGAACAATATATTCTATATATCAATTCTAAGTGTAGATTATTTTTCTAAATTCTCATAGTTTAGCCTGAACAACATATATTTCAAAGAAACAATGGGGGGCGTGACTTATTTTAATATAACGAATTGAAATATTTTAATTAAAAAACAACAATATGAAATGATCCACATCAAATCTCTTTTAAGTTTGCTTTAAAATAAAGACAATGAAGGGCAACTCAGTTGGTTAGACCCTTCACATCCAAACCAAATGGTCAGCTTGCCTAAACAACATATGTATATTTTAAATAAACAACGAGCGGCTTGACCTTTTTTTTTTTTTTTTTTTTTTAATATAGTGAATTGAAATATTTTAATAAAAAAACGACATGAAATGATCCACATCGAATTTTGATGTGATATGATAAAATCGATTATATACTCTTGAACATTTTATTTTTATCAGAATCAACAACAGGTGGTTTGACTTAATTATCTTAATATTTCTATTTTAAATTTGCTTTAAAATAACAATATGAATGACATACAGTGGCGGAGCCACGTTGGTGGCAGTGGGGTCAAGTGACCCCACTGAAATATTTCAAAAATTGAAGGGTATTTTAGTAATTTTACAAATAAATAATTGAAAATTATTAATATTCCTAATATTTTCCCAAATTTTCCCCATTAATTAGAAATTTAAGAACAAATTGCGTCATTTACAATCTCCCAAATTCATATTTTCATTTCAGTTCATCGTGACTGTCATCCCCCTCCCGTCTCGGCCATCTTTCTCGTGTATAAAACGCCGTCGACGACATAGCCTCTCTAAATCCTCTCTCTCCCTCTCTCTCTCTCACACACACGCACACAATCTTTGTCTATCACTAGATTTTATATCAATCTCTCCCTCCATTGATAGAAACATTTGTTTTATTAACTAGTGATAGTGAAGACTACCCCTTCTCACCGGATCGTCATTTTCTCGACATTTTTACGTTGACACTAATGTGACCCACCTGCGTCGGAAGTCTGGCTCCGCCCCTGATGACATATTATCAAAATATTGTTATTATTAATATATTCTTTTACTATTACAATTAACAGTCGGTTTAAAATAATTACGAGTAGTATAAATAGTTATGTATTCATTTTAAAAGAATTATTTAATACTTAAAAATATAAAAAATCCCGTCAATTTTCGTCGGTTTCAAAACTATTAATATGAATAGATAGACGAACGTTTCTAAACAACATATTTCTTAATTATTATTTTTCTATAGCTTTGCCTAAACAACATATATTTAAAAAAATAATAATAATGGTGGCTTGACTTATTTTAATATAATTTTATTTATTTTATATTATACTTTTTTATTTGGATATAGTTTCTAATTATTTTTATATTATGTGCTACCACGTTAATTTACTGCAAATTGTTGCCCCATTAACCACCTAATTTTCAATTACTATGAGCAACGACAATCAGTGGCAGAGCCAGTAATTTTTTATGGCGGGGGCTAGGTTGGCTAGTGCTATAAACTAGACGAGAATTATTCATTTTTTTCAAAATTAACATGGGTTGATGAGAACAAAATTCAATAAAAATAAAAAATTTTAATAACTAAAATAAATAAATAAATAAAAATAAAAATTGGAGTGGGCTTAAGCCCACTGTGGCTTGTGGGTGGCTCCGCCACTGACGACAATACGTCAATTACAATTTTAATGAATAAAAGCTATTCGAGAAAAAAGTTCACTCATTAATATAAGTACATGATAAGCAAGCACAAGGCACTGTATCACATTGCTAGATGGAACTGGTACCCACTGCCCATAAAACCTATGTGCCTCTTTCCCTTGGTATACTGATATACAAGATTGGTTTGGGGATGCCTATTTCTTTTGGGCATTTGGTGTTTGAGGCTCTTCATGAGCATGCTGAGAAAACATTCACCCTGAAAGATCCGGGTCAAAGATCCACAACAATTTAAAAGATTATTCATCATGTTTTGCAAATAGCATTCATGGGTAAAGCGTTAAAACAGTGAGGAGCAAGAGATTCATGCGTATAGAAAAGCCATAGCCGAGTGTTTTGTATAGGGCTAGAGGCGCATAGCTACGACGAGTAATAGTGGAGCTATAAATAAAGGATAAAAGGCGTATTTAGCCATGAACTAGCCAGATTCATGGGGTTTTGCACTCATACAAACTGATAACGCAAGACAGAGACAAGGGATAGAGGGAGGCTAGGAATGTGGAACTCCGTCAAACCTCATTACTTCTCAAATGATGAGGGTTTTACCTTAAGTTCAAGGAAGTATACGTAGGAAAGAGGCTCTTCCCGGTGTTGAGAAGAGCAGGTGGATGTGAAAGCGGATTACGACTTCCCGGAAGAAGGTCTTGTCCGTCTTGGCTGGCCTGAGCTCGGAGGAGCTCGTGAGAGAGAGAGTATGGAATTGAATGGAACAGTACGCTAAGGAGCGTGTTTGTTCATAAGAGA